>CM034312.1:85488133-86088133 GCA_019925795.1 Dendrobium chrysotoxum
TATATTTGAGTATGAATTGAAATTTTCTCGCATATGATCTAAATTTTAATCAAATCTTCTTCGAATTACATTTGAATCAATCTTGATTGCGACATACTTAAAAGAGTAATATGCAGACATAGGCAGGATTATTTTGGTCATGATGAAAATTTCATGTGTATTTTAAAAGAAAATAAATAAAGAGCATATATATATTTTTTAATTTTATTATTAAAGTGTGCATAAAAGTCACACACCTTAATTAAATAATGAAACTTTATATGGTTGATAAAAAAACTTTAAACTCTCATTTAATATTAAAAATTAGGGGGATTTACATACATATCACATAATTTGTATGTATTTATAAAACTAATATATTGAATTTTATATTTATTTCTAAAACAGTTTAATGTTTCATTAGTATCAAGATATATGTATAAAAAATATATATTTTAGTTTTAAAAAATCAATATTATTGATATTATCATATAATTAAAAAAATTAAATATTAGATACAATAATAATAAATCTTTATCTCACTACATGTGATCAATTATATGAATTATTTTTTGTCAATGTGTTCTATTAATATTTATAATCTCATTTAATATAATAAAAAATTAAATATTAGATATGTAGATAATTTTTTATGATGTGCATGTAAATTAAAAAAAAACTATTATTTATTAATTTTTGAATAAACTAAAGTAAGAAGCTGAAGCTCACATTCCTGAAGCCCTTTAATAGTGCTTTTATTGTCAGGCTCGGGCTCCCGCAGCGTCGCAGCGGCTTTGCTTCCACCTCCGCTTCCTAAAAATCTCTTTCTCGTCCGACGCAGGGCGAGTTCCGATACCTAGGTCGTTGCTGGATGCCCTAGCCCTTGTATCGGATTCTATGTGGAAACGGAGGTGTCGACGCGGTCTTTGCCTCCCAGTTTTGATCTGAGAAGGGAGGAGTGAAGAAGATGGGGGGCGTGACTTCAGCGATGGCGGCTAAGTTTGCCTTCTTCCCACCGAGTCCGCCGTCGTACGGCGTGGTGGTGGAGGATGAGCAGGCAGGGCGGCTGGTAATGACTGGGGTACCGAGGAGGGCCAATGTTGAGGTCTGGCGGCTGCGCACCAGAAGGGGGAACGAAATCATTGCCATGTACGTGAGGAACCCATCGGCCGTGCTCACACTTCTATATTCTCACGGCAATGCAGCGGACCTCGGTCAGCTGTATGATCTATTGACCGAACTGAGCGTTCACCTCCGCGTCAACGTGATGGGGTGAACTCTTTTATAAGCTTTTTAATTTCGTATTATTATTATTTTCTTAAAGTTGTTTAAACTTAAACTATTTTCGCTGTATGATCTGTCTTTTTTTCTAACCCCTATTTATTTCCTCTTGAAAATTCAGTATTAATTTATATGGTTGGGAGGAAAAAAAAAAAAAAAAGGTTTTAAGGCTTTCTTTAAGTTGTCCTAGATTACCACATCACCGCGCTCTTTGATACATAGCATAACATGATTATCAACGCTTATGCAGTCATCACACGACGTATCAAATCATGTTCATGCCATGCTTATTTTATAGTGGTCGTTCTTTATTTAGTCATGGGTATGTTAGTTTTTGGGTATGTTAGTTTTTGTGTCATGAATCCTTAGTCTTTGTAAAGGTTTTAAAGGCTTGCATTTTACCATCATATGACAGTTTGATTGAATGTTGAAGCTAGATTGCTTGATACTCTCCGAACGCTTGGTTTTTCTTTTGATCTCCTTTTTGCCTTGGTTTCTCTCTTATGGCTAGGTGGCAATATCTCTTATCTCCTTTTTTTTGCCCCTCTACCTAGACTGATTATTTTCTCTCTGTTAAGATGTCATCAAGATCAAATAGTTATGCTTCCGCATTATGGTAGCAGAGTTGGATTCCATCAATATATTGTGTCACGCTAGTCCCAAAAATTTGCTCTAGTTTCCACCTATTTTATTGCTATCTTCCTTGATTTTCATGCCTCTATCATTTAGAATTCATGTCAAACCCAAAAGAACTATATCCATAAATTTTCTTTGTTATGATTGAGTACCCCCTTCCTTTATAGCATACTGAAAACCATTCTTCATGAAATTAGGATTAAAAGATTTCCAACCCTTTAAACTCCACATCACCTTTAGTCCTTCATGCATAGCCAAAATTCTCCTTTAAGTTTTCCTCTAAGTTTCCCCTACCTTCTTCCTATCTTCCTTTTCTCTCAATCAAGACCCCTCTCTCCTTTCTCTTATGCTACTCTTCTCCTTCCCCTTCCTCTCAAGCTCACTTCCATTAAAAGATAAGATTAAGAAGAACACGTATCAACTCAGTTACAACTATCACTAGGTATTGAAACACTAGTGGCTTGTTTCTAAAATTATCACAAGATTTTTTATTCATGTGTCTTCATGATCCTAAACGCTCCATCTTAAATTTAACCATAACTTAATCACCCTAAATGTCACCCTCTTTATTATGGCATTATAACACACATAAATCAAAATATGATATCCATTATGATTGTGATGATGCTTATTATCATTAAAATCCGCATCCTAGTTCATATTATCTGCATATCTATCATAATTTATGATCAACACCCTTCACCTGATGATTTGGATGAATCATACATGTTATTTGTTTGAGAGCATTATTGTTATCTATACGATCATGCATTTCCTCATCATTCATGTGATCATTATTGTACTAGTAGGTTTGACCAGTTACCTCATTAGTGTTCTTATTCATTCTATTCTTAAACAGATGATCTTAACACTTCAAACAATGATGATTCAATTCTTTGTCGCACAACCATAAACATTACATTGTCCAAACAATACACTCCCCCATATATAGATTCTACAAACTCCACTTACTCAACAATCCTATTCATTTGCACAATTCACCTATTCCATTGGCCCTTCCGACCCAAAAAGCTCAACATACTCCATTAAGTCCACCAATCTCACTAGATCAACTTACCTTTGTTGAGGAGGAGGAGGATTAAGCACTTGTGCTTGAGCTTAAGCCTGATATTGTAATTGAGTTTGAGTTTGATTAAGTATCCTAGCCCAAGCCATCCATTGACTGAGCATGAGTAGTAGATCATGCTAGATCATGATATTGGCACTCAGGTACACTCATTTATTTTGTTCAATTACCCCTTAGTTTGGTCAGTAGATGTTCCTTAGGTGCCGCAACTATTTATTGCTCTATTAGTAATCGTAGTGATTGATTTAGTGCAATACCATTGTTGTTACAACCAAACTATTATTGGACCAATGCCAACTTTAACGACCAAGTACACTTGCACTAGATTTGAAGCCTTTAGATCATCCACCTGTTGCTGAGTCATTTATAGTTATATAGGTTCGTGATGCTGGGCTTCAACATCCTCCATGACCTCCATAACACATTGCTTGTTTGATTCTTTGTGAACTGAGAAAAGGTGCACGAGCCTTCCCAATTTAAAACCTTTTAATGAGTCTTAACTTTGATACCAAGCTATGAACATCATCACCTTGACAAATAAACCCTTTCCACAAAATAGAATTCATATCATTGAAATATTCAATGAAACTAGTAATTTTCAATTATGAGTATCCTCTATGTAATGATTGGAATGATAAAAAATGACTATAGAATACCCTAGATGAAGCATATTCAAAATTTTTTTAACACCATTGGGAAAGAGATTTTCATGATAACAGGAGGGAAAAAAAACTGAGAGAAAAAACTGTCAAGCGCAATAAAAATCCATTCTCTCTATTGTTAGACCACATGAATCTATGACCCAACAAAGGAAGGCCAATCAAGTTGAAGAAGTGGATAAAATCAACAGAGATTTGAAGGTAATCTACTACTATTGGAAGATCTATACTCAAATTAGTGATATTATTGCTATCCACACAAAATTCATTTGGAGTACCATTTAGCATCAATGCAATATAATAAAATTTCAGAGGAGAAACTTTATCATTATTTTTAGAAGGAGCATATACAATGGTCTAAATAAAGTCATAAATAGGATTTAACATGCAAAAATGAAGAGATATGGAGTATCTGCCAATAGATGAAGAAAGAACTAGCATAGAATTTGGGTTCCAACCATACTGAACACGCCTAACAAAGCCATGAGCGTTTAAGATAGACATAATTAAATTTTAGTGCTACCAATAGATCTTAGAACTCCTATATAATGATCCACCAACTTAGATTCTTTAAGGTAAATGATAGCAAGCTACTATCTCTGCACCCTTTTTTCAACCATCCAGTCTAAGCTAAAAACATTTCACATTTCAATGTATATCAAAGACAAATACGCTCAATAATGTATGCATATCTGCTGTGTTAAAGTCATATATATTATTACTAAATCACTTTTTTTTTCATTCTTTCTACAATGTTTTATAGGTGGATCTATTGCTTCCCATTATAGTGTTCTTCAATGTAGCACTTCATTTTTTATAGATCATTAAAGAAAAGATTTTTTTGGTTTGTTGGAGATGTATTTTGTATTTTCTCACAGAAAAATATTCCAAAAAAAAAAAAAACTTACGGGTGATTTCTTTTTCAATTTTTTTTTTTGTGGAGGGTGTTTTGGCACGTGCGTACATGCCGGGGGGGGATAGCTTTGTTAATGGAGAACATGAGCATGTAGCGGTGGCATTGTAAATGCAAGTGCAAGATCCCCTAAAGAACTATTTTTTCGTCGCCACTTCATATTCCATCTTCAAGGAGAGGGCATAGTTATTGATGGAGAATGTGGGAGGTAGTGGTGGCATTGCAGCGTTGTTGTGGAGGATCCTCTTAAGATCTCTCTGTTCATTGTCCACCTCTACATCTTCCATATTTCCCAACTAGACCTTTTCTTCTAGGAGAGTAATGTCATTGCCATCTTGAATCTCTTGATAATAATGATTTTTCCTGTGAATGTACAAGAACTTTGATATGGTAGGGTTGATGTTGGAAACATTCAAATTGGAATTTGTGAGTTACTAAGAGGATTGAGGATGATCTAGTTATTATGTTCATAAAATTTTTTAGTTATTCAAATTCAAGTAATAACTTGCCTTATGAGCCAATTTAATGACAAATTTAACGTCCTTAGCAATAATGACCTATACTAAGATTGATATTTTACTTTAGTCTTATATTAAAAGTGCCAAGGACTTGAATAAATTGTTTTTTCAAAAGCATAGATTAATGTGAAGCCCCTTGTACACTGGGGGAGGCATTTAGTTTGATTATTTAGACAGTTTTCCTTAGATTGAAGTAATTTTATGCATATAGAAAGATGCACCTCATTTGTTTCTTGGCACATGTCACTTTTAAATTATAAGAGTAATATTATATTCCCCAAAAAATTCATAAAAAAAAACTTTTAGAACTCCCTCTTTTATAGGTGGATTAATTAAGTCTGAGAGTGTCATCCACTTTTGCTCAAAAAGAGTTTTTAATAGTCAAGTTCATCAAGTCTTTATGAGGCATTAGTTTTTGTGTGGTTTTTTTTGGGATTAAAGTACTAAAACAACAACAAAAAGTTTTTATCCTATTACGTGGGACCAGTTACATGAATCCATTTTCTCCATTGTGTCCTGTTAAAAGTCAAATTTTCATTTAAATCTAATAAAAAAGGTCATTTTTAATATTTTCTTACTAAGTCTTTTAGGTAACTCTACATCTTTTAACATAGGTCAGATCTGATATATCTACTCTCCTAATAGGGTCATTAGAAGGCTGATGTTTAATGTGACCAAACCATCTTAGGCGACTCTCTCTAATCTTTTCTTCCACTGGAGCTACTCCAAAATTTTCACGTACAAACTTGTTTCGCATTCTATTTATAAGTGTAAATCTTCTCATCCACTTGAGTATCCTCATCTCTATAATAATTTCATTAATCTCTTTTAATGGCCAATGTTCTATGCCATAAAGCTTTGCAGGTTTAGCTACTTACTTTTTGTCACACCCTTTTTTCACCTCTCCATAGTCAATCTAGAGTGTAACAGAGAAGGAGAATCTTAAAAGAACTTCTTTTTACTAAAACCCATTTTGAAATACTTTTATCAGAATCAGGGAATAAGGAGTAGTCTACTCAGAATATCCTAACGTATCATAACATATAAAGTTTTATAATAATTCATAACATGAAGCATATGTAATATACCTTAAATAAAATGCATATCTCAATTGAAATATAAAGCTTTACTAAAACTTTTAAAATTTACTTATATATATAAAAGCCTGTATCGTTCCTACTCAGATTTCTCTATACACCGAAAAATTGCATGTATACAAAAGAGTAGTCAACTGTCTTGACTACTATCCCACTGGCTTATTCTCCTTGTCTGTAGTACAACCACTTTTAATGAGCTATAACTTAATAAAATATAGAAATAATATATAAGAAATAATAATAACATTTCAACAACTAATTTGAAAAAAAATGTAAATTTCATACTGGCAAGAAAAAATACATAACATCACTTTTCGTCTTGTTTACTATTCAATATCTTTATACAAGTCATACGATGACTATAAGCTTTTGCACCATTCAGCTTCTAATTCAAGGTTAAATCCGAATTCCCAACTTTTATAATTAGAACGGTTCTCTTATTTAAGGTTGTGTCCGAATTTCAAACTTTTAGAATTTTGAGTGTGTAGGCTTACATTGTCAGGTTTTTCGTCTTTACTTGTGTGAGCCTATCCCCCATATATACCTTATGTCACCTTTTCAATATCATTCATCTTTAACAATAAAAAACTTGACCATACTTGTCAACGGCGAATGACGTATTGAATACGGCGCAAAATAAAAAAAGAATTATAAAAATCTTTATATGGATCATATTTTAGAGTATCAATCAAGTTGGGTAAGGCTTGGTTGAATATGTTTGTGGTCAAAAGTCCAAACCATTAAAGTGAGCTTTAAGTTCGTTCAAAATTTCTACTAAAATAAAGTCTAATAAAACCTAACTAAACTATTTTAATCATATCAAATAATTTTAAAATTAATTATTACATTATTTTAGAAATAAAAATATATAAATATTAAAAACTATTTATAATTATATTAAAAAATTCCTAAAATTCAAATTGCGCACGCCGTGCACCATGCGTCATTGCACGCACCGTGGCGCAAATGGCGTGCGCCAGAACATGTGCGCCGCGCTATGCGTCATGACGTGCACCATTTTGCGCCATTGACAAGTATGAACTGGACTATTATAGTCACTACTTAACGAAGGAATTAACAATTTATACTTTTTTTTTATATATTACCAATTTATACATGAATACACTAATATTTAAATGCTATCATTAACATAATAATGGCGAAGCTGTAAATATACAAAATTTTATTATTTCATATAACATCGCTCTGATATCTCTCTTCGCTAGAAATTGGTCCTCCTAAAATACCTTGCCTTCTTTTCGTTTCATAAACAACCTCCACCAAACTTCTGAGTTGACAACTCAAACTTCTTCCTTTCCTCTCTTCCCCCTAATGAAATCAACAATTTAATTTCAGTAATACAGCTTTTAGCCAGACAGATTGCTTAAATGCAGATTTCTGCATACAATTTCAGTAGCATACCATTTCAGTCATACAGATGGTTTAAATGCAGATTTCTACATAAAATTTCAGATTGCTGAAATTGTTTTTTTTTTTATGAATATTAATTTGCTACACAACATATTTCATGCATGCAAATATGAATTATGAATACAACTACTGATTTCTACAGCATTCTACAACCCTAAACTTCCTTCCTACATCTCATTACCTGAGAAATCAGCAACCAAAATCTGCAGCTCCCACACACACAGCCCGCCTCCTTCAGCTCCCCGCTATCCGACTGCCTGCAGTTCTTGGCAACAGCAGCAGCTTCTCACGCTAGGAAATGTCGTGAATGGGGAGGGAATGGAATGAAGGAAAGGCTGTAGTTTTAATGCTATAGCATCTTCTAATATAATATTCCACTAAAGCTCCACTAATTTCTCTATATTCTCTCTCAGCCGCATGATCCAGCACTCAATCAAATCAGCCTTGGGCATGCTGACTTTAATGGAATTGCTACAGTAACAGCAATTGATTATTTTAATGGCTGATTTAGTCATAGTGGCTGGTTAGCTACAATAGGGTTTTTTTAATTAACAACTTTTTTTATTTAATTAAATGCTTATATCTAAATCTCATTACTTAAATACATATCTTTAGACTTTTAGATGCACTTCTATATATTAAAATGCTCAAAATCGAAAAGTAGAATGTAAATGAAACTAAATGAATATTTAGAAGAACTTTATACTTACATTATTTTGAACATTTTGGGTATTATACTTTTTTTGGCTAAAAATGATTTATAGGTGCTGCTATCGAACTTTTCTTTGATTTTGTTTGATTATCTTGTAAGTCGCATTTGCAAAACATTTAGGATTCAATATTAAGCGGCAAATCACTTTACATTGAAGTATCTCGCAAGCATGCCTTGAAAAAAATTAAAGCATCCCATACAACAGAGCAACATCGAATTGCGCTTCAAATAATACAACATACTTTAGTATAAAATACTTTTGAAAAGGCCCTTAAGTTTGAGAGGTATTTATCTATCACACAATAAGTCCAATGTATTCCTGCCTTCGACCATCCAACTTGAATTCTATTAATAATATCTCCATCTATTTTACCATCGCTTTGAACAAGAAACCCAAGATATCCAACGTGCTCTCTTTTTAATAACTTGACCGCCCAATGCCACAATCTCACCACTAGCTCTATTACTACTAAAATTACATTTCATGTATTTGATTTTAGATATACTCAAATGAAAAAACTTTAAACTCTAAGGTTGAGCTCTATAATTCAAGTTTTTCATCAACTTCCTCTCTAGTCTTGGGAACAAGCAAAATATCATGAGCAAGAGGTATATACAAAGGTACATTCTCTTTCAAATGCCTAGTAAGAACATTCATGGCTAAAGCAAAAAGATATGGGCTTAAAGCTGATACTTGATGTAATCCAGATGCAATAGGAAAATAATTTGTCAAACCATCTTGTGTTTGAATACAAGTAACAGCTCTTGTATAATTTAATTCTATCATAATGATGTTTTATGTCCCTTGAAGTGATTCTCATAATCCTGGGTGTGTTAAATTGGGATTCCATTTGTCGTGTTTCTAGAAATCTATCATTTTTGTTGCAAATCTTAATCCTCTCGTCAGATAGAATCATTGTATGACATACATAGCCATATTGCAGAAGTTGAACTGATATAATTTGTTTATGAATATAATTAATTGGTTGACCACCCTAATGTTCGATCTTAATATCTTTTTTTTTTACAAAATTTGAAATTTTGGTGGCTATTGGTTTTAGAATTTTGTTTAAATCATCATTTTTTATGATATGTCACTTGACACAACAATAACAACAACAATAATAAGCCTTTATATCACTATGTTGGGTTGAATACATAAATCCTTTTTCTCCATTGTGTCCTATTAATAGTCAAATTCTCATTTAAATATAATAAAAATGTCATTTCTAATACTTTCTAACCAAGTCTTTTTAGATCTACCTTTACCTTTCTTAACATATACCGGATCCAATACATCTACTATCCTAACAGGGTCTTCGAAAGGCCGATTTTTTATGGGACCAAATCATCTAAGGTGGCTCTAATTTTATTTGTCACTGGGGCTGCTCCAACCTTTTCACATATATACTAGTTTCACATTCTATTTCTAAGTGTAAAGCCACTCATCCACTTGAGTATCTTCATCTCTTCAATACTTAATTTTATACTTCTGTTTTAATGACTAATATTTTGCACAATAAAACATTGTAGGTCTCACAACCATCTTATAAAATTTTCCCCTAAGTTTGAGGGGTACTTTTCTATCACACAATAGGCCTGATGCATTCCTCAACTCCGACCATCCAATTTGAATTCTACTAATAATATTCCCATTTATTTCCCTATTGTTTTGAACAATAGACCTGATATAGCTAAAACGTGCACTCTTTTTAATGGCTTGATCACCCAATGTCACAATCCCACCACTAAATCTATTACTACTAAAATTACCCTCAATGTATTAGTTTTTAGATCTACTCAAATGAAAACCTTTAGACTCTGAGGTTGACCTCCATAATTCAAGTTTTTTCGTAAACTCCCTCTCTAGTCTTTTTCAACTAGAAGAATATATTAGTAAAAAGCATACACCAAGGTACATTCTCTTGCAAATGTTTAGATATGTCATCTGGCTCTTAAAAGACATCTAAAGGTTATGTTGTAAATGTCATGGAAGAAGAAATCTCTTGTTTGTTAAGTGAAAGGATGCTTAGAGTTTGTGTCTAAATGAAGGAGGATTATCTATTTAATTTGGGCTAGATAGGTTTTGACTTTGAGGCCAAAGAGGAAGAAGCTCCTATTGGATTTGGGTCCAATAGAAAAGCTAAGGCTTAGAGGCCTATGGCTGAAAATCATTCACTTGATAGGAGATCAACTAAATGAAGAGAAAAGGCCCAAAACTTTGAAGTTAAGGGTTGGAGAATTCTTCTTAGTTTTGGAGCTAAGGAGAGGAAAATTTCCTACAACTTAGAGGTTGGAGGAAAAGAGAGGAGACCTCTAGTTTTTGAGATAAGGTTGGAAGTTCTAAGGCTTTTGGAGCCCATAGAAGTAAGGAAAGACTTGTAGTTTTGAGGCTACAAATCAAAAAGGTCTCCTTAAATTTTTGTATTCAAAGAGAGATATTCATTTGTTTAATTTGGGCTAAGAAAATAAAAGGAGCTAGGATTTTGATTCCTATGTGAAATGTGAGAGTATTTATTGATTTTAGCTCAACAAATAAATTGGTTTGGGTGTATGTTTGATCCCTAATGTTGGCTAGTGCTCCTCTAAACTTTCTAAAAGTCATTTGAGAACTTTTGTATAAGTTTAGGGAAGACACCATGCAAAGAGATTGAAGGATTTCCTATGGCTTTTAGGCCAAGGAAAATTGGGGATTTTCTACCATTTTTTGGCTTCATAGAAAATAGGAGAGGAATATGCAACTTATGAGTTGCAAATTAGGGAAGCTTTCTTTGAACTTTTGGTGTTCAAAGAGATATATTCATTTTCCTAATTTGGGACTAAACAAATAAGGGAGACTAGGATTTTGGTCTTATGTTTAAGGGATCATTTGTTAATGTTGGATTCAACAAATGAATCAAGAGAACTTAGGATTTTGTTCGAAAGTTCAAGAATTTATGGCATGGTATGTTTATGACCTTAGGGAAGTTCAAAATATCATGCACAAGATAGGGACCTTAGGAAAGTGCAAAATATCATGCACTAGAGAGGAAAAATTCCTAAAAGAGAGCTCCTATTTTTATTAGTGTTTTGTGTTCACTTAGATAGGAGGGATTCATTCCTACAACTTCTAAGCAGTTTTAAGATCAATTTGATGTGATCTTGTGATCCTAGAAGTGCTTGTAGATGATGTGCATTTTAGGAATTTTAAAGATTGAGAGAAACTAACTCTCTTTTCCTCAACTTTGCAAAGTGTTGAACATGAAATTAATCAATCATGTCTTTTGTGGGACTTACAACATTGACCTTAGGAGGTCAATGAGAAGTCTCACAATAGTTTGGGGCTTTCTAAATTGATTAAATTTACCTCCAAGCATTTGTAAAATTTCATGAAAATTCGTAAACTTC
This sequence comes from Dendrobium chrysotoxum, assembly GCA_019925795.1. Classification (NCBI taxonomy): domain Eukaryota; kingdom Viridiplantae; phylum Streptophyta; class Magnoliopsida; order Asparagales; family Orchidaceae; genus Dendrobium; species Dendrobium chrysotoxum. Next base: position 85,499,834 of record CM034312.1, read on the forward strand.
AACATATGCAAATTTTTATACTTATATATCACTTTTGTTATGATCTAGGTTTTGAAAGAAAGATGCATACAATTGAACGAGTTGAAGTTTATGAACTTTCTCATGTGCTCAGGTTGCGTAATAGTTCATTCAACCATTTGATTTGAAAAAGACATAAATAAGCCTGAGTAGTCTCCAAAGTGAAATTGAGTATCATCTACGGACCTTTGACATCCCATATTATACTCCAAACTAGCTTAATCAAAGCTTGAAATTAAACGGGCATATTTACATACTTTGCAAATTTTAAATGAACAGCACATGAAACTTGGTGAACGACCTACAACATGCATTTAATTTGTTTAAGTGTATGGCTCCTAAACTTGAACCCAATGACCTACAAAGCCTTGGTTTTGTTATAGGCGAAGGTTGGGGATTCAACATGAATGCAACTTCATGTATTTGGAGGTTATTAAACGCCGATCCAACAACCCTATGTGCATTGGAATCCTTCTCGGGCTCTCACATGAGAGAAAACAAGTGGAAATCATCAGATTTTCACTGTTTTGCTTAGAGGACAATGGGTATTTCGGATTTCCGAGAGTAAAATGTGGGGTTTCTAGGGTCCTAAGGATTTTGAAACGGCAACCACACATCCATGGCTTAGAGACCTAGGGGTTTTGTTAAGTTTTGAGGGATATATCTCACCGGAGCTAGTCACAATGCTAGCCAATATGCTCTCGCCTTGAAAAGGCGAGAAAACAGGATAATGAGGTGGCGAGCTTGTTGTTCAAACGTTCTCGGACGTTGCCTCCGCTGTCACGAACTCGCCGGAGTCAGAATATGAGGAAGAAGAAGCTCCTTTGCATGCATTTGATCCTTGTTGAGCTTTGGAAGGGAGAGTAAACAACAACTTTCTCTCTCTGCTGAAAGAATAAAGAGAGGATGGCTGCAAGAGGTCAGTCTTAGACACGTGAAATGGTCGCTCGATCTGGCTAGGTCTCGAGCACAGAAGCTCCAGTCGCTCGATTGCTTTGGATCGGTCGCACGCAGGGAATACGCATGCAGGAGCTTCAGCCCGATCCTCTTGCTCTTGGTAACTCGTTGGAAAAGACGAAGGAGTCTCGTATTTCTCCTGCTCACGCTCACTCCTATGGATACATGAAGCAGGAAGAAGAACCGAAGACCTCTTTTCATTCGGCCTAGATGGACGCGGGCAGAAACAAAGCACACAAAAGAAGAATCGAAGGAACCCGTTGTTTTGCCCTCTAAACACACGAAACAAAGCTTGCTATGGAGTCTGGTCGATATGATTATCTGACACTCAATCTTTGCTATAGCCGTAGAAATCCCTGGATTTGACGAGAAAGCAGCAGCAAAGGTTTGAAGATTGGGGGCAATCATAGTCGTTGAATTAGATTTTTTTGATTTGAGAGCTGATTTTGAGTTCAATTGGACTTATTTTCAGTCCAATTGGACTCGAGCTTAGTCATATTTCACCCAATTGATCTCAATTTGAATTGATTTTATTTAATTTGATGAAATTGAGCTTAATTAGACTCAAAATGGGTCCAATTTGATTTGAGTCGATTTGAGTTTGACGGGGCTCAAATGAGTTGATGGGGTTCGATTCGACTCGATTTGAGTCAAGTCGATATTAAAAAAAGTGTCAACACATGATTTAAACATGGGATGTGTAGACCAATTGCGACCAATTAGATAGTTATTTCCAATCAATCAATTGTTGAATTGATAATTTTTAAATCTCCAATTGGATTTGAATTACCAGCTTTGGTTCTAAAGGAATCCAAGACCAGATGGAATTTGAATATTACTGTTTTTTCGGGAAGAGCAAAACTATGGTACTAATTGATTTGCAAAAATGGATAGAAACAAAACCGCAATAATGAAGGCTACATCTATGAGAAAAGTAGGAGGAAGGAAGGAAATGCATCAATGAAAGATGCAAGATTATGGCAATACAATGATGCAGACTGCAGCTTTGGGAATAAAAGGAAAAAAGCTACGATAACATTACAAGAATTGAAGAATACGTTGAGGATTTCATTTTGATATTTGTGCAAAACTTATGCAATCATAGGAGAGCTTTTAATAGAAAATATAAAAAATCAAGTAATAAAAAATAACCACAAAATTAATTGCAGTAAGACATCCCATAGTTTTTCCGTGCAATAGGTTAGCACACATGGATTGCGAGGTGGTAGCAAGGATATCATGGATCCATGAGGTGGCAGGGAGGAGGAGCAACTATGGATTCAGCTTGGGCGGAGATGGTGCTGTCTAGTGTGTAGATGGTGTTGTAGGTCTAGCAGTAGATGGTGCTACAGGTGCCAATCGGGAGCGAAAGTCTGGGAGCAGGAGTCTAGACCAGTTGTGGGTTAGAGCAAGGGGCTGTGGCCAGCTGGGAACACAGATGGAGGCGTTCTCACCAATATGCATATGGAAACAAAGAGATTGGGAATATTGAACCATTCATTTAAGGAACCTTAATATCAAACAAGTACAAGTCAGTAGAAAAAGTTCAGTAAAGATCCACCAGTTTTAGCAGTATGAATCCTGCATGACAGAGAAGGAATTAAAGGGAACCAGCCAATTACATTATTTCTTTTAACTTTCTTGTTGAATTCTTTCAGCAGAACCTATTCCAGGTATGAAAAGGAAACCTAACATCATTCCAAAGTTCTTGTGCTGAGAAAGAGTTGAATCTAAAACATTGGGAGTTTCTTTCCTTCAAAATGTGCCACAAAGAAGCAAGCATTGAAAATGTTCCAAATTACTAACTGGTAATTTGGGATTCATTTGACTATGATAAAGGAGAAAATAACTAGCAATGGATATAAAAGTTATGTGCAAGGCTCAAACGGTGCATTTCAATTATTGCCCCTCTTAATCTTTCCCTTTGTAGTGCTTAGAGATCCAACATTATCAAGGTTAAGATTTTGGAGGGCATAAATATTGCACTACTATGGGTGCAATTCAAAATTGCAAGTGCCAGCAAAAATCAACATTATCTGAATTTCACATGAACCACATAAAATTTTTTAGGTTATTTTTGATAGGAAACACTTGATTTCAAGTAATTCCTATCAATCTCGGGAAAATAGCGAGAAAACGCTTCCAAACTCCAATGAAAAATAGCAAAACAGTAATTTTATTGCATGAAACCAAATAACACGGAAAGGAAAGAGCAAGGTACAATTGATCCTCTATTCGAGAGGAGGATCGTTCTTTCCTAATCTCTAGACGCCGCTAGAGCCCAAAACCTAAAACCTAAGAGATCTCAAATTTCAGCCAAATTCAAGATGCCCTAACCCTAGGGAAACAAACTATTTAATGCATACAATTTAAAAGGAAATCTCTAAACAGTCCCTACATTCAAATTTCCCTCTCAAATCCCTCAAAAATCTTTCCCAAAAAAGCTCTCTTAGAACTGGGCGGTCGGCTCCAACATACAAGAGGTGGAAAGTCCGCCTGTTTCGCGTAAGCCGATCCATACGGGACCGGTCGGACCGGTCCAATGAATCGATCTAATAATTTTCTATTCATTGACTGCTAGATTTGAGCGAATTTTTGTGATCCTGGTAAATTATGTGGCCAACTATTATGGAAGCAAAGCAAATTTTGAAGCTTATTTCTGATTTTAGGCTGGCATCTTCATTAATTTGTTTAATCAAAATACTTTAAGATATTCATTTTGAGATCTATCTCTGCAGGTATGATTATTCTGGATATGGCCAATCATCCGGAAAGGTCCACTATCATTTCAAGTAACATGTGCTGTGATTTACACTATATTGATTTTTTTGGTGATGCTAAATTTGCAATTCTCTTATGGCAGCCAAGTGAGCAAAACACCTATGTTGATATTGAGGCAGTTTATAAATGTCTTGAAGAAAATTATGGGACCAATGCAGAAAATATTATTTTGTACGGTCAATCAGTTGGCAGTGGCCCTACTTTAGATTTGGCCACTCAATTGTCTAATATAAGAGCAGTTGTTCTGCACAGTCCCATTTTGTCAGGTCTCCGAGTAATGTACCCGGTGAAGCACTCATACTGGTTTGACATATATAAGGTGCAAATTGTATCTTGTTGATTCTATCATATAGTGGCTTGTTTTGCTTGACCACTGTTAATAGTTTCTTAAACATGCCTTTCACTGCAGAACATTGATAAAGTTCCACGTGTAACCTGTCCTGTGTTAATAATTCATGTAAGTTAGAGTTCTCTGTATCTTTATCATCTTATGCTGTGGCCTGTTTTTTTGCCAAAGTCTTGAATAGTAGTTTCTCTATGATGTCAGTAATTTGTGTTTGGATAGTCATTTTGTTGATGATTTTATTCTTGTCATATTTCTAGCCTAGCCTGTTGTAGAAAACATGATTTCGACCATGAAATTTATTACCGTATTAGTACCTTTAAAAAGTACTTAAAAGGAGCCAATTGGTTCTTACGTCATGCTTTGTTTTTTGTAGAAGTGCTTGGCAGGTCTTGTATTTAGATGGTGATATTCGTGGTAAACATATTTTGGAAACAAATATTTTAAACTTAAAGGTTCTTTCAAGCTAGAGCTTTCTGAGCTTACTGCCTAAGGGCTTGGATTTATATGCGTTGAGCTTGCACTTTGGAATTGAAAACTGCACATCTTTCTTCCTTTGCTTTGTAAATGAAAAATGCTGATATTTTTCTTTTTCGATTGTTAGTCTGAAACATTTTATTTCCACTTCGATGTAATCAGTATTAGGGTATAGGATTTTGTCAAGAAATTTTCTGCCGAATTTAGGAAAAACAGCCCCCTTGCAAGCAGATTTTTAGGAAGAGAGAGAAATCACAAACACAACAACTATATTTGATGAAAGAAGAACAAATTCAAGCAAGATACAATGGATCTCCAATCCGAGAGGAAGATCCGGCTCTCCCGATCTCTAGCTGGCGACTAGAGCCTAACAAACACCAAAAGATCTCAAATTTCAGCCAAATTCAAGATGCCTTAACCCTAGGAAAGCATACTCCTTAAAGCATACAAACCAAAAGGAAATCCTTAAATAGCCCCTACTTTCAAAATTTTCCTCTAAATCTCTCCAATTTCCTTCATAGATAGAGTTGCTTGGCCCCACGGTTTGGGCAGTAGATGCACGAAAGTAGACCCGGGCCGGTCTACTATGGACCGGTTGGACCGGCCTCATGCCCGGTCTAACAATACGTCACGCTCAAAGATTCACCTTGTCCGCAAGGTGGAATGATGGAAATTGAAGCTTCACCCTTTCATACGGATTCCAAGTGGCGTCATAGTCTGGTAGGTTCTTTCATTTTATCAGCATTTTCTTGATCCCTCCTCCTTGTTGTACCCCTTTAAGCTCTAATGGCTCCAACACCACCTCTGAATCCTCAGTCAGTGTCATGGGTAACTCGGCATTAGCTGTATGCTCCCTCAAAGCTCTCCTCAACTGTGACATATAGAACACTGGATGTATTGTAGTGGTCGGGGGTAACCTTAAGCGATAAGCCACTGCTCCTATCTTCTCTAATATCTCATAGGGGCTAAAGTACCTCGGGGCCAACTTCTCGTTCCTCGTGTTGGCCACTATCCTCTTCTGTAGGGTTGCAGTTTTAAAAACACCTTATCTCCAACTGTGAACTGGATGTCCTTCCTGTGTCTATCTGCCTGCTTCTTCATGATTTTCTATGCCCGCAACAGGTGTCTCTTCAATTCCTCTAACACCTTATCTCTTTCCTCCAAGTACTGCTCTATTAAAGAGACTGGTGTGCTCCTCTGCCCAAAATGTATCAAGTGTGGGGGGTCTCTTTCGTACAACACTTTGAAATAGATCATTTGAGAAGCTGGGTGATATGAAGTGTTGTATCAGTACTTTGCCCACAACTGAGGTGTCTCTGAGGCAAAACATCGCAGGAAAGTCTCCAGGCTTCTGTTGACTACGTCTGTCTGCCCATCTGTCTGAGGGTGGTAAGCGGTGCTTCTCTTGAGAACTATTCCTTGCAGCTTGAACAACTCCATCTAGAACTGACTGAGAAACACTTTATCTCTATCAAATACTATTGACTCTGGGATTCCATGCAATCTAACCGCCTCTCTGATGAATGCTGCTGCTACTATAACTGTTGTGTAGGGATATCGTAAGGGAATGAAATGAGCGTACTTACTCAACTGTCAACCACCACCAAAATCACTGTAAAGCCCTCAGATCGTGGCATCCCATCTATGAAATCCATGGTAATCTTCTCCCACACTCTGTCTAGAAGAGCCAAGGGTTGAAGTAATCCCCCTGGAGCCATAGCCATGTACTTATTTCTCGTGCATACTTCACATCTAGCCACAATCTCCTCCACATCCTTATGCATTCATTTCCAATACAATTCTGTTGTTAATCTTCTGAACGACTTCTGCACTCCCGAATGGCCTCCAACTGCACAAGCTCCATCGCCTCTCCCAAGTCACGCGACCTTATTACTCTAATAGTTGCCCATATCTTGGGCTTGAGCCCCTTCATGAAGTTTCCCTCTATCACAATCTCAGAAAGCCGATCTAGTTGGCTAGCTAAGTACTCAAACCTGTCACGGTACTCAGCCACAGAACCTTCCTGCGTTAGGGTGAAGAACTGCTCATAGATGTCCCCTCCCCTAATGGCTTGGAAACATTCTAGTAAGCCGTCCTTGAACTCTCTCCAACTCCGAATGGGCCCCCTCATGTCTCTCCACTAGTACCATGCCAATGTCTTCCTCTCCAAACACATATCAACCACTGTCAATTTCTCCTCCTCTGTCAATCCGTTGACGACGAAGTACCTCTCTACTTGGTAGATCCACCCATGTGCGTCCTTGCCTTCAAAGATGGGCATCTTCAGTTTCCTTACCCTCGGATCACCTCCGTTTCCCCGAATCCTCTGTAGTCTTCCATTCCCCAAAAGGGTGGTGCTCCCCAAGTGTCCCATTCTTCCCTTCTGCGCTCGTATCTAGACCCTTCTTCAAAATCCCTCATCCTTTCAAAATCAGCACCCCGCCCTCATAATCCACCCCTCTTCTTGCAAAATCAGCACCCCGTCCCTCATACCCAGTACTCATCTCCTCCCTAAAAATTGGCTCTAGCGGAGGCATCCCATCTTCTCCCTCCACAATCTCCACCTCTTGATTTTCCCCTCCCTTAAATGGATTAGGGTTTCCTCCTCTTCTTTGGTCGCCGGTGGCTTTCTTCGTTTCTGATGTCGTCGTGTTGGGTTTGGCTTTAAGCAACTTCTTCAGCATTTCTTCCACGACGGTGAACCTTCCATCCATCTTTTCATGGATGGGTGCAAATTAGTTTTCAAAATCTGAACTTTTTTCCACAAAATATGATTTCAGTTGGCCTATTCCCCCCTCTAACACTTCCACTTTACTTCCGGCCATTGGTACCCTAGATCGAGTGCTCTAATACCAATTTGTTAGCAAATACCAAGAAACTCCCTTCTGAATTTAGGAAAAACAGCCCCCTTCTAAGCTGATTTTTTGGAAGAGATAGAGAAATCACAAATACGACAACTATATTTGATGAAAGAAGAACAAACTCAAACAAGATACAATGGATCTCCAATCCGAGAGGAAGATCCGACTCTCTCAATCACTAGCCGACGACTAGAGCCTAACAAACTTCAAAAGATCTCAAATTTCAGCCGAATTCAAGATGCTCTAACCCTAAGAAAACATACTCCTTAAAGCATACAAACCAAAAGGAAATCCATAAACAGCCTCTACTTTCAAAATTTCCCTCTAAATCTCTCCAATTTCCTTCCTAGATAGAGTTGCTTGGCCCCACGGTTTGGGCGGCTCCCTCATGTAGACCCGGGCCGGTTTACTGTAGACCAGCTGGACCGGCCTCGTGCCTGGTCTAACAGAGATAAGAAAAATAATGCAACAAACATGAAAATTTAAAGGAACAAATAGTTCATCAAAAATAACTAATGACTATGCTGTTGAAAATTGAAAACATGATCGAAATTAATTTTGACAAATAGACTAATGACCTTTTTCTATAAATTAATTATTAAAATAATGAACATAATTGTGGTTCATGTTTTTGACAGAAAACTTAATTGTAGCAAAACTGACTAAACATCTCACGTTCAAACTAATGATAAAGCATAAAAGAAGGATGAAGAGGAGGAAAATGAAAGAAGATAGGAAAGAATATACCAGACAAGCAAGCCTAAAACTAGTATAAGGAGATGGCCTTCCTCTGACTTCTTCTAGTACCTTATTCAAGGAACTAAATATGGAAGTACAAGGATTGCCAGCCCAATTAAAAACCTATTAGACAATCAATGAGTTTCATACATTTCTCAAATTTCACTTTTTTGTAACGACAAAAATAATTAAAATTCATTTCCATCGACCTGAGTTTGTAGCAAGAAAACAAAACGCTTGCATCAATACCTTACTGTAATGCTGCCAAAGATGGAAATGCAAGAAGGCGTTGCATATACATGCAAAAACAAAGCAGTCAAATAGGGATGTAGTGGATCACTTGGAAGAGCAGCAGGATCTGGGAAAGCTGAATAAAAGAGGACAATTCATTGAATAATGGAGCTGATAAACTAGCAACAAGTGCCTCAGAATAACCGAATATTCCACTTTCTGCTATAGTCTCGGAGTCGGAAGGGAAGCCGTTGAAGCCCTACATCAATTCTTCTTAACTTGGAAATAAATCAGCTTTGACTAATTGTTTAGACCATATTCTTCCAATAGATCCAGGCATAATTGTTGGATTCATGTGATAGGATTCCCTCGATCCACCATTAGAATTGAACTTAGATTTCATCTCTAATTATTGCTTCAAGTAAAATATAGCTTGATCATCAATGCTCTATGGAAATGACATGGTGGATGTAGGAGTGAAAAAATGGAAGAATCGAATACATTGGTTGGTGGTTCTTGATATAAAATCAAATTAGATGGATTAAAATTTGGCTAATAATAAATTTTTTTGAGATTACCAACTTATATGCATTGATCTCAATTCTTGTATACTTTTATATGATCTATTCTTTCCACCAGTTAATTTCTTAGAGGTTCCTTGAGAAAATCATTTTGGGTCTGACTAAACATAATTTCATCACCTACTTTGAATTTTAAATATCATGTGCTAAAATTTGCAACATACTTGTAATTTTAATAGTTAATAGTAAAGCTATAGTGAAAATTTTCATCCAAATCATGCATATAAATGAGTAACGCAAATTAGAGATAATATATTAGGGGTATGAAATTCTTATATTCTCGCCATTAGATCTACTAACCGAAAGAGTCGAAGATATGAGAACTTATAATTTGTATTTATTAGATTCCATAAAGTTTTCTTATTAAAGCTGACAAATTATAAAAATATGTTTGAATTTAGTAAGATCTATTTTTTATATGGACTAACAAACAATTCGAAAAGTAATTCAAATGATTTAAAGATTACTCATGATGAATTATGTATCTTTGGATTTGACTAATAGATAGAATTTTAATGTTCAAATTTTGTTGAAGGCACTCATTATTAATAAATTTATGGATAAATTGATGTAAGTTGACTTAATAAAATTCTTTTTTTTAATAATAATTTTATAGATGAAGAAACCAAGAACAAAAATAAAATCGATATTAGTTTGGTTAGTTGACCACGACCCAATATAAGAAGATTATTTTGAAGTTTTATTATTAGATTGCTCAATTTGTTTAGTTTCAAATGTTTGCATTGAAAATTTCCATCTTGCTCTATTGATGTATTCAAGTTTATTTGGGTTGATTTTTTAGATGGAACATTAAATATTGTAGATAAAACACCGACAAAAGTTTTGTGAGCACTTTATGATTTTGTTCGAGGCTTTCTATAGGCTTAAGCTTCTATGGTTAATTATTCTTTTTTATCATAAGAGGAAACATTTTATTAATGCTAGTTTGTTGGCTATATAATATTTTGCTTTAGTAGAAACTATTTAGATTGAGAATAGGGCACCATTTTTTAACTATAAGTGAATGTTGGAAAATGATTACCAACCCTATCAAGATCTTATTGTTTTGTTGTCTCGGGTGGCCATAAACTATGATTTACTCAATTGAGGTAGGTGAACCAATCCAATAAGTATCCTTGTCATCAACCATGGATTGGTTTGTCTAGGTGTACCTCGTAGTCCTAGGTGGAAGCTTGTCAACAAGGCTAATTTTGAGTTGACCTTGAATAATAAAGGTGATGTATAATCATTGAGATCTTTATGGTGAAGACAACAATCTAATTGGTGTCCTCTTAGGATAGTGGTTGGGTTTGAAACTTCCTAAGCTCCAAAAAGATGGGTTTTCCTTGAAGAAAAATAATGAGAAGCTCCCGATCAAAGATTTAGGATGTTAGGAAACTAATTGTGGCGTTTTTATGGATTTTGGGTCAGTGGTGGAGAAGTTATGATACATTTAACTTGGTTACACAGTAGGAAAATTGATTATCTATATTGGAACTTTGACTATGATATATCATGGTTCTTAGGGAGTTAAGGCCTTGGAAGGTTATGAGAGATGTGTGGGGCTATTTAGGAGAGTTTTGGAGAGTTTTGATAATCTTGAGGGTTAAGTGATGCTAAGCTTGAGACAAAGTAGTGAAGATGAAAATTGTGTTGGGAAAGAGGAAAAATGGTAATAAGAAATAATTAAGGACTCATCAAAGCCCTAGAAGATTAGCCACCAAACGTCACCAATGAGTCGAACAACTGCCAAGCCTTTCTATACAAAATTTGCACAAGCAAAAAATAGTTTTTATTTAATCAATCAAAAGTACAAAGGTCCTATTTACAGGCCTTTCCAAGCCTAGACATTTTTTAAAAACTTCAGGTGCCAATAAAATACTATTATATAGATTGATGACATGTCCTAATGCTAAAAGAAAAAAATAAGAAATTAAATTAAATTAAAAGCTTCCAATTACATGCAAATTTAGATTAGTCATAAATGACAAGTAGAATGGTCTTGAAATCAATCAATTTATGAAGATCTTTGCCTTTTTTATTTGTATGGCCCACCTACTCATCTAGGGGCCTTAAACTAAGCTTTTAAATCATTCTCCCATGATTTTAAAAGCATTATGGGACATTCATGGTTTGCATGGAGTTTTGCATGACAACTGCCCTAAATTATGATAATGGGCCTTAGTTTGTGATCTTGTCATAGGCCTTTGTCTTGATGTTGCATCAACTCTCCTCTTCTTCGAGAACTCTTCTCCTGAAGAGTTAAAGAATGCTAACGGGGAAACATATAAATGCGACTAAACAAAAATAAATAAATAAAAATCATGTAAATAAAGAAATAATGTAATAGTAGCTTGATAACTACTTCTTTGTTCAATAAAAGAAAAAATTCTAATCAAATTAAACTTATCAAAAGGTGTTATCTAGGTCACCAAACCAAATAAATGCACATAATGAATAGAGTTGAAAAAAGAAAATTTTTCATAATGTTGAAAGAAGAAATCAAAGAGAACAAGAAAAGAAAACCATAATCCAAGTTTGAGCAAACCCATCAAAGTTATTCTAACAAGATAAATGGATCATTAAATCCATCATCAAATGCACACAAAAGTTTCTTCTTTGGTCATATCAATAAAGAAGCCAAAAAGAACAAGAAATGAACAGCATAATGCAAGTTTGGACAATTCATCAAAATTATTCCAACAAGATGAAATGATCACCAAATCTACTATCACATGCACACAAGTGGATCTTTTCTCATACCAATATGATGAAGAATGGGAAGGGATGGAAGGGGAAAAGCCATGAATTATCCAAAGGTAGTAGCTTGGACATGGGTCTAATTATTATTTTATGGGAACCTAGCTACCAAGCTATCCCAAAGATGAGGGCCACCAAGCCACATAAAAAGCTAAACAAACACCAGGGCAAGCAACTTGAATTAACTCAATTCTTCACCATAAATATCATATACTAATATTATGTAATAGTGGGTATTTTCAGAATTCTTCGATTCTCGAAAAATCAGATCCTGTTGTAGAAATTTCTGATTTCTGTAGCGAGTGACGTGTGCCTTCAAGCTCCTTCACCTTGACTTCTTTATAGCCCTTGGCTCTAATACTGAATGATGTAGTGCTAATAGGATCTTTATAGCAAGGCAGCAATTTGATTGTATCCTTTTAGGGTGGTGATGAAATTATTCTTTGAGTAGTGGTGAATCTGGAATTCAAATTTTTGGACATATTTTGGTCTGACACTTCTAAGTTCAAAAAAGATAGATTTCTCTTGGAGAAAAATAATGAGAAACTCTAAATCAAAGGTTTGTGATGTTAGAGAACTAATGGTGGTGTTTTTATGGATTTTGGATAAGTGGTGGAGAAGTTATGAAGCTTTTAACTTGATTTCTTACGCTATGAAAATTGCCTCTCTATATTGGAACTTTGACTTTGATATATTAGGGTTCTTATGGAGTTGAGGCCTTAGAAGGTTATGAGAGATGTGTGGGGCTCTTTAGGAGAGTTTTGGTATATTTGGAGGTTCATGGATGCTAAGGTTGAGGATAAGTAGAGGAGAAGAAAATTGTGTCGGGAATGAAAAAGAAAAATGGTAAGGAGAGATAATTAAGGATTCACTAAAGCCCTAGAGGATTAGTCACTAAGCTTCACCTATGAGTAGAATAACCACCAATCATTTCCACACAAAATTTGCACAAGCAAAAAATAATTTTTATTCAATCAATTAAAAGTATAAAGCAATGTCCTCTTTATAGGTCTTTTCCAAGCCTGGACAACTTTAAAAAACTTTAAGAGCCAATAAAATGCTATTACATCGATTGATGACATGCCCTAATACTAAAAAAAAGAAAATTAAATTAAAAGCTTCCAAATACATAAAAATTCTGATTGATCATAAATGGTTAGTAAAATGGTTCTGAAATCAATCAATTTATGAAGATTTTTGCCTTTTTAACTTGTATAACCCACCTACCAATCAAGGGGTTAAACTAAGCTTTTAAATCATTGTCCCATAATTTTAAAAGTATTATGGGACATTCATTGGTTTGCATGAAGAGTTTTGCATAATGACTAACCCTAATTTTGATGATGAGTCTTAGTTTGTGATAATGTCATTGGCCTTTGTCTTGGTGTTGCATTAAAAGGCCTTCATGCATTGTCAAGTGCGTCTTATGACTCACAACTTATAGACTTAGCTATTGAGGAACATCTATGCTTAATCTGTAATCATAATATAATGGGGCTATCACAAGTAGGCTAATCACCTCATCAAGGGACATGTGTTATGTCCTTATCAGCTTGAGATTTTTTGGTGTGGTTGTATGGATATATTGATGTAACATTGGCTCTTTGGGAGTTTTGACCAAGTTTAACTCTGTTATCCTTGGCAAATAGATGTTGATGATGGATGAGTATCGGGTTTGAACATGAAGGGTATCGGGTTTGAACATGAAGGGTCAATTATTGCTTAAGTTTTTTCTTTTGCATTTTTTTGTACTTATATTTTTTTGGGTGGAGTTAGATTTAGATAAAGTTCCTTTTGATAATTATTTATGTGATTTACATCCATCATCGAGAAAATAATCCTCAGTGTCTATTTCTTTGAATTCAAGAGGTCATTCTATGATATGATCACCTCAGGTCATAATTTTTTGATAATTTTTTGATAATCAAACCGTCATTGGGTATGTAGACACCTCAAAGAATGCCTGGAATCTTTAGACTTATGTTATTTTTATCTTCCGTAACATAGGTTTGTCTTGATATTGACATGTGAATCAATGCATATTAGGGGTGTAAGTGAGTGAGCTGGCTCAAACTCGACTCAGCAATGAGCTCGCAAGTCAAGCTTATTGAGCTTTGAGCTCGAACTCAAACTCGAGCTTGTATATTAAATGGGCTCGAGTTCGAGCTTGATGAGATGTAACACCCCACAGTACCCTAAACAATACTGTAGAGTGGAACAAGAATAAACATAACATTTTCATTACTAAACATCTTATTCATTTTATTTCATTTCAGAACTATATAAAAGATCATATAAACATCATCTGATACAACAAATGAAGCATCTAATAATTCTCAAGTTTCATCAAAGACCTAATATAGAGCCACTAAGGAAATGCAAACAAATTCAAAGTAATACAATATTAAAACTGTTTACTAACCTCAAGAGTAAACTTAAATATATAATAAACATTAACATAAAATTTAAATACTTGCAGATTAGTCTTCTTCCACCTTTCCCTTTCTCTTTCATGTAACAACAGCCAGTAATAAACTACTGGTGAGCTATGAGGCTCAATAAGTTATACAAATTAAAAATCATTAAATTTCAATGATAAAATAAAATACAATATTGAGCTAATAATTGATTATCATTATTTGAAAAATATCATAAAAATCATTTTAGACATCATTCTTTATGTCATTTGAGGTAGATACTGAATATTTAATCTTTTAAGAGAATTGACTATACTTTCATAATCATATTCAATGGAGTCCAGAAAAATCTGGCATTATCGCCATTGAATTACATAGAGGTCCCTTTTGCCTCTTTAGGGGTCCCTTTTGCCCCACCTGCTATGTAGGTATTCATTTCCTTTGGGGTCCCTTTTGCCTCATCTACAATTCAGGTTTCATATTGGGTTCCTTTTGCCCACCTGATAATGTAGATACCACAACATAAGATAGTCAATCTTTATTAAATAAATATTCAATAACTCTCACATTTGCATAATTCATAACTGTCACCATTCATATAACCGTACAAGTTTTGCAATAAAAACTTGACATGTATTACTTAGAGAATGAAACTTCTTTCTTTAACATATTATCAAAAAGATTGAAACAACATACTTAATCACATATCAATTTCATCTTCCTACATAAAATACATTTGTACACGAGTACTTCAATGTAATCTCATGAATATTATGCAATTATTCATAATGCATTGAATTACTCAAATCATTTAAAACGGCATGATAAATATACCAAAAATCAATAAATCAACTTTATATAACTTATCTTCTTGACGAGTTGACTTTTCCAATTCTTCACTTCTTATTCTTCTTCCATTATAAGTCATCTCAAAACCTCCTCTTTGCATAAGACTAGATAAATCTTTAACACCATAAATTACTATTTCTGTAAGAACTTTAATGAATTGAAGTAGTATAAAAGATGAGGGAAGATATTAGAATTCTTACCTTTCTTTCAAATCTTCTTTTCTTCTTCTTCTTCTTCTTCTTCTAATTTTTCCTCTCTTAAACTTCCTTCACTATGTCTTCAGTTTATACCCGCCTTTATATCAACTACAGTTTATCACAAACTTCCATATTAACCCCATTTGAATCTTGATTAAATTTTTTACTAATCTCTATTTACTAATATGGTAATACCTGCATCAATTCCTTACTGAACTGTGCCAAAAATTCCTCACCGATGTGCTGAACTTCTCCACAAGAATGCCTGCTGCCGCTACCTAGAACTTCCACCTTTTGCTTTAGCCAGTTCTGTCTCTTACTACAGGAGGGCTGCGAATTTCCTGTACAGTTTTACGGTTTCTTCTACAATCCCAGGAGCCCTTCCTGCACTTCAATTGTCCACTTTCTGTTCTCTCCTCTGTGACAGCACTAATCCACGCAATTAACTGGATAAGGTTTGGAGAGTGGGGCCCAATCTATAATCGCCAATACCAATCTAAGCATTTGTTCAGAATATTACTAATTATCTATTTTGCTTTAATACTAAATCAAGTCATTTTATCTGTTGATATTAATATAACAACATTCAATATTAAACTTACCTATTTAATATAAATCTCATTAACAGATAGTTAATAAATTAATTTGAATTCTATAGAGATTTATACATTTAGTAACTCACCTTATTAGCTGCTTGGGTTTTACATGAGACTCGACTTGTCGGCTCGCGAGCTCGGCTCGATTAATCTAATATTAAAAAAAATACAAAAACTTGTATTATTTTAAAAAATCGGTTCTTTCCCGCCAAATAAATATAAAATATTAATTGCATTTAATGCCATTAATGAAAACTACAACCCAACAGCTTTTTTTGGGAAAGCTGACAGGTTGCGTTGTTTTAAAAAAAATCGTTAATTTTTTTTTTTAATAAAAACTGCTCATCTCTTCTCCCAATAAAAAATCTATTGCAAATTTGGGTACAAGCACTGTGATTTTGATGATAATAAATCTTATTATTTTACTTACCATGCTATCTCCTATTGATTGAGTTTATTGCATATTTGCTTTCTTTATTATGTGCTAGCATTTCAGGTCCATAAGCTCACTTGCAAACCAGCTCAAGACTGGGTAGACTATGATACATTTTTTACTTTTTCTTGAGTCAAATGTACTATGATGGATCCTGAAGCTAAGTAACCTTGCACACACACACTCAAGGGAGTGGTAAGTGAGTTAGAAAAAATTTCAATTTTCTGAACTAATCGTACAATATCATCCTGGACGATCAGTTTATCCCAAAACCCTAATTAGGGCATCTGTGTCATATCAGTCTGTTTAAACTAATCGTCCTGGATGATCCCTATATCGTACAGGACGATACGTTTTAACTTTAGAAACCAGCCGCCAATCACAATTTAGGCAAGATTTTATATTTCAAAAATTACTCTCATCGTACAAGACGATCATGATTGTCCTGGACGATTTATGACAATTATATCTAAATTGATCCCGTGATTAGGGGATTAATTATAGTTAATTTGATCAATCAAATTGTACAGGACGATCATAAACGATTGTACTGTACGATCAGAACACTTCATGGTACGATAATTAATCGTCACCTATCGTACAGGATGAAAATTATAATTTTTCAACTAATCGTCCTGGACGATACCTCTACTTTGTACTGGACGACCCGTCTGCTGCATGGGACGATAATTAATCGTCAGGCATCGTACTGGACGCCCCGTCTGTTACATGGGATGATAATTAATCGTCAGACATCGTACTGGACGATCAATAGACACTCGTGAACTAGTCGTCCAGGACGATCGAAAGATCGTACAGGACTATTCTTTCAAATACTTGAACTGATCGTACAGGGCAATGCTGATCGTACTGGCTGAAAGGGCTATTTTGCACTTATCGTATAGGACGATCTTCGCCGCCAAATTGAAAATTAGGGCTGTTTTCGGAAGCCTCCTTTTTAAGTTCTATTAATTGTTGTTAAGCAAATCTTTTGCTGTTGTTCTAACCTAAGCGAGCTTAGAGAAGGAGAAGGTGAGTTTAGGGGAGAGAGAGAGAGAGTCTTGTGTGGGGGAGTTTCTGAGGGATTTCACAAAGGTTGCTCCAAGCAATGATTCGATCGTCTTCTTTAGGCTTCGTCCTTGGTTCCTTGGTTGCTCTGTGGAGACGATCTTCAGCATCAGATCAAGGTTCTCTGCCTACTCCAGGTAGGAGTAAAAGGATTCGTGATTCTCTGCCAACTCCAGGTGAGAGTAAAAGGATTCCAGGTTCTCTGTCTTCATCAAGATGGTGAAAAATGATTCAAGGTTCTCTGCCTCATCGGGTCGGTGGAAAGATTTTGTAAGGGCTTCTCCGCCTTGCTGTGGGGGCAAAAGGAGAGACACTAACTGATTAGTGCAATACATGGAAAGAAGGTTTCCGGGGAGTGGACGTAGGTCAAATTTGATCGAACGACTATAAAATTCGGTGTGTTCTTTCTTATTATTTTTTTCGCATTTTATTTTCACACTTTTGTTTGATTCGTTCTGTGGTTGAAATCTCTGATTGTGTTGTTATCGTTAAATTATATTTTCTTTTGCATCAAGGATTATTGTTTGTTTTAAAACATTTAAAAAGGATAAAAAGATTTTTTTTTTTAGAATTTTTAAAACACCAATTCACACCCTCTCTTGATTAGCCTCGGGCTAGTTCTATAGGGTTTCACAACCCTCACGAACTTTCAAAATCATATTCTTCATCTTCAACCATCATTCTTCTCCAACTAGTGAGCTCGTCAATAGATCTCGAATTCGGCTCCCAATCTACTTCTCCTTAACTCCGGCGACCAGACATTCTGATTTCTCCGGTGAGGCAAGATCACGAGTCGAACTCGAGATCGAGGCAACTTAGGCGAGCCAAGCTCGAGCTTGAGCTCGAGTTCGAGCTTATCTCTGAGTAGACGAGCCGAGCTCGAACTAGCCCAAACTCGAGCTCAACTCGACTTGTGTACACCCCTAATACATATACACACTTTTAATATTTTTTACACATCATTGTGCCATGAGCTTTATCAACTTTGTTATGTATTAGTAGAGGATTAGGCCAAGAAGATTGTTGAGTTATGAACCATGTCGAGTTGACATGCTCGCTTGCAAATGATAAAATTCAAATGAATTTATGTATATATATGAGATTTGAAATTGATTCCCCTAATATTATATTGTAACATGAATTGTATTGAGAGTTCGAAATTACATGTTGAAGATCTGAGAAAGGCTTATAATTTGGCCTTATAGGTAGGGTGGCATGGCTAGGTGGAAAAACAAAGATACTTGAAGTATTATACTTTGGAGGCTCATAATGGAATGGACCGGAATGAACAACGTTATCATTGAAAACAGGGAATGGGGGTATTTTAAAATCACACCTATCACGGCTGGCTTAGCGGGACAATAAATTTTGCATGCAGTTACCTTGTTCACTTTCGAGTAAATCGGTTTTGATTTATACATAGTGCTGATGTTGCATAGATGGGATGCTCCTATCTGAAAAATGGGGAATCTCTCTTGCTACCAGCTACTCCATGATGTTGTTCTTAGGGAATATTTGAAGATGTCAATTGTATCACCTCGTTTGGAGTTACATTTGCATTTTGTAGGCAAAGTTTGATGCTTTGCGCTTTGCCTCATTGCTTCTTTTGTAATCTGCAATTTTTTGTATATATCATTTCACTTTAAAATGGATGAGGGAACTTTGTAGTAAAGGTCTTTATCTTCAATTGTTTTTTGGTGAAAAAAATTAGAAAATTTTCATATAAATTGATGCGTACAATGCAAATGTGGTGTTACAGGCAGCATAACCCTGCACCGGTGGTCCTTAAAGATTGCTTTCATTGCGGGTCTTGTTAGATGAATGTCCTAGAGCTCTTTTCATCATTGGGAAGTTGATTCAAAATACTTGAATTTTATGCCAAACTTGTAATTTTTCTAGCTTTTGCTGTCTGAGTTTTAAAATTTTCTTGAGATCTGATATGAGAGATTCTTTCTTTCGTGAAAAGAGACTTCATTTAGAGGTTGATGCAAGTTGAAGTGTTTGATTTGCTTTTGAGTTGAAATTTTTATAAATATTTTCGTATGCATTCATCAATCTCAAATAATCAAAATGTCGCCTTGATTTTTGCTTGGTGAGAAATAGGTTAGAGGGCTTTTGTGCTGGAAACCTGGCCTTTGTTGTTGCGTTGCATGAATTTGGACAAATATGCATGTTAATGCACACCTTGATGGGTTTACTGACAAGAGCACTTTACTTGAACCATTCCCAAAACCTTGATTTGAATGTTTTTTCTAGGATGTCCGGATTATCCTCAATCTTGATTTGCTTACAAATGAGGCATGGAAGTCTGTTTATATGATGTTCTTGAGAGAACGTGTCATCCTTCATTGGAGGATGAGCAGTTTGTTAATATTCAATTACAATGATTTAAGAGTTCCGCCTATTCACAGTAGCAAGTAGAAAGAAGACTTGATAGAAAGTTGAAGTTGGTGCTAAAACAATATTGGTTTCCTCTACATGGTGCTAAAAGGTGTGTATTGAGAAGCTCTAAACCACGATGAAGAATTTCCTTAAATTCTACTGGTTTATAGAAGTTTTTCCAACACTGATCAAAACCTATTGCTTAAGTGTGCCTTCTGAGGTTTCAATTGTTGCATAAAGATTTTGGGAGATTGCATGAAGCATGCATATTCCATATTGATTGGTGAGCTTGAGAATAAACAAAACCTTTTTTTCTCCTTGGAAAAGTAATAATATTTTATTTTGTTAAGGCAACAGGTATTATTAGGATTATGATAGGAAGTGCTTATAGAAATTTAGGAAAAGTCTTGGCTGAAATCTAATTTCAGCGATTTCAGAAAACCAACGACAAGAAAATCAGGAATAGAACACAAAACAACACTTCTTTTATTGAAGGTTTTATGAAAGAAAGACAAGATACAAGTGGATCTTCAATTGGAGAGTAAGATCCGGCTCTCCCAATTCTCTAGCCGCCGGCTAGAGCCTAAACACTTTAAGAACAATGTAAATTCAGCAAACAACATGTGTCCCATAACCCTAGGAAATCACCTACTTAAAGCAAACAATAAATAACAAATATCCAAACAACCCTCCCCCAATTCCCTCCCAAATCTGTCCTATTTCTTTAATTATTTCCCTCCCAAATCAGCCCACAAATCTGCCCTCTTCAGTTAGGAAATATTTCCTAATGAATCCCCTCCAAATCATCCCCCAAATCTTCCCTCTTCAATTAGGAAATATTTTCTATTTAGTCCCCTCCAAATTATCGCTTCTGTGGCTCCCGCTCCCGCCGTGTTAGTTTCACATGTGATGGTTAAGTAATATGTTGGTATATCAGTTGTTTAGCCTTCAGCAATAGGCTTAAGCTTTTTCATTAAAAATAGATTTGACCCAATTTTAGTATTCCTTTGATACACACTATCTAACAAGTGGTTTTAGAGCTCGTTGTTCAATCATGACCGAGGGATTTATGTGATTTCCGTTTTCTTGGTGTATTTGGCTCAATTTTAGTGTTCCTTTGATACACACTACCTAACAAATGATTTTAGAGCTCGTGGTTCAATTGTGACCGAGTGATTTATGTGATTTGTGTCTTCTATTATCCTTGGCCCCCTTTTACCATATTTGAGTGAAGTTTGTGGTTCCCACGGTGGATCCATGTCATTGAATAGCCTCTTAGTACATGATATTTATTAGTGCTAAAAAAAATTTATTTGAGCAGAGCGATGGTAGATATAAAGGCTCTTATGTATGAAAGAGATTATTAAAATATGGACGAGTACTTTCTTAGTTCCATATTGGATAGTTGAAAATAGTGAAAGTGTAGAAATATTGAACTATTTGCTTTGACCCCACAATCTTAGACCTTTGGGTTAAAAACGTATTTGTCCAGATGTTTCTAACTGCCAACTTCAGCTCACTTCAATTTACATTCCCCAACCGATTTGGCATAGAAATTGGAATAATAATAAATAATTTCTAAATTTGATAACTCAATCAACAAGCTCAAAATTGAAATCTGCAATCCAATGGAGTATTTTGTGAACCGTCAAGAAAAACTTGGCACAAGTTTCATAATTATGTCAATTCGATCATCTCGTGCTTTTCTTATTTATCATTGGCTGCCTATTAGCATCGCATTTGAAACACTTCTATTTATTTTATTTATTTTTATTTTCAGGGGACAGCTGACGAGGTAGTGGATTGGTCCCATGGAAAACGCCTGTGGGAACTTTGTAAGGAGAAATATGAGCCTCTTTGGATAAAGGGTGGGCGCCATTGTAATTTGGAGCTATATCCAGAGTACATTAGACATCTTAAGAAGTTCATATCTGCAATCGAAAGAACACCTTATGTTAGAAATGAATCTACAGATACCACAGCTGTATCAGATCCACCTAGAGTAAGCTCTGATCAACTGGAGCCTGTTAGGAGCAGTACAGACTGGAGAGATAAATCCATGCCATCTGATTATGAGAAACCTCGGCAAAGTACAGATGTTAGAGAGAAGTCGAGAGTCAGTACTGACCGGAGAGAGAAAGCTGGAAGGAATATTGATCGGCCAGACAAGGGGAGGAACAGTATGGATCAGCCAGACAAGCCACGGAATAGCATTGACAGGTTTAACTTCTAACATATTTGTCTTGCTTTTCCTTCCCCATTTTCAATAATTTTATGTGACGCATATGGAATATGTATGCTCGTGTGATCCAAATTGCATCTTTAAGGATTGCTTGCTGTTGTCTTATCATATCAAGTAATTTTATTGCATGGTGCTATCTTGTTTCTAAGATTCTGCTTTATGGTAGTTGTATAACTGCTATCAGTGCAGAAAATGTTTCATTTTATAAACATCGGACAATAATTTTCTTACAACTATTATATTAAAGTAGATTAGATTGTAAAGATTGGAACATGTTCATTCTTTATCATAAAAATTTCTGAAAAAAAAAAGCCGTAAACAAGCTGAAACAAATAGACTTCTGCTAGAATCTTAGCATTGTTTCTTATTTATAAGCCTTCTTTTAAATATAAAATGGCTTGAATTAGATGTGCGATTAGAAGTTTATTTTGTTTATTATTGATTCAATTAGTCTTTTAGGCTTTGTTAGGATTTTTTTTGCTATTTTTAAGAAATTTTTGAACTAAAAAATTGCTTTAAAACACAGTAAGAAAGCTATTTCAAACGAAGCCTTAGGTATTGTTTGGGACAACTTTCTTATTTCTTTTTAAAGCAGCTTTCTAGTATAATTTTTTTTTAGTTTGAAAAATTTTTGTGATAGAAAATTGTTTTAAAAAGCAATAAGAAAGCTGTCCCAAATGAGGCCTTAGTCTAATTTCTTGATTAATTGGTGCAGGTTTGGGGTGATGATGAAGTCAGCTGTTTTGTGCAACATTGGCTGTTTCAGACGCACAACTTCCATAAGCTGAAGCGTACAGAACATTTGGGTTAGTATAGTCTACCTTTTTTCTTTGTATTAGTTCATTTTGGTTTGGCTTAGGCTATGCTCGGAAGGTTCAAATGCCTTCCTGTTTAATGGCGATTAGTTGTCTAACAAGGCTTCTGTAATTTACCTTATAGGGATTAGTGCCCTATTATTTCTCCTTTGTGAACTAAAATGATAATGAAGTTTTATCTAACCGATTATTTTTCATTGTTCACTAATTACAATGTGTTGTTGGAGGTTGACATTTCTTATAATTTGACCGTTTTATTTATACAAGAAAATATTTAAAAATTTTATTAGTATGCTGAAATTGCCGGCGAATTTTTTTTTCACAAATAAATTTTTATAAATTTTATTATTTTCTTTAGTGTAATTTCATAAAATATCTAAATAATAAAAAATAATTGCCATCTAGACTCTAATCACGTGAATACACATGATTTTTTTTTCTCACAGAGTGTACAAGAGAGAAAATTCAGGTGTTCACCTGATTGGAGTCCGAACGAAAAATTATATCCGGATTCCGCACGGAATAATTTCTTCTAAATAATCAAAATTTTAAAATAATATAGTGAACATGATCACCATGATCATGATTGCCATGAATTAATGATAAATTGATGTTAGTGTTAAAATAGCAAACAACCAAACATTATATAAATATAAGCTGAATATATCAATAAAGCAAATTAGTTTTTCCTCTAAAATATGTATTTACTCGGCATTATTTGTGATAAAGGCAAACAAAATAATTCTTATATTTTAGAAATCATCAAAAGATTTCACAATGAATTTTGTGATTGATTGTATTGAAATTGATGATTTTCATCGATATGTAATATTTATTATGAATAAAATTGCATGCAATGGATATAAAAATATTAAAGTTAAACTTAAGAAACTAATTGTAGGAATTAAAATCTAAATTATGAATAATCATATGAGTTGAATTGGTCAGGTTGTGGGTCTCTATAGACCAGTTTGTATGAGATGAGATAAGGTATTAGAATATATATATATATATATATATATATATATATATATATATATATATATATATATATATATATATATATATATATATATATATATATATATATATGAGTTATTGTAAAAATTTAGTAAGAGAAAAATCATGGAGTCAAACTCACTTGAAGTGATTCTATTAGTGTATGTAGTTCATTATAAATGATGTCTTTTCCTATAATTATGGAAGGTATTAATAAAATATAGTAGAAATAAACTACTAAAATTAAATTTTATGAAAGAATTTGAAAGAGCTTTGCTGCATGCTAATCGTCTTCAAGAGATCTTTTATGGCATTATACTAGAGATCAAGAAGTCTAATATTGATTCTGGTGTTATTATTAGGAGTTTGAGTGTTGATGGTAGTCGGTGAAGTTGATGAGTGTTAGTATTAATGTTAATGATGTACATTGGCTTTGTAGATAATGTTGTGCATCAACATTATTGGTAAGCGGGCATCCACGATGGTGTTAATGACAGACATTGATCTTATAAGTGATGAAGTATATCAATATTATTAGTAATGATAGTGATGAGATTGGTGGGCATCGATATTTGTGTAAATAGTGTGCATTGACTTTATAAATGATGATATTCATTGGAAGATTATCATTGGTTGGGGTGATCAGGAGACTGTAGTTGGGCAATGATAATTGGGAAATCATAATTAAGTGATGATTGTAGGAGACTATAATTAGGCTATCAAGGTCAAGAGATTATGAGTGGGTGGCAATAGTCTAGTGATAATTGTTGGTGCTGGTGGTTCAATGATGATGGTTAGGTGGTAGCAATCCTATGGTGGTGGTCGGACAATGGCGATTTGACATTGATGGTCATGTAACATAGTTCGGCTATGGTAGTCGAGCGTTGGTTGTCTGATGATTGGGAGGGGGCGGCCTGAAAATGGTGTTGGGTCGGTGGTGGTTCGACAATGGTGTTGTTTCGGTGGTGGTTCGACAATGGTATTGAGTCGGTGGTCGTTTGACAATGGTGTTCATGTAGAGCTCTAGAATACCGCTGAGTTCTCTCTGATTTCTAGTTCAACTCTTTTTCTTGTTAAGAGTGAGGGTTTATTTATAGTTCGTAAGAGTGATGTTTTGATTATTCTTGCCCGAAGTCCCAAAATACTCCATTAGATTATTCATATAAATTTACTTGATGGTAAATCATTTTTTTCTTATTTATGTGCCTTAGTAATATTAGAATTAAGCAATATTGGGCTCATTATGTTCCTCTAATTTAGATGCTCGATTTTATTATGAACATGCAATTCAGAGATCATATGGTTCTGCAATTAATATCATGAAAATTCAAACTATACTTCAATTGGTTGATTCAAATTTTTTTTTTTGGAGTTAGATAAATCATTTTTTGTGTTAATGGATTTGTCTCATCAAGACTAATTTCTAACCATCCTCAAGACAATAAAAATAATTTATTTGTAAATATAAATTTATTTAAAACAAAGCTATTAACTTGCATTAATGGTACTAAATTAATACATGAATACACTAAATGAAAAAAAAAAAAAACACATGGAAGAAAAATTACAAATATTACTAAATAATTTTACCTTTTTTTTGTTTTTATTTTTATTTTACCTTATATCATGCCTTTCAATTTTAGATTTTAATGTATATCTTATGCATATTCTATTTTTAATTTGTGAACTCCAAATCTTCATAAGCTTGTTTTTGCTAATCCTCAAGTCAATAATAATTGCATGTAAAACAAAAGCATTTAATAAATAAATTTATATTTTCATATTTAATTCTATAAAACAAAGCATTTTTTCATGAATAAATAAAACATCAAAATTATTTCTATTTTTTTTTCTTCAATAAGTATAGATCAAAAAATTAATTATCCTTTTTAATCAATATAGAAATTGTTAAGATAGTCATTCTCAAACCAACACTTCACCGTCTCTAATAATGATTGGATTTATTATTTACAGTCATAAAATCGAATAGTTCTCTGGGTCCGGACTTCGCACGTAATAATCTCTCAAGTTGGTGATAGGGCTATAAATTGGAAAAATGGGAGGATGTTATTCTTATATTTTTTAAAATTTGGGTGTTACTTAGTTAAATAATAAAATTCTTATGTTAAATATATAAATGAGATAACTTTGATTATAAAACCCCCCTGCAACAAACTTTGGGCGTCTGAAACGGAGTTCCCGCGGGAAAGCGGAGCCCTTCCACTGGAAAATTTCCGGCCGTGGGCTTCCTCTTCGAGAGATTAACTAATGATGAAAATAATTTCTGCCATTGCCTCGATCGATTCAAGTTTTGTATCCCAGTCTTAAATTCTCTTCTCAGATCCTTTGCACCGGGATCTTTCGCGGGGATGTCGCGGTTCTTCGTGAGCGAGCCGGAGGAGCTACTGATCGAGGGCGAGAATGCGGAGACGCCGGCGAGGGTTTCTGCGAGGGCGTCAATGGTGGAGAGGTTCAAGGGGTGCGGGGTGGCGGCCGGGCTGCGGGTTGACTGGGATGATCTGCGGCGGCGGATCCTGATACCCGGACGGCTGCGTGCTGCTATGGTGGGGGCAATGCGGAGTAAGGATCCGGTGGCCAGCGCTAGGGCTGCTGCGGAGGCCATGATGGGGGTTTCGACATTGGGGAGCGGGTGGATTGACGTGTGCCCGGAAGCCCCCATTGTGGTATTTGTCAACTCGCGTAGCGGAGGGCGCTTAGGACCCATCGTCAAGGGCCGCCTCATCGAATTGATTGGCCAGGAGCAGGTTGTGCTCCTTCTCTAGCTTAACTGATTTTAAATATTTTTATTTTTTTTCGGTTGAGTTTGGGACTTGTTTGATTTCATATAATGTAGTAGTTTTTTAGATCTCTCGAAGGAGAATTTTCTAGGGACGTCAGATTTTCGTTTTTCTCCTACTATTTCGATTTGAATGATGGTCTCTTTTGTAACGGGATTGTAATTTGGTAGGAATGAAGCTCCCTAGAGGAGCAAAATAAAACCATTTCTTCGTAATTGGTTGGTTCATTATGATTTGTGAAGGCTGTGTTTTTGATAATATATATTATTTCTTGTTATTTTATTTCATAGAGCAGCTAGACAATGCATATATGAGTTGGAGCTTTAATAATTAATTTGGAGATCTTCGGATGATTTAAGGGAAGAGCGGAACTTTTTTGTCTTAGGACGGAATACATATATATGAAAGAAAAATTGTGTTTCTAGTTTAGTGGAAGAATGCGTCTCATTCCATAAGTTAGAGAGAAGTTTTGATTTCATAATCATTATTTGGTTCTCGTTAGAGTTTACTTGTTCTGAAAGCTTAATACGTTCAACCAAAAACTAGCATTTCTCATGTATAACCAATAAGCTAAAGTAGTGAGTAGTTTAGTGTGAGAACCATGATCCAATGAATAAGGAGCTTTCAATAAAAACTAACATAACTCGTACACGCACAAAAAGAGGACAGAAGCATCTACGAACTCTTGAACTTGCAATTTTCTAAGTTGATATTGTTTACTTTGCTACATTTTGGAGATGTTTTCTTCATATGATCTAAGTTCTAGCCGTTTTATTTACATGGGAAACATAGCTGTGTGTAAGATTGGACGTTTG
The DNA here is from genome assembly GCA_019925795.1 of Dendrobium chrysotoxum. Lineage (NCBI taxonomy): Eukaryota > Viridiplantae > Streptophyta > Magnoliopsida > Asparagales > Orchidaceae > Dendrobium > Dendrobium chrysotoxum. The sequence continues at coordinate 85,527,192 of CM034312.1, forward strand.
GACATTATAAAGTTGATGGTATATGATAGTGTGACTATTTCATTGGTTGAAGTTAGGTATGCACTGGAATTTAAGAAAGAATTTAATATACTTTAATCCTCTCAGTATTGTAGGATACAAGTTTTCTGATGACGCTAAGTCCTTTATTTGGCTGTTCTGAAGGCAAAAAGAGTCCGTGAGCTCTGTGTTGCAGGGCAAATTATTAGGTCCGGTCACCGGACCTATCTCCGCGTCCGGACGCCAATAGGAACACGCCATGTGGCATTAAATTTTTTAATCTAAAACTTTTGCTTTATGTCTTTTCAGCCCGATCGGCCCGACCCAACCCGAAATTATTTTCATTTTAAACGTAGGGTTGGCGCTATTTTAGAAACCCGCGGTTTTAAAGAAAAAACGAGGTAGGAAAGTGCAGAAAAGAGATGGACTGCTCACCGAAGAGAGAGTGGGAAGGGGTGCATGAAACCAGAGGTATGAATGAATTGGAAGTTAACTTAGCTGGATCAGCCTCAGGTTTCAACATATCGGTAAGTTTCAATCTCAGCGCAAGTTGTATTAAGAAAATACGAGGTAGAAGTTTGTAAACAAAGCTTTGTAGAAAAAAGGTTATATGGTTTCCGCAAAAGCTTAGAAGTAAACAAAGCTGTGCAGTTAGTCTAGGATTTAGGCGAAAAAGTAAATAAAGTCGTAGATCTTGTTGTTGAACTTTTATTAGTTATTTTAGGAAGAAGAAAAACATTGTTTTTAGATTTGGGAAAGGTGTAGAAGTTGCGCTATAGTTGCGCTATAGTTGCGCTATGGTTGCGCTATAGTTGCGCTTTCTGATCTGATATTTTCTTATCATCTCAGGCTGTTTATAAAGACGAGAGAGAAGCATATGAATGTTATTGTACTTATGCCCATGATAATGGCTTTAGCGTGAGGAAGGATCATCACAATTTCTGGCCAAATTTTAGGAAGATAAAATCCAAGGACTTTGTCTGCTCAAAAGCTGGTTTCAAGAGAAGTATTGATCTGAATTCATCAAAGAGATTTAGTAAACCAGATGTTAGAACTGGTTGTCCATCTATGGTGAGGTTTGCAGTTGATGAAGATGGTTATTGGCATGTCAAAAGATTTATTGAATCCCACAACCATGAATTGGCTACCCCAGCTGACCGACACCTTCTAAGATCATGTAGGAATGTTGTTGAGGAAAAAGCTTCGGTCCTAAAATCAATGACAGATGCAGGAATTAGAACCGTTGATGCATATTCCTACCTTGCAGAGGAAGTTGGAGGATTTGAGAATGTTGAATTCTCTAAGAGGGATGCCTACAATTTGATTCAAAAGGAGAAAAGAGCAAGGATTGAAAATGGTGACACTAATTCTTTGATTCAATTATTTAAAGATCGTCAAGTTGAGGACAACATGTTCGCATTGGATGTTCAATTTGATGAGCATGATAGATTGTTAAATTTTTTCTGGGTTGATGGGAGAGGCAGGATAGATTATGAATGTTTTGGAGATGTGTTGATTTTTGATACTAGCTATAGGCTCAACAAGTATAATTTTGTATGTGCACCATTTGTTGGTGTTAACAATCATTGGCAGAACATTTTGTTAGGTGTTGCTTTTTTGTCAGAAGAAACAATTGAAAGTTTTACATGGTTGTTTAAAACATTTGTACGAATAATGTGTAATAAACATCCAACAACAATATTCACTGATCAGGACCAAGCTATGGCTAGGGCCATAGAAGTTGCATTACCTTACACTCGTCATAGATTATGCCAATGGCACATCTTCAAAAAGGTTCCATCAAAAGTACCTATCTTCAATAGCAATAATAAAGCCAAAGGTCTCTTCTTTAAGTGTATGAGGAAGTGTGATTCCGAGGAAGTGTTTGATGAGGCATGGGCTGAAATGATCAAGGAAGGGAACCTTCAGGACCATGAATGGTTGCAGGATCTTTATAAGATAAGGAGAAAGTGGTCAACAGCTTTTAATAAGGATTGTTTTAGCATGGACATTTTATCCACGCAGCGTAGCGAGTGTACTAATAATGTGTGTCATGGAATTTCGAAGCCAACAAGTTCATTAACTGATTGTTTTCTTGGGTTAGAAAAGGTACTGATGAATTGGCGGCGAAATGAGCAGGATGAGGAGTACAAATGCAGTCAGTTTGAAATTGTGCCTATGATAAGGACCAGCTCAATATTAAAGCAAGGTGCAAGGTTTTACTCAAGAAAACTATATTCATTTTTTGAGGAAGAATTTATACAGGGTGTGGGAGGAATGAGCATAGACTTCGTTTCAACTGATTCTTCAAAGTTTCTAGTCAACTACATAGAGACTAAGGACCAACAACATCCTTGGGTGGTTGACTATGATGCAACATAAGGTAACATTCAATACACCTGTAGGAAGTATGATACCATGGGATTGTTGTGTTCTCACAGTTTGAGGGTTTTCAGACAGTTGGATTTTGCTAAAATCCCCGAGAAGTACCTACTATTGCGATGGTCAGCAAGGGCTTGAAAAGATATTTATTCAGGTAACTTGGCCAATGCTAAAAGAAATAATAACTTTGAAGGTGGTAGGGGATTCATATTCAGGAATCAAGTTAGCAGATTTGCATATCAAATGAGCACAGAAGCTCAAGGTAATGAGGAGGCAGAGGAGTTTATTCTTGCCTCAATGAAAGACATGGCTGAAAACTTATACTCAATTCTTAGTGGTAAGATAACAAATCAGAAGTATGCTGCAAGATCCCAAGGTGGCAGTGCAAATTTGAAAGATCCACTAAAACGTAGACCTAAAGGCATATCTAATGCAAGACTGAAAAGCCACTGGGAAAAGAAGAAGCGGCCTAAAAGTAAGTTTTAATATCCTGTCATGTCTAAAACTATTATTTCCTTACCTAAGACTAAAACTGTAGTTTTTTGCAGAGAAGAAACCTATGGTGGAGGAAAAAATAATGGAAGATCCTTGTTCAACACAGATGAACTTCTCAAGCATGCCTGAATGTTTCAGTGAGGAATATATAACCGGCCATCCAACAAGCCAGCCAGGAGCTGAGTACATCAGATTGATGATGGATTTTATTACTTCCGAGTTGGAATTTAATCAATTTTCAGTGTAATAAGTATTGAATTTTCAGTGTGATGTAATAATATTAATTGCAATTTAATTTTAATAATGTACTGTTATTTTAATATTTATTGGGCTTTAGTTGCGCTTAAGTTGGTTTTAGTTGCGATTTCAATCAATTACATTAATGTTTAAAATTAGCTGTGCTTTCTCTGCGCTTTCTCTGCGCTTTAGTTGCGCTTTAGTTGTGCTTTAGTTGCGCTTTACCTATGCTTACGTTGCGCTTTACTTACGCTTAGGTTGCGCTTTACCTACGCTTAAGTTGGGCTTTAGTTGCGCTTAAGTTGGCTTTAGTTGCGATTTCAATCAATTACATTAATGTTTAAAATTAGCTGCGCTTATGTTGCGCTTTCGTTGCTCTTTAGTTGCGCTTTACTTGCACTTTAGTTGCGCTTTCGCTGCGCTTATGTTGTGCTTTAGTTGCGCTTTGTTGATTATAAAGAGTTACAAATCATAAACTATATATTAACAGTAAAATTGTACAAAATTTACACAGGAGTATATATTAACATAAAAAATGTACAAGATTTACAACACAAAATGTACAAAATTTACATCTTTGTCGTAAGACAAAGAGCATATCCAAGTTCAGTCCTAAATTTTGGCATATATTTTTGCCATTCTTTTAAAGAAGCCCAGTCCGTTTTCTTTTTTAGTATGGCTCTCTCCATATACTTGCATACAAAAATTCCGCAGTCATACTCGTTTGACTGGGTTGGAATTCCACGGACAGTTTGTAATTTCCAAGTTGTTATATCGCTTGGAAAGACTCCGGCTTTGTCTTCATGTATTTGTTTAATCTGAAAACAAAAAAGTTTTTATAATCATATGTGATATTGAGTATAAAAGTTTTATAAAGTCAAGCTCTAAACTTACAACTTCAGTACAAATTGCCTTGTGTTCTGGATTGGGTAACGAATCATATAATTTCCATACTTTCTCTTTCAATTTTCCTACAATTAGTACCCAATGGCTTTGGAAACAAATAGGTTGAACAATGAGTTTGCTTTCCCTAACAGAATCAGGAGTTATGTGTTGTATGAACATTTGATAATCATGTTTGTAACCTTTATATAGCTGCAATAATTAAACATAAAATGAATCTTAGACCAAAATAATGTTATTAAAAAACTATATAAGATGAGTGTGAAGTCTACTAACCCTGTATAATGGAGAAATATATAGGTAATTTTGAAATTCTTTTGGGATAATCCTAATCTTTTCGGATAACAAAAAAGCAAATGAATCTACATGGTTATCAGAAAAATACTGATTTGTCAGAATATCATCAATATCCCCTCGGTTAATTAATATGTTTCCAGACTGAAAAATAACGTCGTCCCTGGAAAACAAAACAAAAAAGCGCAGGTCAGGCGCAGGTAAAGCGCAGGTAAAGCGCATGTAAAGCGCTGAGAAAGCGCAGTTAAAGCGCAGGTAAAGCGTAGGTAAAGCGCAGGTAAAGCGCAGTGAAAGCGCAGGTAAAGCGCAGGTAAAGCGCAGTGAAAGCGCAGGTAAAGCACAGGTAAAGCGCTAGCAGAGCGCAATTAAAACATTATGGTAAAGATCAGGTAAAGAATAATAAAACTTACTTCTTATTATACTTTTTGAAACATTCATCCATGAATGTTTGTTGTTCTGTAGTAAGGAAAATCTTGCCGGGATATTCCAGGTTTATTTCAGCAACGCGAGGTAATATTTCTATTCTATCTACAGAAATCACATCTTGCTTTGTCTTTTTTTCCTCCACTGTGTCAATTTCTTTTTTGTCATCTCTTTTTCTTTTTTTTTTTATGTGGTTGGTACTTTATTAACGCCTGAGCATCTTGCACTTCTGCCGTGGGTGGTGGTGGAGCAGCTTGACTAGTTGATGGTGGTGGAGCAGCTTGAGAAGGTGGTGGTGGAGCAGCTTGAGAAGGTGGTGGTGGAGCAGCTTGAGAAGGTGGTGGTGGGGGAGCAGCTTGAGAAGGTGGTGGTGGAGCAGCTTGAGAAGGTGGTGGTGGAGCAGCTTCAGAAGGTGGTGGTGGAGCAGCTTCAGAAGGTGGTGGTGGAGCAGCTTGAGAAGGTGGTGGTGGAGCAGCTTGAGAAGGTGGTGGTGGAGCAGCTTCAGAAGGTGGTGCTGGGGGAGCAGCTTGAGAAGGTGGTGGTGGAGCAGCTTGAGAAGGTAAGGATGGTGGTGGTGGATTTACAGATTGGTTATTCGAGGAAGAGGAAGAGGAAGAAAGAGAGGATTTGACAGGATGATAATCACATTTGGTGAAATGGTCTATGAATTTGTATTGCAACGAATCTACAGTAGCTTCTAGTTTTTCCAAATTATCTTCGAGTCGATCAATTCTTCGACCCAAATTATCTTCAATTCTATTGCACAAATTTTGTAATGCTTCCATTAGCTTATTCTGTACAGTTGACCATTCTGTGGGAAGAGGTTGTTGAGTAGGAGGTAGAGAAGAAGGTTGAATAGGTGGTTGAGGAGAGCTCTGAGGTGGTTCAACATGAGTAGAATGGGGAGAGGGAGGTGGGGAGGTGTGAATCTTTTTGGATTTTGGTGAAGCAAATTTGCTGGGATGCAGATGAGGACGGCTTTCCAAGTTCTGAATAGCATTTAAGTCAGCCCCCAATCCTTCTGCTTCCTCGTTTGTCACATCCTGAAGAACAACATAAATCTACAAAAAAGATAAAACTAATATCAGATAGTATCGAGTGTGCTATAGTTGCGCTATAGTTGTGCTTTAGTTGCGCTTTATTTGCGCTTTAGTTGCGCCTTAGTTGCGCTTTAGATGCGCTTTAGTTGCGCTTTAATTGCGCTTTCAATGAATAACAATAAACAGTTAAAATAAGTTTGTTGTGCTTTATATGCGCTTTAGATGCGCTTAAGATGCGCTTTAGTTGCGCTTTAGTTGCGCTTAAATAAAAAATTAATATTTGGTTCTGAAAATTACCTCATTGTTCTTCAAAAATTTAAATAACTTTGTTGCACTCTCTTGTGTATAGTACATTTCCGTATTCCCCTCCCATCTCAGAAACCTTGGTCTTGATTCTGGATTGGATGGTTTATTGCAGGAAAAGTGTTCCAAAAACCAAATCTGTATAATACCACAAATAAAACATTATAAATTAAAATTAAAAACCTTAATGAAAATGAAATAAATGTAGTAGAAGAGACTTACCAGTAGGAGAGGAAAAAAACCATTGATGTAACCCAATGGTTTCTCCATTGCAAACTTGTCAGTAATTGTATTGAATTCATTTACCATGAAATTTCTTATACATGAGGCCCAATTTATAGAATTGAACTCATTTACATTATTTGCTATAGATATAAGCCTTCTAGGAGTTTTATGGTTATTTAGTGGAAAAAAAAGATTAGATAACAAAAACATTATAAAGGTCTTTATCTTAGTAGCATTAACAGATAATCTATCTAATTTTGTGATTTCAGTTTTTATATCAGTTGATAAAGGTCCAGTCAATGGATCAACCTTCCATTTAATTTCATCACCTCTGTTAGGCAAACCTGTTAGAAAATTTTCTTTAATTAGCCAAAAATAGTAAATTTAAAGTATAAAAATATCTCAAAAAATCCTTATTAAAAAGCTTACCTGTCAACAATGACACCTTATCAGAAGTGAATTTAAGCAAATGACCATTCACAACAAAGCCTTCATCAGCAGCATTCCAAAATTTCAGAATCTCATATAGAAGTGGTATACACTGCTGGAAAGCTGGAAACTTCAGAAATTGATGAATTTTCAGATTTCGAAAGGTTTGCTCCACTTCATCATCAATTATTTCGACAAATGCGTCGCAAATTTTTCGGAAAGTCGTAACATAGCATCGAGAAGTTACTGGCCTTTGATACGGCATCTGAAAAAAAATAAATTAGGAAAGCGCAACAAAAGCGCAACAAAAGGGCAACTAAAGCGCAACTAAAGCGCAAATAAAGCGCAACTAAAGCGCTACTAAAGCGCAGTATCAATTTTGAATGGTCATACTTTTCTCTACATACATTTCTTCAATTTTATAAAGAAGGTTAACATACAGAACATAAACTTTTTAAGGTCACATTGATGAAATTAACATTAAACCCTAAAAATAAAACTATTACATAAAGCGCAACAAAAGCGCAACTATAGCGCAGGTAGAGCGCAACTAAAGCGCAGCTAAAGGAGTCTCTCCATACGATTTTCCCATTTTATAAAGAGGGTTAACATACAGAACATAAACTTTTAAGATCACATTGAACAAATTAGTATATATGAAATAAACATTAAACCCTAAAAATAAAACTATTACATAAAGCGCAACAAAAGCGCAACTAAAGCGCATGTAAAGCGCATGTAAAGCGCATGTAAAGCGCAACTAAAGCGCAACTAATTGCTTCTCTTCATTCAATTTTCCAATTTTATAAAGAGGGTTAACATACAGAACATAAACTTTTTAAGATCACATTGAACAAATTAGTATATATGAAATAAACATTAAACCCTAAAAATAAAAATATTACATAAAGCGTACCATAAACGCAACTTAGGCGCAACGAAGGAGCAACAAAGACGCTGCTTTACCTTTTCGAAAATGCAGAAGAACTCAACAGTCGTCGTCTACCTCCGGGATTTTGCAAGAACGGAAATGCCAGAGAATGAAGAACCGCACGAGGGCACGAGGGAGAGGGATTCCGAGTGAAACTGTCGGGTGAAACGTAAAAAAGGTTCGTGCGCAATATTTGTATTCCAAAATTTGAATCATCTTCGGGTTGGGTCGGGCCGATCGGGCTGAAAAGACATAAAGCAAAAGTTTTAGATTAAAAAATTTAATGCCACATGGCGTGTTCCTATTGGCGTCCGGACGCGGAGATAGGTCCGGTGACCGGACCTAATAATTTGCCGTGTTGCGGAGTGGACAACACATAGTGAAGTGTTAAATTTAACAACTTTTTTGAAACATCACAAATTGGAGTAGCAAAGAAAAGTTTGCTTATGTTCTGACTGTGACTTATTTGTTAGTGAATCATATTCTTTCTCTTCTCCTGCGAGCATGGACTTATTTAAGCTGAAATATGTAAATTTCGGTGTTCTATTTCTTGTTATGGTGCTTGATCTCCTATATAGTGAGTTAGTGATTCATTGTACTTATTTCTGGATTAACACTTCGATAGTATAAAATTAGGAATATTCTTTTCGTAATATTATATTGGAATATTCTGTTTCGTAGAAAGAAAAAAAATAGGTTATGAATGAAAACACAATTACTAGAAATTCCTAAGTTTTTCAATATTTGAACCATCCTCATGTATTTGTTGTCTATATATATGCTTTAAAATTGACTCTTGTGCTGTGAGGAAACTAGATAACATTTTAATGATTCGCACTACCCAAAGTGAAGATTGGCTCCATGGTGCAGGTTTTTGATCTTGCAGAGATGAAGCCTTCTGATTTTGTTCAATATGGTTTAGCCTGCTTGGAGAAATTGGCTGATCTTGGTTACTATTGTGCCAGATCCACTCGTGATAATATGAGGGTTATGGTATGTTAGTAAATTTGATTGGTAATTAGTTTTTCCTTATGCTTTGCCTGTTGAAGTGGTCTTTGCTCTTTGATTGATCATATCTCAGATGTTTATATTCTGAATGTCCGCAAGGCGTATGCTTGCAATATGTGAAATCATTGTTTATTATGGGTTCTAGCAAAGGGGAAGGGGGTGGGGGTGGGGGTGGGGGTGGGGTGGGTGTCGGGTGTATAAATTAATGCCAAGTGTGTGTGTGTGGAGGGAGGGATTCCAAGGAACGAATCATCTGTCTCAATGAGTAAAACTGTGACAAAGATTCGTTTCAGGTCTCATGAGGAATTCTACACACCCTAGTGCACTTGGATCATGTAAACAAAATGGAAAGAGGGCTGGAAACGGATTTTGTCAAAGGAATTCACTGTCAAATAGATGAAGTCTTAACTCAAATAGAATATAGCTTAATAGCAAGCGTACAAATATAATTACAAAAATGAATTTAATGCTTAATAAAATGGTTCAAATCACCCTAAATGAATGACTTTCATAGTTTAAGTATAATGTTTTGTAAAATGCAAGTTAGTAGTAAGAAAATAGATACTTTGTTAAAAGTAATAGATCCATTTGAAATGTAAATGTTAAAATCCTCTTACTCATTCCAAATAATCCTTAGCTACAAAAGGAAAATACAAGCACCCAATTGGTTCCTCGAGAAGTATAAAACTCTTGATATGCTAGATTAATTTGCCATCAGGCAGCTGTTTTCGCCAAAATATGCAAGTTTTAAAATCAGAGCAAGTGGTTCAACAAACATAAATTTCTGACTCCACATCACATAGGCATGCTTTCCACACTTTTTTCGAAATAAAAAGGTGTGCAAATTTTTTGCTTTTTCAAGGACAATGCAATTGGATTCAACCTCTTTAACATTTGTTGGTAAGGATATGTGCATTAACTCCTCCCCACATTTGTAATTAGGAGATCATCATGCATTGGATTCTCCCTCAAGAAAAATGCAAACTCTTGATTCAAGGGCCATTACAGCAAGGTTGTCCGCAAATTTCTCAAATTTGTTAAGTTTTATAAAAATGTTTGTCAGCATTGTCTGCCTACACTAAGAACAGAACCAAATGTCGAATTTTACCATTTTATTAAGGTTTGAACTGATTCGAGAGGGAAGTTCCAAAAAATAAGGAAATTGTTTGCTTTGTAATTGGAATTTCTTAACAGAATAGTCCTAGTAAATACAAACAAAATACTAAATCATGTGTTAGAGTTTTCTGCATTATACTTTTTATGTCCCAAATTTCCACTATTTTTCATGTCAAATCAGGTAAATAAATAATTATCATACATTTAAATTTGATATGCTGGCTATCTTAAACTACGGGCATATCATTTAACCTTTATTTCTTATTGGCAGAATTAACATCAGGTTAGCAGTTAATGCTTGTATTCTTGGAGGCTGGCTTATTATTCGGCTCTTCATTTCTTCTGTTGGTATAATATTTTTTCCTTCTTAACTAGTATACTTTGTAAACATCACATGCTTTTTTACTATCTAGGTTGCTGGCGGCGATGGTACAGTAGGATGGGTACTGGGAAGTCTTGGTGAGTTGCATGCTCAGTGTAGAGAGCCAATTCCCCCTATTGGAATCATTCCACTTGGTACCGGAAATGATCTTTCCAGATGCTTTGGTTGGGTATGGACCTGTCTATATTCTTATTTATGTCCTGTTAAATCACCAATATAAATTGTTGATTCAAATATTTAGCAATTTTTATAGGGTGGATCATTTCCCTTTGCATGGAAGTCTACGGTGAAACGCTGCCTATTTAGGGCTGCCACCGGTTCAACATCACATCTTGATAGGTAACAATTTTTTTAATAAAATCTGCATCTTTTCCATTTAGATGATGAAATGAAAAAAAAATAATAATAAATATATATATAACTTTTCATTATTGTATATTGATTACTCATAAGTAATTGGAAAAGTAAGCTCATGCCACAATTTTTTCTGAGTCCTATTCCCTCTTCCATCTCTAATTATATAATACTCTTCTAGTGGGTTTTGAAGATTTCTTTTGTTTCATTTACTTAAAGCATCAATCGTTAGCTGATCCTATCTTCTGCCATTTTCACTCAACAATTGAGTATGTTTGTTTAGCCATGTTGGTCTATTTTCTTGAGGGGATTGGAATCATTTTCTCTTGGAGGGCCAGAGCATGCTAGTGGAGCAAGTACGCATCAACTCGGCCATCTAAAAACTTACTAATCTGAGGATGATGCTAGTTAAAGGCTCTTTGCATAGAATCTGGGAATTGTTTAATTTTGTCTGCTTAACTTTTGATGTTAGCCATGCATTGAAATTAGAACTCTTGAATTTTTTTTTAAAATAAAAGATCTTCTGTTTTTTCAATGAACAAATCTGCGCTCGGCATTATCAATGGCTAGATCTAGGTCTCATTTTGAGAATATTCAATCCAAACAGATTATGGTACATTTGACTTTCTAATCTTGATTAATTATCTCAAAAGATTCAATATCAATGGCTTTAGATTTTTTTTGGAATATTTAGATTAATTAAGGCAAACTCATACACGCATTACATACACAAGCTTCAAACCCAAGACCTCTTGGCTAGTAGCCAAAGCTCCAAACCAACAAATCAAGATGAACTGCGTATGACTTTAGATTTAATTATTTTATTTTTTATTTCCATTTTTGCCTACTTCCATTGAAGTGCATGCCGAAATAAACTCTCTTTGTTGTACTAAACTTCCAAACATTTTGAAAGTCTTAGTATGAAACAAAACCTATTGATGCTACTGAATTTACCAGTTCTTATTGCAGTTGGCATATTGTTGTCTCTTTGCTGGATGGTGAAGCAATAGATATTCCACATTCTCTAAGGCAAACGAGAGAGTACACTTTTCCTCAGGTTTTCTGTTCACCTGCTTCTTGTTTAATTAACATTTCTAATTAGTTTCCACATTCATTTATAGGATACTGTATTTACTGTACACACACAATCTAGAGAGAGAGAGAGTTATGACTGAAAAATTGGTTACTGCCTTTAGTAAATCTTATCACATTACCTTTTTTTGTACTCTTTATATTTTTTCAGTTTTTGAAGGCTACTCTTCTGTTGTACTGAGCTTCGGCAGCATGAATAATAAAATTTCTTCCACATCCAGCCGGCTCTATTCCCATGGATAGCACCTTTTACTTATATTGTACAATTGAAGAACTTTCTAGGGATCATTTTTAGAAAAATGACTAGTGTGGGCTCTAAAAATTTGGCTTTTGGGGCCCCGACCTCTTCGCTTACATTCGGGAAGAGTTTAAGTGAACTATTTTGAAAGCAAATTAGATAGAGATAAGATACTATCCGGAGATTTCATTCTCATATGTGAGGATTTTAAGATATGAGTTTTGGTTTTCTATAGACGCAAACCCCTATAGTTAATTATCTTTTGTGATAATGAGAGATTACTTTCGATTAATATTAGTCATTAGGCAGGTATTGAATACCCAATGGATATAGCACCAAATTTAGATATTTAAAATTAGAAAATTTTCATCGTGCACTTAAAGCGAATTTTGGGGGGGGGGTAATGAACCCGATCAAAATCTCATAGTTCTGTTGTCTTGAGTTTTCATGGTCCCTAATCTACTTAGTCAGAGGAGGTATTCGACCCAACCCAACCCAATCGAAGGGTCCTTGTTATAGTCATGACTTGTTTCAAACAAGCGTATTTTGTAGACTTCAGGTGAATATTTACGTAAGGGATGAATTCAAATCAACCTTAAGTAATAAAGGGCTTTATGCTCTATCGATTATATCATACGATTCATTACTCAAAATTAGCTATTGGGAAACTGATAGGAAATACTTGAGTTCGCAAGTAATCCTACCGGATCTACTTGAGTTCGCAAGAAACCCTAAGCAAAATTGATAAAAACAGCGGGAAAACACAATAATTTGGAGCAAATCAAACTAGGAACGATAGATTGCGACTTGGAAATAAAGCAAAGCAAATGCGAAAGCAAGATACAAGAGATCCTCAATTCGAAGGAGGATCGTCTCTCCCAATTCTCTAGACAAGATCGTCTAGAGTCCAAGCCTCCAAAGAAACCCTATTTTAATCAAACAAAACATAAAACCGCCCTAATCCCTCCTCCTCCTCTTTAATATCAAAACTTTCCTAAAACAAATCCCTCCTAAGCCCAAACCGCCCCCTCCTTTCGAATTTCAAACCCTCTATTTGAGGTGGGGCCCACTTGTGGGCGGGACTAAGAGAAGGAGGCGGAAAGCCTCCGCCTCCTATACACCTGAATGGGCTGGGCCGGTTCAGGTTGAACCGGTACATCAATACCGCCCTCCCAAAGAATCACCTTGTCCTCAAGGTGAAAACAAGGGAACTGCTGTTTCATCCTCTCGAATGGCTCCCACGTGGCCTCGTAGTCAGGAAGGTTCTTCCACTGGATCAACACCTCCTTAGCTCCCTCTTCTTTCTGGCGAACCCCTATCAGCTCTAAGGGTTCCAGGATCACCTCTAAATCCTCCGTAAGTGTCGCCGGCAACTCAGGGCTGGCTGTGTAGTCACCAATAGCTTTTCTCAACTGTGATACATGAAAAACCGGGTGTATAGTCGCTGTTGGTGGGAGTTTCAGCCGATATGCTACTGCTCCGATCTTCTCCAGCACTTCATAAGGCCCAAAGTACCTTGGAGCTAGCTTCTCATTTCTCCTGTTGGCGACTGTCTTCTGTCGGTATGGTCGGAGCTTCAAGAACACTCTCTCCCCCACTTCAAACTGGATGTCCCTCCTATGCCCATCCGTTTGTTTCTTCATAATCTGTTGAGCTCTCAGTAGATGTCTCTTCAACTCTTCCAGCACTCTGTCCCTCTCCTCCAAGTACTCCTCTACTGAAGAAACGGGAGTGCTGCCACTCCCAAAGTGCACCAAGTGTGGAGGATCCCTTCCATACAACACCTTGAATGGAGTCATCTGAGAAGCAGAGTGAAAAGAGGTGTTGTACCAGTATTCCGCCCATGATAGCCATTTCACCCAAAGCTTGGGTGTCTCTGATACAAAGCATCTCAGATACGTCTCCAAGCTCCTGTTTACTACTTCCGTTTGGCCATCTGTCTGTGGGTGATACGCTGTACTCATTTTCAGAACTGTCCCCTGTAACTTGAACAACTCTCTCCAAAAATGGCTCAGGAATACCTTGTCTCGATCCGATACTATCGCCTCGAGTACTCCATGTAATCTGACCACCTCCCTGATGAAGGCTGAAGCCACTGTCACTGCTGTGTAGGGATGTCGGAGGGGAATGAAGTGTGCATACTTGCTCAACCTGTCCACCACTACTAGAATCACTGTGAAACCTTCTGAACGGGGCAGCCCATCGATGAAGTCCATTGATATCTCCTCCCACATTCGTCCCGGTAAAGCCAACGACTGTAGTAGTCCTCCTGGTGACATAGCCAGGTATTTGTTCCTTTGACAGATCTCGCACCTGGCTACCATCTCCTCTATGTCTTTGTGCATCCCTTTCCAATACAGCTCCGCCGCTAGCCTTCTATATGTTTTCTGACTCCTGAATGGCCCCCAATGATACTTCCATGAAACTCCTGGAGTAAGTTTGGGATGTGGATCGATGCCCGGGGAATCACAAATCTCCTCTGATATAGTAATTTGTCTCCCTTCAATGAGTACCCGGGGTGGCTCCCCTCTTCCTTCAGTAGATCTGATCTGATCTTTCCCAAACCTTCATCTCTAGCACTTTCTTTGCTGATGGCCTCCCAGTCGAGCATTAAAGGAACAGATAATGTCACTGTCTGCAGCTCTCCCATACATCTGGACAAGGCATCTGCTGCCTTGTTCTCGACTCCTGGTCTATACTGGATCTCAAAATCATACCCTAATAACTTGGACAGCCACCTCTGATGTTCCTCTGTCACCATCCGCTGCTCCAGTAAGTATTTCAAACTCCGCTGATCTGTCCTGACGATGAAATGCCTCCCCAGTAGGTAAGGCCGCCACTTCTGGATGACCAACACAATGGCCATTAACTCCCTCTCGTAGACTGATTTTAGCCTGGCTCTAGCCGTCAACACCTGGCTGAAATAGGCGATGGGCCTACGACTCTGCATCAGTACTACACCCAGCCCGTATCCGGACGCATTCGTCTCCACAATGAAAGTCTGGGTGAAATCTGGCAAGGCTAGGACCGGTACTGTAGTCATCGCCTTCTTCAGGCTCTCAAATGCTGATGTGGCTGCTTCCCCCCTAGGAACCCGTCCTTCTTCAATTGCTCAGTGAGCGGCCATGCTATGGTGTCGTACCCCTTTACAAACCTTCTATAGTAACCCGTCAGCCCTAAAAATCCCCTCAGCTCCTTCAAATTCTTTGGCACTGGCCACTTGAGCATTGCCTCAATTTTGGACTGATCTGCTGCCACCCCTTCTTTTGATACCACATGGCCCAAATACTCTACACTAGCTTGTGCAAAACAACATTTCTTCAAGTTGGCTCTCAGCTGGTGTTCCTGCAGTACTTCCAACACCCTCTTCAAATGCTCCCAGTGCTCCTCCTCTGTTTTGCTGTAGACCAGGATGTCATTAAAGAATACCAATACGAATCGCCTAAGGTAAGGTTTGAAAACCTTATTCATCAGCGCCTGGAAAGTAACTGGAGCATTGGTGAGGCCAAACGGCATCACCAGGAACTCATAGTGTCCCTCATGAGTTCTAAAAGCTGTCTTGGGCACATCTTCCTTCTTCATCCGGATCTGGTGGTAACCTGACTTCAAGTCTATCTTGCTGAATATCACCGTTCCACTCAATTCATCTAACAGCTCGTCTATGACTGGTATAGGAAACTTGTCAGGTACAGTTTCCTTGTTGAGAGCTCTGTAGTCCACACAGAATCGCCAGCTGCCATCCTTCTCTTTCACCAAGAGAACTGGACTAGAAAAAGGACTGATGCTGGGTCTGATGATTTCTGCCTCCAACATTTCTCTAATCAACCTTTCAATTTCATCCTTTTGGAACTGTGGGTAGCGGTAGGGCCGTACACTAATGGGTGACACTCTCTCTTTGATCACGATGGCATGCTCCCGCTCCCTCTGCGGTGGCAATCCCTGGGGTGGCTGAAACACCTCTTGGAACTGCTGAATCAACGGCTGGATGGAGAGGGGTATGTCCCCTCCTTCCTCTACTCCTGTTCCCTCCAAACTATGCAGCTCCACCAAGTACCCTCCACCTGCCAACTGTATATCCTTCACCATGGTCTTGAGAGAAACCATGGATTTGGATAGCCCCGCATCTCCCCTAATCACCACCTTCCTTCCATCTATCACCAGCTCTATCGTGAGTGATCTCCAGTTCACCTTGGTGTCTCCCAATGTTTGCAGCCATTTCATCCCCAGGATGACATCTGTGCTCCCAAGCTCCAGTGGAAGAAAATCATCCTTCACCTGAATCCCCTGGATAGTCAGTAACACTCCTCTGCAGATCCCCTGGCCCTTCTCCATCTACCCCGTCCCCATCATGACCCCGTAGCAACCTGTATCCACCAATCTCATTCCCATCTGGTTGACGACCTGAGAGGAGATGAAATTGTGGGTAGCCCCATTATCAATCAGCACCACTACCTCCCTGTTCTCGATCTCCCCCTTCACCTTCATGGTATGATTCGTCGTGAATCCTACTACCGAGTTCAAGGATACCTCAGCCAGATCCAGGTGCATCTTCTCCTCCATCTCCTCCTCTGTCTCCTCCTCCCCTCCCTCTTCAGTTTCCTCGTCATCACAGACGGTGAGAACCTGAAGAGTTCGGTCCTTGCATCGATGCCCTGGCGTATACTTTTCATCGCACCTAAAGCATAACCCCTTAGCTCTCTTCTCCTGCATCTCCTTCTCTGTCAGCCGCTTGAAATTTCCCCCGCTTCCACCTCCTCCTGTACTCTCCTTGGTGGTCTCTCGATTCCCCCCTGTTGCAGGGAACTTCGGTGCTAGATGGGTGATTGTCATCCGGTAAGTTCCTCCTGTGTTGCTACTCCTGGCCCCCATCTCTAGATTTCTCATATTCTCCACCAGCTGGGCTAACTTCATAGCCTCCCCCAAGTCGCGGGGCATCAAAACCTTCACTGCTGCTCGGATCTCCGCCTTCAACCCCTTCATGAAATTTCCCTCCAGCACTGTATCTGAGAGTCGCTCCACCCTGCTGGCTAAGTGCTCAAATCGCTCCCGGTAGTCAGCTACAGATCCCTCCTGTGTCAGAGCAAAGAACTGCTCATAGAAATCCCCTCCCCGATCGGTTTGGAAACGTTCTATGATGCAATCCTTGAATTCTCTCCAGGTCCTGATAGCCCTCCTTTGGTCTCTCCACTGATACCATGAAAGGGCTTTTCCTTCCAAGCACAGGCCCGCTGCTGTCAGTTTCTCCTCCTCCGTCAACCCATTAACGGCGAAGTATCGCTCCACCTTGTAAATCCACCCATAAGCATCCTCTCCTTCGAATATGGGCATCTTTAGCTTCCTCACTTTCTGATCCCCACCATGTCCCCGTAAGCCTCCATAATTTCCCCTCTCCCATGTGCTCGAGCCCCCTTCGAAATCCCTCCTTCTGTCTTCAAAATCAGCACCTCGACGGCCATAGTATCCCTCCCGGTGCTCCCACTCCGCACCTCTTGGCTCCACGCCTCCATACCCATGTCTCTCTCCGTATCTCCCTCCTCTCTCCTCCCTCTGGAAAGGCTCCATATGAGGTCTTCCTCGTCCCCCTTCTACGATTTCCACCTCTTCTTCCTCTTTACGGATTTCAGATTTGGTGTTTTTCGCTTCGGGGCCCTTTGCCTCAGATGCCGCCGTTTTGGTTTGGAATTCCAACATCTTCCTCATCATATCCCGTAGATCGGCCACTTGCCCTTCCATGGAAGACATCCTTTCCTCCACGGTTTCCTTGATTTGGTTTATCTCCCCTTCGATCATTTCTTCCAAAGCATCCACCTTTTTGGCCGCCATCGCAATCCGGAGTTTGCAGATTCACGAAATCTGATTTTTGAAGTAAAAAAACAGCAACTTCCCCCCTTTCCGGCCAAAAATCTGCTGCAGGAATTTGCCGAAATCAGCCCTCCACCAGTCCCAAGACTTGCTCTGATACCAATTTGATAGGAAATACTTGAGTTCGCAAGTAATCCTACCGGATCTACTTGAGTTCGCAAGCAACCCTAAGCAAAATTGATAAAAACAGCGGGAAAACACAATAATTTGGAGCAAATCAAACTAGGAACGATAGATTGCGACTTGGAAATAAAGCAAAGCAAATGCGAAAGCAAGATACAAGAGATCCTCAATTCGAGAGGAGGATCGTCTCTCCCAATTCTCTAGACAAGATCGTCTAGAGCCCAAGCCTCCAAAGAAACCCTAATTTTAATCAAACAAAACATAAAACCGCCCTAATCCCTCCTCCTCCTCTTTAATATCAAAACTTTCCTAAAACAAATCCCTCCTAAGCCCAACCTCCCCCTCCTTTCAAATTTCAAACCCTCTATTTGAGGTGGGGCCCACTTGTGGGCGGGACTAAGAGAAGGAGGCGGAAAGCCTCCGCCTCCTATACACCTGAACCGGCTGGGCCGGTTCAGGTTGAACCGGTACATTAGAAACATAAGGGCTTCAGTTGTGATCGTAGTATAGTGGAGTCGTTGGGCCAAATCACCAGGTCAAAGGGCTTCAGTCATAATCATTTGTCACGTGGAGCCGTTGGGCCATGTCATGGTTCTTTGTAGAGCTATTCGGGTAAGTCATCAATTAGAGGACCACTCATAACCATTTATCACATAGAATCATTAAGCCAAGCTACGAGTTTTGTAGAGCCGTTAGGCTGAGCCACTGGTTAGAGGACAAATGCCACATCCAGTATATTATTTGAGAATGAATCTTAGTGATATTCTTCGGTTGAACATTCATTCATTGTGAGTTGAAACACATGCGGAGAATTTTATTTTTTTTAAATGAAGTGCATATTTTTTGATGCATTCGCACTATGCATTCGCATACTTTTTGGTGCACTTGCATCGTATGCTTCTAACACATTGGCACACTTTTTGCGTGCTCATGCTGTTGAACAGCATGTGTTTTGATACATTTGCATACTATGTTCTCACACTTTTAATTTGCTTACGCACTTCTTAGTGCCATTGCATGCTTTTTGAGGCATTCATGTGCTTCTTGAAGCAACGTGTTTGAGTTTGAAAATTTGCATTTTAATGCGTGAATGGATTTTTAAAATATTCAAAGTTAATTATTTTGCATGGATATTTGTCGTTGGAAGGTGCTCAAAATTTCATTTTAAGGCTTTGGGTACACCTTCTGTCTCCTTGTATGTGTGTTGCAGATTTGGTGGCATTAGTAGAATATAATTTCTTTTGTTGTGGTTAGGAGAGAGGTTGCTTGGTTTAATTAGCTCATTCAAATTTTCATTGAACATAATAATAGAGTATGGGCATTCAATTTAAGTTAGGAGGTTCTGTTGCTGCTCGTAGGCGATTTGTCACATTCATTGCAACTTCTCTATTTTGGCTCTTAGGCGAGTTGATGTGTTTGGTGCAAGTCCCCTTGTTGCTCGTAGGTGAGTTGTACTGTTCATTAAAGATCCTCTATTATTGCCCGTAGGCGGGCTACTGTGTGTATTACGAATCCCATGTTCATGTCCGTGAGTGAGTTATATTCATTACAAGTCCCTAGTTCCTTCCCATAGATGAGCTATCATATTCATTTTGAGTCCCCTGCTTGTTCATCTCTATTCATTCAAAGCAACAAAAGTTGTATTTCAATGTTTGCATTTTTATTGTTAACATGCATTTAGGTTTTATTTCATTGTAATTTTATTTGTGCAAATTGTTTTAATTAGCCTAAGTTCAATTACTATTCAAATGAAATTTCGGTAGCTTTATGACATCTCCTTCATGTAGGGGAAATTTTGGGTTGTGCTAAGGCCTACTCGCCACAATTATATAAAAGCGGGACGGTCGGTGTTTTATGACTTCGCGATTAAGGGTCTTCCTCCCCAATACGTTTATCAGAAACATGTGGGGTCTTCATCACATGCATGAGTGAAAACAAGTTTCCCTGTTGCATTGGAACAATGCTAACGAGTATTTAGGTTTCCAGGTTTCCCCGCCATGTTGGAACGTGCACGAGTACTTATATTTACTTGTTTCCCCACCATGCTAGAACAATGTGAATAGTTTTTTAAATTGGTAAATTTCTTCGTCGCATTATAACAACATGAACAGGTACTAAGGGATTTTCGAAATTATACCTGCATGAGGCCGATGACAGCGAGACGATGAGGTTTTTTGGCAATGGGTCGAGTTGATCGGCTACTGACTTTGCCGGCGGCGGTGGGTTCGGGTAGTTTGTTGGAGGCGTGAGTGCTCGGCTGGAGGTGATTGGGTGGAGTAGGGAGTAGTATTGTCGATAGCTAAGCGCTTGGGTTAGTAGGAGTGAGGTGCTCGGAGCAGGAGCTAGAGTTGTGAAGGGAGAGCTCGGTTGGACTATTAGCTACTTGGGTGAGATGAGGAGATGAGAGGGTCGCAATTAGGGAAGGAGCTGGTAGTGTGAGGACTATTTGATTGGGGTGTCCAGCAGAGGAAAAAAGAGGATTGCAGTTGGATATGGTTTATGTGAGTGGGAAAAGTGGGGGTTCTCTTGTGAAATTATAAAACTCACTTCATCTATTGGCTGGGAGCTTAGGCTATCAATTAAAAAATTTTGAGTTTGAAGCTTGCATATATGATATGTGTTGAGTTTGCATTAATTCACTCAAAAGTCCAAAAAAAAGTAGCTCTGAATTATAGTATTTTGGGTAGTGAGTTTGTTAGCAGATAAGGATAGGATAGAGTTTTATAAGTTTTTTTTAAAAATTTATGACCGATTGTCGGCGCACGATTGTGGTCAGAGGGACCAGAGTTGGCGGGCGATGGAGGGACCAGAGTCGGCGGGCGACGAAGGTCGGAGGGTTGACGGGCAATGGTGGTCGGAGGGTTGGTAGGTGATGGTGGTCAGAGGGTCGACAGGCGATGGTGGTCGGAGGGACCAAAGTCGGCAGGTGACGGAGGTCGGAGGGACTGTAGACGGTGGGTGGACGGTGGGCGCAGGGACCGTAGGCGGCGAGCGACGGTGGTCACAGGGATTGTAATTGGCGGACGGCGGAAGTCGAAAGGACCGTAATCTGCTGGCGATGGAGGTTGGAGGGACCTCAATAGGAGAGCGGCGGTGGTCGGAGGGACCTTAGTCGGCGGGTGATGGTGGTTTAAGGCATTGTAGTTGGCAGGCGACGGTGACCTAAGGGATCATAGCTGGTGGGCGACAGTGGCCAGAGGGACCGTAGCAGGCGGGCGATGGAGGCCGGAGGGACCGTAGTCGGTGGGCGATGGAGGCAGGAGGACTATAGTTGCGGGCAACAGAGGTCGGAGGGATTGTAATCGGTGGGCGACAGTGGTTAGAAGGACCGTAGTCGATAGGTGACTGAGGCCGAAGTGAGACCATAATCGACGGGCGACTGTGGTTAGAAGAACCGTAGTCGGTGGGCAATGGTGGTCAGAGGGATCTTAATTGGCGAGCGATGGAGGCCGGAGGGACCGTAATTGGTGGGCGACGGAGGCCAGAGGGACCATAGTTGGCGGGCGACGGAGGCCAGAGGGACCGTAATTGGCGGGTGATGGTGGTTAGAAGGACCGTAGTCTGTAGGCAATGAAAGCCGGAGAGGGACCGTAATCGGCGGGCGACGATGGTTAGAAAGACTATAGTCGGCGGGCGACAGTGGCCGGAGGGACCATAGTCAGCTGGCGAAGGAGGTTGGAGGGACTGTAATCTGCGTGCTATTGATGCTGGAGGGACCGTAAACGGCGGGCGACGGAGGCTAGAGAGACCATAGTTAGCAGGCGACGGAGGTCAGAGGGATCTTAATCGGCAGACGATGGTGGTTAGAAGGACATAGTCGATAGCTGATGGAGGCCAAAAAGGGACCGTAATCAGCGGGCGACGGTGGTTAGAAGGACCGTAGTCTGCTCGGCGACGGTGGATAGAGGGATCGTAGTCGGCAGGCAACGAGGTCGGAGGGAATATAGTCGGCGGGCGACGCAGGTCGGAGGGACCAGAGTGGAGGCGGAGGTCGAAGTGATCAGAGTCAGCTGGCGATGGAGGTCGGAGGGACCGCAGTTGATGTTTGACGGTGTTCGGAGGGACCATAGTCGGTGAGCGACGGAGGTTGGAGGGACCATAGTCTGTGGGCTAAGGAGGTTAGAGGGATCATAGTCCAATGACGGTTGGTGATGGTTCGGTGAAGGTCTGCGGACTAGCGGTGGCCCAGCGACAGTCGGCGGACGGGCGATGGTCCGAAGACGGTTGACTGAAGTTCGTCTACGGTGGTGTTTGGGTGGAACACTAGGATTCTTGGAGCCTCAAAGTTCTCTTCAATCTCCAACCAAAGGCCTCATTCATGAATAGAGCGTGGGCCTATTTATAGATTTTTCTGACATGCTCCGTAAATATGAAAAAGATACAAGGTATTGTTGGAGTGATCCATCAGACGGCTAATTCCCTCGATCATAAAACATTCATTCAATATTTAATTGTCTTAATGTTGTGAGAAATAAGCTTTCTTGGGCTCGTTGGATTCGCTTCGTCAAGCCGCTCGATTCAACTATAAACATGCTATATTTTGATATCATTTTTTGAGCCTTCCAAATATGCGTAAGCCACTCGATTTGAACTCATTTGGGCTCGGATTGGATCGATTTTAGTGTAGTTTGATTTGTCTCTTTACGACATTCAGTTTTATTATAAGTTTGTTGAAATTGATATTTGGATGATCTTGAATTTAATTTTGAAAATTATCGACGCATATATGCTCTGAGATTTGTGTCTGATAAAAGATGATTTTAATGGCATATATATGAAAAAATAAAAATCAATTAAAAATAAAAAGAATTTGCCGACCCCGCAACGCTCGTTCCCTTACCGCATTCCAGAACTGAACTTGCACACTTGCAACCATGACTCCAGAGCCGGATGTCCGGCTCTATTTAGATAAATAGAAAAAAATTTCTAAAACCTAAACTCCCTCTTCGTCCTGCACTCCTGCTCCTGCATTTCTTTCTGTTTTTTTTTTTAGAGTTAGGAGAGTGGAGCCCAGAGAACGTGTTCCGTCAACCCCTCGGCCGCAGACCCGATCTCGTGCTCCTGCATTTCTCACGCAACTCTCTCCTCTTTCTCGCTCTCTTTCCTCTCTCTTTGTTGCGTTAAATACATCACCACCCTGAGCACGTCGCTCCTCCCTAAACCCAACGCAGTACCATTGCGGCTCGTTCTCCTTTACACTGCAAACCCCAGCTGACGAACCCTCTCTCGCCGTCACCGCCTTAGATACTCAGCCTGCAACAGCCCTCAACCGGGCCATACACGAAAACCCGCCGCCTCCTCACCCAGCACAGCGCCGGCCCGCCGCCGCTGCCATCACTGCTTCCCCTCTGTCTCTCTCTCACTCGTAACTTGCCATTTTCCATTGTATTTGACCGGACCAAGCGTAAAGGGCCCTTCTTTGATAATTTTGGTGCTCTAACATGTTTCGGCACTATCTGTTTCGCAAGTGGGCAGCCTTGGGTGATTTTGCACAGCGTCGGAGTATGTTGAACCTGTTTCACACGGCGCCGTGTCAGTCGATCGTCATTGTCGTCAAACGTCCTCGAATTGATCGTAAAGTACATCCTGGGGTCAACAGGAAAGTTCCTCAGTTTTAAGAAACTTAAAACTTCAATTCTAAGCCTTCTAAAAATACGAGAACCACAAACAGAAGTTTTGTTTTAAAAAAAATGGCATGATCTTACTTCTTAAAGAGGCTTGAGAATTTTCTCTGCGAAAACCAAAATTTCTAGATTTCTGACTTGGAATCTCCTTTTTATGTCGTTTGCTTCTTAATTTTGATGATAATCTTCTCCAGGAAGAGGATAATGAGGGTGCGTGGCATGATAAAATCACTTGCCTTGAAGGTGTCTTCTTTAATTACTTCAGCATAGGTATGCATTTAAGTTTATGGTGGATGTCCATACACAAATGCTTGAAACGCTGATGTTGTAAATGAGATGTTTTGCAATTTTCTGTCTTCATATCTTTGAATTTAAATTGAGGTTCTATGAAAAAAAATTGTCACACTAGTTTTAGCTTGATTTGGTGGGTAATATCAGCTTATTATGTTTCGAAGTTTTGGTAAGTTTCAGTGAAAATGTTACTAAATAATAGGAGTATAACATTATATAATCCCTTAGTTAAAGAAGACACATGGACCGAAAGGGGAAGGGAAATTTCTCAAGAATTAAATGAAGAAAAGCAATAGAGATATTAGCATGTCACGCTTAGTTACACGCTATTTAATGCCATATCTTACATATGTCTTTTCTGGTGTAAGTCCAAAGTGAAATTAAACTCATAAGAATGATTGTTTTCAATTTGTTTTTTCTATAATATGCTCTTAAGGTACATGTTATTTATTATGTTAATTTGAATTTTTTATTTTTCCACTTTTAACAAGATGCTTGTGATAGAATTATATCTTATTAATGGTCGAAGACTTGCTTGTCATATTTCCTACAATTTATTAGTGGTGGCAGTAAGTCTTTTATAAGTAACGTGGAAGATATAGCTTCAAGGAATCATATGGATAAGGCAGTGCTACAATCTAGTTTGAGAGAACACTCAAAATTTGGTAGTGGTAGTAAGCCTATTATTATTTATCTATTTGGTTATAAATGTATATATAATGACAAAATACTATCTTTTTGCATGGATTGAGATATTATTTTGTATAATCTTTTTTTGACCAAAACTTCTATTGTAGAAAATTCAATAAAAAAATTGAGATTGTTCATTTCAATTTATACCATGAAGATAGTATAATACCAAATTTCTCTAAAATTAACTATGATTTGGTCATGCTTCAAACATGCGACCATGATACCTTAACTGATGAGTTGAATGGTGAGATAATTGATTTACTAATTTTATGGTGTATCAGTGCTATAATCAGATGAAATTTTTTAACATTTATAGTATGCCCTGTAAGGCAATTTCAGTGGTTTTGATTTTGAAAGCATTGTATAAAAATTTAACCTTTACTTAGGGCAATCCCATAATCATTCCATTTTTCATTATGTTTGATTAATGGTGAACAATTCATAAAATATGACTAAAGTAATTCAACAAATTGTTCTTAGGATGTTGTTGATCAACATCTAAATATTTGATCTTTTGCTTCAAGGTAATAATATCAAGAACTAATTACATGATGAATGAATTTTTTTCCCTAAAAGTATTGTAGACTATATATATACATATATGCAGGAAAGTCCTTTTAAAACGGGAATCAATGCGTGAATCATCTCCTTTTCAATACTCAATTATTCAATCAATATTTTGTTCCATAGGTTTTTGACATTTGTATCTATGCGTGTCAATGTGGAAGGTATTTTTAAAATTAGCTGTCCTACATTCGCTGGAAGGATGTTGAAAATGAGCATCAAATAAGCTGCACTTTTAATGAATGATACAATTAGTAAGTGAGTTCCATATATCTTTTTGATGCAAGTGCTTAAATGTAGGAATGGATGCTCAAGTTGCCTATGGTTTTCATCATTTTAGAGAGGAAAAGCCACACCTTGCACAAGGTCTCATTGCCAATAAGGTATGGTTCCATACTTCAATTGTTGATAACTCTCTTTGCTCTGTTGAATGTTATTTGTCTTGGAGGATGTGGAATTGAGGAATTAGTGGTAGTTAACTGAATGCGTAAATTAATTCTCATCTATTTTTTTTCCCATTGCTTTAAAGCTTTTTCTGTTAACTTGATAAACTATTTTACCTCCTAATTTCATTAAATAGTCCCCTTTTGCACAATCTATTTCTGTACTTCTAAAAGTATGAAGACAAATTTATTGTAACTTGCTATTTTAACCCACATTAGTTTTGATTCAACATTTGAAGTTAATTTACTCTGAAAGATTAACAATTCACCTATTAAAGTTTGACATCTTATATTGGGCCAGCAATAAGTCAATCATTTAAAAATCTTTTCAAAAAGATTATTCGTTTCTTCTAAGCATACGCATCTTGTAATTTATTTGATTTGAAATATTTATTTATAGATTTTGAACGGGCTTTTCTGAACTTGATGGATGTATTTCATCGAATGCTCCTATCAATTTCATTTAATTATACTGCAACCTTTCAATTGTTTAATGTCATTTTTTTTGTTGCCACAGCGTACTGTTCAGTGAATAAGATAGACTAACCCCTTTCTCTTCATAGTTGATATACACAGGATACAGTTGCGCTCAAGGATGGTTTTTTACACCTTGTGTAAGTGATCCAACCTTAAGGTAAGCTGCATGCACAAATAATTTATTTTTCTTAATAGTTTAACTGTTTTGCTACTCATGTTACATGCATGCTAGATTTGCCTATTTACAAGTGCAATCATATGTTTGCATGCTTCATTGCATATTTTATTCAGACAAAAAAAATTATGTGAAACTACATTATTGATATGTTTTTGCAGAGATGTAGACCTCAATAATCGCGCGGAGGTTGAACTGGCCAAATACGGTGAAATGACGTGTGAATGACGTGAAATCGCGTAAATAACACATGAAACGTGTCGGCTAAAAGTCAAAATAGCCCAAATAGCCATTTTTCATGAAACAAATTGTGTTGGCGAGTTCAGGAGAGTAGAAACGGCTAAGATTAATACCCATATTGTTCGAGGTCTCTTGTGATGGAAATCAAAAAATTCTTGCACGAGGTGATAAAATGGCATTAATATGCCAGATCTATGAAAATTTAATATATATATATAATTATTTGATGATGATAATAATAATAAAAATTTTAAAAAATTCAAACAAAAAGCCAAAAATCTCAATTATCCCTATTCTTTTCTGTACATAACCCCTCTCTATCCGCGCCATTGCTATGTCGTCGGCCTTGAGCCTGCCTGTGTTGCTCTCCTTTTTTTTGGAAAAAAAGATCAATGGCGCGCACATGCCTTAGGAGGCCTCTTCTCTTGTTCTCCCTTTGTTTGACCCCACTCAGTAGTCGCCACTCACATGCACACCAAGCTCACTGTTGTCAATGCAACCGCTTACATCAAATCTCCCATCTCCCTCTCCCTGTCACTTGTGACCCGAGCAACCTAAGCTCGCTGCCCTTTCTCCTCCACACACAGCAGCTGCTGCCGTTCGATCACTACTAGCTAGCCATTCGTCCCTCCCAAAAGCCTCTGACTCCTTTCCTCTCGCCTCGTCGCTTTGTTATCGTTGTGATCGTCGCACGAATGTATAAACCAGCAAACTTTTAAAATTTTCGAAATTCTAATGCAACGCAGTTGGCACGACGAACATAACTTGGACGTACTTTTTTTAACATGGCTGGGGGAACTCATAAGTGATGTACACAACACAATGGGTAAGGCTTGTATGCATTTTTTTAAGCATGATAGGCAAAATTTAAGTATCAGCATGCATCTTTCCTTACAGGAAAGAAAACATTACGAGTTCTAAGCAGGTACAAGAAGGCTTGTACAAGTCCTTTTTGGTGTGGTGAGACAGAAGGCCCTTGCCTGCGGTGTATTATGACACTAATCATACATGTTTCTTTTGGCGTGGTGGCTAGCCTAACACTCACTATGACGCCCCCTAATCTGGAAAAATGCTTGGAGAATGTTGAATTTTCCAGTGAATATAGGATGAAATGAACAAAATTAAAATGACTCATCGATAAATATAAATTATGAACAAAATTAAAATGACTCATCGATAAATATAAATTATTCCAAGTTGGTGCACATAATCAATACACATCTTTCTTGGAGTGATGAGACAAAAGACATCTAGTCACGATGCTGTACAACATTGACCATACACTCTTCTTGGTGTGTCAGGCAAGCCCGGTACTCTTGAGGACGCCCCTAATGTAGGGAAGACGCCTTGGATGTTGTTGAAATTCTCACTGACATAGGACTCGAATAGAATAACAAAAAAAAGACTTTTGAGCATAAATGTAATAATTAAAATGAATTAAACTAAATTAAAATTAATAAAAAGGAGATCAAAACTATAAGATAAAAAACACGATTGAACTTTGAACTTAACTGAAATAGGACTTACAAAGGACCTTTAATTGATTTAACAACCCACGGATGATTGCAAACTATACTTCCCCTTTGCTCCTAAAACTTGCCAGAACACTCATAGACCTTAAGAACACACTTGATGACCTTAACTTGTGATGAAAATGAACTAAATGAGCTCTCCTATTTATAATGTAAAAATTGATTCGTTGTGGGGTCAATTTAATTAAATTCAATCATATGAAGACAAAAGAAAAGGCAGCTTGAAAAATATTTTAAGATTCTAGTTTGCCTTCTACACCACTAGATCTGTAACATGTGTATGCAAGCGGACAAAAGACATTGGGTAATCTTTTAAATTTCAAAATAATGTGTATATTTTAACAATAATCATCGCAATTTGATCAACAAAATATACATAAGCAAAAAAATGCGAGTAATGATAAATTTAAAATACAAAGTCAAAAGCATGCTCCAATGATAGCACATTTACATGAACAATTGCTATATCAAGCCTTTATACATCTCAAATAGTTGTATTCACTCAAATGTTTGTCAAATAAATTGAAATGATACAACTTATTGCACCTCACGGATGTAACAATGCCATAAGTGACATATATGCTAATTATTATAGAAGGGCTTGTACACTTATCGTAACAGGCTGCATGCCTCGTCAATAAATAATGCAGCCCGTGAACGAGAATTTTTCAAATAAGATAAAATAGTGCACTATTGTGCATCACTAGTTGCACAATTATTTTGATAAAGTGCATAGTAGGCGTTAAATCACCAAAATAAAATTTGGTCCAAGCATCCCCTAAATGTACAGTGCAAATGCACTGTGTAAAAGCATAGATGGGCATGCAAGTGCATCATTGACTATGCATGTGCATTCTAGATCGTACAATTGTGCAAGTGCATCGTATAAATGCACAAGATATACGTACAAGTGTGTCACATAAGTGTATTAAGAAATATTCAAGCGCACTGTGCGATTGCACCTTGAAATGTTTAAGTATGCCTTGTAAACGCTTTAAAGAATGCGTGTAACATATCAAATCATTGAAATTAATTACTCTATATACAACAAAATCAACAACATCAAGCCTTTATCTCACTACGTGGGGTTGGCTACATGATTCATTGTTTTTGTATTATATTATATTAAGAGTCAAATTCTCATTTAAATCTAATAAAAATAGTCATTTCTAATACTTTTTAGCAAAGTCTTTTTAGGTCTACTTTTATCTTTCTTAATATAGGTCGGATTTAATACATATACTCTCTTAATCGGGTCATTGGAAGCCTGACGTTTTATGTGCCAAATCATCTAAGACAACTCTCTTTAATCTTATCTGCTACTAGAACTATAACCATTTCAAGTATACACTCGTTTCGCATTCCGTCTCTAAGTGTAAAGCCACTTATTCATCTGAGCATCCTTATCTCTGCAACACTCAACTTAATTTTATACTTATTTTTTAATTACCAACATTTTGCTCCATAAAGTATTATAGGTCTCACCACCATCTTATAAAATTTTCCCTTAAGTTTGAGGGGTATTTCTTTATCACATTAACAGGCCCTATGCATTCCTCCATTTCAACCATCAATTTGAATTCTACTAATAATATTTCATCTATTTCACCATTGCTTTGAACAATAGTCCTGAGATATCTAAAATGTGCACTCTTTTTAATTACTTGATCACCCAATGTCATAATTCCACGACTAGATCTATTACTAAAATTACACTCCATGTGTTCGGTTTTAGGTCTACTCAAACAAAAACCTTTAGACTCTAAGGTTAACTTCCATAATTCAAGTTTTTATTCAACTCCCTCTTTAGTCTTATCAACAAGAAGAATATTATCAACAAAAAGCATACACCAGGGTACATTCTCTTGCAAATGTCTAGTAAGAGCATCCATGGCTAAAGCAAAAAGATATGGCTTAAAGCTGATCATTGATGTAATCCAATTAAAATATGAAAATACTTGATCAAACTATCTTGTGTTTGAACATAAGTGACATCTCCTATATGCATATCCTTAATGGC
This sequence comes from Dendrobium chrysotoxum, assembly GCA_019925795.1. NCBI lineage: Eukaryota > Viridiplantae > Streptophyta > Magnoliopsida > Asparagales > Orchidaceae > Dendrobium > Dendrobium chrysotoxum. The sequence continues at coordinate 85,557,085 of CM034312.1, forward strand.
TTGAATATAAACATTATTAACTTCTTTCTTTTTTAGAACTCTCCATAGCACTTTTCTTGAAATTTTGTCATGTGCTTTCTCTAAATCAATAAATAGCATATGTAGATCCTCCTTACCCTCTATATTTCTCCATCTAAACTTTCGACAAATTTATAGCTTCTATAGTAGATCTACCTGGCATGAATCGAAATTGATTTTGAGAAACATTAGTATCACATCCTAACTTGTGCTCAATTATTCTCTCCCATAATTTTAATGAATGACACATTAATTTAATTCCTCTATAATTAGCACACTCTTATGCATTATCTTTATGCTTAAAAATAAGGACCAACACACTTCTCTACTCATCTGACATCTTTTTAGTCTTTGAAATAATATTAAAAAATTTAGTAGAATAAGAAATTTCTTGATCTCTTAAGCATTTGCACACCTCTATTGAAATATCATCAGATCTCACTGCTTTTTCAAACTTCATTTTCTTTAAAGCCTCTCCAACTTTAGTTTTACTAATACGACGATAAAAATAAAAAAAACTCAATTTTTATTTAGGGTGCTATGATCACTAAAGCCAATTGTATTCTCACAATCTTCATTGAAAGTTTATCGAAATTTCTCATCCACCTATAATGAATATTCTTTTCTAAGAAAAGTATATTTTGATCTTCATTCTTAATGCACTTCATTTGAACTAGATTTTTACTTCTCCTGTATCTTTATTTGACTAATTTATATATTCATCTTTCACCCTCCGTAGTATTTAATCTATTATATAAATTATTAAAAGCTAAATTCTTTATATCATATATTATTTTTTTAGACTCCTTATGAGTCACTCTATATGTTTTTCAATTTTTTGAATTTTTACATCTAAACAAAGCTTCTTATTTTTATTATTATGATTTTTTTTTAATACTCCAAGCATATACTTTACAATATTCTTAATAGTTTTTATAACAAAGCTTCTTAATTTTTATATATTTTTTCAACATTTAATTTCACTACCAACTATTTTTACTATCAGAAACTTTTTTTTATACTCCAAACATATATTTTGCATAGCTTCCTCATGCACAATTAAAATATTGAGATCTTGAATTTTACTTTCAGAAGTATTTTGTTAGCATTCTTTTAATGCCCCTATTTGATCTTAGAACAGTATTTTACTTTATTTTTCATCTTAAAGTCAAAAACTAATTAGTGATGCTGAGTATATAAATTTTCACTCAGATTGACTTTATAATTTTTACAATCTACATGATCTATTTTTCTTATTAAAAAAATCAATTTGAGTTTTATTATATTCATTCGTATAAGTGATGAGATATTCCTTATTTTTCTTAAAAAAAGCTATTAGCAATTACACAATCATAAGCTAAAGCAAAATCTAATTTGCTTCTATCATCTTCATTAGTCGCTCTAAACTCATATTCACTCTACAGACATGTCTATTTAAATCTGGCTCAATAAAAATTCTTTCTTTAAGAGGTGTCCTTTATATTAATTCTCCTAAATTATTATAAAATTTTAATTTTAAATACATAGATAAATCTATTTGAGGACAATAAACACTTATAATATTAATAATTATAGCATCAACAAGAATCTTTAACACTATAATTCTATCTTCAATTGTATTAATTTCTTATCCTTCAAACTTTTATCTATAATTGCACCTACATCATTAAGTTTGAAAATGTTATGCGGGGTAAAAAAAATAAGTTGATTTAAAACTTCCTTTTTTGCATTAACATCTAAAGTACTTGCATGTGCTCCTACCAATGCATTGAATTCCTAAGTCGTGGGTGTAAGAATGATGTGCGGGCTAAAATAAATTAAACTCAAATTTCTCCTGTTGTGAAAGGCGTGCAATTATTCCAAGCGACGGGCAATCATTTTGAAATTTCATAAACTTATTTTTCTAATTCAACCTAGTATGCATGTACTCTAACAAGTACATTAAACATCCGAACTTATTATTTAAGAATGTTGCATGAACTAAGAGTGATATTAGCATAAACTGTTGCTTTGAGAAGCGTACAAATGTATTAAAAGCATAGAATCACCTCAGAATTTCATGGACTTCTTCTCTCATATTTACTAATTAATAAATATGTTCTTAAGTGAGCCACTATGCTTACAATGCAAAGTTGCGATCCTTCTCCTTGCGAGAACTAGAGTCAATAAAACTTGAATTTCATGAGAAAACCCAAACATCATTCTTTATGAGTTACTGTACGGGTTTGCCACTCATACAATAATTGATATAGTTGATACTTAAATTCGATCATCTACAGCTAGCAAACAGAGTTGATAATGTTCGAATGGCAAAAATGATATATTCAAACACCTCGATGATGGCTATGTTGACTGAAAATATCAATTGGTGGGGATTATATCTTTTAAAATACCCTTAAATCTTAATACGAATCATTTTGGGGTCACATTCATATTAAAATATGAAACATTAAAATTTTACAAAGATTCTAAATATTTTAAGTTTAATTTATCGCTTCCAAGTTAAAACAAAGTTCATCCACCCTCTGCAATCATTTGTTAAGAGTGATAAATTCAAGAATAAATTTAGCTCACAATGAGCCAATATTTTCTTGAGTGAGTCACTACGATTCTTTCTCAAATGATCTCTCGCAATTAAAGACATAACATATGTCCTTTAGCTCGTGGTTCTATTGCTAAATGGCATCACAAGTAAACAATTATTATCGGAGTTCTTTGACCGACTGTTTTTTTTTTTTTGGCAAAATGACATCATTAAATTATGATCACAGACCTCTCATGTTCCCCAATCACTAAAAATCTTTGAGTAATGAATTATATTGTGCACTTGATAGGGTCTGTTAGCTAAGAGCGGCATAAATTTGTTCCTTTAAACAAATATTCACTATGGGTCTTTAAGGTACATTCGGACAAAGTAACTCATGACAGTTGATAAGGTCATTCAATCAGGTTGAGTCGATTATCTCCTTCAACTAAGTAGACCAAAAACTATGACAACCCGAGACGAAGGAACCATGTGATCTTTGATTAAGTTCGTCATTGTTTCTTTCACTATCTGCTTCAAGAATAAGGTGGTAAATTCCAATCTTAAAATAATTTACTGCTACTATACACAAAGCACTTGATGCTTATCTAATGACTAGCCTTAATCGAAAGTTCCCTCTCGTCACTAGGAGAGATAATTAATCATAGGAGCTAGCGCTTATGGGAAAGCTAGAACCAGATCATAAAGTCCTCGCAAATTGAGGGTAAAATCTATTGGTAGTATTTAACTACAATACAATTCCGCCTTCAAAAAATTTGATCGTGCAGCATCCTAAACTTTCCTAATAGAGAGGCTACGGCAGGATTTTTTGGAGCCCACTAGCAGCAAGTTATCTGTTCATGCTGAAGCATGGTTCTGACAGATGCTTTTTGTAAACGGCTTTTTGAGAAATTCTTCCTTTTCCACTACCGACAACATGTCTTAGGTTGGACGGTGTGGCCTTTGATATCTCCAACCATCTATTAATATAATAAGAGAGTTTGTAATCCTGGTTGACATTTTAGGAGGATTTAATATTAGATATGACACTGGTGATTTGCCTTCTTTCGCGGACTGGATAATCTAATTCAAGCTCTTATATAGTCACAAGCTCTTATTATTAAATTTCAGCATAAGCTCCTACTATTAGGTATTCGTCTCAATCACAAGAGATCATTTTCAGTTAAGGCTAATCTATGATCTCTGACACTTTTCTTTGAAGTGACAATTTTAATTGGGGAACGAAAAATATCTCTGTTGGCTCAAAATAGATGTGGGGAAATGACTTCGTAGCTTGTCATCCCAGGTTATTATAGGCAATGGTATACTTAGTTAATTGAGACAATTGATCTAACTTGATCGAATGATCATTATCAACACTCGTGGATTGCATCATCTGCGGGAATCTCGTAGACTAGGGAGGAAGAGCTTATTGAAAGGGCTAATTTCAAGCTGATCTTAGCTAATAGAGCCCTTTGTGCTCTATTGAGTGCACTTTATGGCTCACAATTCACCAACTTAGTCATGGAGAGCATATGAGCTTGGTCCTTTGTTCAAGTTGTTCAGGTGCACATCTTTGGTATGACCACGTGGTCCAAAGGGGGAAATCCCCAAATTTTGTGATTATTTCCGAAAATTTGAAAATAAGAAAAAACAAATTCAATTGTGGTGATAAAGCTTTGATTACATAGAGATTAATCTTGAGATGTGAACCGATTCCTTCTACTTATTGATGTAGAACCAAGCTAGCCATGATTGGGGTGAGATTATTGATTTAATAGAGTTGCCAATTATGATCTCTCAATTAAAAAAACAGGAATTAAATCAAATCCCAAATCTGAAGTTAATTTGGACTAATTGATTGAGAGACTTAATTGGGAGGAGCAAAAGGGGAAAGGAGAGAGGGAGGGGCTGACCACTTTGATGGGGACTTGATTGGAGTGTTTTATGACTTGTCAATCCTAGGCTATCAATAATGGGTGGGGAAATTAAGGTCAATCTCCCATTAAATTCAAATTGGCATGATTGGGGGAGGTTTCCTAATATATCTCATGGTATTTTAGGAAAGGGATTTTAGATTTTAAATAAATTAAAATCTGATTTGAAAATCTTTCTAATTAAAAATGCGCTAATTATGGAAAGTAGTGACTATGCATTTGAAATTTAAAATTTGAAATCAAAGGAGAGAGGTGGGGTGTTTAATGACTTGCCAATTATGGAATATTAACTAGGGAAAGAAATCATGGTAATTATCTATTTGAATTTAAAATAGCATGATTGGAGGAGCTTGCCTAACATAACTCTTTTCTTTTAGGAAAGAGATTTTAAATTCAAAATTATTTAAATTTGAAATCTTTTGACTTTTTAAATTTACAAGAATTTAAATTAGGAAAGTAATGAATGCTTGGTTTTGAAATTTTGGAGCCAAGGGAGGGGGGGGATGGTGGCCGGCGGCTAGGAAGCTAGTGGGGCCAGTGGTTGGGTGGGGGAAGGGTTTGGCCAAAGGTTGGGGAAAGTGGAGGCCGACGACTTGGTGGAGGTGGTTGGGCCGAGAGGTGGGGAAGGACTAAGGGAAGAGGAATGGTATCAGAGCGAGATGAAAGTGGCGGCTAGGGGAGAAGGAGGAGAGGGAGTCGGTGGAGAAGATAAACCACGAGCCCGGACGCTTCCTGCGGCTGACGGGTAATACTTTGCCCTCACCTAGGGACTTCAAATTATGAGCTCAGACGTTTCCTGCGGTTGATGAGTAGTACGTTGTCCTCATCTAGGAACTTCAACTCTCATAAGAACTCTCAAAGCTCTTGAGAACGAAGTGCAGAATTTTCTCTTAATAATCATCCATCCCCTCAAAAAGAAGAGGAGGGGGCTATAAATAGCCAAAATATAATAATAAGACAAATGACAAAAATACCCTCTGGGGTCACATAGGTCTACTCCCTCAAGTGAAAGTAAAAATGAAAAATTGCATAAATAAATCAAAATATAAATAATAACTCAAAATAAAGTGGTACAATCATGGCCATTCATCTTCGGCTCCTCTAATAAACTTTCACGGTCGGATGTTCTCATCATTCTTTCGGGGTGGAAAAAGAACTCGACTCTGTCGAGTACGCATCCCGGGAATGCAGCCATGCTCTAATACCAAAATGATGTAGAACCACGCTAGCCATGATTGGGGTGGGATTATTGATTTAATAGAGTTGCCAATTATGATCCCTCAATTAAGGAAATAGGAATTATATCAAATCCCAAATCTGAAGTTAATTTGGAATAATTGATTGAGAGACTTAATTGGGAGGAGCAAAAGGGGAAAGAGAGAGAGGGAGGGGCCGGCCCTTTTGATGGGGACTTGATTGGAGTGTTTTATGACTTCTAAATCTTAGGCTGTCAATTATGGGAGGGGAAATTAAGGCCAATCTCCCATTAAATTCAAATTGGCATGATTGGGGGAGGTTTCCTAATATAGCTCATGTTATTTTAGGAAAGGAATTTCAGATTTTAAATAAATTAAAATTTGATTTGAAAACCTTCCTAATTTAAAATGCGCTAATTATGGAAAGTAGTGACTATGCATTTGAAATTTAAAATTTGAAATCAAAGGGGAGAGGTGGGGTGTTTAATGACTTGTCAATCTTGGAATATTAACTAGGGAAAGAAATCATGGTAATTATCTATTTGAATTTTAAATAGCATGATTGGAGGAGCTTTCCTAACATAACTCTTTTTTTTAAGGAAAGAGATTTCAAATTCAAAATTATTTAAATTTGAAATCTTTTGACTTTCCAAATCTACAAGAATTTAAATAAGGAAAGTAATGAATGCTTGGTTTTGGAATTTTGGAGCCAAGGGGGGTGGATGGTGGCCGGCGGCTAGGAAGGTAGTGGGGCCGGTGGTTGGCTGGGGGAAGGGTTCGGCCAAGGGTTTGGGAAAGTGGAGGCCGACGACTTGGTGGAGGTGGCCTTGGGTCGAGAGGTGGGGAATGACTGAGGGAAGAGGAATGGTATCAGAGCAAGATGAATGTGGCGGCTAGGGGAGGAGGAGGAGAGGGAGTCGGTGGAGAAGATAAACCATGAGCCATCACCTAGGGACTTCAAATCACGAGCCTGGATGCTTTCTGCGGTTGGTGGGTAGTACGTTGCCCTCACCTAGGAACTTCAACTCTCATAAGAATTCTCAAAGCTCTTGAGAACAAAGTGCAGAATTTTTTCTTAATAATCACCCATCCCCTCAAAAAAAAGAGGAGAGGGCTATAAATAGCTAAAATTCAATAATAAGACAACTGACAAAAGTGCCCCCGGGGTCACATAGGCCTACTCCCTCAAGTGAGGATAAAAACGAAAAATTGCATAAATAAATCAAAATACAAATAATAACTCAAAATAAAGTGGTACAATCATGACTGTCGATCTTTGGCTCCTCCTCTGATAAACTTTCATGGTTGGATGTCCTCATCACTTACATTGACCAAATTCTCAACAAGATGAGTAACAAACAGAATGTCCTTGTTTGGAGCCCTTGTCTTTAAGAGGCTTCTTTTGTTAAACTTCTACGCGAACAATATCTTTTTCCTCATGATGTATGTGCATTTTTAATTTAGAAAAACATCAGAACTTGTACTTTTTGTACCCTCTGGTAAAACTTTTGGCAACATAACTTCTATGAATCCTTTGATGTGATAATACTCTGCTAGTTTTTCAGTCAACCAGACATAATTATGTTCAGCTCTAAAATTGTGGCAGAAATAGATATTCCTCATATTTAGTTTTTCCCCCAGTTTTAATTAGGTTTACATTACTGCAGGGGCCTTAACAACATTCTGCGACTTTCAATAAAAAAGATAAATACCTCTGACTGGGAGCAAATTCGTGTTCCATCAAGGCAAGCCCCAAAATTAATTACCTTAATTTTTCAAAATTTCAAGACTTGCTATTGTTCTTCTACTTGCTCATTACTTTCATTTCGGACTTGTTCACTCATCTGCACTTTGTAGACTCATCTTGTGATTTTCTTTTTAGCGAAAGCTAATGATATTCTTCACAATGCAGCGTTAGGGCAATAGTAGCTCTAAATCTCCACAATTATGGAAGTGGAAGGAATCCATGGGGTTCTCCAAAACCTGAATACCTTGCAAAGGTTTGCCTCTTTTTTTTTTTTTTTTTTTTTTGAATAGGAAGTCATCTGAAGATGATATTCCATAATTTTGAAGTTACACAAATCAATAAGTTTTAAGTTGTTTATCTAATACTTTCCTCAAACACATACAACGCTCTAAGGCTTTTGTGAATTATATTCTGCACATTGTTCCTGTCAAACGTTGGACCTACCACGCTTCAGGTTTTCAAAAGCTCAAGAATTACAAGTTCATTGTTTTAGGGCTTTGTGATCCTTCTAGTGAGTTTATCAGCTTACACGTCTATGTTATCATACTCTACTTCCATCTTCCAAGGGTTTGCAACTAGCATCCGTTGGCCACATAATCCTTTTTGTTGGATATTCATATTTTTTATAGGACACTAATCAACACAATGTTCTGTTTTTTTGAAGTGAGTTTAACTTCTCACTGATCCCTAAATCAACTCCTTTGCAGCATAATTCTGCATCAAGCACGCAATTTTCATTTTTATTTGTCATTATTTTTGTGTATCAACGGCTGTGTAACCTTTGTTCAGATTCTATTTGAGGAAATCCATCATAGTTTTTTAAGGTATGTTTATATCTTGGCCATTGATCATTAGCCTTGGATTATCTTGAACTCCAGGTCCCATTTTGCTGCCCTTCCATCTATTTTTTCTTCTTCTGATCTAAATCTTACTTCATTCTGTATAAACCCACTGATTTCAATTAGATCACACTTGAAAGGTTGAAAGGTAATACATTATTCATTAAAACTAGAAATCTGAAGTTCAATAAACATAAACTCTCTTGCGTGTTGAAAGCAAGTTTCTGTGAATACTTGCACTGTTGCATAAAAGCAGATTCACTTGTTTGTCACTGCTATTCCCCCTTAAATTTTCAAATTGGATTCCGTAAATTAATGTAAAATTTCCAATTTTACTGATGCATTCTATTTCTTATGTTTTTTAGAAAGGATTTGTTGAAGCTCGATCTGATGATGGTCTGTTGGAAATATTTGGCTTAAAACAAGGATGGCATGCATCTTTTGTTATGGTCGAACTCATATCTGCTAAACATATTGCTCAGGTACCATAGTAAATTTGACTAGATAATTTCTTTGACTTCTCTCTCTAGTAATTTTAGGAAGTGAAACAAATGGTAACTGATTTCCTGTTATCTTTTTCTTTGCAACTAAAATCATGTCTATTTATTAACCTATCATAAAGCTGAGACAAAATATCTGGAATAAGAATAATTACGACAATAATAATAACAAAACAGACCTTGTGAAAAACCAACTATGACTCGTTGCATTTCAGATTCAACATTTTCCATTTCTAGTGAACTTGATCTTACAGGCTACAGCACAAAAATGCCATCCAGACGGTGCAAAATAATTAATTTAGGCTTCGTTTGAGACGGTTTTCTTATTGGTTCTTAAAATAGCTTTCTAGTACAGACATTAAAATTCGTGTATTAAAAAGTTGCTTTAAGAAACAGTAAGAAAACCGTCCAAAACAAATCCTTAATGGTATTGATTGCTAGTTTTAGCTTCTTGTTTCAGTTAAATCTCAAAAATATCTTCTTATTTTATTGTTTTTGTTTTCCTTTATCTGCACTACTCAGCAATATGATCTAAATTTGTTAGTTTTCTCAGAATTTGTTTATGGCTGGCATTGACATCATGAACTGTTGTGTTGTTATTTTTTTATGAACCTTTATGCAATCTTGCAGGCTGCAGCAATCAGATTAGAAATAAGAGGTGGGCAGTGGAATCATGCATACATGCAAATGGATGGAGAGCCCTGGAAACAAAGATTGAGTTCAGAATATTCATCCTTTGTGGAGATCAAAAGAATGCCTCATCAGTCACTCATGATAAGAGGAGATTGATTGCCTTCCTGTAGCAAATATAAGGGTTCATTCTTTGATTCTTTAATTCTTTAGAATTCTAATTTTGTAACTCAGATTCATTTCTTGTCAATTGACATTTAAGGAGACAGATTCTAACTTTATAATAGACTTTTAATGTAATAAGCTTTATTTTCTATAAATTGTCTCAAATAAACTGCAAGTTGACATGAAGTGGTTAGCTTTTCTATGAATAGTATCAAAGGGTAATATATTAAGAATCAGAGATATTTAGGCTTCGTTTGGGACAGTTTTTTTTACTGTTTTAAAGTTAAAAAATTTATATTTCAAAAAAGAAAATTGTGTTAAAATGCTATTTTATAAAGTAATAAGAAAATTATCTCAAATGAAGCTTTAATCTTAGATATATACATTTATATTTAATAAAATTGATAATATATTTATATAAAAATGTGTATAATTCGATATGCATGATAATTTTTTAGTGATTAAAAAAAATTATAAAACTGTTAGGCTTTACTCAAAATCAGCTTGAAGCTCAATTAAAATTGACTGATTACAATTTTGTTGACTAATAAAAAAAAATTGATAAAATGAAAATAAAATGATGATGAAATGAATGAAAAAAGCGAAATAAGAAAAAAAATGGAAGAGACCCATCTCTTCACGCTCTCAATTCAGCCCCATCTCACCAAACAATGTCGCTCTTCATTCATGTTGCTCTTCATTCCAATAACTGTCATTCAACGTCTTAGGCCTAGTTTATTTGAGCATTTTTTGCTTCCTTGTTTAGAAATGGAGGAAATTTTTTTTTTTTTCTGAATATTTTTGCAGAAATACTTTTTAGATAATTATATTTCTGTACTATTTTTAAAAATTTTAGGCATTTACCTCTACATTTAAAAATTTCATTTTCTCAAATAACAGTTTTAATACTACCTCCTAGCAAAGGAGCAGATAACCCAACGAAGCCAAAAGGGGGGAAGAAACGGAGATCGGCCCGAAGCCTTTTGCAAATCATCTGAAAATTTTCTTCTTTGCCTAGGCCTTTTGCATCCGTCTTGCTCGAGCCTGCGTCGATCGGCCCGAAGCCAACCCGGAGCCTATCTTCGGCCTGCTCCCGTCTGCACCGCCCGACTCTTGCAAGCCCGTAAGCCTCCTCCTTGCGATATTTCTTTCCACCGAATAACCTTGCCTGTTTCCGCCTCCCACGTGGTCCATCCCGTCGCAGAACCTACGCCGGCTCGCCTCTGTGCCGCCTATCCAGTCCACGCGACACACCCCAGACCCCACACGCCGACGCCTCCACACACCCGAAGCCTCCGACTCCGACGCCCGAAGCCTCCGACTTCGACGCCATATCCTTCGCCTACCTTCGTCCCGACGAACGCCGAGCCCTGTCTTCGTCTCCCTCTAGTCGCACTCAACCAGATCGCAAGCCACAGGTAAATCCCGTCGGCCTACCTCTGCATGGACCTAAGCCCGATCAAACGCTGCTTCTGGTTGGCCTTCATTCGCACGTTTCTTTGGCCAAATCCCGTAAAATTGCCGTTGATCCGAGACTATACACGCCAAACCCACGCGGGCTGCCTTCTTCCAACCTGTTATGCGCTCTCACGTGAACTATGACAGTAAAAGACTTGCTTAATTGGCTGCGATTGTCAAGTTGCACTAATGATTCCTTCCCATTAATGTAGATTTTATCATACCAAAATATTCTGCTCTCAAGATATTCTGCAGACTTCATGGTTATTTTCAAATGCAGATTTAAAAAGCTCATTTTAAGATGTTCATTTAAAAATATATATTTTCAATTTAGATTTTATAAATCAGATTTCAAATCAAATTTAATAAAATCAAAAGAAGACCTCGTGCCGTCGTACTTTAGGTCCGACCAGGATAGTTTGAAATTGAAGACCCGCGCCATCGATCTTAGATCTGAGCGGATGGTTTTAAAATTTGAAGACCCTGGGCCGTCATATCTTAGGTCCGGCCGGGATTGTTTGAAATTGAAGACCTGCGCTATCGATCTTAGATTTGGGCAGATGGTTTTGTAAATTTGAAGACACAGGGGCGTCGTATCTTAGATCCGGCCGGGAAGAGCTTGAATTGAAGACCTCACGCCATCGACCTTAGGTTCGGGTGGGAAGAAACAACGACAAATGCCGTCCCGACCTTCTAGCGAGAGGAGGGGACGCTAGGAGGTTGCTGAAATTGACTCAGAAATCTAGATGGCACTTCAATTTTGTTGACCCCTGTGTAATACCTGAAAGAAACAAAAAAAATCATACCTCTGCCGCCAGCCATGCGCAAATCCTGCCCAAAATCCCGATATCTGCTACAGTCCATACCCTGCGATTCGGCGCCGTTGCAGTCGTCCTACGCCCGCCTCGGTTCTTTCCCTATTCGCATCTATAAAACACACACTACTACTTCGCTCCTTCCACGCTCAACTCTCCCAAGTTCCGACTCCTCTCCACTGTGCCGATCTCCTCTGCCTCATCCAACTCCCTCTTCCTGTACACAAGCAAGCCGCAGCCGTCGATATCCCCCGCGGCAGGACCCGAGCTCCAGTCGATCCCGACACCAAACCCGCAAGCCCTAAACCTTGCCAATCCCACCGACATCTCCGCCCCTGCCTTATTCGCAAGCTGTCAGCCCACACAGAGAAAGAAAGAGAGGAAGAAGAAGAAGAAGAAGAAGAAGAAGAGGAAGAAGAAGAAGCTTCCTCCTTACCTTATTCTTCCTCCAGCCGATGTCCCCAAAGCCGACCGATCCTATACCCATTTGAATCTTCTCTTCCCGCAGTCTCTTCCCTCTGTCCAGCCGAATCCCTAGCCGCAACTCCTTCCAAGCTTAACCGAGCTCTTTCAGCCGCAAGCAAGACCCAATTCCTCCTATACCCGAACCAAACTGAAGCCAGCTGCCTCCTATCCGAACCCTTTAGTTTGATTAGGTATAAATGCCATTTTATTTTATTTTTAGTTAATTAGTTGTAATTTTTGTTATTTACTATTAGTATTATATTAATGATATTATTACCCTTATCATTATTAAGGATATTATTAGAATAATATAATAGTAATGTAATAATAATATTAATATTATTATTATTATTATTATTATAAAAAATGATGAAAATAATGAATGAAAGTTTCCAAAAAGAAATAAAAAAGAAAAAGAAAGAAAACAAAAAAAAAGAAAAAGAGATTTTGTGTGCCTTAGTTCATCGTGCACATTTGATAATGCCTCGTTTGCATCGATCCACGAGCCTCACCTCGCCAAAATGCCAAGGTATAACCCCTCTAAACCCTAAAATTTCGAGAATCCGACTTCGACGATTGCAACGCGACAAAACAACCACCTATACACGCTTTCTTAAGCGTGCTAGGAGGGAGTTTGTCGCGGTGCTCTCGACGAAACGGGTAATCACCTAAAATCCCATCCTCGGCGTTCGTGTCGGGCCGACAAACCGCCTATACACGCTTTCTTAAGCGTGGTGGGAAGGGAAACCGGTGCGACATCTACGACGAAGCGGGTAGGCCCTATGCACGTTTTTCTTAGCGTGGTGGGGACAATCTTAAGTACCCGTACGCGGCTCTGTACCTGCGGGGAAACAACTGTTCTTCTTTTCAGGTGCATTTGAAGACCCATGCACGCTTTCTTAAGCGTGGTGGGGATAGAAGACTTTACACGGCCTCGATGTCCTCGAAGGAGGGCACCTACCATACACGCTTTTCTTAGCGTGGTGGGAAAGGCCCAGTTTTTCGTAGTTTCCCCTAAATTGGGGAGATGCCGGAATGCTGCTGAAATTTCGGGTGAACCTGAGACCGTACCTGGACTTGTTTGAACTCAAGAAGAACACATGAGAACTTGAACACTTGAACAACAAAGAACTTGCAGAATTTGAACCTAAACTAAAACTTGAACTCAAGCCAAGACTTGAACTCAAAAGAATAATTTGATTAGAACTTGAACTACATAAGACTTGATGCAAGAAGATTTGAACTCAAACATGAACCACAAAGAACTCATGGTGAATGAGTTATCAAGCAACAAGCATTACAAGTCATCCATGAATGATGGTGACTAGCAAACAATGCTCATATCACTCATGCAACAAAATATTGGGACATCCCTATAATTTACTAAGGGTCAGAATACTTCTACAACTAGCAAATCAAACTTCTAGCAAATATCTCAATCTCCCACAAGCATTGAAGACTGATGCACAATGGACGTACTATTTCATTAACCAATGTGTACGATGAAGCCAGGGATCCGTCACATACACTTGACATATGTGCAAATGAGGACCATCAATAGAGGATGAGTATTGCATTATCCATAAATCAATGTTGGTCTATATATGAGCATCTGCAGCAGTTCCTACGAGCACTAGAACATGCACAAGAGGTGTAGGAAGTCACCAATCAATACACACAAAAAAGCTATTCGTCGATCAACAATGAAAATATAGGTGATAAAAGCATCCGTAAGCAACCATAATTTGTAATGAATACTCGGGCTCCCTTCCAATTAGTGGAAACCAGTTCATAGATGAACATAGTAGTTGGTTACAAATATTAAAAGCCAAAATACAATGAGCATGATTATTTGTCGATGAAGATGATGATTTGCTAGCTGATTATGCATGAAGGTGCTGACAAGGAATATTGCCCAATCAACAGTCAATGATAAGTCATATATGAGTGCATTAACTCACATACAAGTGACAACAAGAGATTAGCTGCAAATATGAGGAATCCCCAGTATATATGGATACTCATGTAGGGTGTCATTTACAAGGATATGAGATCCACAACATGCAATCTTCCTATCAAAACAAATGTATACACTACAACCTGCCTACCTGTAGCAATAGTAGATGTACTGAAAAGGCCAAAGGCCGTGGCAAAATACATAAAGAACGCAGCAAATGCAAACACATCCACAAGTTGTCATAGTATAAGAAGACTCGTTGTGTACACTACATGGTACATATAAGTAAACACAAAAGAGCTGCAGTATATATCAGCATTTGCAAGCAAATGTATTGGTCTCTTATGAAAAGGGGAGGACCGATGTGCAGCAGACATACACATGTGCAATGACAATACTCAACAGCAAGATAATAGATGCTACAACACATTTGCAATCAATAATCAATCAATGGTTGGGAAATACACTGATCTGCATGCAATCAAGGATCAAATCATTGCAATACACACAACGATGTGTTCACAAGTAAGGCATGAAGGAGGTGTAACAGATATAACTACATCCCTACAATTAGATATCAACCGATGTGTGGAGGGAAGATTGATAATGAAGGTAGCTCATCTGCAACTAACATTAACTTGCAAATAGACGCAGCAACCTATCTACAAATAACTAAAGTAGAGATGTTCCATGGATCTTAGATCCTTCGTAAACAATAAAGATTGATGTACAAGTGGATGCAATAATTCTTCAATTGAAACAAACAAAGTGACTTAAACTCTTGAATTAAATTGGTATGCATGCAACGATCGAATGGAGAACGTGATAACATGACTACGATCAACAAAGTGAAGTTTCCTACATATACTCAATCTCCATGTCAAATGGGATGTAGATATCAGAGGGATGACGATCATTGGAAGCATTACAGAGTCATCTTAAGGGATGAAAGATCCATCGCATAACAAGCTATATGTGGATAATGGTAGAAGGCATGTAGTGATTTTCTCACAAGTAGAATGTGGGAGATATGCAACAGGCTTTGATGAAAGTATCAACAGTGTCACTAGATGTTATTTCATAAGTGACATCAAAAGATCTGCAATACATACAATCTTTCTACGAATACATATGTATGTTCAATATGCCATCTATGGGTAGATACAGAAAGACTTCAGTAAATGCAGTATCCTGTAGTCAACTTCAATTCATGAATGAATACATCTACCTCCCTACTTGCAGTGGTGGCGGATGCACTGCATGGGCCAAAGACCACATCAAAAACAAGCTTCTATGAGTCACTGTGTGAAACTCACTTTGCATATAACAGGTTATATGTGAGAAAATAAATGAGAACTACGGTGTATGCAGTCACCTATGAGTAAAGCAGGAGATTCGTTAGTGTACTACAATCTACCTGCATAAATCATACAAGTAGTGCACGACAGTCCACCTGTACGAAGCAGCAGGCAACTCAATTCAAAAGCTGCTGCAATACGCCACCGGATCTGCAACATCTATGCAAGCAGACAGAAGGTGTACGAGTCCTCAAATGGAGCTCCAATACAACGTCACCGGATCTGCAACATCCGTACAAACAAACAGAAGGCGTTTACAAATATTCTAAAAGTCTCTCGCACATGCACTGTAATTTGTATACACATAGGTACACAAAGGAGGTATGCAATCAAGAACCCGCATGAGCCCCGGTGAGCGTGTTATTGGTACACACGTGACGTCTAGGGATGCTGCGCGGGTCAATAAGTGAATTCCAGTTCGAGCCCGATCCTCCTATACGGGTAGATAGAAGTCGACACGGTTCGAACCATTAAATAAATATGCGGTCGCGAGATTGACCAAGATATTTATTTTATAGTTCATATTAGGCCTTCAAGGCCTATAATCAAGAGAATTCACTAACAAAGGTACAAAGCCTACGAAACCCGATCCTCTATCGACAGCCCGATAGAGTCGACAAGGTTCAACCCATAAATACAAAGGACCATAAAGTGATGCAGGACTAATATGCTTGGATGAAAATTGGATTTTGCACGGTGTATTTTAAAGAGCAATTGGTAGATTAAGTTACTAGCATTTGAACGATAAAATAAAAACAAGGGAGGGATGCTTGCGTTTAGGCTAAACCACATATAACAATGCTAGCACAAACAAATATTTTAGAGAATCAAAATAAGACAAGTAAACATAAAGGAACACTCAAGTAATCCTACGTTTACTAAGCTTTTAGCATGACAAGCGGCTTAGATCCATTACGGTTTCGTCATCACCTACAAGGTTAGGAGAAAACGAAGTAATTGACGAAATAGGAAGGTTCACCTTAATCGGAGAGGAGTCGTTGTCGGATAGCCGCCACTTGCTTGCCGACAGCAAAGGTGGGGCGGCGTAGGAGGTGAGTGAAGTACTCTCTGAACGGAGGAGCGTCCGGAGGGGAAGCAGGCGTGAGTCGGCCAAGGATGGTCCACCGCCCTTCTTCCTCTGATCGTCAATCGTATCCACCAACGTAATGTAGATCCGATCGAAGTATTCTTCGACGGTGTTGTCGAAGTCAAAACCGACGTCGAAGAACGGGGACCGGAGGATGTCAATGTTGTCGTCTTCGTCAAGTACCAATCTGTAATCCCATGCGGGCACTTCCATTCATGTTGTTGGAAGAAAGAGAAGTGGAAGACGATGTTGATTTGCTGTCCTTGAAGTTCCTTCACAAGAGATGGGAGATCTCCTTTGAGAATCAAAGGGAAAGAAGGTGGAAGGGGAGGCCGGCCAAGGTGTGGCTTTGGGGAGAGGAAATTAGCCTTGATTTGGGAGGAGTTAGGGTTAGGGAAAGAATTCTAAAATCTGAATTTGAATTTTAGAATTAGATGGGAGGGAATTTAGACATTAAGTAGTTGAATTAATTTCCAAAGAGGAGAGGGCTTGATGTGGAAAGAGAGGGGGCGGGTAGAGGGGGTGAGGCCGGCGGCATTAAGGAGAGGGGATTTGGGAATTGATTTGGGTTTCCTTATTTAAGATATGAGCATTTAAGAAAGATTAATTAAATCCCTCTTATTTTAAAATTCAAAAGTAAGTCAAATTAGGAAACTTTCCTAAAATAGATTTGATGTTTTAGGAAAGATTTTGAAGATCAAATCAAATAGATTTGAATTTAAAATTAATCCCAATTATAGCCAATCTAGTTTAGGGAATTAATCAATTGGAAAAGGTTAAGGATCATGGGAGAGGGGGGCGGCGGCATGAGGGGGACGGGTGGGGTGCTTGGCCGTGAGGTGGAGGGGTGGTGGTGGTAGGGAAGCCGGCGGGTAGGTGGGGAGGGAGAGATGGCCGGCGGTCAAGGTCTTGTGGTGACCTTAGGCCGTCGGTTAGGTGAAGGAGAGAGGGGAAAACCCAAAAGAGAATTGATAGAACCACGAACCGGGGACGCTTCCACCGATTGATGGGTATTGCTTTGCCCTTCACCAAGGAATTTTCTCCAACTTCCTCTAAGAACTCTAAGCTCTCTCAAAGAACCCTTGTGCAGGAAATTTTTTTGTAATAATCATTCATTACTCAAAATAATACACGAGGGCCTTTAAATAGCCCAAATACAAGATACAAACGAAAAGACAAACATGCCCTCTTGGGCTTACAAACATATCCCTCTAAAGTAGGGGCACAATGGTAAACGAAAAATAAAAGACAACAATAATCAAAATAGAACTAAAAATATAAAGACTCGATCGTGGCCATAGATCGACGACCACGTCTCCGATACACTTTCCAAGTGTGGATGTCCTCATCATTCTCCCGGGGTGGAAGAAAGCTCAACTCCGTCGAGTAAGTATCTCTGGTACTGTCATAGAACTCCAATGCATCTGGGTCCAGCTGCTGCAACTTGTCACGATCCAACCACGTATCTTCCGACTCGGGCTTACCTTTCCACCTAATCAAATACCTTCGTCGTCCACCTTCCTTTGTAGAGATGATTTCATCGCTCAAGATCGTGTCCACTTTATCTGCTATAGGTGATTTAGGGATATCTGGGAGTGGAGGTAGGTTAGGGATCTCACAAGGTGGGGTCACACAAGGCTGTTGTGTAAGTGGGTTTGGCGGATTAAAATTCGGGCCTTCATATGCCACTAAATCTTCTATGTTAAAAGAGGAATTTATGTTGAACTCAGCAGGAAGATCTACTACATAAGCATTATCATTGATTTTCTTAAGTATTTTGAATGGGCCAGCACTTTTGGCATGCAATTTCTTAACCGTTCCTTGTGGGAACCGTTCCGGACGAATCCGCACCATCACGGAATCACCAACCTCAAAAGTTTTAAAATTTCATTTCAAATCAGTACGTAATTTATAATCAATATTGCTCTTTTCAATTTGTCGTGCAATTTCCTTATGAAGTTCATGCAAATGTGATGCAAATGACGATGCAGACTCAGAAATTCTATACCTAGAACACATAGGAATGAGATCTAAAGGCTGCCTAGGTTTGTATCCGTACACAATCTTAGAAGGACTTAGACCAGTGGTTCGGTTTACAGAATTATTATATGCAAACTCCGCAGTGGATAGAACAGAATCCTAATCCTTAACATGCTCGCCCACTAGGGACTGTAACAGATTACCTACACTCCTATTAACTACCTCGGTCTGACCATCAGTTTGTGGATGAAAGGCTGTCGAGAACTGCAATTTAGTGCCTAATTTCATCCAAAGAGTCTTCCAAAAATAGTTAGTGAATTTAACATCCCTATCCGAAACAATGGTCTTGGGTAGACCATGAAGACGGACAACCTCATTGAAGTAAAGTTTGGCAATATGGGAGGCATCGGATGTTTTGGAGCATGGTATAAAATGAGCCATTTTGAAAAATCTATCAACTACGACACAAATGGCATCATTTTTACGAAGAGTTTTTGGCAGGCCTAAAATGAAATCCATGCTAACATCCTGCCAAGGACAACTAGGGACAGGCAACGGAGTGTAGAGACCAGTGTTCTGTTTACGCTGTTTGGCTAACTGACAAGTGTGACACCGGCTAACCAACCTACCCACATCTCTTTTCAGGCCGGGCCAAAAGAAACGATGCTCCACGGACTCTATAGTTTTATCCCTTCCGAAGTGCCCGGCGAGGCCTCCGGCATGGAGTTCCCAGACCAGAAAATCCCTTAGGGAGGTGCTCGGAATGCAAAGCTTTTGAGCTTTGAAAAGATAACCATCCTCCAGAAGGAAGTCGTCCACAAGGCGTGTGCTGCCTGTGGACAAGAGAGAGTAGGTCTCCTTGAAGTCGGGGCAGTCCAAATAGTCTTTCCTTATTTGGTCAAAACCCATGACTTCGGCCCTCAACTCAGTGGTAGTCATCATGCGACGACTGAGGGCATCGGCAGCTTTATTCTCAACTCCCGTCTTATGTCTAAGGGTATAAGTGTACTCTTGAAGGAATTTCACCCAACGACCGTGGCGTGCATTCAACTTCTTCTGGGAGTTGATATAACGTAAAGCTTCGTGATCCGAGAAGATGACGAATTCTTGCGGGAGCAAGTAGTGTTGCCAATAACGGAGGGATTTGATCACGGCATAGAATTCCTTATCGTAAGTGGAATATCGCTGCCGAATATCATTCAGCTTCTCACTGAAATACGCTACAGGATGACCTTCCTGGGAGAGGACTCCTCCAATTCCGACCCCCGAAGCGTCGCAGGTCACTTCGAATACTTTGGAGAAGTTAGGAAGTCTCATTACTGGGGCCTCCACCATTCTTTTCTTAATGTCCTCGAAAGCTCTGGTGGCGGCCGGGGTCCAGTGGAAATCACCCTTTTTAAGACAATCAGTGATAGGAGATACGATCGTACTGAAGTTTCGTATAAACCTCCTATAGAAGGTGGCCAATCCGTGGAAGCTGCGGACTTCCCGGATGTTCTGAGGAAGAGGCCACTCAACTATGGCTTTCATCTTCTCGGGGTCAGCAGAAACCCCTCGAGCCGACACGATAAAACCTAAAAAAATGACTTGATCTACAAGGAAAGTACACTTCTTGGGATTAGCGTACAATTGTTCTTTCCTTAAAACAGAACAGACTTGCCTAAGGTGGTCAAGATGCTGCTCAACAGAATGACTATAAATAAGAATGTCATCAAAATAGACAACGACAAACTTACCCATAAAAGGACGCAACACTTGGGTCATAATTCTCATGAAGGTGCTCGGGGCGTTACTCAACCTGAAAGGCATGACCATCCACTCATAAAGACCGTCCTTGGTCTTGAAAGCAGTCTTCCGCTCATCACCGGGTCGGATCCGGATCTGGTGGTAACCACTCTTGAGATTGATCTTGGAAAAGAGAGTGGCACCCGTCATCATATCAAGCATATCATCCAATCTAGGAATAGGAAAACGATATTTGACGGTGATTTTGTTGATAGCACGGCTATCAACGCACATCCTCCAAGATCCGTCCTTCTTAGGAGTGAGAAGGGCGGGCACAGCGCAGGGACTAAGACTTTCCTTAATGAAGCCTCGCTGCAGTAGCTCGCCTACTTGCTTTTTAAGTTCGGCATGTTCCGTGGGGTTCATGCGATAGTGAGGCAGGTTTGGAAGGGAGGCGCCAGGGACTAAGTTTATAGCATGCTGAATGTCTCGAAGAGGGGGTAACTGATCAGGGAGATCATCCAGGAAGACATCAGCAAATTGCCCTAAGATAGGTTGGACTTCCTGGGGAATGGGGTCATCAGATTCGGTGGGAATCTCACGACCCACTAGAGCGTATAGAGGCGCACCACGAGTGACCTCGGAGTCCAGAACCTTGGCGGTGACCAAGTTTAGTCCTTTCTTGGACTTAAGGGGGTGGGGTTTAGGTTCTTCCTTGACCCGGGGCTGCGATGGTAAAAGCTTAATCTTTTTACCCGCATGTTTAAACACGCAGGTGTTCGAACGCCCATAGATGTGGACATCATTATCAAAAATCCATGGTCGCCCTAAAAGAATTTGTCCAACATCCATAATCAGAACATAGCACCATACGTTCTCCTTATAGGTGGCAAAGGAGATAGGTACGAGACTACGTTCTTTCACCTCCAAGGCAGTGGAGTTGACCCAAGCTACCTTATACGGACTGGGGTGAGGAACGGCAGAAAGGCCTAATTTGGACACCATGCTGGAGGAGACATCATTGATGCAACTGCCACTATCTACGATGACCTTACAGTTTTTATCTTTGATTTTGGTGTAGGTGTGAAAGATAGAAGTCCTACGCCAGTCATCGGAGGTAACAGGGTGTGACAGCGCACATCTCACCACGCAGATGGGAGATGTGTCCAACTTCTGAAGGCAATGGAGGACGGCGGTGTCCTCGTCCTCCTCGAAGAAATCACCTTCTTCTTCAACTTGGTGAACCTGATCAACCTCGGGCTCAGGATCCTCCTCAGTGATTTCCTCGATAATGGAAACTTTGTAGGGACTGGAGCACTGAGAAGCGATATGCCCATACCCCTGGCATCGAAAGCACTTGGTCCCGGGACTGGACCGAGGGGCATCCGGGGTGGGAGGTTTACTTCTAAAATCAGGTCGAGGTGCAGGGGAACCCGTGGGAGGTCGGGTGCTACTACCCGGGGTAGGTCGAGTAGTAGAGGAGTGCGGGGTGGAACTACTTGACGGTCTGTAGGGGGGTCTAGGGTCGTGGTGACGGCTAGAATGCTGGGATCGACTCTCCTCTAAGTCAAGTACTAAACTATACGCACTTTCTAGGGTTGCGACATTTCGGGCGAACAGCTCGTTGCGAAGGTCCTCTCGCAACCCGGTACGAAACATGGATAGAATCTGCGCAGGGGTAGTGGAGGTCTCCCCTTTGCAACGAATCAGAAAATCATCGAAAGAGGCGATGTAATCCTTGACGGGTTTGCTACCCTGAGTCAGTCTATGCCACCTATCTAAGAGCCTAGGGAAGTACGAGGGAGGGACGTACTTCTGCTTAAGCTCACGCTTCATCGACAGCCAATCAGTGATGGGGTACTCATTGCGAGACTCCCTAAGACTTTCTAAGTTAGACCAGAACTGACTAGCCCTACCAATGAGTTTCATACTGGCGAAACTGACCTTTCTAGCCTCGGAGATGTCATACCACCTAAAGAAACTATCCATACCTTTGATCCAATCCAGAAAGAGCTGGGGATCTAGGGTACCATCGAAAGTGGGTGCATCGACCTTGATATTTTTCATCAGGGGAAGATCAGGGTCGTGGTGGTGCTCCTGTCTATGGTGGGGAACTCGATGAGGAGCTCGAGTGTGCCCCTCATCCATAAAAGGATCATCCCCGTACATAGAGGGTGGCCTAGAAGGGGTGTACGGAATCGGGTGACTCCTACCATGCTCTATGGTATCAAGACGGTCAGTGGTGGTTCTACGAAATTCAGCGAGATCAGCTTGGTTTTCCTTTAATTGTTGGCTAATAGCATTCATTTGACCTACCAGTAGGTCTAAAGTCCTTCCAAGTTGCTCGGGGTCCATGGCTAAACACTAGAGAAGGTTTAGGGGGAACAACTAGGAGAGGGCAGCAAGTGTAAATGCAGGAAAACACCTTAAAATGACACTAACAACTGCAGGAATCTTAAGGACAACAAACTAAACTAAGGTGTTAAGTCTCCTAAACAACTAACAAGGTTGAGGGGTTAAGGACAGCACTTAGACACCAAAGAAAAGGCTTTATAACACACTAAATGCATGCAGAAATTTAAAGGACAGCAAACAATATTGGAATTTTAAATGATTTAAAAGATGCGACGTATGCGAAACTAAATGGAACTAGCAAAGTAGCAACCTAGGATGAATTCTAGCATGTAAACCTAGGTTAACCATGCTCTGATACCAGATGATGCAGGACTAATATGCTTGGATGAAAATTGGATTTTGCACGGTGTATTTTAAAGAGCAATTGGTAGATTAAGTTACTAGCATTTGAACGATAAAATAAAAACAAGGGAGGGATGCTTGCGTTTAGGCTAAACCACATATAATAATGCTAGCACAAATAAATATTTTAGAGAATCAAAATGACGCTAACATAGTAGTTGTTCATGCATAATTCCTCGATTAACAATAAGACAAGTAAAAATAAAGGAACACTCAAGTAATCCTACGTTTACTAAGCTTTTAGCATGACAAGCGGCTTAGATCCATTACGGTTTCGTCATCACCTACAAGGTTAGGAGAAAACGAAGTAATTGACGAAATAGGAAGGTTCACCTTAATCGGAGAGGAGTCATTGTCGGATAGCCGCCACTTGCTTGCCGATAGCAAAGGTGAGGCGGCGTAGGAGGTGAGTGAAGTACTCTCTGAACGGAGGAGCGTCCGGAGGGGAAGCAGGCGTGAGTCGGCCAAGGATGGTCCACCGTCCCTTCTTCCTCTGATCGTCAATCGTATCCACCAACGTAATGTAGATCCGATCGAAGTATTCTTCGACGGTGTTGTCGAAGTCAAAACCGACGTCGAAGAACGGGGACCGGAGGATGTCAATGTTGTCGTCTTCGTCAAGTACCAATCCGTAATCCCATGCGGGCACTTCCATTCATGTTGTTGGAAGAAAGAGAAGTGGAAGACGATGTTGATTTGCTGTCCTTGAAGTTCCTTCACAAGAGATGGGAGATCTCCTTTGAGAATCAAAGGGAAAGAAGGTGGAAGGGGAGGCCGGCCAAGGTGTGGCTTTGGGGAGAGGAAACGAGCCTTGATTTGGGAGGAGTTAGGGTTAGGGAAAGAATTCTAAAATCTGAATTTGAATTTTAGAATTAGATGGGAGGGAATTTAGACATTAAGTAGTTGAATTAATTTCCAAAGAGGAGAGGGCTTGATGTGGAAAGAGAGGGAGGTAATTGGGAGAGAGAGGGGGCGGGTAGAGGGGGCGGGGCCGGCGGCATTAAGGAGAGGGGAGAGGGGATTTGGGAATTGATTTGGGTTTCCTTATTTAAGATATGAGCATTTAAGAAAGATTAATCAAATCCCTCTTATTTTAAAATTCAAAAATAAGTCAAATTAGGAAACTTTCCTAAAATAGATTTGATGTTTTAGGAAAGATTTTGAAGATCAAATCAAATAGATTTGAATTCAAAATTAATCCCAATTATAGCCAATCTAGTTTAGGGAATTAATCAATTGGAAAAGGCTAAGGATCATGGGAGAGGGGGGCGGCGGCATGAGGGGGACGGGTGGGGTGCTTGGCCGTGAGGTGGAGGGGTGGTGGTGGTAGTGGTAGGGAAGCCGGCGGGTAGGTGGGGAGGGAGAGATGGCCGGCGGTCAAGGTCTTGTGGTGACCTTAGGCCGTCGGTTAGGTGAAGGAGAGAGGGGAAAACCCAAAAGAGAATTGATAGAACCACGAACCGAGGACGCTTCCACCGATTGATGGGTATTGCTTTGCCCTTCACCAAGGAATTTTCTCCAACTTCCTCTAAGAACTCTAAGCTCTCTCAAAGAACCCTTGTGCAGGAAATTTTTTTGTAATAATCATTCATTACTCAAAATAATACACGAGGGCCTTTAAATAGCCCAAATACAAGATACAAACGAAAAGACAAACATGCCCTCTTGGGCTTACAAACATATCCCTCTAAAGTAGGGGCACAATGGTAAATGAAAAATAAAAGACAACAATAATCAAAATAGAACTAAAAATATAAAGACTCGATCGTGGCCATAGATCGACGACCACGTCTCCGATACACTTTCCAAGTGTGGATGTCCTCATCATAAAGTCACCCCGATGATGGTCGTGTTGAACGTTAAACTCAACCGGAGGGGTCCATTCACAAACACTTTCAAATGCCTCCCAAATTCCCACAAAATTTAAAATCTCCAAAAATTCCAAAAATCCCAAATTCTAAAATGTTTAAAATTGAAACTCATCCATTAACCACTCAAAGCAAAACACATCCACCCTCCGCATAGTTTGTCGAGGTAGTCAAATTAAAATTTACTTTAACTCACATAGAGCTGATGCCTGGTCGAAAATATCACTATGATCCATTCTCAAACAATCTCCTGCCAGCAAGGACGTGGTACGAGTCCTCTAACCGGCAGTTTCGCCGCCAAATGGCACTGCAGGATAAACGGTTATGACTCGGGCCCCTCTGAACCAGGTGGTCGCCGCCAAATGGCACCATTATATTATGGTTATGGCCAGAGCCCGTATGCTCCCCAATGGCATCAAACCCTTGAGATATGAATCAATAAGATATTATCGATA
Organism: Dendrobium chrysotoxum; assembly: GCA_019925795.1. Lineage (NCBI taxonomy): Eukaryota > Viridiplantae > Streptophyta > Magnoliopsida > Asparagales > Orchidaceae > Dendrobium > Dendrobium chrysotoxum. Next base: position 85,582,566 of record CM034312.1, read on the forward strand.
GGGCACAAAGCCCTCTGTTAGCTAAGGTGGATTCAAATTTGTCCCCTTAGACAAATATTCAACCCAGGTCTATAAGGTACCCTTGGACGAAGCAACCCATGGCTGCCGACAAGGATCCTTCTATCAGGTTGGGTCAACTACCTCCTTTGACTAAATAGACCAGGGATCACGATGGCCCGGGATGACGGAACCATGGGATCTTGATCGGGTCCATCATCCATCCCCCCACCATCTGCTTTAAGTGCAAGATGGTGAAACTTTCAATTTTAAATATCAATCGCTTAATTTTCAAACTTCAACTCATGCTGCTACTATATGCCAGATATACGTATTTCTACGTATCTGATTGACGACTAGCCTTAATCGAAAGTTCTCTCCCGTTATCAGGAGGGGTAATTAACTATAGGGGCTTGCGCCTATAGGAAACCAGAACTCAGATCATAAAGTCCTCGCAAAATGAGGGCGAAATCTCTAGGTAGTGTCTTATCTACAAACTCATCTGTCTTCCAAAATTTACCCCGGAACTTAGTTCGTTAAAACTCCCCCCCTCAAAAAGCAGCAACACGGGCGGAGGCCGGGGCCGAATTTTCGGAGCCCACAAATTTAAATTCAATTAAATGGTCGATCGGAAGTAGCGACGATGACAGGAGCTTGCTCATTGCAAAGGTAGCCATCTTTCTTCTGTTCGCGCACTTCCGTGTATGTGCTTCTGGCTATCGGCTATCGGCCACAAGGTTGGCTTCCTTCCTTCATTCAATGCTCTGCCTATCTACCGCTAAATCTGTGCCGGAGATCGGAGCGATACAATTTTCCTCATAAAAAAGTTCCAACAAAAAGCCCCCCGGGGGGTCTTTTCGCCTTTTGAATCTACTATATACATATAGAAAGATTATAGTATATAGAAATAGAATTAAGGCTTCCTAAGACGGACTTTTTGAAACTAATTTGCCAAATCCCCCCCCCCCCCCCCCCCCCCCCCCCCCCCACTAAATCTGCCCTTGACCATGATGACTCGGGATGACGAAACCATGGGATTTTGATCGTGTCTATCATCATTCACCCCATCATCCGATTTAAGTGCAAGGTGGTGAATTTTTAATTTTAAATATTAAATTTACACATACCTAAACTCTATTGCTACTATACGCCAGATACCACGTATCTGTTTGACGACTAGTCTTAATCAAAAGTTCACTCTCGTTTTCGGGAGGAGTATAGGGGCTTGCGTCTAGAAAACCTGAACTCAGATCATAAAGTCCATGCAAAATGAGGGTGAAATCTCTGGGTTATGTCTTATTCAAAATCCAATCTGCCTTCTGAAAATTTGCCTCGAAACTTGAGCATTAAAAATCTCCTCGACGACCTGAAAAAAATAAAGAGAAATGGGTCGCGGAGAGGTCGGGGTGCGAATTTTTGGAGCCCAAAACTGATTACCATTAAATTTAAATTTCTCAATTCATGTCGGCTGGATGTAATTTGTTGAAGTGTAGGGGTTAATGTGAATGGGGTGTGACACTAGTTTTTTTGAGTAAATTTCATAGTAACTAACATGGCGACCATTGATGGTCGAGGCCGAGGCAAAGCTTATGCCACCTAAGTGCACAAGGAGGAAGAAGCTAACCTGATTGGGCTTAAGGTCAAACTGATTTGTCTTGGTTGGAGTTTTTATTTTGGATCATGATCATGCAATTCTAAACATGTATGAGAATCTATTTAGTCAAATCAAGTTAAATCAAATGCTCCAATTCAATTTCTTGTCGGTGCATTGGGATCTATGCTTTGCATCAAAAGTTGTAAGATCTCATGCATATTTATTTATAACTGGCCTAATGTTCTACTTTATATTAATAAAATATGTGGGATGTACCATCTTGAGATCTTTTATCTACACACATATCACTCAAAATTTTATCATTTACGTATTTAACATTAAACTTAACTATTTATAGAATATATCATCTTCCTAACTCCGTTAACGATGAAATCCTATACGTCGCGACGAGCTAGAGGGTGGAAATTAGGAGGTCAGGACAAGGATCTCGCTAGAGTTCGTGATGGGGGATCTTGCTGCAGGTTGAGATGGATCTCTCATCGGCAAGACTGACGACTGTGAAGCTGGGCATGATTGATGTCATTCGAAGCTGAGGACAGGGCCGGTGGCATGCAAAGATGAAAAAGTCAAGACGGGATTTGGATGGTGTGTGAAATTTTAACATATTAGGTAATATTTTTGTTGTTATTTAAGTTTTTAAGTGTTAATAAAATGTAATGTTTAGATGTTAAATGTGTAAATGATGAGATTTTGAGTGTTATGCATGTAAATATCTCAAAAAAAAATTTCATTTAATTAAAACTTTAACTAGATAACGCTTTCTGAATTTTGTAACATTGAATGACATTAAGAACTAGCATTGATGTACACAATTAACTGGAAGGATTTCGAAGTAAGCATAATATAGATTCTGATCTCAAGGTCGGCTCTTGACAATTTTACTACACTGGGCAACCTTTAATTACAACTCCAGGAGCTGTAGGGCAACTTGCAAGTGGGCAATAATCTTCTGCAACACCTCCCCACCAATTTATTCCAAAGATGTTATGTGATTGTAGGGCAAAAAAGATCAGTATTCCCATGAAGGCTACTCCAGCGTCTAAAGCAGCAGACATTACATAGGTGTGCCTTGCCCACCATTCCTTATGCCTTTTGTAAATATAATGGTTGAAGAAAATTCCAACCGCACCCCACATTGTATAGTTCACTGAGTGTACTGGTGGAACGCCAGATCCACCTGAGATGAGTAAGGGAATGTGAATGTACTTGAACCACTTGTTTTGAGGGAAGGCTTTTGCAAGCAACCAAAATGGGATGGGTAGCAATAAGCCTAGAAGGAAGAAGAAGTTCAAAGCCGAGTAGTGTCCAAGCTTGCCAAACATTCTCATTGGTCCAACAAGCCCCCAAATGATGGATGCATTATAGAAGACATCACTACCAGGGCAAGTCCACGGGCTCCCTGGTGGAAGTTTACTTGGGTCACATATGTGCTCCACAGTATCAAGAAGCAGCCATGCTGTTCCGTAGGAAACAGAAGCTGCTATCACACTGCCTGTAAACTGTGATTTTAACCACAAAAAATATAGACATGTTAGGAGACTTCCATATTTTCTTAAATTGTATGTTTAATATTTTGATGTTGTTTTTATGTATTTATGCATTTGATTTTACATGAAACAAAGTTTAGATGATCAGTGGAGGTTTTTTTTTTTGTCATGTTTTACCAAATTGTTGTCTAGAGGGAAATGTTTAGATTAGACTTTGCATGACAAAAAAGAGAGAGAGAGAGAGAAACAAAAGGTTTTACATTTACAATAGGCAACTATACTGCACTTGTAATAAAACTGTATCTACCAAGTCATCTTTTTTGCCTTTTTTTATCTCTTAAGAATTTTCTCAATGTTTATCTTATAATTGAAATGATATCAAGGCTAAAAACATTAAATTTGTGTCAATGGCTTCCACTAGCTCAAATTACCTGTGTGATGAACATGGACTTCGGGGGTATTTTCATGTAGTGCCCCAGATTTAAATCACTAAGAAGTGTGAGTGCCTGCCCCAAACTTATTGTGCCATATACTTTGAATGTCACATTTGCTAGAGGCTTTCCTGGTAACATTAGGCCGAGGATGTACTCAGAAAGAACATTTAGCCCTGGTGCCTGCATGATAATTAATTACCAATGAGAAGTTAAGTTAGTATGCATAGTAATTTACATACTTTTCTCTTACCTTTTTATTGTTGGTTTGAGTAGATCAATGAAATACTTAAGCATTTGATCTTGAATATGATATCCCTTGTCCCCTCAATTTCTAGATTTTTCTCAGCATTTCAATTGTTTTTTTTTTTTTTTTTTTGAAATGATTAATTTTGACCCCAAGTTTTTCTACACTAATAGTTTAAGTCATCAATCATATATTTGGGTGAAAAAATGGCTTTGCTTATAGCACTTGAGCGATTTGAGAGTTTTGACATATTGGTATTGCATTTTGTTGAATGTGTGGGTCAGTAGGTGTTAGTTAGCTTATTTGATAAAATAGTAGAAGTTACTATCAAGGTTCTGTGATCAAATTTCTCCTAAATTAAACTTAATATTTTAACACACAACATATTAAAAAAAAACTTGTTGAATGTCATATATAAAATAAGTACCTGATTTGTCGTTGCTACGATGACTCCAATAGGTAATGTGAATAACATAGCCATAGTGGCAGCCAATAATACCCCCCACCACGGAAGTTGCAGTTGTCTGTCAAATCCTAGGCAAGTAAACATGGAGAGTCCAATGACCACAACTAAGAGAAAAATAAACCACCATTGAGGTACTGGCTCATAATTTCTCTTCATTAATCTGGAATGAACATCCTCCATCTTCTCCTTTGCATATTCTTTTGAATTTTTCCACATCCTCCAAATATCCCTGTAAATTCAAAACCTCAAAATAAATTTTTTTTTTTTTTTTTTTTTTTTTTTAACTTAGACAAACGCTGGAGATAAGTAGTCTCAAAGTCATAATCTATACTTACTTTCCCTGATGGAGAGCAACATGCATGATTGTAGCCGTTAAGCTAGCAAAGCTCATGCAATAAACCAAAGCAAATGCAGCAGATATGTTCAACTTGCTATAATTCTCTTCTTCTTGAACATTTAGAGTGAAGCTCCTATCATTGATAATTCTTGTTGTGTTGTACGGTTGGCCAAAAGAGTCATAGACATTAGCTGAGATCAATGGGTAGCGTTTGGCATTGTAAATGTTAGTCCAATATGCTAGTGGAAGAAGCACATAAACCACTAAGAAGAAGCTTATCATTATGTTGAAAATTGCAGTTGCAGGTGTGGCCAATGGGCTTCCGAGGAAGCCGGCAACGGTTGACCAATCAAGACCAAAGGATCCGATGCCGAGCCCATTAAGTCCAGATCCAAGCTGCTGCATGGTGATGGAATTTTTATATACTAAACAGAGAACAGAGATGCTAGAGATGGCCGGAAAGAGGAAGCCTGGGAAGGCATAGTAAGCAAAGCTTCCAATGAAGACTAATATGAAGAACTGAAACCTTGTTAGACTTCCCTTCTTTCTCTTCTCCTTCTGATGCAGTGCTCTGGCAAAGTAAATGACAAACAAAATATCCGAAAGAATCAGTTTTGATAATTCTCAATGCTCAGAAATTTAGTAAATTAGAACTACAATTACTTGAAAAGGGAGACTTGAACAAGGTTTGATGGCCACCACATATATGGAGAATCCACCAAGTACTTTCTGAAAATACCAGCCCAGCTGTAGCCAAGCAACTGCAGTTTTCAAGGATGAAGTTAAATCAGCAGAACTTTTAAGAAGAAAATCTTTGCATTATTCTAATTTGCTTTGTATGCTACTGAATAAAGTCCTTTGCTAATGACCTTCAGATGCATAGTTAGTGTTGCTTTAACTGAAAGTCTGAAGGGTTTTTCAACTAAAGTAGGATTTAGTAAATCTTGTGAGTTTAGATTTAATAACCCATGAGAGGATTAAAACCAGAAAACTATTTAGCATGAGTCATGACAACAATTAAAACTTGCTAAATCCCAATCAAATGTTTGACTATTTGTTTCATAATTTAAGATTTGTAAGTGGAAGAAATTCACAAATCCGATAAATCATGTGAATGGTGGGGTTTAGTAAATCCTGAATTCAACCACTAAAAGACATTGAAACTAGATTTATAACAATGGTAGAATTTGAAGAACCCAAATTTCTGTTTGGTAAAGGATTTATGCTAAATCTTGCCTAAAATAGGATAACCTTAAAATCTATTTTCAACAGTAATGTTGCACTACCCCACTTACACACCCCAAAGAAAATTTTGATGTATTGGTAGCTGAGTTGGCATATAGAGATTGTCTAAAATATACAGTCACATCAGTTTATTAAGCTCTCATTGTTGCTTTATCAATTAATACTTATTATGATTTTCTTTCTCACCTGCGTGCTATGTATTAGCAGAAATGCTGCCATGGGATGTATCTTCCTGTGATAGAAAGCCTTAACAATAGTTATTATTCCGATGGCAGCAGCGCCGCCAGAGCCTGCGCCGGCGAAGATGGTGATGAGGCAGTGCTCCTTCATCGAAAAGGGACCTGGATTGAGCGAGAAGGACCAATTTGTGAAAGGTAACTTTATGTCTTTCTTAGGAAGAGATTTTGCCAGAAACCTTCCTATAGGAAGACTGATAATCTGAACACAAACAGAACTGATAAACAGCTGGTTTGTCCTGTATCCAAATAATGTGTTTGCAAATGAGAGTAAAGCGCATGATGTCACACCAAGCACCCATGCACGCCAAGTTAGTACTGTGAGAGTTGGATTGTCTGTTGGATCCACTGTTAGTCTTACTTCCTCAATGGGATGATCATTCTCTTCAACTGAAAATGGCTCATTTGGTCAGATACTTGAAAAACAATTCAGTCTGTTGGCTAATAAGCTATGTTAATGGCTAAACTATTGAAATAACTATGATTATGTGAGAGTAGTAGAGATGAGCTTTCTATTGTATTAGACTGACTATTATATGATATTTTTTGTGTACGTAAATATATAAAAAATATCATAATACACAAAAAATATCATATGATGGTCAGTCTAATACCTAGACTTCGTTTGGGACGGCTTTCTTGCTGCTTCTTAAAATAGTTTTTTAGTATAAATTTTTTTTATTTTTTAACTAAAAAGCTGCTTTAAGAAGCATCAAGAAAGCCGTCCCAAACGAAGCCTTAAACTTTAATCATACACCAATATGTATATGATATGACATACAAGATTTCTCTTTTTCAAGAGGTTGATATAAAATGTGTACTTTATGATAAAACAAATACCCTGCCAGCCATCTGCAGGATCTAAGTCATATTTCAAGCTTGTTGGTGAAGCAGAAGGAACTGAAGCTTCTTCCATGAAACACTCTCCTAGAGAGAAAAAAGAAAGAAAGAAATTTCAATGAAATTATACAGCAAGCCATTGTGTTCTCTCTAGATTTAAATAGTTACCGTTACATATTTTTTTATTTATTAATTTATATTATTTGAATGGAATTTTTCTTCTGAGCAGTGCCCTTACGGTAAATGCAACTTGATGGAAGAAACTGAAATAACTTTGCGTTTGGTTTTGTCAATAATTATGAACTTTCATTGTTTTGTTATAGTTTTTAATTCTATCCAAAATCAGGAGAATTTTTCTTTGTCTTTTATTATTATCAACTATCATAAGTATATGTTTTGAGGCTTAAGGATAAGTAAATTGGTTTTTTACAGTGAAAAATTGTTAGTTTGAAGAGCATAATTGGTTCTTAAAAGACCTATTTGATGAGTCTACAAAAAAATTCTTAGGTCGGTATGAATCTCGAGGCAATATTTGAATTGAAAATTTTCGAAATTAACTTCATGACCAACCAAACTCTGATTCCAGCAAAAATATGTCGGAACTGAACTTCTGAACGGTACGAACACATCGCCGCTACAAATGATCCAATCTGATGAACTTTAATGATATTATCGTAATAACTCTGTCGGTAGGTTTTAATTGTTTGCTTGTGGACAAACTAGCAATTGTGAGAAAGAGAAGATTCTTGTATCTTTTATTATATCGTGGATTATTGCAACTGAGTCAGATCTTGTGGTTTTATCCTAATTTTTTCTTGTATCTCCTGGATTTTTATCCGAAATTAAGATATTAAACATACAATCTATAGTTGTAATTTTTTTAGTATGTAATAAGATTAAAATTTTGGAATTTTTATTTATCATATTTATAAAATTATCACTTATAAAAAATATTTATTAGCATGTGTTAACTTTTCTTGATAATTTCAAGAAGTTTGTATTATTATTTTATTAGAAGTTAGTATAGATTATACTATTTGTATCTTATAGATTTATATAATTTATTTATTGCCCGGCAGAAGAGGACAATTTGTGGCCTGATATTTTGGAAAAATAAATAAATTGAATATTTTTTTTAAATAATAAAACGGCCAGTAGGTATTTTTATTAAATTTGTAGTCACTATTTTTTTTTTTTTTTTGGATAAAAAGTTTTAATGATTTTTTTTATTTTTTCTAATAATTTATCTTACAGTTGTTAAAAGAATATTTTTAAATAAATTCTGCCCAGGAAAATAAAAAAATTAAACCAACTCAAATAAAATCTTTATTATAGTGAATTTTTATAATTTTATCATTATTTTTATTAATGAAAAATTAAAAATAGAAATATTTGAATCATAAATAAATATTAAAAATATTTTGTCTTCATATATTATTGATATTTTTATTTTTATTTTTAAATTTTAATGATCCAATTAATAATTTATAAATGAATATTTCGGCATTATAAAACATTTTGAATTCATCAAAAATTAATCAAAATGATTAAAAAATGCCATCGCATATAAATTATGATCAATTTGACGGTTATGAACATCTTATACCGTACGTTTAAGATAAGTTTTTTTTATTTTATTTAATATTTTATTGTCATTTTTTATTTGACTTTAACATTTAATTATTAAAAAATTATTATAGAATTATTTAAAATAAAATTAACATTATTATTGTTATTATTATTATTGTTGTTGTTGTTGTTGTTGTTGTTCTCATATGACTACTTAAACATTCTAAATATTTGAATAACAAAGAATAATCCAACACCCCTAAAAAAAAAATTAATATATGTTTGGGAAAATAAAACCATGAAATTCGATGTGCTTTCCTATTTTTGTGATCAAATACTACGATGTAATTTATAAATTTTGATTGATAAACTAGAGATATTATTACGTACGGTCATCAGACGCCATCCAGATGTCAGTCAGAAAGACCTAGCAAAATTGAGTTGTAATATAGCATTATTTCTTTTGATTTATAGATTTCCTCTTAGCAAGATTATTGTATATAAATTTAGTTGGAATTTTTTGTTAGTTTGTGAAAATTCATCGTGCAATTTTTGATATGTGATAGATATCATTACCCTGAATATTTTCACAAGTTTATATTGGGATTTTATGAGTTGATTTTACATACATATCATTTTGTTTAAAATGAATAGAGCAATATCAAATGTGAAATTATTACGAGTTAGTATACTATACTTGGATATTAGATACATGATATGCATAAATTTACTATTCATCTTGCCTAATATGCATTCTAATATGATACATGTATAATAATGAACATACTATGTGTTATGTCATTAGCACTGCATATGCACATCTTATGTGATACTCAGCAATGATATGATATATATAATGTAATTTGACTCTTTAAGCATGAAAGATTGGCTATAAATGAAATGAATGATTAGGGTCGGCTATAGACTAATTTTTTTGTACATAAGAGTGGGCCGACGAGCTTTCTTTTAAATTAAAGGCTTGTGGTGTAATCCTGAATTAAGCCTAAGATTAATTCATTAATTATGCAAACGGGTAGAGAGTGATGACTCTTAAATGAAAACCAGCTATTTAAAGAGTGATTGATGTGACATAATGGAAAAACACTATATGATAGATGGATGTCTTGCCTTGCTTAGTATTGATATGACATATGCATATATGCATAATTCATATGATAATACATAATGTATTAATAGTCGCATGACAACCTGCAAGATGAGATAGAGAGAGAGGCTAATACGACTGATAAGGTCGATGCAAGTGCATGAATGTAGATATAAAAATATTGACTTATATAAGATGCATGACACATTACATATAAATAGCATGCAAAAGATTATAGAAGGTTTATATAAAATGTTTCGCAAGAAAGGGATAGAGAGGGAGGGAGAAGCGGTTTTTTGCAGAGAGAGCAAATGAAGATGATGAAGATTTTATCCTGAAATGATGAAAACAAAAATGTGTTAAGTGGTTTTAGAAGTGTAGGTGGCAAACTCCATGATTTGCTAGATTGAGTGGCTTAAGGCAAAGTGTTGGAATGTTGAAGTAGGAAATTAATGGCTCACTTTGCATATGAAGGCCATTATAACTGTAGATAAAGATATTTTTTATTTAAACAGTACTATAACATACAAAAATTTATAAGGTAAAAACTTCCTATAATCAAAAATATGCAATGTAACTCAATTTTGGAGAAGTTGAAATGTAGAAATCAAAATCTTTGAAAATAAGAGTAGATTAGAAGTCACCAACAACATGAGAATATTTCATAAAAGCAAATTGAATTGGAGGCCAAAAGCATGATTTTTGTCACCTCTCTCCTCCTTCCCTTCTCCCCCTTCTTCCTTTTCCTTCCACGGCAAGAAACGATAGTGAGAGTGAAAATGGCTCAGTGGAGAGAAAAAATTATATAAAAATTCTTTTTAGTGCTTGGCGCTGCAGCGTCCATCTAACCCAGCACCACAATGCTGCATGCAAAAGAGCACTGCGCTGTAGTGCCACCTCAATGCCGCTACGCTGAATTATTTTCCAAAAATTCCGAGAGCATAGCTGCTGCGGAAGTATTTTATGGCGCCGCTGCTCATCCAAAACCAACGCCGCTGCGCTCACAAGCACAACGTCCCAGCGCTCCAATCCAAAATTCTTAGAATTTTCAGATTTTTATTTTAAACCATTTACACAAATTTAGGCTGTTACAACATTAAAGATGAAATCCTATATGTTGTGAATTGTGATGGGCTAGTGGTGATGAGGAGGTCACAACTGAGATCTCGCCAGAGTTCATGATGGGGATATTGTTGCAAGTTAGACATGGATCTCGCAATGATGAGACTGACAGATGTGAAGTTGGATATGAGATTAATGTCATTCGAAGCTGTGGATAGGACAAGTAGCACACAAATATGAAAAAGTCAAGACGTGACTTGAATGTATTTTGTAAATGTAACGGTTGAAGAAAATTCTGACTGAAACCCACACTGTATAGTTCACTAAGGCTGGTTTTTTTACTATTTTTTAAAGTAATTTTGTTAAAAAATTAAAAATTTTGAACTAAAAAGCTACTTTAAGAAGCAGTAAGAAAACTGTCCCAAATGAAACCTAAGTGTATTAGTGGAATGCCATATCCACCTGAGATGAGTAAGGGAGAATGAATGTACTTGAACCACTTGTTTTGTGGAAAGGCTCTTGCAAGCAACCAAAATAGAATGGGTAGCAATAAGCCTATAAGGAAGAAGAAGTTCAAACTGAGTAGTGCCCAAGCTTGCCAAACATTCTCCTTGGTCCAAAAAAACCCCAAATGATGGATGCATTATAGAATATCTCATTCTCTATATAAAGGAGAGGTTCAAGCCCTGTAAGAGCTAAAGAACTTTATAGCAATTTATAGTGATTATCATCAACAACCACCATCAACAATCCTTATCACTGTTGTCAGACTTCTGCCATTCCACTGTTTTCAATTAACTATTAACATATAATCATGTGGTTGGGCTTTAACGATCTACATTTAGATATTTGATGTTAGTAATATTAAAAATGGGAATTAGATAAGTATTCTTAAATGAGTATAACTTCATCAAGTTCAATTACGAGAAAGGGAAGATTTTTATATCTTCTATTATATAATAGATTAATACAACTAGACTAGATCGCATGGTTTTATCTCCTTTTTAATTTTTTTATGCTCTCACAAGTTTTTTTTGTATGTGCTGAAATTTTATTTAAAGCTAAAATATTAAATATACACTCTAGTACATAATAAGATTAATTTTTGAAAATTTATTTATCATATTTATAAGATTATCACACACAAAAAATTATTTATTTGCATGAGTTAACGTTCCTTAATAATTTCAAGAATTTTATATTATTATTATAATAAAAGGAAGTATAGATTATACTATTTGCATGTTATAGATTTTTATAATTTATTTATTGCCCGACAGAAGAGGACAATTTGTAGCCTGATATTTTGGAAAAAAAATGAATATTTTTTTATTAATAAAGTGGCCATGAATTTTTATTAAATTTGTAGTCACTATTTTTTTTTTTTTTTTGATAAAATTTTTTAATGATTTTTAATTTTTCTAATAATTTATCTTACAGTTGTTAAAAGAATAATTTTAAATAAATTCTTCAGAGAAAAATTAAAAAATATATAAACCACCTCCAATGGAATATTAATTATAATGTATCTTTATAATTTTTAATTCTTTTTATTGATGAAAAATAAAAAATCAAAATATTTGAATCAAAAATAAAGAATAAAAATATATTCCCTTCTAATTTTTTATTCTTTTTATTGATGACATGTTACATGACTAAACAAATAAGGAGTTAGAACTAAAAATATGAGGCACATTTTAAAGTAGCACGTTTAATTTTATTAAAAACTCCGTAATTAAGAATGTTCCTGATATAGCTCAACTCGGACAATGGTTCTCTTGAAACATGCACAAAATAAGGGAAAATTTGTGAGGTTTAACCTAGCATGGGATTGATTGGGTTTAAGACTGGGCCAAAGACACAATAACTCACATAGGGTGAGTTGGGTCTTTAAATGGAGAGTAACCCTTAGTCCATCCCTTGTCTAGTTTGTTGTGCTCCTTCATAATTTCAAACAAGCATGGTCTCATCATCATCTGTGTATACTAAGTTTTACCATGCTGATGAGTTAATTTGTCCTCTCTATCTAGACATTTTGGTCTTTGTTAAGCTTAACCATCTCATAGTTTGTTAGGATTGGTCCAGTTTTAGGTTAAGTGGTTCTTCAAGACATTGCACCAGTGTCCAATTCCTATAAATAGGAGTTAATATGATGATGTATGAGAACCCCTGTACAAACCCAGTAAATAGAGGAATAAGAAATTCTTGTGATTCCTCTCCCTCTCTCCCTTCCTTGCCTCTCTCTCTCTCTCTCTCACCCAAGAATCCTCTTCCTCTTTCAAGAAATTTTAAAATAGTTGAGTTAACCCAATTTTAACACACTCCATTGGTTAAACCATGTAGCTTATATATATAGTTGTCCAAGCCTAGTAATGGCATTGTAATAACCCGTATGTTGACTCTGCCAAATAATTTTTTTCTGGAGCCATTAGAACTCCAAATCGCAAATCGTCTTTGCTATATCATTGATATTATAGTATTTTACTTGCATGAATTTTTTCGTAATTTTTGGGCACCGGTGAAAATCTTTAAGAAATTGACACCTGTCGGTACAAGTGAGAATTTCGGGACCGTCAGGTGTCCGTTTTACAAACTGATTTCACCGATATTTTTTAAATAAAATAAATTATTTTATGGATATTTTTCTATAATTTTTGAAGCTCTAAAATTTTTTTTGAAAATTTTATAATAAAAGAAATTGATTAAATTAATGATATAATATTAAATTATTATTTTAATTAAAATATCCTAAGTCACTAAATCATTTTAAAGCCTCGTGACTTCTCATTTTCGGCTAACATAGAATGCTTAGGGAATTTAGAGAAAAAAAAGTGAGGAGAGAGTAAAGAGAAGTCAATATTTGAGGGTTGCGGAGTGATTTTTGTCAGTCGGCCCACTCGTACTGATTTATTACTTTACTGGCTTTCGTACCATAGTGTTTTACTGTTTATATATTCTACTATGATTGCATGTGAATTTTATTATTTTTGCACTGATTCAATGATTATATGAATGCTACTGCTATGCTTGATCCCTAACATGCATATTGCTCTTTTACCGTGCTTTGAATTCAGTTATAGGTTTTAGTGACCTGCTGAGCTTTTTAGCTCAGTATATGTGGTTAAATGATTTCAGGTCATGGCAGAGGATCAAGAATGTAAGTCTAGTCGGGATTCATTCGGGTTCAAGTTCTTTTTGTTTCAGCTATTCTATTTTACTCAAGACAGGATATATGTGATGATTATATAGATCATGAGTATTATATATGATTTTTGAGGATGAATACATATATGTACATTGATGTTTTGAATTATAGAATTTGTTTTGCTGTTTATTATTAATAGATGATATTAAATAGCTCTGATTGTTGTTTATTAAAAGATAAATGAATAATTCTTCCAAATTATATTTTTGAGCATCACAGGCATAATCTACTTGATCAATGAAGTTTAATTACTATGCATCAAATTAAGAATTTTGTACATCTTTAACTTTCAGTCTTTAAATTCTGAAACCAATGATTGTAACTTACATCCTTTATTCATAATAGACACTAAAAAATAATTTTTTCAGTGAATTAATTGGTGTGAAAAAATCATGAATTTTTTTTCACAATACATTAAGAATGTGCCATTTGCACATATGCCAGTCTTCTTCACTTCTGTTTCAAGCGACATTCTATGAAATTTATTTAACTTAATAAAGTTTTGACTCCGCATATTGGAATTATTCTCTAGACTTTTCTAATTTATCAATGTCACCTCAAATATATTATTCATTATTCATCAGAAGAATGTAATCATTCTATCATTTTAAGCCACATAATTTCACCTTTCTAAGGTGATAATGGATCCCACACTTTATAATACCACTAAAACTTTTAGATAGAAAACCTAATGATTTTCTTTTGGAATTTCACTAAGAATTTTAGTGGAGATTGGAGCACAAAGGGAAATAGAAAAAGATTTTTTTTTAATTTTTAATTTTTTATTGTGTCTAACAAGTGGCTAAGCATCAATATTCTAATATCCAAATATCAACAAAACTATCCTATCTAAAGAGATTTGTCCCTTTATGAAGAGACATCACATTCTATAAAATTGAATTCACATGGAAAATAAAAAGCACTTTTAATTGACCAAATCTTTTGACTTCTGATATTGTACAAATAAATTGAAGAAGATTAAGGCTTTTTTGTACTAAAAAGCTGTTTTAAGAAGCAGCAAGAAAGCCATCCCAAACGAAGCCTAAAAAAACCATTAGATTGTTTAATCAAAAGCAATCTTTCTCAACAGATGCATTACAAACATTTTGAAGGTAAATCCTAACATCATAAAACAAACAAAAAAAACATCCAAATCACTGAATTAGATGAAAACTATCAATAAAACAATAGAATTTGACCAAAATCACAGGTCCTTTGAGCTTGGATTTCTATGTTAACATCATTTCTACTCAGAGAAGAGATATCATATATCAAAATCAACCACTAAGAGCTATAAACTCCCAATCCTTTCACATTGCATCAATCATCAACACTTTCCTTAGTCAACTCATCAATATACCTTCCATGACTAATATACTAAGAATCATAACAAGTTTGAAAGAAAAAAAAAAGAAAAAAGCTCAAAGCCTTCTACAATTAACAGTCAGTACTCATCTTTCAGATGTATAGCATTCTGAAATGATAATCAGAATGAAGAATCTCGCCTTCCCAACTTTACCTTGGTGCTCTATAATTAAAGCGTCAGAGCTGGATCTAACAAATAAAGTTGTAAGCAGATATGACAGGTCCACTGTTTGGAGACAAATTAATCACTTTCTCCTCTTTTCCACTTCCACTAGCAGGCTATATTCTTAATCTCCGCTGTTGCTTTCTCCTGATAGCTTAATGGACAATATCAAAGGATTCCCTTAGTGTTAACTTTAATGAAAGGGAGTGCTAAATAACAAAAGGATCTTTCTCTTCTTTGTCTTCGCATAACGCCATTGATGTTGCTTTCTTTGTCTCTCCATGTTGTAATGATGGTTTGGTTGCCATTCATGTTAAAGAAATATGATGAAATTTTCTAAGGATTTTGGGGGCGTTGAATTTCTAATGGTGTTTTCAAATGAGAAATAAATTATTTTCTTTTTGATTAAATTTGTTTTGGACTGATAGATGTTATGTGTTTGCACAGAATGATGCTGCTTATCAGATGTTTTGTGATGCTTATATGCATAGATTGGAATGATAGAAATGCTTTGATGATAAAACAATTGTCAGCAATAACTGACAAAAGTGAGAGAAGGAAAGAAAATTGGAGATCAGAGCTCGGGGCATTAGTTTAGCAAATGCAGACACAAATTCACAACATGACTGAATAGCAGCATATCACTAACAGTCTCAGAAAATAAAAAAAAAAATTCAACTGATCTCTGCCTCTCTTGCAAATTTAGGCTTCGTTTGGCCAGACAGTTTTTTTACTGTTTCTTAAAACAATTTTTTAGTACAAAAATTAAAATTTTTTATTAAAAAGTTGCTTTAAGCAGCAGTAAAAAAGGGGTCCCAAACGAAGCCAATATCATTACAGCGAATACAAAGATTTATTATTCGAGAAATTTTTGTACTAGAAAGCTATTTTAGAAAGCAATAAAAAAGCCGTCCCAAACTAAGCCAATATCATTACAGCGAACTTAGCTAGGCCTCCTCTTTTAGTATCAAAGTTCTTCTAAAAACAACAGCACCATAGGGTGGACACTAGCATCTTGTTTCTTGTTTTTTTAGGGTGTAGGATGTAGCTTTAAGTAAGATGTTTTTCATTATGTTTCCATTGAAATCAACTTACTTTACACATATTTAATGATCCTTATAATGTTAATTTTTTCAACAAATTAAATCATAAATTTATGCACATCACATATACAAACTTATATATATATATATGATTTTAACAATTTTATTGAGAAATCATTGTCTTTTTTTTTTCATAATTTATTTTGTCGTTTTATTAAGTATTTTGTATAATTGGAAAGATATTATCTAAGGTTTTTAGAGAAAAGGAAAAGGTATATAATAATGACAATAATTTTTAAAATTTTTGTTTTTTCATAATATTTTTATAACTAATTTTATAGATAATTATGGTAGTCTCAATCAGATCCTCAATTTGCTATCAAAAATTGAAAGGTTTCCTCTAGTAATTAAAAAATATATATTAGGTCTTGATATTCTCGTTCGCTTAGCATCAAAATAGCTTTTAAATGCTAACACGTGATATTAATATTTAAAATTTAAATCACATATTTGAGTAATTTATTATCGATCTATAATCTATATGAAAAAAAAATCATGCGAAATTTTTTTTTAATTATTTTTAAAATAGAGTATTAAATTTGAGGATATATATATGTGCTCAAAAAAGTTTTCTTTTGTGTTGAACACTAAATGAAAAATAAAAAAACATTTTTTTAATTATTTCAAAAATAAATTATTAAATTTTTAACAAATATTTACATGAAATATGAAGATTTTTAATTTCATTAAAAAAATTAAAATGTAATTAATTTTTTTCTTATTCTATTTTTTTTCTTAAAATAGTGAGCATCAAAATATAAAATATGTTAGATTTAAACTTAAATTCTGAATAATAAGTATCAAGATATTTATCAACTATTCTAAAGTTATATTATGGAAAACAGATCAGCACATACTGACAATTTTTTACAGAAAATATTCCTCTAGAAATTATTCCACCTAACTTTATATTTGCCTATATGGATATAACTTGGGAAATAGGATTAAATCATATTTATAGTGTTCCACATGCAATTTTATGAAGGAATTGGATAAGGAGAGTTAAAATCAGGAGATTATGATAAGAATCAATTGAGTGGTTTGAGGACCTATAGAAGTCCAAGCAAGAAGGAATCTAATTGAAACTTGATCACAAATAATATTTTGTTTTTGTGTTAGTCAAAAAAATTTAAATTTTTTTTATCATTAGTTATTGTGGATGACTAAACTTTTTTAAATATTTCATGGAATCATAGAGGGATTGAAAGTTTCTGTTACTCCTCTAAAATTCAGAAAAAGTTCTATCATCATCAAATCAAAAGTTTTGAACTATGAGAATCCATGTTGTATTTACTATGAACCCGGTCATATTTAGGTGAGAACGAATGGATTTAATGTGAACTTGAGTGAATTGAGTCTGGTTAAGTTAGTGTTGAGCTAGATCTAGATTAAGACAAGTTGTGATGAAGTTATGAAAGAAAAAAATTATGATGAGTTAAGCTTATTTTGAGCTGATTTAGTCAAATAATTTTAGGATTGAATCAAAATCTTTCATTTAAGGAAGGTAGTCGATATTGTTGACTTCCATCAAATGGGAATCGAGCCTAATTAGGTAAGTTGAGCTTGAGAAAGCCTGGCTTGAGGTTTAGGCTTCGTTTGGGACGACTTTTTTATTGTTTTTTAAAACAGAGTTTTCGTACAAAAATTAAAATTTTTGTACCAAAAATCTGTTTTAAGAAGCAATAAAAAAGTCGTCCCAAACGAAGCCTTAGTCTTTCAATTGGGTATGACTTGTAGTCATCACCCCAAATTGAGCTCATGATCATGCTATTGAGGCTAGTACTGAGTATTTAGCAAGAACAATCAGCACCTAGCTCATTTGATTTGGCAAGAATCACACCCATTGGGTCTTTGGGTTCAAGTAGGCTAGTTATAAGAGATAGATATTATTTAGGACTGACATTTAACTAAAGACATAAAGGAATTATGACAGCTTGAGGGGGTTCATCAAAGTTAGAACTTCTCAGGTCAAAACCAATTTGTTGTTTTTAAAACCTAAATATAAAGTTAAATTCTAATTCGTTGAAAAGTAATTAACAAAAATCATAAATTTTTTTATTAAATAAATTGTATCAGCTCTTTTCAAAATCACCATCACCTACATTTGCACTAGATTCAAATTGTAATAACCTGTATTTTGACCTAGGAAATTTTTTTTTTGAAGTCAATATAACTCCATATCGTAAACCGTCTTCACTATTATATTGATATTGTAATATTTTACTTGCACGAATTTTTTCGTAATATTTGTGCGCCGGTGAAATTCCTTGAGAAATTGACACATATCGGTACAAATGGGGATTTTGGGACCGTCAGGTGTCCGTTTTGCAAACCAATTTTACTGATATTTTCTAAATAAAATGATTTATTTTATGAATATTTTTCTGTAATTTTTGAAGTCCTAAAATGATTTATTTGAATTATATACTAAAGAATTGATTAAATTAAATAATTACAAGTAGAGAATCATAATCCAGGGGTATGCTAAGTCCTTAGCATAAGTCTAAGATAGAAGCTTCCAACATATGATATTCTAAATAAGTGCATGTAAGCCCATGTCATCTATATCATAGAGAAATCAGAAGTATGGGAAAACCACAAAGCTAGTTCATAGAAGAAATAAGGTTTTCTATTTAGTCCAAACCACTTTACTAATTGTATTACTCCATCAGACCCTCCTTGAGGTAAGCTTCCTTTGTTTCATAGTCCTTCAAGCTAAGATTGAAGACTGCCCCCACCCTTCTCTCTATCTCTTCCCATCTTAGATTATTATAACTTGACGTTGTAATCGATTATGACATATATATATGTATATCTACCTCTCATCTTGAGTGAAAGGAATATATAGTAGAAAAAGCATAGGAAAGAATGAAATATACCCCACAGCAACAACAACCCTCGGCCTAATCTGCCTCTTACCCTCTCCCTCCCCCTAAATCCTCATAGAAAATTAAAGTTTTCCACATATTCAGATTTATAATTCATTTCTGATATATATTTTTTCATGTTTCTCTAAGGTTTTGTCTCTCTCTCCAAAGTAGTAGTGCAAAAAGTGTAAATCTGTCATAAGCTTTCATTTTCTTTGCCATCTGAAATATTTGGGTCTTTTGTTTTGTTTGCAGAAGTTCAAGTTGAAATGATATATAGTGATGATGGAATCATGGCTGAAAAACGATTCATAAGGTAGGCACCCTTTCCATTGATCCTAAGTTTTTTTTTTCTTTTTGGAATTCCAACTTTAAACTATTCTTCATTCACAAATGTCTTCAAAATAAGAACAAATTTCTATCATTTCCTGCTTTCCATGTTCTTCCAAACTTTTTTTTTATTGGATTTCCAACTTTAGACTATTCTTATTCATATGTAAACGTTTTTTGTTTTTTTTCTGAAAATTAATTTTGAATTGAACCTATCATTTGTGTTTGGAGTTGCTTTGTTATATAGGCTTTTTCACAGCAAGTTCTTTCCCAAATCTGAATATTTTATACAGTTTCCTCAGTCCCATCAAGCTCTTTTCCAAAGTATGACATAAGATTAGTTACAGAAAACCAGAGCATGCACCTATAATTCAATTATACTTGGGGAGATAGTGAATATTTAGTTCAAAATAAAATTGCAAGTCATACTCGACTTTGTATTCTCTGCCTTGTTATCAAAAAGTGTGTTGCTTGAACCAGAAGTTCGATTAAGAAGACAAGCTTGGGAAACAAGATAAGTTTCTTTGTTTTGTTGCCAATTACCTGACGTTGTGAGGTGGATGTTTGAGCTCCTTCAGTCACTTATTCTTCCATCCAATCATTTTTATTTTGATGTCTCACCCTATTATTATTATTATTTTGGTTCTTGAAAAGAAACTGTAGATGAATGCTTACACTGTTTTTCAAAGCTATTCAGTTAACAGAATCCATATGGTAAGTTATTCAGTCGTTGAATGCAGAGGTGATGGGCATATGCTGTAGCTTCAGAAGATCTCACCAGAACAAGAAGAAACAACAACCAAGATGAAATACATGAGACTCGGAACAAAACCAGATACTTTCTACACTGAAGAGGCCACAAGGTAATTTGATTTTCAGTAGATAAAACTGCTGGTGAGTCAATGAAACTCATATAGTTTCAGTTTGATTTCTTAAAAGTTGTTAAGATGAACCTGTAATGGCCGTCAACGGTCGCAACATTTTGTGATAGACCTCTTTGGTAGTCAAAAATATCTTTGCCACCAAGGCTTTAGTGACTGATTTGCTGGTCACAGAAAGATGTTTTTGATTGATAAATTAGTCGCAAAAGAACTGTATTCCTGTGGTGGTGTTTATTTTACTAATTTTTTAAAGAAGTGCTTATGAATATAAAATGTCACAAAAAATCTTGCAGGTCAATATTGACAGATGTGCCAACTGATCTTATCATACAAATTAACAATACAAGGTATCTTCTGCATAAGGTATGACCTCTCTCTCTCTCTCTCTCTCGTTAAGTGTCCAATGCAATCCTTTTGCTTCTCTTATTGGAGGTGATTCAGGCTCTGTCTGAAGCTGATAGAGAGGCTCTTAAGGTTATGGAGAGTCGAGTCAGTTAAATATCTGATACTCAAAATATTTAAAAAAACTACTACTTGTTTGCAAGACAATATTATTGATTGTCTTCTTAAAAAAAATAAACATTTATGAGAATATATTTTGCATAAGAGCAAAATCATAATGTATATTACTCCTTCCAATTCTTAAAAGAAAACCTTATCAAGCTCTTGATTTGCATATTCTCTTAAATGTAGTTTCCACTTCTTCTGAAATGTGGCTTACTCCAACGGCTATGGTCAGAACCAGACAAAGATGGTCATCCAGCTCCTATCTTACTCCTCAATTTCCCTGGCGGCGAGCCGGCCTTTGAACTCTGTGCTAAGTTCTGTTACAATATCACCATTAACCTCAGTGCTCATAACTTCATTCAAGCCACGGCTGCCGCCATGCATCTTCGAATGACTGAATCAGTTTCCAGAGGAAATCTAATTATCAAACTAGAAGGTTTCTTCAATTCCTGTATTCTCCATGGATGGAAAGACTCAATTATTACTCTCCAGAATGCTAGTATTATGAACTGGTATGATGATCAGAGAATCATACAAACTTGTCTAGATTGCATTGTTGATAAAATCCTCACACCTCCATCACAAGTTACATGGTCTTATACTTATACAAGGCCAGGTTTTAGCAGAAAGAAGCATAATTCTGCTCCAAAAGATTGGTGGACTGAAGATATATCTGATCTGAATATTGATCTATTCTGCTCAGTCATTTATGCTATCAGATCAAAAAAACAGCTTCCTTCAGCTCTAATTGGAGAAGCAATTCATGTCTTTGCATGTAAACAACTCCCAGATCCAGATGAATTTAATTCAGCTCAAAGTTTGAGTAAATATGAACATGAAACTATGGCAAAGAATCAAAGAGTGCTTGAATCTACTGTTAGCATGATTCCATCTGAGCCTGGTTCTGTCTCAGGGAAATTCTTTGTAAGACTGCTCAAAATTGCTAATTTAGTTGGTGCTTCTCCTTCTGTTAAGGCTGAGTTAGTGAGAGGATGTGGTCGTCAACTTGATGAAATTGAACCAAATGATCTTATCTTTCATTCTTTGACTATGCCACGTGCATATGATATTGATATTGTAGAAACAATATTGGATAATTTCTTAAGACAATTCACTCGTCCGCCAGTAAATGAAGAGGAGAGTGACCGCAGGCTTAGTTCAATGAAGAGGGTGGCACTGATCTTTGATTCTTATCTGGAGATTATTGCTCATGATTCTGACCTTTCAGCGTCTAAATTTCTTGATCTTGCTCTTATATTGCCAGAGATAGCAAGACAGAAACATGATGGACTTTATCGAGCAATTGATACTTTCATCAAGGTATGTTGATCTCTATTTAATCTAAATCTTTTTATTGCTTCTTAAGAACATACTCAACTCTAAACCAATGCTTTCAGGAACACTCAGAGCTTAGCAAGAGTGATCGAAAGCAACTATGCAGAGTAATTGACTGTCAGAAGCTTTCAGCTGAAGCGAGATCACACGCAATAGCAAATGACAGGATGCCATTGAGAACAATTGTTCAGCTCTTATACATACAGCAAGATAAAGTTACTGGAACCCCACATGGACTGCTTAAACGCCATTCTCTTGATCCTCTAAACATCCATAAGCAAGCAACAAAGATGGAAGCTAGAGAAGAAATAAGAGCTGAAGAGAGGGTGTTTAAAGTGGATCCAAAGGTGGCAAAGGTAGCTGAAGCTTCTTCCAATGTAGTTAAAACAAGTGTAAGAGGTCACACCAGAGAACAGAAGAAAAAGATGATATGAAAAGCATTAGTACTTGAGTATATATATATGATTTTTTTTACATGTTCAAGTTCTATACTACTTAACAATCAAATATTTTTTTAAATCAATAGGTCATTAAAAAGTTGTGGGACTCTTTGGGATCTAAATTACTACTATCTTTTTTTTTTTAAATGATGAGTGATCTAGCACAATACACATTATATGTGTTGGTCTCTAGTTTTGTTTTTGCAAAAAATATCAAACCAGAATTACTCAAGTCATCAAACCTTCATTAATGCTAATTCATTCTCTTAACCTTGTAAATATCCACTAATTACTCTACTATTGAATGAATTCAGATTTAAAAATTTGTAATTACCTTTACAATAATTCACATCTGCAACGGTGTTACAATCACATTTATAATATATATTAAATTTAGAAGATTCATATCATTATCATTGTTGCGTCCTAGAATATTCGCGGCGGTAAAGAGATGTAAGCATACAAACAGATAAGAGATAGGAGTGCATTCATAAGAGACACTAAGATTTTTACGTGGAAAACACTGAAAAAGGAAAAAAAACACAGGGCCTAGCCCAGTTTGAATGAATCCACTAGTATTGATGATTGATTACAAATAAAGGAAGGCTCATTAGTGGAATACATTTGGAGGCCCTACAATGATGGTTGGCCAGAGGTTTAACAACTGCGGCCTGGTGGCACAACTTCGTCGGTGGTGTTGCTGGGGTGGAGCTTCAGCCTCAGAGCTCTTCTCTTCTTCTTTTTCCTCCTCCCTCTTTCATGAAGAATGGGGTCTATTTATAGTTTTTTTTGGAGTGATATAGCTAGTAAATATGGATAAAATCAAGGGCATGTTAGGAGTGGTCTATCAGACGGCTCATAATGATCTCCTTAATCATGAAGCATTTATAAGCATTTAGATGCCCTAGAGATGTCAGAATTGAGTCATCTTGGGCTCGTTGGATTCGTCTCGTCGAGCTGCTCGATTCGACTATAAGCAAGCATATTTGGATATCATTTGATAGTCCAATTAATATTATGAAGCTTTCAAATAGACTTTGGACTTTTGATTTGAACTCAATTGGGCTTGAATTGGATCAAATTTTATGTCGTTGGGTTCCTCTCCTTGAGATGTTCAATTTGAATATAAGCTTGATGAAATGGGAGATAAGCTGGTCCCAGTTTAATTTTTGAAGCCTCAATCTTATATTTGCATCGAGATTCATGCCCGATCAAGACGAATTTTTTGGTGCCGTATCAATCATAAAATTCTTTTGCATTTAAGTGTTTAATATTTAAATTTTATATTCACTTATATAATACTTTAGTGCTAAATCACATTAAATAATATGCATTACGGGTTGATTGGTTTGAACTAAAATTGGTGTAAAGTATTTCAAATACAGGAGTTTTGAGAATAATAATGTTTAGCTTGAAGTAAAACATATGCAGTGCAAATTTTTAGTGCATTTGGAATTCATCCTCTAGTTTATTTTTGAAGTAGTTGATAATTGTTAGATTTGATCCATTTCTAAGTACATTGTAAATTATATGCTATTTCCACTGTCTACCACTACCTGCCACCGGCCATTGCCATCCTCAGGTTTAACACTGCATTCATTTTACTTTAAGCCCGATAAAAAAAATAATTACATACATTTATTTTACACTCATCCAAATAACTTCAATGCATTTCAAAAACATTGCATTCTTTTTACATTATATTCTTTCTAATCTACCTTCCTTTTTTAGCAAATTAAAGGCCCGAACAAAATGCAAAAAATTAAGTATAAGATATATAAATATATAAATATATAAAAATTTTATGATATGTATGTAAATCCATCAATAAGCTTTAGAAGATAAATATTTTTATTTTTTTTCAATAGTGTTTATCCAAAGAGATAGGCTATTTCTTGACTTTGAATGGTTCTAATCTTAATAAACCGAGTTTGAAATATTAAGATCATTCAATTAAGGACTAATTAGCTAACCCTAATCCGAAATTATTTCTCCCTTCACATAATAATATTATTGCACATAAAATGTAATTAAATTAAGATTTAATTCGAATTAAATTTGAGTCAAAAATATTTTATTTTGAGTAGTTTTAAATTAATTTAAATAAATATTCTTAATATTTTTATTACTAATTTAAATTATTATCGATATAAAAATATTTAAAATTTGCTTACAAATGATATTGTCTGATATTTAATTATAAAACTAGTTTAGAGCTTTTTATAAAGAAAAAAATTATGTTTGATATATACTATATTTATATGAGTTTTAAAAATAATTAAATTTATTTTAAAATTAGTGTTGAATATATAAAAATTTATATTATAATAATTTTAAAATAAATCCAAAATTTTTTGTATAATATATCTTCATACAAGCTTTTTATTAATACAAAAAAAAAAACTAAAGATATTCTAATATAAAATGCATGAAGATGAGTTTTAAAATTCTTGAATTTATTTATAATGAGATTAATGTGTATATAATACTATAATAGTCTAAATAAAATTAATCCTAATTTTAATTTTTAAATTAAAAAAATTATGCCTTCATTTGATATGCTTTTTAGCTGTTTTGTTTTTCAGACCACAACTATAATATTTATTTGGTTACTATTTTTTGATATTTTAAAAAAAATTTATGCTAGTATATTGTTTTGTACAACCGTTTTTAAAAAGCTATTTTTTTTCCAAAAGTTTTAGAAAAGTAATAAATAAGCTGTCCTAAATGAAGCCTAAGGCTTCGTTTGGGGACAAATTATTTTGTGCGGATGCCGGAGGGAGAACCGTCCAGTTTTCTCTCTATCGTCAGTAAAAGCGCAGCTCACTGCGCTGTTACTGTAGCAGTTGCGGTTTTACTGTAGACAGAGAGAAAATCGGATGATTCTCTCCATCCGGTGTCCTCACAGAATAATCTCACTCGTTTGGGACATCTTTCTTATTGATTTCTAAAACAATTTTTAGTACAAATTTTTTTACTAGAAAGTTACTTTCAAAAGCATTAAAAAAGTTATCAAAATGAATCCTAAATCAAAATATTTTAATTAAAATTTTATAATTTTTTTAACATATTTTATATCAGAATATTTAGATAAAAATAATTTGAATACAAATTTCATTCCTGTATAGTTGGAACTTGGAACAAGTGGATAATTTTTTGCCACCAATTATTCAGAAAATTTACGACTGCGATCAAGTAACAGTACGTGATAGGGTTTAAGGCGGGTTTGCGCATAGAAAGTCGGCTACGAAGGCGGCGTTCGGATCTTCCCGAACCGAGCTTGTTCCCCGTCTTTATCTCTCTTCCCGTCTGATGAGCTCTCAGCTTCCATTCTCTCTCTCTCATTCCATCGTTTTTTTTCGGAGACAATTTTGATGAGTAGCTGCGCCGCCCTTATCCAACCCAAATCTCCGTCTTTCAATTCTAATCAGGTTCTGTTAACGCCCCATTATCAATCTATAGCTTGTCCATATCGAAAGGATATGTGGGGAACCATAGTCAGGCGAGTTTCCCGACCTTATCCTTCTTTCTCCTTGTCCTCCGTTTACACTCCCATCTCTAATTTTCTCGAAGATAGCTTATGTTTGAGAAAAGGTTCGATCTTGGATTTGAGAACGCCTTTTAGCGAAGGTTACAGCATGTTCTCTCAGCTGAGTTTTTGTAAGCAGAGTGAAGGCTCCAGGGTATTGTTAGGTAAGAGTTCTTGTCAAGGAATTCTATCTGTCGCCAGTTTCAAGGGGTTTGCCAGCGTTGCTGAGGCAGTTGAAGCCATTTCTTCCACTGACGTCGATGAAGAGACTTCCTCGATTGAGGAAATTCATGATTTTCTGGAAGTGATAAGTAGTAGAGAAGAGGCTGTTGATACTTCTGTTGGGTGTTTAAGGAAGATGGCACAGCATAAGCAACAGAAACAGCAGCATATGCCAAGAGTGATTCCAGGCATGGGAGCTGGAAAGTACCACATTCTCAGGCGGAAGCAGATAAAGATTGAGACAGAGGCATGGGCTCAGGCGGCACAGGAATACAAAGAGCTTCTAATGGATATGTGCGAGAAGAAGCTTGCGCCTAATTTGCCTTACATGAAGTCTTTATTTTTGGGCTGGTTTGAGCCTTTTAGGGATCAGATTGTTGCAGAGCAGGAGCTGTGTAAAGATCCCAAGTGCAAGGCTTCACATGCCCCGTACTTCAATGAGCTTCCTTCAGATATGATGGCAGTCATCACTATGCATAAGCTGATGGGTTTGCTCATGACAGCAAGTGGAGATGGGAGTGTTCGGGTTGTTCAGGCTTCTTGTCAGATTGGTGATGCCATTGAGCAAGAGGTGTGAGATTTTGCATCTTTTTGCTGGGTTGGCTTATTCTTGTTCCACTGGTTTAAGTTAGTAACATACTGAATGAGTTTTGGGCTTTGTTTGGTAATTCTTTTTCCAGCTTTATGCTTCAAAGACCAAGTATATCAAAACTTTTATGTTTTGCGGTAAACATGCATTGGAAAGCGCAATCGCATAAATGCACCTTCTTCATTGAGAAACACAGTTGTAGATTTTTTTTAACATTTGATTTTTACAAGGGTTTGAATCTTTGGCTTCTACTATAAACAGTGCCACTCAACCAAGGTTTAAAATTGTGCAATTAGGTATTAAAACGTTTTTTTGTTCGTGAGACGAGGCGTAAGCCTCAAAATTAAAAAAATTGCTTAAAGAGAAAATAAATATTTAAAGTGATTTTTAATATAATACTCAAATAATATGTTAAATGATGACATACTAACTTTCTATTGAACTATGAAGTAACAAATTGATATACTTTTGAAACAAAAAATTGCACAAGATGTAGAGTGACAAGTAATAAATTACGTGAAATAGAATTGAAATTCAAATATTAAAAAACCAAAATAATATTAAATATAGAAATTACATAAAAGTATCATATAACATCAAATTCAACTCTAAATTCCTTTTTTCTTAGTTCCCTATTCATCCATATTTAATTCCTAGAGAAAGTTGAAATAGTTGACAACAACTAAGAAACCATCTATATTATCATCACTAAGAGGGTCTTTTTTGAGTCATCGTCATAACAAATTGGCCTCTTCCTTGTCTCATCCTGTGAAGTCCAAATGCTTCCCAACCTGCTTATTCTTCATTTATTTCAAACATCTTCCTCGTTCATAAATATTTTTTATCAACATAAATATGAGATTGATTTTGCAAAAATTTTCAGAGGAGGTGGTGGTGGTGTGCGGTTTTCAAGTGATCCTAAGCAAAGGCTATGATGGTAGTGGCTGTGGTGAAGGCGGCGGGCTAGAGATCGAGGCAATTTAGAGGAAGTTATTGTGGCTTGGGGGTGCATGATTTGTTCAGGGCTTTAGTTTAGGCTTTAGGTAAATTTTAATTAAATATATATATATAAATAGGATGAGGCGTAAGCCTCACGCCAGCGAGACGAGGAGACGAGGTGGGCCTCAACCAAGCTGAGCCGCAAGCCTCATAAAAAAAGCTCAAGGCATAAGCCTCAAGGAATTTTTCACTCGAGTTGCGCTGATGCAGGCCTCAAGGCGAGTCTCATGTTGCGCAATTTTAAATAATGCACTCAACCAAATGGTTGGTGGTAACATACTTGTGGAGTAGCTTACTCAGCTCAAAGAGTGTAGGGGTACCATGATTACTACATATGTAAACATGTTAGAGCTAGTTTCCTATCATAACCACTTTCCAAGCAATTGAATTTACTTAAAATTTAATAGTTTTGCCATGTTAAAATAGGGTGGTCACCAAATAGTCATCATCAACACAATTATGCTAATATCTTTGGTTGGCGTCATGTACCCTTTCCATCCTGTTGACTTGATATTGTTTTATTTAATGCCAGTAATCTTTTGGTTGAATTTTGCAGCATTGTCATGCATTAGTGGAAGTGTTTTCTCCCAAATCCTTCTACATTCAATATATGGTTGCTTTTTTGGTGCTTTTACTGTCCCTGTAGATAAACTTTTAAAGTCCTTCTTGGCCAAAGGTAGAATTGCAAGTTGGTTAACTATTTGGAAATATTTTGATTCACTAAAATTCCTTGTTGGATGGGCCCAGTTGCTCCTACTTCTCAAGTAAAAACAATGCTTGATATAGATTCCTATATATTTTATAAGAAGTGTCATGGCTTAGAAAGCTCAAATGGAGCAAGGGGGGAATAAACGATTGAAGTGAAAGGGTGTGAACTACCCACACATGCCTAATATGCTATTACCAGAAAAATACATACTAATAGCAGAACGGTCACTCACACATGGTACGTTCACTACTTATACTCATCACGTTATAAGTGTTTCATATAATAATATATAGCAATGAATAACCATCCAATTAAAGATCTAATTTATGAAGGAGTCACTAAATTTTGATACTTTAATTTTAGATAATAGTAAGATACAAAGCTGGATATGTAGATGTATCATCTAGATGTGTATCATATGGTCCTCTTTATGATATTTATCCAGATAATTCACAATTCTATGAATCCAACAAATCATACAATAGCACATATGAACAAATGTGTATAAAACTTCACTATATGTTTCATGTACCTAACCATAGTTGTTCCTTGTCGATTATACGCAAAATGTTGTTTATGACTCATCTGCTCCATTGGAGGTATTTTCTAAAAATAATCACCATTAATGGAGCTGAGTTATATTTATAAATCTATAACCTAGTATATATGAAAATTCTAAATAAAAGTAAAGAAAATATGAAAACAATATAATGTGTGTGAACAATTAATATTATTGTACGATTTTATAGATAAACATGACATTTGACGCAACAATCACTATCATGAAATAGATAATAGTAGCAATTATCATAGCATATGAAGTCACAAGCATAACCATAACATTTGATTATGATCATCATCATCATCATAAATCATAGCATATAATGGCATGGCTTTTAGATTACAAGTAAAGTAACTAATAACTATACATTCCATCTCAAGAGCAAGAGCCCTAGTAACTGTAGCATATCATAAACCTTGCTATTGGTTTATATCTTCGTCGGCATAGTAGGGGGCAACTCTTATATCTGCTATTGTTAGTGGAAAAAAGATGCCTCACTCACTGTTGTCCTGATAAATCATCCATCAGCATAATGGGGCACAATTTATACGTCTTCTATTGTTTGTGAAGGAAAGGTTAAGATCATAAACACATGGGTGCATTAATGTCTTTGATTAGTACCATAATGGGTGCTCCAACTATTAAAATGATTTCTATTCTATGCTATTGTTATGTGACCTTGCAAAAATATAAGTCAATATAGTGCATTCCTTGGATGACTTTAAGATGAAAGGGCAAAAAAAAAAGAGTAAAACGTTATTCTAAGATTAGATGGGGGCATTTAAAGAATATTAACAAAAATATTTTTAAGAGTAAGATACTAGATTTTAAGATTTTGTCTGTGCGTGAGGAAGCTAATTTTATATGAGAAAAAGTAGCTAGTAATATTAAGAATGTTATAAAAGATATGCTTGGAGTATCAAAGGAAAAAGCTCCTAATAGTAAAAGTAGTTGGTGATGGAATCAAAATGTGCAAGAAAAGATAAAAAATAAGAAGATTTGTTATAAAAATTGGTTTAGATATAAAAATTCTGATAATTGGGAAAGATATATAAAGGCCCGTAAGGAGTCTAAGAAAGCAATATGCGATGCAAAATTTTTAGCTTTTAATGATTTATATAATAGATTAGATACTAAGGAAGGCAAAAGATATGTGTATCAGTTAGTCAAACAAAGAGATAAGAGTAGTAAGGATTTAGTTCAAGTGAAGTGTATTAAGTATGAAGATAAAAAAATACTTTTTATTAGAAGAGGATATTCAACAAAGGTGGATGAGATATTTTTATAAACTCTTTAATGAAGGTTATGAGAATGTGATTGACTTTAGTGACATTAGCATTTAGCACCCTAAATGAAAATAAGTTTGTATTTATCGGCATATTAGTAAAATCGAAGTTAGAGAGACTTTAAAGAAAATGAGGTGTGGAAAAGCTATTGGACCTGAAGATATTCCAATAAAGGTGTGAAAATATTTAGGAGATGAAAGAATTTTTTGGCTTACTAAACTTTTTAATATTATTTTGAAGATTAAAAAGATATCAGATGGGTGGAGAATGAGTGTGTTGATTCTTATTTTGAAGAATGAAGGTGATGCACAAGGTTGTGTGAATTATAGAGGAATTAAGTTAATGTGTCATATTTTAAAATTATGGGAGAGAGTTATGGAGCATAGGTTGTGGTGTGATACTAATATTTCTCAAAATCAATTTGGATTCATGCCATGTAGGTCTACTATGAAAGCTATACATTTATTGAGAAGTTTGATAGAGAAGTATAGAAAGAATAAGGAGGATCTACCTATGATATTTATTGATTTAGAGAAATCATATGATAAAGTTCCAAGAGAATTGCTATGGATAGTTCTAGAAAATAAAGGGGTTAATATTTCTTATATTCAAGTCATTAAGGATATGTATGCAAGAGCTATTACTTGTGTTCAGACACAAGGTGGTTTGACCAAGTTTTTTCCTATTTCAGTGGATTACATCAAGGATCAACCTTAAGCCCATATCTTTTTGCTTTAGTCATGGATGTTCTCACTAGACATTTGCAAGAGGTTGTACCCTAGTGTATGCTTTTTGCTGATGATATTCTTCTTGTTGATAGGACTAGAGAGGGAGTTGAAGGTAAACTTGAATTATGGAGGTCAACTTTAGAGTTTAAAGGCTTTCGTTTGAGTAGATCTAAACCTGAATATATGGAGTGTAATTTTAGTAATAATAGTTCTAGTGGGGGGATTGTGACCTTGTGATCAAGTCATTAGTAAGAGTACATGTTTTAGATATCTTGGGTCTATTGTCCATAGTGATGGTGAAATAGATGGGGATATTATTAGTAGAATTCAAGTTGGATGGTTGAAGTGGAGGAATGCATCAGGCTTGTTGTGTGATAGAAAAGTTCCCCACAAACTTAAGGGAAAATTCTATAAGATGGTGGTTAGACCTGTAGTACTTTATGGTGCAGAATGTTGGCCATTAAAAGAGAAGCATAATATTAAGTTAAGTGTCGTAGAAATGACGATGCTCAGTTGGATGAGTGGCTTTACTGTTAAAGATAGGATACGAAATGAGCATATACGTGAAAAGGTTGAAGTAGCTCCAATGGAAGATAAGATTAGAGAGTCTCGCCTTAGATGGTTTGGTCACATAAAATGACGGCCTTCTGATGAACCAGTTAGGAAAGTAGATATATTAGATTTGACTTATGTTAAGAAGGTAGAGGTAGACCTAAAAAGACTTGGTTAGAAAATATTAGAAATGGGCCTTCTTTATTAGATTTAAATGAGAATTTAACTTTTAACAAGGCATAATGGAGAAAAAGGATTCATGTAGCCGACTTCACATAGTGGGATTAAGGCTTAATGTTGTTGTTGTTGTTGTGCATTCCTTGGACACGCCTCCTATTGTAAAAAAAAAAAATCTTAAGTCGACCATCTTATGTCCCTACTTTTTCCTCTCTTTCTCTTTCCCACTCTCCCACCCCATTTGTACCAAGAAAATATTGTAAATTATCTTCTTTTTTTCCTTGCTACTATCTCTCTCTCTTCTACCCAACCATGCACACATATCTCCATTCCTCACTTGCCAAAGGAATTACCTACACATATGCTTGGCCTCCTAAACCTCACTTGAAGAGGGAGGGGATAGGTTATCTAACTAGCACCTCTTACACGTATTAATGTCTTGAGCGTTTTCCCAAGCTGGCAGAAGGCATAAAGTGGAGTGTTACATTCTCCTTCTGCCTCGAAGTTCTTCAGAAGCATTGCTAAAAATTTTTCCATAGTTTGAGTACATGAGTGTTAAGATAGCGTAGGGAGCACTGACATGTTTCATGATTTTGTGATTTTTCAGTATCCGACAAGTGCTGTGTTTGGATCTGTTTAGGGAATACGTGTGTTGACCCTTATTTTGCTATGCCTGCTTAATATGGTGTTCCTTATACGGTGGGATGGTGCTTAAGCTGCTGAATAAGCTGGCAATTAAAATTCTCTCGTCAGGAATTATGTTGGGGATTCTAGACTTGGAATTTTAGAAATATTTAAACCATTGTACACGGTCGTTAATCTTGTCCAGTTTTTAAATCTAGAACTTGAATAAATTTCAGCTGCAAAACTAGCTTGCAATTACAACCCTCCCTTCACGAGTTCTTTAGGGGATACTGGACTTCAAACTTTAAATACCCAAAGCATTGTGCATGATAATTAAAATTGTTCACTTTTAGATGTTAGAACAAAATTAAGCGTTCCTTTCTCAAAAAGACTTTCTTTTCCTCCCATTTGTTTTGCTTGTAATTTTAAATGTTTAATTCTTTTCTCATTTGTGATCATTATTGTAACTTGTGGCAAACTTTCTTTGTTTATTTTTATTTATATGATTCTAATCTGTACATCTGTTAATTACTAAGTTGTTTACTTTTTAATTTGGAAATTTTGCCTAAAAAGTTTGTTTTTTTTAATTTTCTTTGATTTTTTAAGTTTTTTGTATTGATCTGAACATTCTAATTCCCTAATTCTAATTATCCTTTATTTTTTATGAATTTGCAACTTGTACAATCTGGCTACTATGGGCTACCTTGTTTTAACTTGTTACAGATATCATTTGTTCGAACAGGCTAGGATTTATAGATTTTTGTTGAAAACAAAGAAGCAAAATGGTAACAATAAGAGAGGTCTATATGATAATGATGATCCAGTAGCTAAAGAAGAAAGTCTCTTGAGGAAAAAGGTTGAAGATTTGATAAAGAAACAAAAGCTGCCCCAATTAAGGAGTATAGTTAAAGGCCAGGATAAAACTAGACCGTGGGGTCAGGATGCTCAGGCGAAGGTTTCTTCTTTATGCCCATTCTTTTTTACCAAGATATGTTGTGTATTCATTAGTATCCTAGCATTTTCTTGAAGAGGTTTCTTCTCCTTTAGTTGTAATGCCTTCACCCACATATTCTGTGAATTTAGGTGGGGAGCCGCTTGATTGAACTATTAATTGATACAGCTTATATACAACCCCCAGTTAATCAGCAAATAGATGGTCCACCTGATATCCGTCCTGCATTTAGACATAAGCTCAAGACTTTGGCAAAAGAACTGTGAGAAAATAATATATTTATTTATATATGCTGTTTTATGTGGTTTCTCATTTGCTAGGCATTTCACCTTGGTAATTGGTAATTGATTAACAAGCAGGAAGAAATCTAGCAGGAGATATGGGGTTATAGAATGTGATCCGCTGGTTCGTCAAGGGCTAGAGAGAACAGTAAGACTACGATTGTAAATGTGTTTTCTTACTGTAATCTTTCTTTATCTGTGTGCTTATTGTCTTCTTCTTCTTCTTTATTTTTTTGTGGGTTTTGTAGGCTAGGCACATGGTCATCCCGTACATGCCTATGTTGATACCTCCTGTGAATTGGACAGGGTAGGATCCAAATCTTCATTATGAGCAATTATGTCAATGGTACCAATTGGCAATTTCATTTTCTTAAAACCTCTTTGAAAATGCTAACGTTGAAATATGCATTATGTCTTGGTCATCATCATCATCATTATCTTCATGCTGATTAGCCTAATCATGACTATTTGGGCTCAACCGTTTGTTTCTATCTAGTGCTATATTATGATGTTAACTCTAGTTTATAAATCATTTTGTGAAACTAGTTAATGTGTCATACTTTAAAACTATGGGAACGAGTTATGGAGCATAGGTTGCAGCGTGATACTAATGTTTCTCAAAATCAATTTGGATTCATGCCGGGTAGGTCTACTATGGAAGCCATACATTTATTAAGAGGTTTGATGGACAAAATATAGAGAGAATAAGGAGGTTTTACATATGATATTTATTGATTTAGAAAAAGCATATGATAAAGTTCCAAGAGAAGTGCTATGGAGAGTTCTTGAAAAGAAAGGAGTTAATAACGCTTATATTCAAATCATTAAAGATATGTATGCAGGAGCTATTACTTGTGTTCAAACACAAGGTGGTTTGACCAAGTATTTCCCTATTTCGATTGGATTACATCAAGGATCAGCCTTAAACCCGTATCTTTTTGCTTTAGTCATGGATGTTCTCACTAGACATTTGCAAGAGGATGTACCTTGGTGTATGCTTTTTGCTGATGATATTCTTCTTGTTGATAAGACTAGAGAGGGAGTTGAAGGTAAATTAGAATTATGGAGGTCAACCTTAGAGTCTAAAGGTTTCCGCTTGAGTAGATCTAAAATGGAATATATGGAGTGTAATTTTAGTAATAATAGACCTAGTGAGGGGATTGTGACTTTGGGCGATCAAGTCATTAATAAGAGTACACGTTTTAGATATCTTGGATCTATTGTTCAGAGTGATGGTGAAATAGATGGGGATATTATCAGCAGAATCTAAGTTGGATGGTTGAAATGGAGGAATGCATCGGGCTTATTGTGTGATAGAAAAGTACCCCTCAAACTTAAGGGAAAATTCTATAAGATGGTGGTGAGACCTGCAATGCTTTATGGTGCCGAATGTTGGCCATTAAAAGAGAAGTATAATTCTAAGTTAAGTGTTGCAGAGATGAGGATGCTCAGGTGGATGAGTGGCTTTACCCTTAGAGATAGGATACGAAATGAGCATATTCGTGAAAAGGTTGGAGTAGCTCCAGTGGAAGATAAGATTAGAGAGAGTCGCCTTAGATGGTCTGGTCACATAAAACGGCGGCCTCCTGATGACCCAGTTAGGAAGGTAGGTCTTAGATTTGACTTATGTTAAGAAAGGTAGAGGTAGACCTAAAAAGACTTGGTTAGAAAATATTAGAAATGATCTTTCTTTATTAGATTTAAACGAGAATTTGACTTTTAACAGGACACAATGGAGAAAAAGGATTCATGTAGCCGACCCCACATAGTGGGATAAAGGCTTGATGTTGTTGTTGTTGTTGTGAAACTAGCTTTATAATTACCTATTTCTTCTTCTTCTTTTATGTGTTCAACATTAATTTTGTCTCCTTGCCTTAGTGGTTCATTCTATGCTTTTTTGGGCACACGGCAAAATTGCCCAGTCTTTTTTCTATAACTTCGTATTCACTGAGTGTCTCGTGCATGGTCTCTATAATACAATCGTTTTACACACTTTGTCCTACTCTTTCAATACATTCATCACAGTAATATCACTTCTGCTAGAAAGTTGTTCTTGTTACAATTTTTAAAAAGCTTATAATCCTTTCAGCATGGTTGTCTTGGTTTCAGCTCTTGCAATCAGATTTGCACAAACATTTCAATTAGAATCATTCTTAACTAATTATGCAGTCACTGGACATAGTTTGATTTGTGTTTTAATGTTTGTGGCTTTTTTTTTGTGTGTTCCATCTTGTGGGCAGGTATGATAAAGGAGGACACTTATTTTTGCCATCTTACATAATGAGAATTCACGGAGCAAGAAAACAGCGCGAGGCAATAAAAAGGGTGCCAAGGAATCAATTGCAACCGGTTTTTGAGGTTTTATAGATTTCTTTTTCTAGCTTTATTTTCTCCATGTTTAGCTGAATTAAACAATTAATCATACTTCCAGAGGGATACTATACTACAAAATTAAGTTTTTTTATTCAGCTTCCTTGTGTTTGTTACTAACTCTATGTTCTTTGGTTGAAATAGCTATTATATCTAGGTTTCTCTCCTTTTCTTGGCATTTGTTATGAATGTCTCTACATAGTTAAGAAAAGACATGTCCATGGATCTCTGTCACCTTGTAAAAGCAATGAAAAGTCTCCTTTTTGCTATGTTACTGGCTTCTCATTCTGTGAGAGCTTGCTCAGTAGACATTGCATATCATCAAAGAACAATCCTATCAATTTTCATTGTATTATTCTACTTTTCCAGGCCCTTGATACCCTTGGGGCAACCAAATGGAGGATTAACAGAAGGGTTCTTGGTATTGTAGACAGAATATGGTCTAGTGGTGGGCGTCTTGCAGAATTGGTGGACCGCGATGATGTGAGTAGCTTCATGGTCCTTAACTGTAATGTTTGATTGTTTGGCTTTTGGTTAATTGATTGGATTTTCTAAACTTTGTTTGTAAGCCCAATTGTTACCATCTTGCTAGCCTCTCTTCTTTTTTTCTTCTTTTAAACTTTCTACATTTGTGATTCAGATTCCACTTCCAGAAAAACCTGAAACTGAAGATGAGAATGTAATTAAAAAATGGAGGTGGAAATTAAGAGCGACAAAAAAGGAAAATAGTGAGAAACATTCCCAGCGGTGTGATGTGGAACTTAAATTAGCGGTAAGAAGTTTTACTTGGGGTCTAGGTTAAATTTTTTTGATGATGCCATAGTTCTTGTTGAACTGAATTTTCTTTTCTGGAGCAGGTAGCTCGGAAAATGAAAGATGAGGAAGGTTTCTATTATCCACATAACCTTGATTTTAGGGGCCGTGCATACCCAATGCATGCGCATCTGAATCATCTTGGTTCAGATTTATGTCGAGGCGTGTTAGAATTTGCCCAGGGGCGTCCATTGGGAAAGTCTGGCTTGCGCTGGTTGAAGATTCATTTGGCAAATTTATATGGGAATGGTGTCGACAAAAAGTCATATGATGGTCGAATTGCTTTCACTGAGAATCACTTGGGCGATATATTTGATTCAGCGGATAGGCCACTTGAAGGTGAACGCTGGTGGTTGACAGCCGAGGATCCATTTCAGTTTCTGGCAGTGTGCATAAACGTGTCAGAAGCATTAAGAAGCTCTTCGCCAGAAACTACAATTTCTCATTTACCTGTGCATCAGGTCAAGCGTTTTTCTCAAACTGTATGTGTTTTAAGTGCTTTTTTCACAGGAGAAGTGATTATGCTGGAGCCTATGGGTTTTCTTTTGTAGTTGTTTGCAACATGAACTGACATGTTGAATTAGCTTTCCTATAAGATGAAATTTTAAACTAAAGCTCGTTTTTAGGTACATTATCTTACTTTTAGGTTCTATTGGCAATGCTTATTGGCAAACGCTATCCCTTGTAATTTATTTAGAAGGATCAAGGACTCTTTTGTACCTGCTATGTTTAACTTTCAAATTTAATTAGGAATTTTTCCAATAGCTTAGTGAGTGATTAGATACTCTGCAGTGTGGTGAACTTTGTGCATTGGAGGTGCACCCTTATTTTAGTTCGCTGGGTCATTACAGATAAATATTAGTGGATTAGCTTAAAATGATCTTACTACACTGAAACCAAAATCAGCTGCTTCTGTCAAAAGTGGGTCGAAATTCAAGAGGCTGTTTTAATGATGAGGCCATCTTCTGATAACTCTCGCTCATGACAACACTAGGTTATGCACCTTGTAGCCTTGTTTAGTAAAGCTGCTTTAGTTCTTTATCAGCAAGTTTGCATAGCTTGTTGTAATTGAGATTATTTGCTATTTTTCAAGTACTATCATCAAATTATTTGTCTTTAATTTGGTATTAACAAGAAAACTATAGGTACTTTTCTTTGAGTATTATATTTGTCATAGTAGAGTTTTCTCTTGTGCTTTTCAACTGAGTGGCTTAAACTATTTATTCTCCTTTTTCTCAGGATGGTTCTTGTAATGGTCTTCAGCATTATGCAGCTCTTGGAAGAGACAAGGTAAACTTCCTGCAATATATTTTTCGTATGTTCTTTCATTTTACCCTGGAGATCAGATATATCAGGAAACCATAAGCAAAGTGTGGGCTTTTTGTTCAATGGTTAATATGCAACTAAAAGCTTATATTATTTTGCACTGTTCTTAGCCTTTTCTTGAACTGCTAAGTTGATCTCATGTTAAGATTTAAATTTTTTTATTAGTACTCAATACTTTTGTTTTTAGTGTTTATCTTAAGAAAATTAGGGCGCACGTTTTAGCTAGGTATTGCTTGCATGAGGATATGGTAGGCGTAGGAGTAATGACAATGTTTCTTACTTTCTTTCAAAATTGAAATAGTGTATCAGTTGCAGAATATTAACTTCATCCTTTCTTTCGATATTTGACGTAAAGAAGCATCAGGAGATCTGATATTGCATTTCTTATGAAATTGAGACAGGGCATCTCCTGCTTTAGTTCTAGTTTTTAGTCTCGCTGTTTTATTTCTATTCCTTACATTTTCCTTGGCATTTTCAGCAACTCATCCCCGTCCCCTGCCTGGATGGGCTACCTTATATACAAAACATTATCTGTTTCCCTTTCTCACCAATGCTCTTGAATAACTTACTTATTTTCCAACTTTTAAGTGGTCATTAACATTAACAAAGTCTTCATCTTTCCTCTCACGCCATACCTCTATTACTGGCAATCATCTCCATAATTGCAGACGAAAACTTGTCATGTTCTTCATTTAACTTAACATTTACAGGCTTTCTCTCTTCCTATTGATTTCTTTTCTTGAGCTTAGAGTAATATGCCTATCTAATATTTTCCTTTGCTCTAATTGAAGTTAGTTCTGTGTAGTTAGGGGCTGCGGCAGTAAACTTGGTTGCCGGTGACAAGCCATCTGATGTTTACTCTAGCATAGCTGCCAGGTAAGCTCGTTTCATAATTGACATGCGTGCTTTATGTTGTTACTAGTAGCTTTGATAGAATTCGTAGAACTGATGGAGAAATTTTCTAAAGCCTTTCCTTTTGCAAGAATTTTTTTTTTTAAGTTTCACTATCATTTGTTGACAAATATCTTTATAATAATTCAAAATTTTGAATCTAGAGTGTTGACAATTAGAAAAATTCTATTGTGTCCCAAGCTTGGATATGGAAGGTTGGCAAGAATGAATTGAAATGAGGATTCATAAGGCTGACCTCAAATAGTTGAGATAAGGCTAATGATGATGATGAAGTTTCTTCAATTAGGGAAGTGTAGCAACAACAAATTGCAGAATGTAGTGTGACAGAAATAATATTGTTAAAACATGCATGAAAAAACTCGAAAACATGGTGCGAGAAATGATCCTTCTCTGAAGTCTGAAAGATTAAGTGAGAAAAACTTTTTGAAGATAAGATATTACAAAATTGAGTAATCTAATTTTGGTATGTGTAAAAGAGTTTAGAGATGAACTAATAAGGTTGGTAGATAATATTAATGTGGAAGCGTTATGAATGAAAATTGATAAAACAAAAGATTATGTAGCTGGAAACTACTTAGCAAGACTTGTCATGTTGCATGCTGTTCATGGAAGCTCTAGGAATTGACATGTCATGTTGCACTTTGTTCATGGAAGTATATCTACATAGTTTTAAGACTAAAGTTTCTCCACTGGAAACTATTGTTAAAAAAATTTTCATTCTAACTTTCTATTTTTGTTGCACTCTAGTAAAATTTGAACCTTACAATATCCTAGAAAAGGAACTGCAAGCTATTTGTTATGGCTTCTCCTGTAAAATATAGTTTATATTTCCTTGACTATATCTTTCTTCATTTTTTAGCTTCTGGTTTTTCTATGCTAAACATTGAGATGTTCCTGTTATAAATGTTGTGCAGAGTGTTAGAAATTATGCAAAGAGATGCTGAAAAAGATAGCAGCACCGACCCAAATGTGGCTCATGCTAGGCTTTTAATTGGTCATGTATGATCTAAGCACTTTTTTAATCTTCCATTTTTACGAAGGCTTACTAATTTTCTGCATTTTTCTTGATTCCTAAAAGATGATTCAGATTATTAAGTGGGTGATGATAGGGGTTTTTATAGCGCTTTCATTCCATGGCATGGTAGATTAACATGGCTTTTTTATTACTTTTTTGTTCATGAATACACCTGCATTGTATTATTAGGAAATATGGTATCAATCCTTTTTTGGGTTGTAAAATTCTGGTTTAGGATTTCGATATACATATTATTAAGTGACAGTAAGAGAGAGTTCTCTCCTTAATCCCAAAATAACAAAAGAGCTCTATTTAAAATTTTTCTCTCTAAAAGTTTGAACACTTTTTATTCATTTGAAGTCATTAAAAGAATCAAATCACATCCATCCAATTAATTTAACATCTAATCTAGTTTTTATATAATTAATCCATTCTAATCATAATTCATATAAAAATAAAATTGAAAAGAACATATATTTCCTTATTATTCAAAGATTTTGACATATTCTGAATTTATCTTTAAATGTTTAGACAATGAAAGAAAGTATCTACCATCTTTAAAAGCAAACTTAAGGTGAGAGTTTAATTTCAAAATGAGATTATCTTGATTTTTTTTAATCTATTTCGTATATTTAATATAATCTATATACTATTTTTTTTTAATTAGATTTTATGAAGAATCAATCTGAAAAGAATTTGCTATTGCTTAGTATGCACTTTTTTTATTAAATGATAATAAAACCAGTTTTGCTTTTTTTTTTAAATTTTGGAAACCTTTTGTTCCCAATTATTAAAAATTTTGTAATTTAAATAAATATTATTTTATTAATTGATCTTTTTTTAAAATATTTCAATAATAATAAAACTTAAAACCTATTATTGTTTAATTATAATTTTAATTATTTAATTTTTTGAATATATCATATTATTAAAATCACTTAATAGTTTATTGATTTTTCTTTCAAAATTAGACCTAAAAATTGAAGATTGTTTGGCGATTAGATAGAGACAATTTGTTACTAGATTCGACTTGGCTCAAGCTTCGATCGAGTGGCTTTGTGCAAATTTTCAGCCAAGATTGGATTGGCTCAATATCAAATTGTTAACAATGTTATAAGAAATTATCCTAAAATGAA
This sequence comes from Dendrobium chrysotoxum, assembly GCA_019925795.1. NCBI lineage: Eukaryota > Viridiplantae > Streptophyta > Magnoliopsida > Asparagales > Orchidaceae > Dendrobium > Dendrobium chrysotoxum. The sequence continues at coordinate 85,624,181 of CM034312.1, forward strand.
TGAAAGAAAAAGTATTAATATTTTGGATTACCATAGAACACCTCGTTTTATTTTGTTTTTTTTCTTTCTTGCAATGCATTGCGTGGGGTTACTTTATTGTTGTGTTCATAGCTTGAACTTGCATCTTTAGGAAATCAATAATGTCTCTCATCCTAATGGTATGTAAGATTCAAACCTCTCTTGCATTTGCTAATCAAGCTGATTTATATGGATTAGGTGGACCGCAAATTGGTGAAACAGACTGTTATGACTTCTGTTTATGGTGTCACCTATATTGGGGCACGCGAGCAAATAAAGAAAAGGTTAAAGGAACGCAATGCTATCGCAGATGATTCTGTACTATTTAAGGCTTCTTGCTATGCTGCAAAAGTATGAACAATACTCTTATTTCGCTTAAGTTTGCAAAATTTGAATAAAGAGCAGTATTTGCTATCTTGTGGGACATTTATGTTGGAATGATGTTTTTTACTATTTGTGCAGATTACCTTGACCGCGCTTGGGGAGATGTTTCAAGCTGCCCGAAGTATCATGAACTGGCTCGGCGACTGTGCAAAGGTTTGTTTATTTAAGGATCCAGCAGCAACAACAAACTCTCTTTCAGCTTTTTGTTCTTCCATGGAGCAGATATTGAACAGGCTATGTTATCATGAAAGCTATGTAATTTTCTAATGCACAAACTAGAAGTAAACATGAGAAAGTCTTATCTCCATTCCTCTTATATACCACCATTCCTCTACTTAACTGACATAATTATGAGCATGGAAGATTGACATGTAGTTTTTTTTGTGAAACCTCTTTCTTAAATGTATTACCAGTCTCTGGGACATCTAATGTCTATCTTGATTATGAAGGGACAGAGCTCCAAATTTTGCTTCACTATCAAACAAGACATAGTTATGTGAAAATATGTGAAAACGGATACCACACTAACTAGTAAGTTGACCTAAAGTCATTGTATCAGGACTTGATGATAGAGTGACGTTGGATAATAACTTTTTCACAACTTAACGTTTGGCCAGTATGGCAGATTGTATAGAAACTGCTAAACATGTGGAGAAAAAGGAACTAGTTAGTTTTTTTTTCCCAGAAGTATCTTTTGGATCCAACTTTTCAGGTTGCATGTCTTTCAGCTGTGCTTTGTTATTTCTAAACAGGTCATGACTTTTGTAAAACTTGTGGGGTTACTTGAAGCATTAGAATTTAATAACTCCCAAAGCTGATGAAAGTAATGGAATTGATCGCTGAAAAGATCCAGCTAAAATTTTCTGACATGAAAATGGTTCTTCTCAGTGCTATGAATGCAACTTTGTGCCACCAACTATATCTTGCTAGTACATATATCTGAGTACATGCTTATGAAACAGAAAAAAATAAACTATAATTTGTGCTGTTATCTTATTTTCTAAAACGTGGTATATGCCACAGTTCGAAGTTCTTACATAGGATAGAATGATTTTGAGTGTTTATAATGGTACTTGAATCATTGACTCGTTGGCTAACATTACTCTCCTCTTCTTTTACCATTACCCAACTGGACAATAGATCCAGACTACAGCCTGATATCAGGAGCTCTGATTTCCATTTATGTAATATGAGGCTGTCCTTTTAGACATTAGAATCAACTAAACTAATATCTTACCTTCCACTTTTAAACCTCCAATTTATTTCATGTTTTATTGACGTGACTGCAAGAAATAATGCATTATTAGCTAACGATTTTGCATGTTCAAAACAGTTGATTGCCTTGGAAAATCAACCAGTGAGGTGGAAGACGCCACTTGGCCTTCCTGTGGTTCAACCATATAATAAACTAGGAAGGCATCTAGTAAGGACCCCTCTCTCTCTCTCTCTCTCTCTCTCTCTCTCTCTCTCTCTCTCTCTCTCTCTCTCTTTCTCTCTCTCTCTCTCTCACTCATGAATCAATAACTCACTCTCATGCGCCCTCACTTACACACAGCATCCACACAAATCACATGCATGTGCATCACCCCCATACATGCATGCGCACATGCCTACATAAACATGCATAAAACCTCATGTAAGTACTTAGCTGTAGAGATGATTGAACAGACTCAATCCACAAGTGCCTTCTTATAAACTCATACAGGCTCATAAACATGGTCAATTGGGCATCATGCTTCCTTTCGGCGCTCACACTTGTGTATCATTGCTGAGTAAAAAGAATTGCCTGCAGATAATAGTTCACATGCTTTTCACCCACTACCTTGCTCTCTTTTGCTGGATTTGTGTGATTACATAAGCTAACAAGCATTCTTGCTTAAATTATAACTGCTTTGATTGATTTTTCCTGTAGATTAGAACATCTCTTCAAGTCTTAACATTGCAACGAGAGACCGACATGGTAACTAGTTGAACTTTTTTAAATTCTGACAAATCAAATTCTATTTCCAAAATCATAACTTTACAACGCTATTTAATCATCAAAACTTGTCTGAAAGTATCATATTCTGACTATCTGACTTTTATGTAGGTTATGGTGAAACGTCAGAGAACAGCCTTTCCACCAAACTTTATCCATTCCCTTGATGGATCCCATATGATGATGACTGCAGTGGCCTGTAGAAACGCTGGACTGAATTTTGCAGGTAATTTATTGTTGCAGGTTTTGTCTCTTGATACTTACAGCTAATGCACCTAGGTTTTAATTTAGATATTTAATTTTATTTTCAGGAGTCCATGATTCATACTGGACACATGCATGTGATGTTGATGAGATGAACACAATTCTTCGAGAAAAGTTTGTGGAACTGTACGAGCAGCCAATTTTGGAGACTGTAATGTTTCTTTTGCCTTGGATTTTAACATGAGAAGCTAAACTAGTATACTGAATCTAGATTTACAAATCTTTCAACTATTCGACCATGCCATTTCTGATCTGAATGTCTCAGTGCGTGAGGGAAAGATTAAAAAAAATCTATGATGGAAGATCAAACTATGTTGTGGGCATTTGACCGTTGCTACTTGATGCGTTAGACAACCTTGCAGTTTAGCTCAGCCATTTGCTGTTTATATCCATCTTTATCTCACGGAGCCACACCACACTGAGAAATCCCCTTTATTTATCCATCATTTCATTTTTTTTTATCTTCTTCATTATCTTTTGAAATTCTTGTATGGCTATTGCATCCGAACTTCACCGCTACTAGAGGTTCTGATACTAATTAGTTCATTTCACCTCCCGGACAGTTCCAGTCCATATTATCTTTGTTTATTTGAGAACTTTTTGTATTACATCTTGCTATATAAATCCTTCTACTAATTTCTTCATGCAGTCCTGAGTGCTTTTACCGTTGGAATTTGAAAATCCTGCTTTATATTTCCTAATCACTGAAAATTTTGCAGTTGCTGGAGAGCTTTCAAGAATCATTCCCTACTTTATCTTTCCCTTCGCTGCCGGAGCACGGTGATTTCGACCTGAAAGATGTTCTGGATTCACCCTATTTTTTCAACTGAAGGATAGTCATTGGCTCTGTTCTTGATACAATCCTAATGATTCAGCAACAGCTCTGTACAGATAATTCCTGACACTAAATGCCAGCCTGCAACAAACATGAGAGTTTAAAGCAGCTCATAACCATCTTCTTGGGCTAGTCTGAAGTAACATTTCTGCTCATAATTCTGATTGAGATGGCTAATGATGACCTACTTGTGCCACTATAACGTTGAAAAAGATTCAGGAAATGCAGTGTTGAATCATTATTGCAAGCTGAGGTGAAAACCATCGGCATCGGCGAGCAGCAGTTCAGGCACATCGTCTGCAAACAGAGCTCAGCGATAAACCAAGGTTTCGTCCCAGACGGCTTTCTTACTGTTTCTTAAAGTTGTTTTTTAGTGAAAAAATTAAAATTTTTTACAAAAAAATAGCTTTAAGAAGCAGTAAGAAAGTCATCCCAAACGAAGCCCAAATCTAAAAAAACCATTGGATTATGCACTCTGTGAGCAAAAGCCTGTAGGGGTGATTCTGTTAGGTGTATTCTTTACTTAGGAATATGTTAAAAGTCCACAATAATATATATAAATGATTTTTTTCTTCTTAAAATATGAGTTTGTATGGCCTTTGACAATTGGCTGTGGAATGTATTATATATACTCTAATTGTATTATTTATTGAAAGCATTAGTGGCATTGATTTTTTATATTTTTTATTAATGAGCAAGAAACAGCTTAATTTGAGGTAATTTTTCCCTCTACATGATAGAAATTTATTTAAAGTATTTTATTAATAAAAAACAGAATAATTATAGATTAATCAGATACAAATAATGAAGGTTTAAGATTAATTACTGACTGATTTCATATTATGATTTTGTGAATTTAGTATAAAAGATTAATGGTTCTTACACTAAAGTGAGATTTTTTTTATTTTTTTTATTTTTTTTATTTTGAGTGAGGCACTTTAAATATTTAGAATTTAATATGATAATTTCAATCAAATATATTATAAAGCTCCTCTAAAAGTCTTCTCATTATTATACAATAGACTGCATAAATATAAGATATTTGATCTACTTCTGGGCATTTTCATAGTTTTTAATTTTTATCTCAAAAAATATTTTTTAATGTCTATTTATTATGAATATTTAATTTTCTTTGTCTTAAAATGACTAATTCTCCAACTAATCAATGACTAATTCTTCTCTAGACTTTAGACAATTCAAAGTCAAGCAGGTGATTTATCAATGGTGCTTTCCAGGAAACAAAAAGAAGACTTTAGACAATTCAAAGTCAAGCAAGAGGTTCATAAATAGCTCTTCCAATCAAACTTAATAGAGGCAAAAAGCAGCAAAAGAAACACAAATGGCCACTTCCAATCAATCAAAATCCTCAAACCTTTTCAAAATCATATGGGAAGCTCTCATCTTCCTAATCAAGAACTGGCAAGTTCTTCTCATTTTTGCCCCCTTATACTTCATCAACTTCCTCTTATCCATCTTCCAATCCCTATCAGTTACTCCAATCCTCACCAAACTGCTACAAAACATCACCTCTCTTTCAAAACTCAAGCCTCAAAATCCAGATTTCTACCAAATCTTCAGTGACATAATTACAGAGTTCAGAGAGATTACAATCCTTGAAATAATCTTCTTTATCACAATCTTCTTTTTCTCCACTCTCTTATGCACTTCAACGCTGTGTTCTATCTGCATGACATATGCTGATAAAAAGCAGCCAACACTGAAAGAACTGTTCTCTAAGTTCAAAAAAACATGGAAAGGAACTATGATCACTCAATTCTATGTAACCATTTTTACTAATATGTCTGTTCCTTTAACCTTCTTGTTGACAGTTGGATTGGCGTTATTTTCAGTTAATTCTGCTGGATTTTCTGTTCTGAGTTTTATTCTTCTTATATTAGCAGTGATTCTACATCTGTATTTAGCTATGATTTGGTTGCTTAGTGTGGTGGTTTCAGTGGAAGATGAAGAAGGCATATATGGGCTGGCTGCAATAGTGAAAGCAACAGAGATAATGAAAGGGAGGAGGTGGAAAGGAATATCGATTAATATTTTTATCATTTCGAGTATGGCTGCTTACATCTTGCCATTGATGGATCCTTCCTTATCTGAAATGAAGAAACTGGCGATTATTGGAACATTTTTTGCTGTTGCTGCAGTGATGAATGTGTTTGATTTAGTTGTTGCAGTTGTTTTCTACTTTGAGTGTAAGAAGGGAGACGGAGAATTGATGATGGTGAAGAAGAATCAATCTGGGTTTGGGTATTCTAGTTTGCCAAGTGAGGCACTTACTGATTCAGAGAATCCATGAATGTGTTTTGCTATCTGTTAATGGTGGTTTATTTGCAGTCTTTTTGGGATATCTGTTCTGTTTTTTGTTTTTAGAAAATGTGCTGAAGAGAAGATGAATAATTTTTTTAATAAAATTTGGATCAAAATTCCTGAATGAAGCACCCTACTTGGATTAATGCATGACTAATAGTAGGGTATGATATGCTGCTTGAAGGGAATAGATGATAAGGAAATAAGTTGAGAGAGTTGTTTCCTATGGCCAATAAGCTAAGGAAATGAGAGGATAGCTGTGTAGAAAAACAATAGCTACTTGAAATAATTCATGGTTTCTAAATTCAAAATTTTACAGTTCTATCCTCTACATTTCAAAGAAATTACATCATAATTTTAAAAAATAAATTTTTTTATAATAGTACTATAGCTAATTTTACAAATAACTGCAGCCACACCAAATAAATGCTTAATGAGCTTCTCATCAGCCAAAGAGCTTCATCTGGTGACATTTCCTACAAATATATGTAGAGTTATTCTTGCTTTTTCCTCCTCCTTGATGTGATTTCCAATGCCCAAGCTTTGCCAACATCAGTTTGAAACTTTCCTGCAGTGGGGGGGAAAAAGAATGAGAAAAACATGGTTTTTGCTTCCCAGATTTACCCAAAAAAATAATAATCTTAAAAGAAGCAATGCCATCATGAAATCTAATTCTTTACATCTCCTTAAAATTTATATATTGCATAAGGTACACTTAAATAATCACCTTATTGCATGTTTATGTTTTATTTTAGTCAAAAGAAGTATTTGATTGACAAAAGAGTTTCTTCATGCAAATATGAACAGCCAAGCCAGGAATTAGCTACAATAAGGTAAACTCTCAAATTGATTAATTAAATGAATTAATATGTCTAATGGAAACACAAAACTACAAGAGAGACTTCATAGAAGAGCCATGGACACATCAATATGAACATGAAGGAATAAGTAGTAGTACAAAAGTCTAAAAGAAGCTACAAACATCAAAAGTACTTATCAAAATGCCAACTCAATAATCTTCTGTCTCCCAATATATGTTGACCATAAAGACGTGTCTTGTTTCTTTGACTTGACTTAAAAACAAAGACCAGAACAAGCTCTTAAGAGATGGAATAAAAATATATTTGATGTCTTCTAGGTAAAGAGAGCTTATATTATAATAAATGAAGTTAAATTAATTTCCCAACAAATTAATAAAGTCCAAGACAGAATAAACTTTTACAAGGAAAGTGCTGATCCTTTACATGTTTTGGATAAGGAACAAGAGTTCTCGAAAAAAAAAAAGGATAAAAGCTATCTTTTTCATATTTTAGACATGGAGGAAGAGATCCGGAGGAAAAAAGCTACAGTTAAAAGCTTGATGTAACACGCAATATTATCACTCCTTTGTTAAAAAGAAAAGGGTCAACCCTAAGATATTCAGGATCAAAGACGAAAAGAGGTTTTGGCTTACTAGCATTGTGATTAAGAGGTTTTGGATTAAAGATTCGGTGTTTTATTAATTATATCAATAACATTGTGATTGATAAAGATAATTACCTGCTTGCTTCCTACCTTTCTATTACGTAGATTAGGAGGGTTGGATTTACTCCATTTTTTATTTTTTTGCAAATCATGTTGGGATTTTATTTATTTGAACCTTTTATAAGACTATATTTGACTTCTTCAAGGGTAATTCCATACCTAAATATTTTATATCCACCTAACTTATTCGTATTCCAAAGGACTCCTCTTGGCCAGCCTTAACCCATCAGCTTTTGTTTTGTATTCAAATAATGTGATTACTGCAATCCCTGCAAGCCTTCTTCCTCATTTTGACTAAACTGATTTCTATTAATAACAGTGATTTTGTAAAGGAAAGAACCATTAGCGACAATGTTCATTCAGCCCAGATGATGCTTCACGATTTGATCAAATGCGTAGGAATAATAATACCATGAAATTGGACGTAGTCAAGGCATATGATATTATCCTATATTATCCTATAGGACTGCTTATATATTACATTGGCTAATTTTAATTTCTCTATTGAATAGATAAATCTAATTGATTTTAAAAGTAAAATTTGCTGGTTCTCACTCGCACAAAGGTAAAAAGCGTTTGTTTGTTTTTTTTTTGGCCCTTCATCAAGGTGGCCCTATCACTTGCAGCCTATTCAATTTAGCCATTGAATTATTTTGTTTTAGAGGTTTAATTAATTTTTTCCCTAAATTTTCTTCCATGTATTTCTATGCTAATTATCCCATACCTATCACTCATTTATATTTTGTTAATGATACTTTGGTGTCCTTGAATGGAGGAAAAGCTAGCTGAATGGACTCATTAAGTTTGTTAATCCTTTTGAATATGCTAATGGTTGAGTTGATAAATCTATGAGTAGTTTTGTTTATGCCAAAAACATGCATGCAAGTGGAATTAATGTAATCTCTCAACCTTCTAGCAAGCCTAATCAACCTTTACCCATTACCATATCTGGGTATTCTTTTATTTAAAGTTTCAAAGAAAATAAATCCGACAATAAAAAAAACTTTTCTCCATAAAAAAATTCAAAAAAAACAAAACATCAAAGAAATAGCCAAAACAAAAGTGCGAAAATAATATGAAGAACAAAACAATGAAAAAACTACTCAAAATAGACCATAAATATCGTGTTATTGTTCTAAGGAATCACCGACTCTTCTTTTGATTAAAAGCCTGATTGTGTCTGAGGTTTGGAGATTCTTTAAATCCTTGTGTCCAACTAAAATTGATAATATTGAATCTATAGTCAAATTTATTTGTATATGAAAACATTTTGGAATTAGACTTTAAAAAGTTAATATTGGTTATCACTTCTTATTTTGTGATGCAATATACTTAGGTGGAAAGGAATGATATAAATCCTATAGGAATCAAACTAAATGATAAAAGGATCATTTGGAGGATGTACAACCAAATTTTGTTAACTTAAAGCTAAGCTCTTAGATCTTCATGATTTCAAGGGGGTGGCTTATTTTCACTTCTCCCACTCAAACCCTCCTCAACCTACCACTAAACTAGTGAGATGGCCAGAACCATCTATTAGTAAGATTAAACTTAATGTGGGTGATTGCTCTAAATGTAAGTAGGGGAGGCTTCTAGTGGTGTAACTTATTAAAGATCACCATGAGTGATTTATCATAGCCTTCTTTGAATTTTTAGCTATTGGACCATTGGTTCATCTTTTTTGACTAAGCTCAAAGCACTCATTCATTGGTTGCAATTATGCCTTAAGCACGGTTCTTCAAAATATGGGTCGAGTTGGATGTTAATTGTAAAACTCAAATTTAATCAAGTATGTATCACATGTCGAATGGAGCAATTCGACATATAGAACCATATGTCGAATTTCAAAGGATTAGAAGTAAATCCCCTTTATATTTCTTTTCCTAAGTTAAAAATGAGATTACTGTTTAAACATTAACTTTACTACAGCTAGGGGTATTTGGGGGAATAAGTGTGGCTTGCATGCAAGGCATTGAGAAGGGATGGTAAGGCATTTCAAATGCCTTAGATTATTTTATTTCCATTTCATTCCAACCCAAGGCAATTGCATCAAGAGGGCTGTCCGGTTCAGCTGGAAGCCGCAGGAGTTTGAATTGGGGCTAGTTGAAGGAGGTGGGAGCTCTTGGGTAGGGTGCAGGAGCAGCTGGAGCAAGCTTTGGAGGTAAGAGCATTGGGAGTTCTCAGGTTAGTACAGGATTTGGAGCTAGGTAGTTTCCTGCTGGAGCTAATTGGTGTCAAGGTTGGAGTGGGCTGCAGGGTGGTGTTAGCCATGTGTGTGACTGCTGGTTGAGGGTTTTTTGGAGTACGAGTTGGTTGGAGGCTGACCAGGGGTTGTTTGAGAACCGTTTGAGGATTGTTGAGGGCTGTTTGCTATAGGGGCAACCTTAGGCGCTGGTCGTTGCGGGTAGAGTGAAACAAGAAAGAAGGGGAAATGGGAATGGTTAGTTGGTTGTTGTTTTGAAGTAAGAATGGAATTGGAAAGATGTTAGGTAGAGGAGAAGAGAAGGAAGAAAAGAAAAGGAAGAAAAGAAAAACAGTGAAAGAAAAAGAAATAAAGGAAGACGCAGAGAAAGGAGATTTGTACGCCGAGGAAATTGGCACTTATAGCCGTGTATGTGAAAAGAGAATTGGAATGTGCCTTACACACATAGGCAGACGTGAGGTGTCCAACTTGGTGAGTCCGCACATCAACAAAGTAAGATGCAATTTTATTGATATAGCGAACGAGTCTGATTCATGTCATGGTTATTCGACAAGTTTTACGCTGGCTGTCGACAACCTAACGCAACCCTCCACTTTTCTCATCCAGGACTTAGATTTGACTTATGTTAAGAAAGGTAGAGGTAGACCTAAACAGACTTGGTTAGAAAATATTAGAAATGATCTTTCTTTATTAGATTTAAACGAGAATTTGACTTTGAACCGGACACAATGGAGAAAAAGGATTCATGTTGCCGACCCCACGTAGTGGGACAAAGGCTTGTTGTTGTTGTTGTTGTTGTGAGTAAACGAGTCTGATTGTGAATATTTTGTATACATGCATTTTAATTAGTTATGTGTGATCTATATCATATGCGTATTTTAAATTGGTCTGATCCTAATATTGTGATGCATACAGATTTTGTTATGTTTTGATGCTATGTGAAATTCTGTTATATTGTGAATTGTGACATGTGATTTATGCAATTATACATATTTTTTTATGATATATATTATAGCCATACTAATCTACATACATGTACATATTTATATATACAAATAACACAGTAGGTTGTTGTAAGAAGAAAGGAAACACCAATGATTAAATAAGCCTGAGAAAATATCATGATAGATGATAGTCGAGGCCTGGGTGGGGGCAATGCTACCCAATAGAGGCAGTGTGACCTCGATTATGGAGCCAACGGCTCTAGACCTAGATATTGTAGTTACTGTAGACTTGGGTTGCTTAAATATGTTTCTTATATGCACATGTCGATTTGCCCGTTGATGCTCAATGCTTATGCTCATTAGTTTTTTTTTTTTACACTTGATTCCTATATTAGAGTTGCATATCTTTATAGTTATTGTAGCTCATCAGATTATTATTCTAGCTATTCTTACAAGAAATGGGAAAGACAAGATTAAGCCAGAATAGAGTCGTGTTCAGTTTTTATTTAGTTGATATAAGAAAGGTCAGGATTGAGGTAAGTAGTTTGTTAATAGTTATATGTTTTGATTTTCCTGTATTTACTCTATAAATGAAAATTTTGGAAATAAAATTTTGGACAACTTCTGCTTATGATTGATGTTTTAAGTTATGATGTCTTTTATAATTATTCTGCATTTGAATAATCTGATATAAATGATTTACAATCTCTCTCATCTATTGTGTCCCACGTTGACCTCATCGACTGTTAGGAGTAAGGTTGATGTTGGGGATGACAACAAACTACTAATTCATTTGGTACTTGACATTCATCTATTTTATAAGGAATACTAGTTTCCTTTTGCTCACAACTCAATTCAAATGCATTATATGCATGCATGATATTAGGATTACTAGTTTCCTTTTGAACCCAACTCAATGCGAAATGCATCATATATAGCGGGCGGGAGGCTAAAATTGTTGCTGATTTGCTGGCTAATGAGGGTTATAGATTGGAAAGCTCCAGGCTACTTTCATCCGCAGATCTCCACAAAAAACAAGTTTAACATTGTCAGAGTCTATAATATGAGGCATCATTAATTTAAAAAAGCTTAACAATTACCAATTACATTCTTACTTTCCGCTATGGATCTCAAATTTCTTTTCTCTTAAATCCTATAATTGTTAATTCTGTTTACTTCTATAGTGGCTTTATCTTCCATGAGCATGTTTACATCTTATTTTGAACAAAATGCATACGTATCAATCTTATTTATAACTATACATTTTGGTGTTTTACAGGAGTACATTTAGCGGTCTGCCTGGTATATTTTGGGTGTTACTTCCTTCAATTCCAGGCTCTGTGATTAGCACTCAAATTTCTCTTCCTGACATTTTCTCACGAACAAGCCCAAGTAATGGTAATGGTTTAATTAGCTCTGCTTGGTAGCTCCCCACAATGGTTTAGTTCAACCAATCTTTACTATAGAAACAGAGAGATTCCTATCCTTGTCCCTCTGATAACTCCTAGTTGGGCCCGGTTCTCTCCTGGGTCTGGGTGCTAATAATTCTTTTACCCATATTTACGTCGGCATGTCATCATGTTGTACAAATTATGAGGGTTGTGTTTTCTTATTTTTCACTTTCTTTTCTTTCTTTTCCTCTTCTGCTGCTTCTGGTTTAGGATTTAGAATTATGATAGATGGGGAAACAGACCCGCATATTTTCTTTTCAATCACAGTTAGTTACATGTTACATGTTATGTGAAAGCATTTTATAATTGCCAGTTGCATTCCGACTGATCAGAAAAATTATCCTTCCAAATGGGCAACAATGGAAACCGGAAGTTCAAGCTAAAGGCATCATTCTCATTTGAATATCTAGGAATTTCAGTTCTGTCCTGGCCTTTCCCAGGAGAGCCCGTTACCACAGAAAAGATGAACTAACACATAGGCTTAAGCTTGTAAATTTCTTGATTAGATATGAAACAATACCCACCCTGCATGATATTGCCTTTTTGGAGAAAAATAAAGTCACAGTAACTCTTCCACTATGAAAGAGCAGATCAAAGATGAAAAAGGTTTTACTGATAAAAAATATGACGCCTGTTATGGAAGCTATATAAACTATACTGACTTGTATGCTTACCAGCCTGAGGCCTTTAATTTTGAAATTACTTAAGCACTAAACATAGCAGCTAATTATCATCCGGCAACTAATAGCATGCTTATCAAGTGAACCAGGTAGTCAATAAAACGGTATTCAACAGATACCTGCAGTAGACTGGAAAAACTCATCCAAATTCATTCCTTGTTCTGCACAAAAAAGAAACAATAAACATTAGCATGATACCAAAAAAATAAATAATGTTGTAATTCTACTTTAAACCTCAGTATGAACGGATTCCTGAATTACTAAGAAGAGTAGCATCAGAATTTAGATATCAATATTTCATGACAGAATGCTTCTTGGAAGAAAGTAGGATACGATATCAAATAAAAACATGCAAAGCATATCCATCAAAAGAAATGGTTTTACAGTTGGTAAAAGATGGGGAAGACATCAGTAGTTTTCATACAGAAATCTTTGGCCAAAAAAACATTGAATCCTTTCTATCAGTGTAACTGCATATGATATTGGGGACAGATCAAAGTCCGCAAAATACCAACATGCTAACGGATATCAATTAAAAGCAGAGACGCATCTCTTTAGTCATCATTATTCACCAGAGCTATTGGCCTCTGGCAAAGAGTGAAAGAAAAGTAACCGGCAAAAAAAAAGGAAATACATCAACCATCAGTTGTTTGATTTATGAAGTAATGAAACGAAAAATGCTAAGCCACCTGTAGGAACCGCACCAATCACATGGGGATATCCACAGGAAAGAGGAATTATATACAGAGACTTGCTAGAAGAAATATCATCATTAGATTTCTCGTAATAAAACAAAGAAAATATTAGTGAAAAAATCTCTCTCTCTCTCTCTCTCTCTCTCTCTCTCTCCACTGCCCTAACCCGCTGTTGTAGCAGCACAACTCGATCAGCCATTGTCTGCTTAAACCCACCATGTCGTCGCATGCATAAACATTATCGTTTTCCCTTCTTCCCCTCTCTCCCTCTCCTTCACTCTTTCTCTCTCTTTCAATCTCTCTCTTTATTTCTTTCTTCCTCTCTCCCCCGCCCCCCTCTTTAACTCTCTCTCTCTAAACTTCTCTCTTTCTCTATCTCCTATAGTTCTTTCTCCCCTGTCTCTCACTCTCTCCCTCTACCACTCTCACTTTCTCTCTCTATCTCTCACATTCTTCCTCTCCCTTTCATTTTCCCTTTCCCTCTCTCTAACCCTTTTTCTCATTAGAAAGGAAAAAAACGAAATACCGAAAAAAGAGGAAAATAGAAAAAAGTACAAAAAGAAAAATAATAAAAAGGTACTCGCCTCGCCATCTCGTTATTGCTACGCAAGTGAAGATATAAGCTCACAAACACATAAAATCTTCAAAATCCCAAATGCGATGCAATCAGCACGACAAGCAAAAACCGTGAACATTTTTCTTAGTGTGGCAGGGAAAACTCATAGGCAATGCTCCACAACACATTTGTTAAGCCTCATGCATGCTTTTCATAGCACAATGGAAAAAATTAAAATATTTGTGCCCATCTTTCTTGATATGGTGGAGAAATATTCCTAATTTTAAGTAGGCACACAAAGACTCATGTATGCTTTTCTTGACATGACAGGATAAAAGACCCCTGACCATAGTGCCTTACGACGCCGACAATACTTCTTGGTGTGGTGGGAAGACCTAGCACTCTTGACTAGCTATACATGGAAGACACAGGAATGCTGCCAAAATTTACACAGGCAGGAGACCTGAACAGGGCAAAATAAAAGAACTTTTGAACGTGAATTAAAAATTAAAATGATGCTAAGCTAATATTGAAATAACAAAAATGATAAAATAAGATTAAAATTGCAAAAATGAGAACGTTAACTTATAGGAAATTTGCAATGAACTTGGAGAACTCACCTCCGAGCAAAAACAGAACTATCTAATTCTCCTAAACACTCAAAAAGATTAAGAACATACTAGATGAATTGAATTTAAGATGAAAATAAACTAAGAGACTCTTATTTATTGCTGGATGAATAATTCTCCATGAGGCACATATAAGAAAAATCCAACCATATAACAACAATAAAATAAATAGATGGTAAAAAATGTGATAAGATTCTAATTCGCCTTCCTAAGTTCCAAATCCACAACACACGTACAAGCAGACAAAATACGAGCAATGAAATTAAAATGCAAAGTCAAGTACATTCCAACGCTAGTACATTCATGTGCATAACTATCATGTCAAAACCTTGCACATCTCAAGCAGTTGCAGTTACGAGGATGATATTTAAACAAGACAAAATAGTCAAACTTATTACACATAATGAACGTACGAGTGCCCTACATGACGGACACATTAATTACTTAAAAAGAAGCTCAAAGACATCCCATGACCAGGCAGTACAACCAATGAATGAACAATGTACCTTATAAACGAAAAAAACTTCTTAATGAGACAAAGTGGTGCATTGTTATGCGTCAGGGGCTGCACAGCCATTATGACAGTGTGCGGTGTACGCCAAATCACGAAAGAAATTGTGTCCATGCATCCCCTAAACATATAGCACAAATGTA
Organism: Dendrobium chrysotoxum; assembly: GCA_019925795.1. Taxonomy (NCBI): domain Eukaryota; kingdom Viridiplantae; phylum Streptophyta; class Magnoliopsida; order Asparagales; family Orchidaceae; genus Dendrobium; species Dendrobium chrysotoxum. Next base: position 85,639,315 of record CM034312.1, read on the forward strand.
TTGAAAAAATATAAATGCACTATACAAGTGTATAAAAAGAACGTATAAATACACCTATGATGTGCAAATGCAATGCATAAGAACACCAAAGATTATGCAATTCTGCAAGTGCATCGAATAAGTGCACCTTGAAATGTGCAAATGTATCAAAAAGCATGCACAACACCTCAAACTATTAAAATTAATTTACCCATATGTGCTCCGACCAAATGCTTGAACTTCTAAGTTTGAGGTCCGAGAATATTGCACAAGTTGAAAAAATGAATGGATTTAAAGTTTATTCATTTAAAAATCATAAGTTTCAACAACGCACTACAAAGCTTTTTCTTATAAATGAACAACAATCATAAGATCGCTAAAATATTTGATTTTGTGTTATATTAGGCCTTTAATGCCTTTTTAAAAAGAATTTCATTTAAAAATGTAAATTATTGAGTTCGTCACTCATATGGTGGCTCGTAAAATCAATACTTGAACCCAACCCTCTATTAGTAAGCGAGTAGAGTTGATCAGGTTTAAGTGATAAGATAAAATATTAAATACCTCGCTAATTGATGCCTTAACTAAAAATATCAACCGGAGGGGATTATAAGATATTTCAAAATGACACCAAATTTCAAAGTTAATTATTTGGATATTAAATTCTCATAAAATATAAAAAATATTTATCAAGATTTAAAATACTCAAATAACATCTAAAGCCCACAAAAGTTAAATTAAAATCCATCCACCATTCATAACTATTTGTAGATGGTGATAAATTTAATAAAAACTTTAACACAAAAAGAGCAAATATTTTATCGAATGTATCACTATGATTCATTTTCAAGCAATCTCTTGCTAGTAAGAATGTGGTACGTGTCATCTAACTAATAGTTTTATAGCCAAATGGCACTATAGGTATACGGTTATGATCGGGGTCCTCTGACCAGGTGGTCTTACCGCAAAATGACACCATTAAATTACGATCATGGCCAGTCCGCAAATCTCTAATTGCTAAAAACCCTTGAATAATAAATTACAGGTTTCACTTAATAGGCTCAAAACCCCCTAAACTAGTCCCCTCAAACATCCACCTCAAACTTACAATGTTCCCTTTAACGAAACAACCCATAGTTGTTAACAAGAATTCTTATGTTAGATTGGGTCAACTATCTGCTTTGACAAAGCAGATGTGGGACCATAACAATCTAAGACGACGGAACGATTAGATCTTAATTAAGTTCGTCATCATTCTCTTATCATCCGCTTTAAACATAAGGTGGTAAATTTCAATACTAAATCAATTTGATGCTAATATATGCCAAGCATTTGGTGTTATTTAATGACAAGCCTTAATTGAAAATTCTCTTCATCACTGGGAGGTATAATTAACTATAATGCTTTGCGCCTATGAGAAACTCGGAACAAGATCATAAAATCCTCGCAAATCAAAGCAAAATCTCTAGTAATGTCACATCTTCAATTTAATCTACCTTCAAAAAATTTGACCCAAAAACTACTGAAACTCTCCTAGTGAGAGGCTGGAGTGGAATTTTTGAAGCCCACAGACACATGCAAATAAACAAATTCAATAGTTCATTTTTTGGGCTAGGCATTTATTTCAGATAACACGTGTATAATTTTCCCTAACAATAATGGCATTTACTTTTCATTCCCTTTACCTTAACCTGATTCATCTCAAATCAAACCTATCTTTGCAAGTTCAACTTAAAAGGTTGATTATTTCTTTAGTAGAATTCAAGCTGGATGATTGAAGTGGAGAAATGCATCGAGCTTGTTGTGTAATAGAAAAGTCCCTCTCAAACTTAAGGGATAATTCTATATGATGGTAGTGAGACCTGTAAAGCTTTATGGTGTAGAATGTTGGCCATTAAATGAGAAGCATAATATTAAGTTAAGTGTTGCAGAGATGAGCATGCTCAGGTGGATGAGTGGCTTTACTCTTAGAGATAAGATACAAAATAAGCATATACGTGAAAAGGTTGGAGTAGCTCCAATGGAAGATAAGATTAGAGAGAGTCATCTTAGATGATTTGGTCACATAAAACGGTGGCTTAACAATGATCCGGTTAGGAAAGTAGATATATTAAATTTGACTTGTGTTAAGAAAGGTAAAGATGGGCCTAAAAAGGCTGGATAGTAAATATTAAAAATGACCTTCCTTTATTAGATTTAGATGAGAATTTGACACTTAACAAGACACAATGGAGAAAAAGGATTCATGTAGCCGACCCCACATAGTAGGATAAAGGCTTGTTGTTGTTATTGTTATTGTTGTTGTTGTTATTGTTGTTGTACTGCCAACCCATAAACCAATGATTGAGCTATTGTAAAATCCATAAACCAAGAAAGATGTCTGGCAGTTAGGAGAGCAAAAAGACAAAAAAAAAAAAAGAAATTATTATGATTCCTTCAATTCTAATTCAAAGTTTTACTCTTAAAGGCCTATTATTAAAAAAAAGGATCAAATCCATATTTATCCACATAGCACAAATTTTTAGGAATTGTTATCCCAAATTTTTTATATCATCTTAAATTATGGTTAGCTTCCCTCAGTTAATTTGATGAGGACATCGACAAAAGGTTCCGCCGCGTCTATCAGAGGAAGCATCGTAGATCGACGGCCATGATGGAGAGCATTTACTTTTGATGCATTTTATGTATTATGTGTGTTGTTAATTTCAGTTTTTCCATTTCCACCCTTAGGGGTAGTTTGTTGTTATTGTAGCCCAAGGGGCATATTAGTCATTTGTTTTCTTTTCATGTTGACGCCTATATATAAGGCTCCACTCTATTGTATTTGGTTAATGAATTATTGAATGAAAATTTTTATTCCACTATTGTGATCTCTTAGTGAGTTCCTTAGGGAAAATAGATCTCTTTGTGAGTTCTAGGTTCGCATTCAAGCTTTCTTTGTGAGATTTGGAGTGGGATCAAGGTGAATCCAAACCCTTCTTCCCTCCCCAAGCCAAACCCCACATTCCCCACACCACACCGCCGCCCCCCACCTCCTCCCAGCCGCCGGCCACCAGCTCCACCGCCGGCCTCCTCCCGGCCGCCTCCCTCTCCCACCCCAACCCGCCGGCCCCCCTCTCTTCCCTTAGCCCAAACCCCAAATCCAATTCCTTTGGTCTTTATTTACTTTCCTAAAATAAGTTTAGTCAATTAAGAAAGTTACTTAATTGGATTTCAAATTCAAATTTGAAATTCAAACACTTTTCTAATCCTAAAACTTAAATTTGGAAACATCCTTATTTAATTAAATCTGAGTTTAAAATCAGATTTGATTTAAATCTCTATTTAATCCCTTGGGGCCCACCTATTTAATGCAAATCTCTCTCTCTCTCCCCTCCTTACATGGCCGGCCCCCCTATCCTTGGGATTTCTCTCTCCAATTCCCTCCCATTAGCCATTAAATCCCCATTAATCCCCCCCTAAATCAGCCACCCCTATTTCCCTTTTGGATTAATTTGAATTTCAAATTAAATCCCTCCCACCAATTAGAAAAATCTGAAATTAATTTCAGTTTTTCTACTTCTCTTCCTTCCTCCCTCTCCCAAGCCCTCACCTAACCTACCCGCCCCCATCCCCTCTCTTCCTTGCCGCCACCACCTCTCCCCTCCTTTCTCTTTCCTTCCAACCGGTGGACTTCCCAAGGAACTAATCCATTGAACGCTTCGATGATCATGAATGGTCGATCCTGAGATCGACCACGGATTCGTCTACAACCGCCAAGGAGAAGTTGACATCATATTGTCTCCTTTCTTTGACCCAAAGTGGGATTACGACGAATCGGTAAAAGCCTACGTGGATCGGATACTCTTCCAACTCGTCACAACGATCGACGTACAAAGACCCAAGATACCTTGGGTTATCACCGGCTACCACCATACTCCGCTCCTCCGGCTACTTTTCCAAGAACGACGATCCTAGGTTCCTTCTTCCTTGGAGTGATCTCGATTTTAACGTGGAGATTCTTCTTCCGCTAAAGCCTAGATTAAGTTGAGTGAAAAGGTTTCAAAGGTAAAAGCTCTCGTTATTAAATTGTGGATTCTTGTTAATCGTTGTAGCTTTACTTTTAATCTTTGAGTTACTTAGATTGTTTGGTTAATCTTCATTGCTCTTTTTTGCCTAAGCGAGTTAAAAGCTAAGTTTTCCTAGAACTCATCCTTATTACAAGTAATATTTTTGTTGGAAAACTTTGTTAAATATCTTTCTTAATTTCTTAACGTAACTCCGATTGTATCACATCATAATTACTCTCATGTTCTCTTTTTAAAAAAATAGTCAACCCTTAAAAATAAGAAGAGATAGCCCAAGTGAACTTAGGTTAGTTTCCTTGATTCTCTAACTAATTTTCTCAATCCTCACTCTTAGCCACCCCTTTGTTATTTGAATTTTAAAATTTTCATCCTGCAATTAAATTCTCACTCAATTTATATTTGTAATTCAATTCTTTAAAAATTAATTATGCAAATATTTTTTAGAGCCTCTCAGATTACGAAATCAACGAATTTTTATAAATGATCTTTCGGAGTGCATATTCACCATAATTTTCTGAGACAAATTCGATAACTATAAGATACTTGTTCTGTATACAGCAGTGAAGCCTAAATGAATAAGGTACAGAACAGCTTAAAATTTGCTCATTAAATGGTCCAATTCGAATTCAGTCGATAGCTACACACCAAACAAATACGTAGCTCCAAGCAAAATTGATGGGTTAATCAGGGATTGGACAAAAATAGTAATTTCGGTTCACCCTCCATTTTCTTCCACTCGAAAAACTCAATGCTGCCTTGGTACTTGTTCCAAGTCATTTTACTGAAGGATTTTCCAATAAAAACTGTCTGACAATACAAATGATAACTCCATATCCATCCCACAAAGCATACATTCATTTCTTAATGAAAACCTGGTATTTTTATTTAAAAAGCCGCAATTTTTGCCTAGGATGAATGTAAGTGGTGTAAGCAAAGAGCAATGCCAGCATTCTACAACAAAAATTTTCTTCCAACTTCCAAGGGAAATTATGTCAAATCCCTCCATGGACAACATCTGAACTTTAATGTCCAAAGCCTTTGAAAATTGACATCTCACTAGTTTCCTTCTAAAATTTGAGCTGCATAATAATTTAAATAAGCCAAACAATAGCAAAGCCTTACCTTGCTCATATTCTAATGCTTGAAGTATCATCTCAACCTGTAAGACGATAAACCAGCACAAAAGAAAAGAAATATTATGATGCAGAAATGCATATTAAATAGTCATTAGCTACATAAAATTGAGTTTGCAAAATCATAAGGAAGCACGAATAACAAAAAGGCTGCATCAAGAAAGACAGTCTTCAGTTGACAGTGTTGCCAAGTGAATTTTCTCTTAACAATTAGGAATGGATTCATCTGCCTCGCAGACATTGCAAATGTTCATTTGTGAAAATAGGATTTATAATATACTATTTGGAACTTATACTTTTGAAATATAAGGAAATTTAAATTCATTCCTTATTTCTAACCTGCGCAGTATTCATAGACATTAAGATTCGGGTGTTTGATGTATATGGTCAGCATACATGCGAGTAATTTTGAGTTTAACAATATGACGCGTCATACATGCCTTTTTTATGCTTTTTTACATATTTTGGAACATTCACCCATTCCACTTCTCTTTGATGCTCGTATACAGTGCACTTCCATGCTTTTCGGTGCATTTGCTCGATATACTTGCACGCTTTTTAATAGATTTGAGCACTTTTCAATGCGTATGTTCAATATACTTGCACTCTTATCAATGTATTAGTGCACTTTTAGGCGCATTTATACAATGCAAATGCACGTTTTCCAAAGCTTTTGCATTCACATTTTCAATGTATTTCACTTGATGCATTTGAGTACTTTTAGAATAGTGATGCGCTTATCAGAGCACATGCATACTTCTCGAGATGATAATATGCTTCTTGAGACAGGGGCACATTTCTCCTACAAAATACATATACACATTACATTCAATCCATATAGCATTTTCAGATTAAAAATTCGAGTTGTAGTACATTCATTGGAGCACAAACAAACTTTTTATTTTTGAAAGAGAATTGATATTTAAAATTAGTTGCTAAATTTCAACATATATTTATGCTTCACGAAGCGAGATATTTAAAATACATTTATTATTCAATCCGAGCAGCATTATCATATGTTGCATTTGTACATTTATCAATGTTTGTTAGAGTATATACGAACATTGCTATTTCAAAAGATCAAATTTTCTTGCCTAATTTTCAATGCACTTGCATCATGTATTTTGCATGAAATTCAGTGAACTTACATGATGTAGGTGAACGATTTCAGTGCACTAGATAAATAATTGTACATGAAACTAAATACATACCTTATCAAAATCCTTAACAACTTTTGCCTCTAGAGAAGAATTTTCTTCATACTCCATCCACAGCTCAAGCATCTCTTTGGCTGCAAAGGGATTCCATAAATCAATCTAAAATAAAAATGCTGAATAATTTATTTTAACAACTTTCCAATCAAGAATCATGTGTCACTGATGGCGTGATTGATTATCATTTTTTGTGGCTTTATTAGTTTATGTATTTAGGGAACAGTTTAACTATGCTCTTTTAGCAGATTTTTATTTATTAGTTAATTATTTAGGGCTTAACCATTCAGGATCATTAATGTAAGTTTTCCCAAAGATCTTTTCTAAAAAAAAGAGATCTTTGGCTTATTGAAATGATCCAGATCCACCAGCCTAAGCGGGAGCTAAAATGTTTCATGTGGATAGGACCTGAATCTGGGGGGAAAGCCTTTTGGCTTGATGTGTAATTGTGTGCAACCTGATAGGCTGATACGCTATGTAGAGCTGAGGTTAGGTATTTCCACAAGCTTAACCACAGCAAACGAAGTGTGTGTCAATCAATTGAACACCTTCTAGGTAATTCAAGAGATTAGACGTAGATCACACAAGGGTTATCACACGGTTTAGGATTTATATCAAGTAGATCTAAATGTCATTGTGGTTGGGCAAGCAAGTTAATGGATGTTATACATGTGCTTAAGAGAACAGTAAACAAAAGGGATGATGATTTGTTAAAAGAATATGAAAATATATTACAAAACTTTCATAGTAATGATATAGGCAACCTTTGATTTCATCTCCATGCCCTCCTTACATTGGTCAAGGCATCCAAATGCTCTCTCTCATAAATTCTGCTCTCCGCCTTCTTGAACTTCAATTTAGGCTAGTGAAGAGAGGCATTTTTTTTAATAGAGTTGTGGATAGGGTTGAGAGAAGGGCTGGATGGTATGACTGGCTGCCTCAAGGAGAGAGGGAGAGTGGGACCGAGAATCAAATTTTAATTTCTAAATCATTCCTAGCATAAACTAGTTACACTAATCTCTCTAAATAAAGATGAACATTCCAGAAAAAATAATTTAAACTACAATTTAAATTTCAAACTTGCTAAAAAGTAAGAACTAACCTAAGAAATAGCTAACCAACTCTATAAACTAGGTATTTGAAATTTAAAACAATCTAATCCTACTCACTGGCTGTCCATGCTTGGCGGATAAGATAATTGTTCACGTTTAGGCGTGATTCCAAATTTTATGCATCATGAAATTCAAATTGATTCTCTCCACTGTAGTATTCGGTCCTCCTTTTATGATGGCTTAGATTTTTTACATGGCAAACTTTATAAGGAATATTACCCTCGCCCAATTAAAAAAAATTATGAATGTTTGAAAGTCCTACAAAAGCTCCGAAAGTTTCTGAAATACTCTAGAAGGCTCATGAAAATCCTAAAAAACTATGATGTTGGAATCCTCAGATATCACGAAATGTGAATTAATTATTAAATTTGTTCACAACATCCTTTAAATCCTCCCTTTTATTACCTCTCACAAATATTGCTTGCACTCTTCCAACTCTCTTCCTTAAATCCCTTCAAAACCCCCTAGAGAACTCCTTTTTTTTCCACGCAAATCCAAGCCTAATCTAACGCCTAGGTTTTGTCATTCCCCTTTTGTAACCATCTCTCCATCCATTCTCTCTCTAAGTTTATTCTTTTTTTTCTCCACCATCGCCCATTTCTCTCCTTCTCAATCTTCTTCTTCGTTTTGTCTTCTATAGCCCATTAGAAATCAAGATTTTTATTTCAATCATTGGTGTTAAAATAAAGTGACATAATATGTATATCACTATCTGATGCAATCAATACTTTATGTCATGTTCATTTTATTTTTATTTGAAATCTATTGTAATGTGGATTTTATATTTTATGTTTTGTTTTATGTTTTCCCCAATGATGGAAGGCAATCGATGATCATGATTAGGTTAGTGTGCTCTTGGGTCATGTCCACCTTTGGTTTGCTAGCATCCTTGGTTCATTGGGTATTTGATGTGGGCTGCATTTTATCTTGAGCTTGGCCCATTAGCCGTCGACTGCTTGGTGTTTTGAGTGCTGTAGCTGATTGGGAATTTGACCTTTTGTTTTGTGCATGTTGGGATCCTGGCGTGGTCCTCCTGGCTGTTCCGCTCCTCTGTCTGTTCGATTCAGCCATGCCTTTTATTGCTTGGGATTTCCTCCTGGCTATTCAGTTCCTGCTGTGCCTTTTTCCCATAAGTTGTTTTCTATTTTTTGGTTGGCTAATTGGGCGGTTGTTTGGGCGGCTGATGGGGTGTCTTTTGGGATGCTTCTTTCCTATTTAAGTGAGCAGATTTCTGCTGATTGGGAGTTGTTGAAAATTGATAAAAGTGTCTAAAAACCTGAGGGTTTTTCTTCTTAAAGCTTGAGAGCTTCTTCTCCACCTATTTCTTCTTCTAAGGCTTCTACCTATTTCTTCTCTCCACAAGTTGCCATCCATTGTATCTTTCTTCTATTCCAAAGTGAAAGTGGTGTTGTTGGGGGCTGGTTTGTTAGTATTTGTTGGAGGAGTTCATAAGAAGTGAGCCGAATTTGTTGTGGTAATCCATCAGTTTGCATGTCCTTGAGCACTCTAATTTTCTATTCGTATCGTACATGTGAGATGACCACTAGTTGGTTGTTTTGAGGGGATTTGTTTTAATTTTAAATATATTTGCTTTCTTTAGTTTCTTTATATATTAGTTTTTCTTTCTAAGTTTTCTTTATGCTTCTTGCTTCAAACTTGTTTGTTGGTGGTTGTTCACTTGTTTTGAATTGAGCCGTGTTCCCTTTATCTAAAGTGTTCTCTTTAGTTGTTGTTTTGCTTGGAATCCCATCACTATCTTAACATCATTCTCAACCCAACACTAGCTTTACCTAAACCCACCATCGGCAACTATTCCCACTGTTGGTTACACCATCCCAATCACATCCATTAAATCCTTCACAAAACTCTCCACTGAGTATAAAGTCTTATCACATTTAAAATTTCAAATTTAAAAAATAGTAAATTTTAAATTTTCAACTTGAAATGAATTTGAATTTTTAAATCAAACACTCATCCGCATCTTAAGTTGCAAGAGCAAAATCAAGGAAATTTTGAACAGAAGCATTCTAAATCAGTATTGAGTATCAACAACCCCTCCTTGGGATGAAATTTGATCCCCAACAATGGCCCTCTATTGTCCACAGCAAGCAATTAATAGCAAGGATTTATTTGGCATGGCATTGTATTCTTTCTATAGGACTTTTCCTTGTTGCGTCATCTAAGAAGTTAGAGCTTCAGGGAAAATATGTGGTAAATAGAGCTTGAATTGTTGCTTCTTAAGATAAATGTTACAACTTCCTTTAGTTGCATTTGGTTTACTATTATCTTGCAAGCTTAAAACTTATAAGCATATAATTGGTGATGACTACCAAAGCTTCACACACATAAGATTGACTGACCCTTGCAGCCCACTCTACTAACATGCTTGTGAATGGGAGAGCTCCACCAAAAATGAAAGTTTTTAGTGCACAATAAAAGTACATCTTGTTGTCTACACCTAAACCGGTTGAAACAATAATATTACAATACCTTTTATCCATCGTCTTTCTTCATTCGTTGTCCATCACTAACAAACTTTTATATAAACAACTTAATTAATTTTTTAATCATCAAAGGATTAAAAGTTGCCAGTTATTACCAAATTGGCTTAGTCATTTGATTCTTTAATATGCAAGTAATTTATTGGGCTGTTTGGTTTGAAATAAAGTGAGTGTAAAGTAAATTTTTTATATGGGTTTTGAAAACATTGATATTTTGTTGGAAGAAAAAGGAACCCAGAGTAAAATAAAAGGAATGTAGTGTAAAGTGTTTTAGTTCTTTTTTAGGTAATGTAAACTTGCACAATTTTGAGCAAAAATCATTTTTCACCACAAGCAACCTCTTGCCATCAGCCACCACCGCCACCAGTAGCCACCGGCCACCACTGTTGTCGCCGCCCGCCGGCCCAACCCGCCCCCAATCGTCGGCTGCCACTGCCAATCATCATCGCCACCTGCCGTCAGCCACCACTGTCGCCTGTCGCTAGCCAGCGACCCGCCACCAACCACCACAGCCGGCAACCCACCGCCAAACCCCTCAACCAGCAAGCTCCCATCGGCTAGCCACTGCTGACCATCAGCCACCACCACCACTGGTCGCCAACCACCAATTATCACCGCCTTCGTCATTGGCGACCACCACCGACAACCACCTGCTACCGCCACTGTCACCATCATCTTTAGACTTTACACTGCATTCATTTTACTCCAAATCAAACATATTCACTTGCAATTATTTTACACTCATCCAAACAACACCTATGTATTTTTTTTATACTACATTCATTTTACACTAAATTCTTTTTACATTGTATTTCTTTTTCAGCCAACCAAACAGCACCTATATGCATCACAACTAAATTATCCAACTAGATCGCATACATAAACATCTTTGGCTATTAGTTGATATATCCCTCAAATCTTTGATTGATTAACGGCTTAGAGTATCATTCAATAAGTCTATAAATGTAACTAAAAGAATTGATATACAAAAGAATTTTGATAAATTTAAATATAAGTTTGAGGATATAACACATAATGTAAAGTCCACATGTTCATTGCTACACTCAGTTAAACAAAACACATTGATGGGAGCAGATAATCAACATCAAAAATATCAAATAAGTTATAAAACTCAGTGAGTCTCACAACAATATCATAATGAAGAATATTCTAATATTCCCTATTAAGTAAAGAAAGATTTTCGGTATTTGATGGAATACGATATCACATTGCATTTTAAATTAATTAGATGAAGACTTCTTTATGGCATAAACGTGTAAGCTAATAATGCCTTAGAATTACAAAAGCAAAATTTAGTAAGATTGATGCATTCTTTATTTTGTAATTTTTATTGAACAATGATTTTTATTTAGTTTTTATATTTTTTTTAGCTATCCAATGATGGAAGGCATCCGATGAACATAGTAGGTTGTGCTTGGGCTTGGTAGGCCTTGGTTTGCTAGCTGGGAGGGGTCCCTTTTGGTGGCTGCTGGTTCTCGGTTTGGTCATGGGCTGCTCTCGGTTTGGCTTGGGTTGTTTGGGTTTGAGCTTACTTAAGTTGTCCTACTTGGGGTTGTAGCTCATTATTGATGGAGACTCATTAATACATAAAGGTATGTATTTAATTCAAAAAGGTTTAGGGGAGTGGAACTTGTGTGCCTCATTGGTTTCTTCTTGGGGAGTTAATGTGGCTGCTTTTCCTTTTTTCTGAGTGGGCTTTTCGGGTTCCTATGCTGGCTAGTTTCCCATGGTTTCCTGCTCTTGTTTCCTGTGTTTGCCTCCTCGGTTCCTCTCCTAGGTGGGCTTCCCGTGGCTGCTGGCTGGGTTCCCGTGGTTGCCTTGCTGTTTTCCCTGTGCTGCTTCTCGGGTTGCTCCCCTGGCTGGGTGATCCGTGGCTTGTGTTGTGGGTTCCTGTGCTGTTTTTCTTTGCTTCTTAATGTGGCTGTTGGCCTTTCATTTCCCCAATGCTGATTGGCTTTGGTTGTAGGTGTATGGCTGTTTGGTTCCCTTCTTGTGCCTATATATATGAAATGTTTTTGGATGGAAAAGGTTGTTGAAAATTATTTGGCAAAGCCACTAAAACCTGAGGGTTTCTTCTTGTTCCGTTTCCTTCTCTTCTCTATTTCGTCTGGGCTTCTTACCTCTTCTTCTCTCCACAAGTTACATTCCACCTGTACCTTTCTTCTTGAGCGATTGGTGTTATTGGTTGGCTGATTTGGAAGCATTTGCTGGAGGAGTTGGTTGGACGGTTGGACCTTCTTGCTGTGGTGAACCATTTGGTTTGCTAGCCCTAAGCACATACTTTATTTTACCTACTTTTCGATGCATGTGAGGAAACCGTTCCTACGGTTGTTCTGAGGATAGCGCCTTTTATTTTTTCTTTTGTTTCGATTGGTTTCAACTTTTATTTTGTTTTGAAAATTGGTGGATGATTGCTACTATTTGAATTGGTGGATGATTGCTACTATTTGAATCTAATATAGCAAGTGTTGCCTATTTTTCTCTTTATCTGGCTTTTCTCTCTAGTTTGCTTGCATCAGTTTTGGTATCAAAGCAAGTTCTTTTCCTTGGATTGTCGTTTCTTTTTCGTTGGCTTTTGTCCGTGATTGGTGTGGTTTCCTATCCGTTTTTGGAGGAACTTTCTTTAACAAGTTTCAATGGCTAATAATCCGGAGGATTGGCAAAATCTAATGCAACAATTGAATAACTTGCAACAACAAGTTAACACTTTGGCTGAAGCTGTAGCGAATCTAAATGTTAACAATGCTAATGCTAATCCTAATGTCCAAACTTCTGAAAGTGAAGAAGAGATTCCTAGAAATCATAATAGGCAACAAAAAAATTGGGATCATGGGATTAAAATAGATGTTCCTAACTTTGAGGGAAAGTTACAACCCGATCAATTCCTTGAGTGGATAGAGAAAATGGACCAGTTTTTTGAGTGGAAAGAAATACCTGAAAATAGGAAAGTTCGTTTTGCTAGCCTAAAACTTTCTGGTCATGCTTTAACCTGGTGGAAAAATTTTCAAAATAACAGACTTAGGAGAGATAAAGAAAAAGTCCAAAATTGGGAAAAGATGAAGGAAAAAATGAAAGGGAAATTTTTGCCAACTGATCATGCTCGAACCATATTTCAATAGTTTAATAATTTGAAACAAGGGAACCAATCTGTTGAAGAATACACCGAAACATTTTACAAACTTCAATCCAGAAACGATTTGAATGAATCTAAAGAGAAAACTGTGTCAAGATACATCAATGGTTTGAAATGGTCTATTCAAGATCAACTCAACTTGCATCACATTATTAAAACTGACGAGGCATATCGAATGGCTATAAAAGTGGAAAAGCAACATCAAAGGGAAAGGGGTCATAACAAAGTTATGGAAACATATAAGAGACGAACAACTGGTGGGGTAAAAACTCAAACTTCTGAGGGAACATCTGGTGTTAAAATTAAAACTTTTGAAACTCAAAATGCTGACAAAGAAAAGGGAATCATGGGAGCTAAGCCAACTGAACAACCTAGATTAATTGGACCATGTTATAAATGCGGGCTCTATGGTCATCTTTCTGCCACTTGTAGGAAAAATAATCCACCTAGAAGCAATCTCATCGAAAACAATGAAAACTTGGAAGAGGAAGAAGAAAATGAATCTGGTTCTGAAAATGGAGAGGAAATAGAAAAAATTGATGTCGAAGGAGATGAGGGAGAAGAGCTTTTAGTCATAAGGCAAGTCTTAACAATAAAAATTGACAAAGGGGATAGATGGTTAAGAAGAAATATTTTTAAAACAACTTGTACAGTTGAGGGGAAAATCTGCACACTCATGATTGATAGTGGAAGTTCTGGGAATTTTGTCTCTCAAAAACTGATTGATAAACTAAAAATAAAGTCAAAACCTCTTGCCAAAACTTACAAAATTTCTTGGTTTAAAGAGGGGGGTGAGGTTCCAATCACTAAGCAATGTGTTGTCAATTTATCGATTAGTGGATCTTTTAAAGATCAAGTGGTTTGTGATGTTGTACCACTTGAGGTGTGCCACATTTTGTTAGAACGACCTTGGCAATATGACCACAAAACTATTCATAATGGAGAAACAAATACATACACCTTGATTCAAAATAACAAAGAATACACTCTCCATCCTCAAAAACTTGTGCCTGATTCACCTTCAAAGAGTAAACTGGTTGCCAAAATTGATACTCCTGAGCTGCTTTTAAATGCTAATGATTTGAAATGTTCTGAAGTTGCTTACTTAGTGTTGGGAAAAGAAAGTGATTCTACTTTTCAAATTCCTAAAGAAATGCAAGCATTACTTGATGATTTTTCTGACATAACTTCTGATGAGTTACCAATTGGTTTGCCTCCTATGAGAAATATTCAACATCATATTGATTTGATTCCTGGAGCTATTTTACCTAACCTTTCTCATTATAGAATGAGTCCTTCTGAACATGATGAGCTTTTTAAACAAGTGACTGATTTATTGAAAAAGGGTTTGATTCAAGAAAGCTTAAGTCCTTGTGCTGTGCCTGCTTTATTAACGCCAAAAAAAGATGGAACGTGGCGGATGTGTGTGGATAGTCGTGCAATAAATAAAATCACTATTAAGTATAGATTTCCAATTTCTAGGTTGGATGACATGCTAAATATGCTCAGTGGTGCTAAAATCTTTTCTAAAATTGACTTGAGAAGTGGGTATCATCAGATAAGAATAAGACCGGGAGATGAATGGAAAACTGCTTTCAAAACAAAAGAGGGTTTGTATGAATGGCTTGTGATGCCATTTGGGCTTTCAAATGCTCCGAGTACTTTTATGAGAACCATGAATCATGTTTTGCGAGCTTTTATTGGAAAGTTTGTTGTGGTTTATTTTGACGACATTTTAATTTATAGCATTCATATTTCTGATCATTTGAATCATGTGAAACAAGTGTTACAAATGTTGCGTGAACAAAAGCTTTTCATCAATTTGAAAAAATGTTCTTTCATGACTTCTAGTTTGACATCTTTGGGTTTTATTGTTTCTGCTCAAGGAATAAAAGTGGATCCAATAAAAATTGAAGCAATTCAAAGTTGGCCTACTCCGAAAAATATAAGTGAAGTGAGAGAATTTCATGGCTTAGCTTCTTTCTACAGAAGGTTTATTAAAAACTTCAGTTCTGTGATTGCTCCTATTATTGACTGTTTAAAAAAAGGGATATTTAGGTGGACCCCTCAAGCTGAAAAGACTTTTGAAATCATTAAAGCGAAAATGAGTCAAGCACCTATTTTGAGTTTGCCAAATTTTGAAAAAAATTTTGAAGTTTATTGTGATGCTTCTCATGTTGGTATTGGTGTTGTTTTAAGTCAAGAGGGGAAACCTATTGCTTATTTTAGTGAAAAACTAAATGACGCTCGTTCTAAATATTCTGTTTATGATTTGAAATTTTATGCTATTGTTCAGGCTTTGAAATTTTGGCGATGTTATTTGATTCAACGAGAATTTATCCTTAATACTGATCATGAAGCACTTCGTTTTCTGGGCTCTCAAAAAAATTTGAATAAGAGACATGCCAAGTGGGTTTCTTTTTTGCAAGAGTATACTTTTCATATCAAACATAAAACTGGTGTTTTGAACAAAGTTGCTGATGCTTTAAGCCGGAGATCTCATTTATTGGTAATTGTTTACCCGACTATTAGTTCATTTGATTTTTTAAAAGATACTTATGCTAGTGATTCTGATTTTAAGAATATTTGGGATTCTTGTCTTGCTTCTGGAACTGATCCTTCTGCTCAGTTTGTGATACATGAAGGTTTTTTGTTTAAAGATTCTCGACTTTGCATATCTAAAAACTCTTTAAGAGAGCAACTTGTGAAAGAACTTCATAGTGGGGGTTTGGGTGGTCATTTTGGACAGGGAAAAACTATTGCTTTGGTGGAAGAAAAATATTTTTGGCCTCACATGAGAAAGCAAATTGCTAAGCTAGTGAAACAATGTAAGATATGTTAGACTTTTAAGGAAACTTCACAAAATGCTAGTTTGTATACTCCTTTGCCTATTCCTAACAAACCTTGGGAGGATATTTCTATGGATTTCATTTTGGGTTTGCCTGTTACTATTCGAAAATTTGATTCTGTTTTTGTGGTGGTGGATCGTTTTAGCAAAATGGCACATTTTATCCCTTGCAAAAAACTTCTGATGCTTCTTACATTGCTGATTTGTTTTTTAAAGAAATTGTTCGTCTTCACGGTGTTCCTCGTACTTTTACTTCTGATCGAGATACTAGATTTTTAAGTCATTTTTGGAGAACTCTTTGGGCAAAACTTGGAACTACTCTTCAATTCAGTAGTGCGTATCATCCTCAAATTGACGGACAAACTGAGGTTGTCAATCGAAGCTTGGGAAATTTATTAAGGTGTCTTGCTGGAGAGAAACCATCCCAATGGGATTTAATCTTGCCCCAAGCTGAGTTTGCTTACAATAATTCTGTTAATCGTACAACTGGTAAAACTCCTTTTGAGATTCTTTATGGCCAACATATTCCTCACATTTTAGATAGAAACTGCTTGCATTTACCAAATAAAACCAGTGCTGAAGCTTTTGAAACTTTTGATCACATAAAGACTGTCCAACAGCAAGTCCTTGAAAAACTCCAAAAGGCTAATGCTAAATACAAATCTACTGCTGATAAACATCGAAGGGAGGTTATTTTTAATGTGGGTGACTTGGTTATGGCTTACTTTCGTCACCAACGATTTCTTGTTGGTACTTTTAGAAAACTAAGTAGAAAAAAGTTTGGACCTTTTCGCATACTTCGAAAATTAGGCACAAATGCCTATCTGTTGGATCTACCTATTTCTGTTGGCACTTTTCCTATATTTAATGTTTCTGACCTTTCTTTATATGAAGGAGATTCTAATGATTCTGTAGAAATTGAAACTTTGCCATTCTCTACTTTTATGGCAAAAACTGAAGAACAAATTGAAGATATTATTGATGTCAAAATTTCTAAAACAAGACATAGTGAACATAAGAGGTTCTAGGCAAAATGGAAGAACCGTCCTCTGACCGATTGCACTTGGATGGATGAAAGAGAACTAAAACAATGACATCCTAATCTTTTTCAAAAAGTTACTGAAGCTTTCTCATCTGGAGATGAGACTTTCCCACCAGGGGGGAATTGATGCATTCTTTATTTTTTGTAATTTTTATTGAACAATGATTTTTATTTAGTTTTGATATTTTTTTTAGCTATCCAATGAAGAAAGGCATCCGATGAACATGGTAGGTTGTGCTTGGGCTTGGTAGGCCTTAGTTTGCTAGCTTGGAGGGGTCCCTTTTGGTGGCTGCTGGTTCTCGGTTTGGTCATAGGCTGCTCTCGGTTTGGCTTGGGCTGTTTGCGTTTGAGCTTACTTAAGTTGTCCTACTTGGGGTTGTAGCTCATTATTGATGGAGACTCATTAATACATAAAGGTATGTATTTAATTCCAAAAGGTTTAGGGGAGTGGAACTTGTGTGCCTCATTGGTTTCTTCTTGGGGAGTTAATGTGGCTGCTTTTCCTTTTTTCTGAGTGGGCTTTTCGGGTTCCTATGCTGCCTGGTTTCCCATGGTTTCCTGCTCTTGTTTCCTGTGTTTGCCTCCTCGGTTCCTCTCCTAGGTGGGCTTCCCGTGGCTGCTGGCTGGGTTCCCGTGGTTGCCTTGCTGTTTTCCCTGTGCTGCTTCTCGGGTTGCTCCCCTGGCTGGGTGATCCGTGGCTTGTGTTGTGGGTTCCTGTGCTGTTTTTCTTTGCTTCTTAATGTGGCTGTTGGCCTTTCATTTCCCCAATGCTAATTGGCTTTGGTTGTAGGTGTATGGCTGTTTGGTTTCCTTCTTGTGCCTATATATATATGAAATGTTTTTGGATGGAAAAGGTTGTTGAAAATTGTTTGGCAAAGCCACTAAAACCTGAGGGTTTCTTCTCTTCTTGGAAAAGCTTGAGAGCTTGTTCCGTTTCCTTCTCTTCTCTATTTCGTCTGGGCTTCTTACCTCTTCTTCTCTCCACAAGTTACATTCCATTTGTACCTTTCTTCTTGAGCGATTGGTGTTATTGGTTGGCTGATTTGGAAGCATTTGCTGGAGGAGTTGGTTGGACGGTTGGACCTTCTTGCTGTGGTGGACCATTTGGTTTGCTAGCCCTAAGCACATACTTTACTTTACCTACTTTTCGATGCATGTGAGGAAACCGTTCCTACGGTTGTTCTGAGGATAGCGCCTTTTATTTTTTCTTTTGCTTCAATTGGTTTCAACTTTTATTTTGTTTTGAAGATTGGTGGATGATTGCTACTATTTGAATTGGTGGATGATTGCTACTATTTGAATCTAATATAGCAAGTGTTGCCTATTGTTCTCTTTATCTGGCTTTTCTCTCTAGTTTGCTTGCATCAAAGATCTACTAAAATATTTTTCAAAAAGTTCACAGTGATATTGAGTTTTTAAATAGACAACCTACAATTACTCGGGATGAGATTAAAAAATATGCTTAAACAGAAATAGATGCAAGCACGATAACTTAAAGAAATTGATTAAATAACTCGAGAACCTTAACCAAGAGAACCGGAATGCGACTTATTCGTTTGATAGGTTTGAAAAGCTAGTTTGTAATAATAGTTTGTCAAAAAATCTTGGTGTCTAGATCAAAATTTTAGCATTTAGGATTTTCATTGGTTTTCTTTACAACTATTTGATGCATGACCGAGTTCATGTAAACCTACCATGGATCTGACTGGATTTGATTTAACACAATCAGACAAGTGTATTAATGATTGAATTCTAGAACTTATTTGGAGGAATGACAGGTTAAGGTAAGAAAGACTGTTGAACAAGACATTAAGCCCTAAGGACTTATTGTAGACCCCGGAGTTAACCAACCAATAGAGACCCTAAATGAGAATGTCCAAGCAAATTCCGAATGGCATATACAACCTAACAGGATTTGTGCAGATTTGTGTTTGAGCTAATTTACATACATACCACATAATTCCTATGTATTTAAATATCTAACACCCAAACTTTGACATTTAATTAACATTTAAATCTTTAAATCACATCAAAATTATAACTAATATTAACTTTTCTAAAGTGAAACACACTTTTTCATTCATATGTTTTGATGTGATTGAGAAAGCAAAGTATTATATTATTAAAAATCAAAATTTAGGTGCTTGATATTTTAATACATAAAAAATGTGTGGCATGCATGTAAATCTCCCCTCAAAAAAATATGTGGGGCACTTAAAGGAAAATATCATTTTAAACTATCAAGCTATAAATACATTTCAATAAAATGTATAAAAGCTAACTTCAACTTTTAGCCTCGCAAGTGTAGAATATGAAACTCTTAAGGGCTAATTTTGTAATCCTAGAATGCAAGAATTTCATTGCACAAATAATGTGAGCATTATCTACTAACTACACATTAGATGTCTAAAAATCACATTACTCTATGCAAACAAAATTTTTAGTACTTACCAAAACGATTTTGTTATAAGAGTAAACTACATAAAATACATGTGGCATGCAGCATCCAACTCCTCTTCACCAAACCCTAACCAAACAAGCAGCTAATAGCCACAATTCTCACAATATATACATACATACATGCATATATATATATATATATATATAAATAAACAGTAGCAATACCATAAGCATATTTTATATTATAATCTACCTCTAGATCCTCCTCCAAGTAAGTTGCACATATGATTTATTGCTTCTCTCTCTCTTCGACTCTTCTCATCTTTTGGAACACCATCTGATGGGGTGATATCACCAACAATAGCTGAAGAAGCACAATTTTGTAAGGGGAACTGAGCAGAATTATGGCTTAAAAATGCAAAAATAAAAGTAGAAAACTTATGCAAAATGTTATGTTGCCTCACCAATAACTTCAAGAAAATCTTAACGCATTGGCACCAAGAGAGAAACAAAGCTTAATAATACCATGAAACTTTGTATTTCACCCAATCTTTTTATGCTAACTAAACGTACCAATGCATTAACACTTAATTTATGCCATGGTTATGGTAGTGTAGCATTAGTCAAAAGTTAAAACTTATTATTTTACATGGTTCCTTCTTTACATTTCATCAATAGTCTACTTGAAAATGGAAGAACCTCTAAAATAAGATGATGAAGCAAAAAATTACTATTTATGATGTTTACATCCTTGCACATTTCAAACTACAATTGACTACTCATAATCCAATATTGCTCAGTCATACACTTTGAAGAGATATCATGTCCAAGAATATAACAATCTAACACTTCCTGCAAACATTTTCTTTTTTTACAAATACCTAAACCTTGGTAATTTTTTATCATAATTATTTGCCCAACTTGAAAAAACTATATTTTTTTAGGCTAAAGCTTGCGAGAAAAGAATAGTCAATTTGAATGAGAAATAGGAGGTGCGAATTTCATGAGCGTGATCACATATAACATGAGATAGAGGATAAGCTAGATTGACCATTCATTCAAATGTAAGAACAAAATATGTTAAACCAATTCGCAATTCATATTAAATCATCAAGTGTCACAAATATCATCCACTAATTTCAAGACACAGAAACAAATTAAGGAACATGAGGCTGAAGATAATGATTAACTCGAAAAATGTTGTTCAAATTTGTTTTGACATGAATGTTTGAAAATAGTTCGAGTTGATTTCTATGAATGAGTTACATCGAATTAAGTTTCAATAATATTTGTTTGTTTTGCATGAACATACAACTTGTGACATTAATTTCAATGTTTGTTTGGCAGGAGTGAGTATCAATTTCAACAATCATCTCATTAATTTTATATTAATATATTACTTTTATGAATAAAGTAGCATTCTAATACGTCTTTCTTTTAGTTTACATAATCTTATTATTACTTGATGCTAATGGTAAAATGAAGATGACTTTCAACTTGTCGTAAGTGAAACTCACTTCTCATTTTTATGAAGATGAGCTAAGGAAAAAAGAATGATTTTCACCACACTTAAGTGTTTTGGTTAAATAAGATTTAATTCAAGCAAGATTTGGTAAATCTTGTAAACCAATATTTAGTAAATTTCCAAAGCATTAAATCCCGAAAAACTAATTGGCATACTAGTTGTTAAATATGGTTAAAACCTAGTAATTGTTTAGCAAATACTTTGAAGATTTAGGATTTAAATGAATAATAAAAAGATACACAAATAGGATAAAATGTTGTTAATCTCTTGAATCCCACTTCCCCCAAGTTTTGCTAAATGTGGGATTTAGCATAAAATTGGAGGAAGATGGGATTTAAGAAAGTAATAAATTTTTTTGTGGCTTAAATAACTATTTAGCTATATTTAGCCTATATCCTGGCTAAATTTTGGCTAAATCTTACAACCAAATAGCGCTTTTACAGTGAAACAATTTGAACCTAAATGAAAATTATCACTTATGACATGTTATATAAGTTGCCATGAAAGAAACTATATAAATAACAAAGAACACCCCTTAGCAAATAACCAAGAAGCAGGCATTCACCTTCTGCGATGTCATGCACCAAGGCCATCTTAATGCACCTAAAAAGATTTTTAAAAGGCAAAAATAAACATCAGTAGAGTGAGCTCCAATCCGCTATAGCAGCTCTATTAATCATGCAAAACGATTTTTTTTCCACGGAAATGAGAAACCTAATTCAGACGCTCACCTTTCCCGATCAATATCGGGGCTATAGTCGGCTATTAAAGCCATCACGCTCATTCTGTACATGTGGTCCGCCACTGATTCCGGCTCTTGAACTCCCTTCCTCACCCACCCAGCCCTCTTTGTCGTCTGCAATCAGATCAAGTAAGCTACTAAATGTAAGCGAAAGCGTGCGCTCAAAGACGATACCTTAAGGCGGTGGCAAAGTGAGAGGAAGTCGATGGCAGAGGAAGCAGAAGCCTCGGAGGAGGAGGAAGCGGCCGCATCGGTAGCTGCGGAGGACGAAGGAGCGCCATGGGTGGCGGCGGAGGACGAAGCGGCGGCATCGGGGATGGCGGCGGACTGAGCGGCGCTGGACGAAAGGGAGGCCATCCGAACCGTTCTTCTGGTGACCCAACGGAAGGGCACAATGCCGCTACAGTGAGAGCAGAGAACTGAAGGAAGAAGATACGATTTTCTCCACAGCGATCGGCTGGAAACATCCATACTTAACAGTGCCACTCACCTGGATAGTCCTCCCTTCCTAAATTTTATTTGTATCACATTTTAGCCCTAATACATGAAAAACCAGTTCTTTCATGCTGCTTATAAATTAATAAATAGAAATTATGAAAAATAGATTAAAATGATGCATGATTGTTTATGTAAGATCAAAATAGTCTATAATATATTAAATGATCATTTTGATCACTTAAGTCTTTGAGAAATAATCAAAATAGTCTCGTATTGGAATTATTTTGATTTCATTCTAAAGAGCAGAGTGAGCAAAATGATATTTTTAATATAGTTGTGAACTATTTTAGTCTTTTATAAATAATTAATGGACAATTTTGATCATTTTCTCTAAAAGTTAGGAGAAATTATTACGTGCGATCACTGGACCGTTTGGAGGCCAATCAGAATGAGCCATGTCACCCGATATACAGTGGTACACAATTAATTGGTGACGTGGTACATCCTTGTTGGCCTCCGGATGACGTCCGGTGATCGCACGTAATAATCTCGCCTACATTAGGTACCTAACATGACCATATATAGACTAAGAATCAATTAATAATGTTCTCATGTTTAAAATTACTATTTCAAGCCCTTGCATATTCGTATGATGTCTCTGACTTGCATAGCAATGGCTGGTTCATTTACCGGCTAGTTGATCTTTGTAGGAGGATTTTGGTACCAATTAAAAGCTTACTGTGTCTTTTGTCTCTCTCATATCTTCTATAAGTAAGGATTGATTTTTAGTTATTGGAGTTATCTTAAGTGTCCTTAAATATTATATAAAAAGAACCGTATCAATTATTATTTTCAACATTTATTGAACTTAAAGCGTTGATAAAGTTTTATTTGTTTTAATTTTAAGCATTTTATTTTATTAGGTTTTTTATTATTTACTTTCTTATTATTTTCTTGGTTTTATTTTCTGATTTTTAAGTTGGGGTAGGATTGTAATTTGTACCTTCTTTAAGTCCTTAGCTTTTTATAAATACCTATTATTCATTTGAGAAAGGGGAGTTTGTTCGTTTTATTTCAGATTTAGAAATCTGAGAGAAGGAAAAGATCTTTTTTCTTGGGGTGGATTTCTGATTTCCCGTAAACAAGAAAGAAGAGTAGTGAGGGTTTGCAGTGGAGTCTTAGGGGCTGTTTGGTATTGGATTTGCACCTGGATTTAAGCAAGATTTGAGGTAAATCCAGCCAAATAGTTGTTGACCTCATTTCTGTATAAGGTCTGTATGAGGTTACTAGGACCTACCTAGGTTTTCTTTTGGTGACCTAATGATTGGCAGGTGTCTACTTGCCAATCATATAGGTCACAATCAAACCCCAATCCAACTCTTACAAATCCCAGTTCAGCTTCTAATCCAACATTCAGTCCAGTTTTCATACTCCTAAGCTCCAGTCTAGTCTTCAACCAACTTTCAATCAACCTTCAAAGCATATCCAACCAATATCAATTATGTATTTGATTGCCATTGATGTGGATAATTCAAACTCAACCATTCAAGTCTAAAATCCAACCCAAATCCAGAATTCCAAGCCAAATCCCAAGGCTATGGACCTAGGTCCTGAAACCCTTTATGGGTAGTTTTGTATCACCTTGAAACCCAATCAAATGACCTTTGATTTAGGGTCAATCAATTACATATTATTTAAATATATCTCTAAAGTCAACCCACCAAATTTGAACTCATTCTGAGGCCCTTAGCCCCAGAAATTGAATTAATTTTCAAAGGCTGCAAAACCTTCAAATATTTATAGCTTGTGCCACTGGACTTGTCATTCAGTGAAATTTAACCTTGAGACTCTTTCCAAACCTTCTAACCACATCCATGGCCTTTGTTACGACTTATTGATCAGTAATCTATACTTTGTTGAACCTTATTTGTCCCAATGTTGACCAAGGGTCAAAATGATCAAAATACCCTTTAAAGGAGTTTTTGATCTTTTCCCTAAAACTCAACATAGTTCAACCTTATCAATTTTCAAAACCTATCCCAATGAATCCTAAATATTATTAGGAACACATTGGGTCCAAACCCACCCTTTGGTTTGACCTGGTTGACCAAGTCAACTATGGTTGATCAAAGTGACCCTTAAGGGTTTAACATCCATTTCAAACCAAATGATTTCCCTTTGACTTGGGGCCACTCCCATTGAGTTCATATGATCAATTTGAACTCAATGGACCCAACCTTTGATCCTAGGTCAACTTGGTTGATCAAGTCAACCAAGTTTGACCAAGTCAACCAAGTTTGACCAAACCTCTTATACCCTTCTATCTATTCAAATCCTTTGACCAAGGCCTTGCCAAGCCTACCCAAGCCTATGGGGTGACCCATTAGGCCTCTAGGGAAACCCGCTTGAGACCCCAATACTTGGGTCCACTTGGGTTAACCACTTGGCTTGACCCAAGTGCCCAAAGAGAGGTCCCCTATGAGCCATATCTCAATCATAGCCAAACCAAATCAAACCAATGATGGCATTGGATCCCCTATGACCCAACACACCTTTCCTAGTTGACCCAGCCCTTGGGTCAACTTGGGTTAGTAATTAAGCTAACCCAAAGTGGTCAAAACCACTATGGGTTGAGCCATTTCCCAACCTAGGCCTCATAAAGCTAAATTAATAGCTTTATTAGGTGGCCCTAGATCCAACACACATACCCTAGTCAGCCCAACCCTTGGGTTGACTTGGGTCAACCTCTAGGCTAGCCTAAAGTGGTCAAAACCACTTTGACCCAAGCCAACTCCCTCCATAGGCCACTTCAAGCCCACTTGCCACTTTGCATTGGATGCTCCTTGACTCAACACACCTCCCATATCAAAGCCACCCCCTGGCTTGACCCAAGTTGCACCCGAGCTGACCCAAACAGTACAAGTTTGGGTCAACCCGAGCTTACTTCTCTAATTGGCCTCTCCCAATCTCAATTGAGCTCACCACTGAGTTCACCTAGACCCCCAGCACCCTTTCTAGCTCACCCTGACCTAGCTAGTGGCCAACGGCGACTGTAGCGAATGGGAAAAGCTTTAGGTGGTCCCCTCCATCTCAAGCCTTATCTAAGGTTGCCGAGTGGTTCAGCTCATTGTCTTTGGGCTCACGGACCTCTTGGAGGATGTCCTCTCCCACCTAGAAGCCATCTGGCCGTCCACTAATACCATCCCAGTCGTCTATGGCCGTGGGAGCCATTTAAATAGGGCTCCTTCACCAAGACGTCTCCATTCGATTCCAGTTCTTCAAAATCATTCCCTAGAGCTCCCCTAATATTCCTCTTTCGATCCCCAACTTCCCAGCCTCTTCTAACCATCCGTTCGAGCAAACTCTGGTGAAATATCTCCGCCATCGGCTCGAAGTCATACTTCTGGTGGTTCTCCGGCCGAGACATCTGAAGGAAAGGTCTTCGCATTCATCCCCTCAAGCTTCTTGACAGAAAACCCATTTGTTCGGGCTTTCTATATGACAAGAATCCTTTTTCAAATTCCTAGTTAGTTAGTGTTGGTCAAGTATGAAAGGAACTTTCAATCCAATATGATCTCACTGTTGAATTGAAAGCTCTTATCGCCCTGATCCTTCCTATAAAATTTCATGAGAATTCACTGGCAGGATTGCTTGGATCATGCTAGAGAATTCGTACGGTTACGGAGATACGCGGGAGGTTGAAGACGCAATCAGGACCGTTGATCTCGATAGATGGCTCCGGTTATATCCTGCGGTCTCGGGCCACTTTAATTCCTAACCATTTGATCTTCCATCCGACGACCAGGGTTTAATCCGCGTTATCCAGTCAGCCGTTAATCATTCCCCCGCGCAATCAGAGTGCGCCACGTGGAAAGCACATGGCTGACTGGATAATTATACATTTAATTTCACAAAAAATTAAATTTTTTTTTTTGAAAAATCATATCTCCTCACACACTTGTCCATTTTAGGTGATCTTAGGCTCATTGGAAAGGTCTTGAGGAGACTTATCAAAGCCCTATGGTTTCAAGCCATGATTGTTTTTGTGTTAATGTCAATTTTAATTTGAATATTTTTGGTGTTATTGCATTTATGTGTTAAATTGATGTCCCCATGGCTTCAGATTTTAGGGGAATGAATTTGGGCATGTCTCTAGCACACCCAATTTTTTTCCCTTTGTTTAACCAGATTAAGGGCATGTTTGACTCAATTTAAACTTAGAGGTCATGATTTGACCCATAAGTTCAAATTGATCTTATGATATTGTTTTGATTGAAAAATATTTATTTTGAAAAGTGTTTAATTTTTTTTGGGAAATATTTAATTTCTGGAATTTAAATTTTATAATCGAACACTTATTATGAATGATATATCACCTCAAAAGGTGAACATATCGTTCACTAATAGGTTCCGATTACAAATCTTGATTTATCCTGATTATCGTAGTCAAATTCAAGGGGAAACAACATATGATCTCAAAAGATCAAAATGATGTTAAATCCAATATTTAACTATAATAATCTAGTAAAAAGATCATTAATTTCATAATCAAGATCACGATAATAGTACGATATATCTTTCCAAGGAAAGAGGATATCGTCTATTATCGATCATTTGAAAATGATGATAATGATCGTTGTCTTTTGAATTTCCCAAAGATAATTAATTAAAAGTTTTGAAAAAGCTTGATTTTGAAAATCTGGTCTGAATTTCTAAATCTCCTACGAGCGCAAGCCCTCGTAGTTAATTATATCGTAGGAAAATAAAAATCTTCCTACGAATACTCTCGATTAAAATAGCGATACGAATTTTATTTAAGATTTTCAAAGCTAGATGTCAAAGAAGGTTAAGGGTTGGAAGTTCAACAGAGAATAGATCAAATTTGAGCAGTTCTTTCTGGAGGTCAAAGGATGAGAAGTAGGAGGTGTTTGAGATTCTGAAACAATTCAGAGACACCCCAACCTATCCTAAGTATTGGGCTTGAATTAGATTGAAAGATATTTTTAATGTTTGAGTGATCAATTTTATTAGAAGGTGGGAATCAGATTCCTAGAAGATTGAGGTCTTAAGATTGAAGACATGCCTCAGAACCTAAGTCTAAAATGGGTACTGAGAACCAGTGACCCAAAACCTAACTAATGCAATGCAATCCTGGACTTATCCCGGCCTGGATTGGGGAGCCAGCTAAACCACCTAAACGCTTTTAAAAACCATGAATCAAAGTCTTTTAAATGTAGAGTGATTAGGGACATTGATTAAGATTGGTTTAAAGAATAGGGGTCGACATCTAGAGCAGATCCTAATTAACCCCTTTACATATGTTGGGTTAAATGCTTAAGCTAGAAATGCAATTAAAGATTTAGACTCAATTTTTAATTTGTATCTAATGCAATGCATGCTAGTTGACTCGATGAAATGCTTAAATCAAAATGTAGCAGTTTTAAAATCAGGCTTAAAAATAGATTTTATCCTAGAGATTGCACAACATCCCCTTGGACAGAACTGCACCCTAATAGGTCAGGTGGTCTGCCAGAACCCGCAGGCGGGGAGGTGCCTAACAAGGTAGAGAAAAGTTTAATATGAATGCATGAAAAACTCCCGGCGAGTCCGGACTTACTTCTTAAGAGCGTTAGAGTTTCTATCTGAGCTTAAAAATTTTAAATTTTGTTTAAGTAGAAAAAGTTAATGACCGTACCCTCACGAGCCTCCGATCGGGTTCCAGGCTAAATCAAATACGACATGCAAGAACGCCAAATAAACTATTAAAAGCATGCTGGTCCTTAATCGCAATCAACACATCAATCAAATTAATTAAATAATTAAATCAATTAAATAAATGCTCAAATTGAAAGTTCATGTGGCAAGTGCCATTTAAATTATACAACCTAGGGTCTGCAGGAAAGTAAAGTGGCCGGGTACCACTGACTACAACCCGGATTCTATTCCTAAGACTCAAGTGACTTTGAGATTTGAGATTCTTCTCGTTCTTCACTTCTTCGTCTCCTTAGAACTCCTTGGATCGTCGGGTCTGGATATCCAAATGAAAAGAAACTCCCCCTGGATAGGGGTGTTATCTTTTCTCTTTGGATATTTAAACTTCATCCTAATTTGGATCTTCAAATGGATAGGAACTCTCCCCTAAGGGATGTTCCTTCCTCTTTGGATTCCAAATTGGATGTGCAAACATCTCAATCTCAAAGCACTTTAAACATTACAACTCAAGTTTATATCAAATTACATCAATAGAAAAATAAAAATCTAGACTCAACAACCTGCAAGGTTATCCTAATAATCAACAGTTTATATTTGACATCTCAAGCAGTTATATATTTGAAATTAAAAAAATGGTCAATCACAGCCACGCTTGGCCATGCTCTTTTAATTTTAAAGGGGGACTTAAGCATTCTGGAGCACCTGTGCAATTTAATATTTATGATTTTTGCCCCCTTTAATTTATGCCCTGTATGAGCATGGCCACCTGCATAAGATTGAATTAGTACAAATCGTCCCTAGCCTAGGGGTAGATCTAATCGTACAATCAATCACAGAGTGCAGTAAATAAATAAACAAACACATCAATTCTACTATTAACAAACAGCATGTAATAAAAGCTCGAAAACCCGGCACACAGCAGAAAAGTAAACACCGGCCTAGCCTAATACTAGAGTTGGTTGTCCTAGCAAACCATCTGAAGTGTGTGAGATAAGCAGTGTGGCTTTGATGTGTCTTAAATAGGCATTTGATTGAAGTTGCTTGAGATTCAAGTTGGTTGAAGGCTTAAGGGTATTTTAATTAAAGTTTAAATCTTAATGATTTGAATTTAATTTTAAATTTGATTTAATTATTTGTTGGATACCACCTTTGTTTCACACCGAGGCCGTGAAGTTTATTTCACCTTCCTTGGGGCTAATTTAATAGCCTCGTAGGCCTGGGTTACCCAGTGGTACCCGATATAATTAAGTGATTTGAGTTTGATTAAGGTTTGAAAGTTGATTAAATTTTAATTAGAATTGATTGATTGCTGGTTTTAAGTTTGAATTAGTGTTTTCTGGAATTTTTGGAAATTTATTGAATTTTGATATTTTCTGGATTATTTTAATGATTTAATTAAGGGGTTAAAAATTGACTTTTTGATTTAAAGAGTTTTTTTAGAAATTTAATATTTTATTAAAATACTAGACCTTAATACGATCAGTTAGACAGTAAGTACACTAAAATTAGATTTTTCTAAATTTTATTATGAAGGTTTGAAACTTTGACTTGATTTTGAACTAGGTTTGACCAAAAATTGACTTTTTCAAAATTAATTGATTTCTGGAAACTTAATATTTTTAATAAATATTAGACCTTAAGATGAGTTGTATGCCCTTGAGTTTGCTCAATTTGGAGTTCATTTGAATTAGTTATGAATTTTTGAAGTTTTGACTATTTATTGAATTATTTAAATTGTTTAATTAGAGACCCTTTTTGTGATTTGGATCCAAATGATCTCCAAACTTCTTGAAATCAACTCCAAAGGTCAGGAATGACCTAAGGAATGATTTCCAAGTGTTTGGAAATTTTCTAGAATTTTTAATTATTTTTAATTAATTAATTTAATTAAATTTCAGATTTCAATTATACTTAAATTAAACTCAATTTTGAAATCCAGTCAAGGGGCTTTTATTTTTCGTTGATTAAGGGTTTAATTCTGGTCAGTTTGAGGGGTTGTTTGTATTTTTTGGATTTAAATTTGATTTATTATAATTTTTGGAAGTTTTAAGGGCTTAGTTAAGGTTTAAATTTGATTAGGTTGATTAAGGGGCTTAATGATTTCAAAATTCAGTGGGAAATTTTCCTAGGGTTTAGAGTATCACTAAGTTCAAGTGTTCAAAGTTTCAAGTTAATTGGAGATAAATCCTAATTACTTGAATTTTTCTAAGTTTTCTAAATGAGTCCTTAATTGTTGTCCTTAATGATGTCCCTAAGTTAGTGGGTTTTAATCAATGTTCCATTAACCTTTGATATACATATGTAGGCATATACACATTTATCACAATCATATCCTAGAACTAAGAGAGACCTAAGTGTGTGTGTGTACCTACACATGCAAATTAAATTAAGGCTTAATTAAATGAAAGACTAATCAATGAATAATTAACAAAGTGATCATACATTGATTAATCATTAATCCACATAAATTTCATTCATGTACTCAACCTATGCTTAAAATTTCAAGAAAGATATCTCAAATATTTATAATTTAATATATACATATAGTTTTAAAATAGGATTTTAAAATATATATATATATATATATTCAAATATAGAAATATAAAACTTAAATTTAAATATTTAAAATATCATTAAATTATATTTAAGATATTTTGATAGATCTTAATGACCTTTAAAGTTATTTGAATATATATATATTAATAATTAGTTTAATATGTAATTAAATGTTAATTAAATATTAAAACAATAACATTATTAATATTAATAAAAATGAATTAGGTTTTGGATTTTCAAAATAACTTTTAAATTAAAATATTTAATTTTCTGAAAATTTTAAGAAATTTTGGATTTATTTTAATTAAATAATAATAAAAATAACCAAATAATCAATACCTAAAATTACTTAAAATACAAAGTATATTTTAAAATAATTTTATTTTTAAATTAAAGGTATTAAAATTCCAAGCAATTTGATATATTATACTGATTTTTTTTATTTATATTTAATTTTATATGATTTTTTAAAGAAAACTGGAATTAAAATGATTTAAAACTAAATTAAAAAAATCATTTTAACGTTTTGGCGGCTCGGATGACACGTGTCCCGCTCGAATTCGCTGCCTCCAGCCGCGGGACGGCGCCAATCATTAGCGGCGGCGGTCAGACACGTGTCAAACACTGGCAAGCCCACGCAGTTTCACTAAACCACGTAGGCAGTGATCATGACCGTTGATTCCGCACAGCACCGAATCAACGGTTATGATCGGGTCGGACGCGCACAAGGTCGATTACCCATTGATACACGGTTGGACAGACCGCAGAATGGCGAGATCGCAGCCGTTGATAGAGGAATCAATGGGTGAGATCTCGCCTAGTTCAGCTGGACCGAACCGAGCCCTAGACTTCGTTTTTTGAGTTTTTCTCTCGATTCACTTAACCAAATTACTTGAAATTTTAAACACAGAGTGTCCTTATGAACAGAAATTATGGGAGCATGATATCATGGTTTAAAAGCAGCTTTTCAGAAAGCTAAATAATTCTAAGTGTTTCTACCTAGAGTTTAGGTTTTACCTCAAATTAACGGACGGATTAAACCGTATAAGATGTCTCTGAACTTGTTGTTTGTCCACGAATCTTTCTCTAGTTGAAGTCGAGGCTTGAAATCCTTTGGATTGAGGGCTATTTGAGCTAGACGGAGATGGTCTTTGGTTTGGCCGGAAGCTCGTCGCCGGCAGCCTCCAATCGCCGGATTTTTGTCTGGAAAAGTCTAGAGATGCCTAGGAAGCTTAGAAAAGCTCGGATCGAGGTTTTAGGAGGCTAGAGTGGAGAGAGAAGCTGGGGGAGAGAATGAATACCCAAAATAGGGTATTGCCCTATTCAAACGTTCCCAGGTCATTTGGACGGCTATGATTTGTTTTGCATCATCTCCTGATGGTTGACACTTGGCTGGGGTTGTTGGGATGGCAGGGAATCAAAGGACAAAGGTACATCCTAGGTGTAAAGGGTGCTTTTGTCCTTATGTGGCCATGTGGAATGAATGAGGGCTGTTTGATCTTGATCCAAAGGCTGGGAGAGGCTTTAGGAAGGTTCTAGAATGGCTTAAAACTGCTGGAGTGGATTAGGGAAGAGTGGGTTAGGTTTAAGATGGGTTTTGACCATCTTTGACCACTCTAAATTCTTGCTTTGACTGTTTGACCAATCCAAGGCCACTTGGACTGTTTAGGTGGCAGTAAGAGAGAACCTTGGGTGCTATTGAATGAGTTGGAGAGGGATAGAATGGTTTGGAGTGGGTTTAGAAAAGAATTTGACCATTTAAACACTCTCTTGCCCTCTTGTTGACCAAGTTGACCAATCAACAGTCAATGGGAAGCTGAGGTGGCAGCCAAGTATCACTAAGGAGTGATTTAGAATGAACATCAAGTCAGAGGGGTTGGGTTTTGAAATGGTGTAGGAAATTTGAATGAATTTGACCAAATTCTGAAGAATTGACTTGGTCAACATTAGTTGAATTTGATTGCATTTAGAGATATTCAAAGTATATGGTAGAAGGGTCTTTGAAATTAAAAATGCTTGATTGAATGGGGTTTGATGATATGGCCGGGTTTGAACTAAGGTAAGATGAATTGATCAAGTCTGATGTGTTGACTTGGTCAACCCATCTAAGCCTGAATTACCATTAATTGAAAAGTTTTGAAATCTAATATTAAGATTGATTTGGGAGCTTTATGTGGTTTTGAATGCATTTGGGGTGTGATTTGAAGTAGGGAAGCTTAAGGGTTTGAAGTGGTCAAACTGAGTTGACTTGGTCAACTAGGTTGACCAAGGGCCAGGGTTTGGACTGAATCAATTTCAAATGGTAAATGGAGTCTGGTAAATGTGGTTTGAGGGTTTGAATAGGTCATTTGGGTCAAATGACCTGTTTAGGCCCTTAATGGGCCTAATGGGTCAACTAGGTTGACTTGGTCAACCAGGTTGACCCAAGGTCAGGGAATGGGTCTAACCAGTTCAAAATAACATTCTGAGTCTACTGGTGGTGGTCTCAAAGTCTGGGGAAGTCATTTGGTCAAAATGACCTGTTTGGGCCCTTAATGGGCCTTTTAGGTCAACCCTGGTTGACTTGGTCAACCAGGTGGGTCCAGGGTCTGGAAATGGGTTCAACAGATTTGAAATGATATTTGGAGACCAATGGAGGTGGTCCCAAGGTCAGAGGAGGTCATTTGGTCAAAATGACCTATTTGGGCCCTTAATGGGCCTTTTAGGTCAAACCTGGTTGACCTGGTCAACCAGGTGGATCCAAGGCCTGGAAATAGGCTCAATAGATTTGAAATGACATTTGGAGACCAATGGAGGTGGTCCCAAGGTTAGAAGAGGTCATTTGGTCAAAATGACCTGTTTTGACCTATAAAGGCCTATTTGGTCAAACTAGGTTGACTTGGTCAACCAGGTTGACCCAGGGGCTAGAAGTGGGTCCAATGGGTTTGGTTTGACATTTGAAATTTGTTGGAGGTGACTGCATTTGATTTGGAGCTCATTTGACCAAGATGACTATTCATACCCCATAGGGGTATTTTAGTCATTTTGGCCCCTGGTCAACTAGGGGTCAGATTGAGTCCAAAAAAATACAGTTTATTACTTAATGGATCATAATCAAGGGTCTGGAGGTGATTAGAGGCTTTGGAGAAAGCTCCAGGGTCAAAATCTACTGGGTGGTAGGTCCAGTGGCATAGACTGTAAATATTTGAAGGTTTTACAGCCTTTGGATTTCAATTCAGTTTCTGGGGTTAGAGATCTCAAAATGAGCTCAAATTTGGAGGTTTACTTCTAGAGACATGTCATATCAGTGTGGAACTGACAGATCTTGAATCAGAGGTCATTTGATAGGGTTTTGAAATGTTCAAAGATTCACTGGAAAAGGCTTTTAGGACTTAGACCTTTAGCCTTAGGTTTAAACCTGAACTCTGGATTTAAGCTGGATTTTGAGTTTGAATGATATGATTTGAGTTAAGCTTAAATTGAATTGAAGATTGGATTGATTTAGAAGAATCCTAAGATTTAGAATAGGTCCTAGGGTCCAAATCAGCTTAAGGGAATCCTAGGGTCTAGAATAGATCCTAGGGACTAGAGTCTAGGGAGATCCTAGAATCTAGAAGAATCCTAAGATCTAGGAATCCTAAGATCTAGGAATCCTAAGATTCAAGATCTAGAAGGATCTTAGGATCTAGAGTAGATCCTAAGGTTTGATTTCTAGGAGGATCTTAGGGTCTAGAAATCCTAGGGCCTGGAATCTAGAATAGTCTTAGGATCTAGAAGAATCCTAAACTCTAGATAGATCTAGGAGAATCCTAAGGTCTAAGAGGATTATATGATATAGAATCAAGTAGAATCCTAGGGACTAGAATTGATCCTAGGGTCTGAAGTCTAGGAGAATCCTAGAATCTAGATTTATCTTAAATTGTATTGATCTGGGGTCAGGATTGATTTGAATTTGGATTGATCTTAAAGTTTGGATTGATCTAAGATCAGATTGATCCTGGGGTTAAGATTGATCCTAAGGATTGGAAAGATCCTAAGGTCTGGATTGGTCCTACTGAGCTCATACAAAAATGAGGTCAACAGATATTTCCAATGGGAATTAGGATTTGAGCTTTGGTGTGCTAATTATGCTTAGTCTAGGGAGTTTAGAACCACAGATTTCATCCCCCTCCAAGCCCAGGATAATGGCTTGAAAATTTTCTAAGGTAACATAGTGGTTACCTTTGGTGGTTTGGTTAACCACCTTAAGGGATTCATCTTGGGCCCAAATTTAGTGGGCTTGGGCCTTGAGTCCAAGTGAACTCATGGCCCAAGTTCCACTAGAATTAGTGCCCATTTGGTCCACCAACTAGGGAACCCAAAATTACCCTTTAGATTTGACCTAGAACCTTAATTAATTCACATTAAATCTTAAAAATTCAAATAAGCCAACTAATTGCTCATAATTGAACCCTTAATCTATGAAAATTAAAAGCTCTATAATCAGACCTCTAATTTAACTTCAATTTAATTTTTAAGGGAAATTAATAATTAATTAGATTAATTAATTAAAAAAATTTAAAAAATTCTTTAAAAATCCCTAAATACTTGGAAACATCCCATTAGATCATTTTTGAACTTTGGGAGTGATTCCAAGAGGTTTGGGACTGATTTGGATCAAAATCTAAAAATCCCCTTAATTTGATAATTTTAAAAAAATCAAAAATATCTAAACTTTGGAAAATCACCAATAATTTTAGAAAAATTCAATTTAATCAAACTCAAAGCCATTCAACTCTAATTAAAATCTAGCATTTCTAAAAATATCAAACATCCAAAATTAAGTTAAAGTCAAGAAGTCAACTTTGCGGTAACTATAGTTCAAAATTAGGCCAAAACTTTAAAAAATCATAATTTAATGTAGAAAAGTCCAAATTGAGCAAAGTTAAAGTCTAATTACTCATCTTAAGGTCTAATATTTAAGAAAAATATTAAAATTCTAGAAACTACTTTAATTTTAAAAGTCTACTTTTAAATTTTTAATTAACATAATTAAATAATCCTAATAACTAACCTAAAATTCCAATAAATTCTAGTTTAATCATTTAAACCAGTAACTAATCAATTAGATTAAAATTCATCAACCAATTAAATTAATTTAATTAACCCCAATTACTACTGGATAACCTGGATCTACGAGGCTATTAGCTTAGCCCCAAAGAAGGTGAAATAAACTTCACAATCTCGGTGAGCAACAAAGATAGTAACCATTTAACAATTAAAATATATTTAAAACAAATTTTAATACATTAATGTTTAAACTTGAACATAAATTTCCCCTTCAACCTCTAACAAATTTAAATATTAGATAACTTCAACCACTTACCCAGCTTATGATCTACCCCAACCACACAACATTTTGTACACACTCTAGATGGTTTGCTAGGACAACAAACTCTAGTTTAGGCTAGGCCAGTGTTCATTTTTTACTTTTATGTGCCGAATTTTTCAAGTTTTCACTGTATGTTGTGCTTGAAAATTGATTGATGTGAGTGTTTAATTACTTTTACTGTAATTTGTGAATTGATATGATGAGCGCTAGTTTACCCTTAGATTAGGAACGATCTGGTTGCTCACTAAGTTTTCTGCAGGTGGCCACTCTCGTGTAGGGCAACAAAGGGGGCTAAATTAATAATAAATATAAATATTACAAGTGCTTCCACTGCTTAGCCCCCAAATAAATAAGAGTGTGGCCAAGTGTGATTTACTTTTTACTGTACATGTATATAAACTACTTTGAATGTATTTTATTTTTAAATGCTTAGAATAACCCTACAAGAGAGTCTATATTCTTTTTTATTTTAATGTTAATGTAATTTATTTAAAATTAAGAGTTGTGAAAGTTAGACATTTGAGTTGGAATACAGATATCCAAAATTAGATTCCAAAGAGGAAAAGACCCTTAGAGGGATAATCCTTTTTCATTTGTAAGCCCAAGTTTGGATAATTTTAGTACCCAAAGTGAAAAGAGTAACCTCTCTTTCGGGGGAAGAGTTTTCTTTTTCATTTGGGTATTCAGATACAACGAATCCAAGGAGTCCGAAGAAGAGGAGGACGAAGAGTTAAAGACAAAGAGTATCCCACTCAAAGTCAACTAGCGTTGATCCTAGGATTAGGATTCGGGTTTGTAGTTAGTGGTGCCCGACCACTTTTAATTTATGTAAATTCTGGATTATAATAAATAGGCAATTTGCATATGGATATTTATTTAATTGATTTGATATATTAATATATTTGATTTAATTTGATTATGATTAGGGTTGCTTAATTTTTTAAGTTTTTTTGGTGATTTTATGTCATTTTTATTTTAGCTTGGATACACGGAGGCTCGTGAGGGTATGCTAAAAACTTTTCTACTAGAATTTAAATAAAATTTTAGACTAACATAGAAACTCTAACGATCTAAGAAGTAAGCCCGGGACCGCCGGAAGTCAGCATAAGTATATTAAAATCTTCTCTTTCTTGTTAGGCACCTCCCCGCCTGCAAGTTCTTACAAACCACATGGCCTTTGAGGGTACAGATATGTCAAGAGAGTGTTGTGCAATTTCTAGAAAAAAATAAATTTTTAAGTCTTTTTAAAATTGCTTCATATATATTTTATGCATTCAATCGAGTCGATCAACATGTATTGTATTAGAAACTAATTAAATGAGTCTAAAATTTTAATTGTATTTAATTCAAGCATGTTCACCCTATATAAGTCAAGGGACTAATTAGAATCCGCTTTAGACATCGATCCCAATTCTCAAAAACTTTAACAATAATATCACTACTCCTCTTTAATAAAAATGGCTGGATTCATAGATTTTAATCGACTAGGTTGTTAGTTGGCTCCCCAATCCAGGTTGGGGTAAGTTCAGATTTTGCATTGTATTAGTTAGGTTTGGGTTACTGTTATCTAGTGTCCAATTTAGATTTAGGATCCGAGGCAGATTCTGAATCATAAGACCCTAACCTTCAGAAAAATAATCCCAAATTTTTAATAAATTATTCAACTCAAATTAAATATTTTCTTAATTCGAAACTTAAAACCTAACACTTATATTAGGTTGGGACACTTCTAAATTATTTCATAATCTCAAAATGTCTCCTACCTCTCCCCCGTTGACTCCCAAAATAAGTGTTCAAAATTCGAATCATTCCCAAATCAAATTCTAAATTTACCTCCTTTGATATCACTTCTAGAAAATCTCTAAACAGAATTTCTGTCGTTATTTTAATCAAAAGTATTCATAGGAGACCCCGATTTTCTATGATGTAATTAACTATGAGGTCTTACGCTCGTAGGAGATTTAGGACCCATATCCACTTTTTTTATTTAAATCAATTTTTAATATTCAATTAGACTTTTTTGGAAAAATTTAAATCAACAATGATCATTATCATCATGTTCGGACGATTGACGATAAGTGATATCTTCTTCCCTCAAGAAAATATATCATTTATCGTAGTGTTTTTAAATATTATATATATATAGTGTTCATGGCCTAACATTACAGTGCTCACAAAATCAGTGCCAAAGAGCTCTGCTTCAAAAATTTTATGTTTCTCAAATAAACTTATTTCACATATTTGAGTTATTACATTGATACCCTATGGTTGAGCCGTCCCATGTCCCTGCTCTGAGGCAAAGCAAATCAAGAAATTCTCTACCCTTCATCAATCTTCTCTCATCATTTTAATCGGCTATCTTCGCAAACAACAGGATTGTTGTCATTACATTGCCTGGGTAATTTGCTACCAGCGACAAGAATAGATCCTAAGAAATTACAAGGAACTAAAAAAATGCACAAGAAATCCCAAATTAGGTCTCTCTTATCCACATAGCTTTCCTTTATTTATTTATCTATTTATTAAAGAGTACTGATATACTGATGCTTTTTTCAATATTCTTGTAGGAAAAGAGTTATCAAGCAAGTGAACATGTACAAATTTTCTCGTGCTTATTTTAACATAGAGAAAATGTACTAAACCAGTTATAACTAGCCCCCTTTCTTCAACCAAGGACAAGAGTAGTTGCACCATTTCTTCAACCAAGAACAAGAGCAACTACATTTTATGTTAACTTCGAGAGTATAAGAATCATTCTCAATAAATTCATTAGAATTGTCACCACTAATTCAATTTTGGTAATGTGATGTCTTATTGGGCGTTTACTATTTGCTTGCTCTTTTCCAATGATTGAATCATTATCTGGGGTCAATATTTGTTAGTCTTTAAGGATTTAAAGTTTCTTGCAAGAGTTGCAAATTAGGTTTGAGCAATTTTTAATTCTTTCTTAATTTTGGTATCTGTGTATTCTTTCTTATTCTTGTTGTCAAGCATGTAAATGTAAATTTACATTAACCTTTGTGAACCTTCACTTTTATTGTTACAATATAATATTTTTTTTCATTTTATTATGTAAAAAGACTATTGTGTGTAAGTGTTTGTAAATACTAAAGGCTTGGCGAGGTTCTTGGAAATGAGCCTTCCCTATAAGAAATTGATTACAAGAGTGGATTCTACTCACTATTGTAAGAGAGCAACTAGTGTGAAATGGTTTATCTATAAACTATGAATGAGAAGTATGAGTACATGGCTACAAACAAAAGCTAGTGAACTCAATAATAAACTACCCATGACTGTACAAAAATCAAAAGAGAAATACATATAAACTCAGATCTAATTCTAAACCGCTAATCAACAATCTCATTCCCCCTTCCTAAATCTTGAAAACCAGAAGCAAAATCACAGTGAGCTACAACAGTTCAGTGGACCACATAATCTGACCTAAAATTTTAAATTCTTTTATTAAATATTTTTTCTGAATATTTAAAATAGTTAAATGCAATTTAATATATCACTGTACCATAAATAATAATAAAAGTATAACAGTTATTCAATTATTTAAATAATAATTATGAGCAGATAAATAAATTGAAATAAATATCATAGAACAGTTTGTATCACATTTTCTAGATCAAGACAGAATCTCAAGGAATTTTAACCCGTTATGACTCTCTTTTGTACTTATAGTATTAGAACATGCTCGTAGGCACCAGAATATGACTTATAACTATTAGAACATGCCTTATAGGCACAAAAATATTCCCTAACACAAATAAAATCTCAAATAGTTATGGACTCTTATCTCTTCGAGTAGATATAATTTAATCAGATATTCATATTTTTTATCATATTATAGCAGTTAAAGCATAATTGAGCATATGTCCAAATTTCATAATTTTTTATAATAGTAGGCAACAGAAAACCCTACTAAGAAAAAATACACATCTTTAATAAATAACCAAATTATTAATGATTGCACAAAACACTATTTTAAGACTTTAATTGAACTATAACTTTATTTTTTAACATCCATATAATTTTTTATTTAATAAAAATCCTATAAATTTTAAAAGCCCTGTTATAAAATTTTCAAAAATATTTAAAAAGTACATAATCTTAATCTCTATAACTACTAAAAAATTACATAGTAAAAAATTTACTAGTGCAAAGTTATCTCTATTTTTTGGTAATAAAAATAAAATTTAAATTAAAAAATTTGGTAAAAATATGTATTTTTGAAAATTGAGATAGATATTGTCGCAACTCAATTCAACTAGGATATGTCCTATTTTGTTGAGCTGTGACAGACAAATCCCAAGATCTAGTTTTAAAATATTTTAAATTTTCTTCCAACATTCATTTTAAATAAACTACATAATATAGAGTTACTAAACATCTACATATTAAAAATAAGCTCATCTACAAGATTTTTTTATTTCATCAAAATGTATCTACACTACAGCATATGGCTACATACAAAAGCTACAAAACTCTATGATAAACTAGTCATAACTGTACAAAATTAACAAAAGAAATACATATCAACTCTGATTAGTCATGAACTGCTAATTAATCAGCTCCTTATATTTCTCAAATTCTGAAAATTAAAAGTAAAATCACAGTAAGCTACAACAGCTCAGCAGGCTGCATAAATCGATCTAAAATTTTAAATTCTTTTATTAAATATTTTATTGAATATTTAAAAGCAGTTAAATGCAGTATAATATATCACTGTATTGAGAAATATAATAAGAGTATAATAGTTATTCAATTATTTAATTAACATTACTGATCAGATAAATAAATTATAATTCATATCATAGAGCAGTTCATATCAATATTTCTTGGACCCAGATTGAATCTCAAAGAATTCTGACCCCTTATGACTCCCTTTTGTGCTTATAGCACCAAAATATGCCCATAAGTATCATAACATGGTTTATAGCCAACATAACATGCTTTATAGGCACTAGAATAGTCTCTGATACATATAAAATATCAAAGGATTTAGGCCCCCTTATCTTTCCTAGCATATATAATTTAATCACATATGCAGATTTCTCATCATATTATAGCAGTTAAAATGTAATCAAGCATGTGTCATTATTGCATAATTTTTTTATAACGATAGCCAACAGAAAATCCTATTAAGCAAAAAATGCATATTTTTAAAAAATAACCAAATTATCATGAATAGTAAAATAATATGTTAAGACTTTTATCGCACTATAACACTATTTTTCAGAGTCTAGATAAAATTCTATTCAATAAAAAACTCACAAATTTTAAAATCTCAACTATAAAATTTATAGAAAATATTCAAAATATTCATAAATCTCTATAACATATAAAAAGTTATGCGGTAAAAGTTTTACTAGTGTAAAGTTATTCGGAATTTTCGTTAATGGAAATATAAATTTGATCGAAAAAATAGATAAAAACTTTATATTTTTTAAAATTGAGATTGACGTATTATGACCTACTTTAATCCCAACAAATTTCCTAACTGGCCTGACGGCTAAATAAGGTCTGAAGCGACTCAAAAATAAATAATAAACTAGTCATGATTGTATAAAAATCAAAAAAGAAATACTTATAAACTCATATTCGAACCTGAATTGCTAATCAACAATCTCCTTTCCCTTTATGGATCTTGAAAACTAGAAGCAAAATCACAATGAGCTACAACAACTCAGCTGACCACATAGTCCAATTTTAATTTTCAAATTATTTTATTAAATATTTTTGCTGAATATTTAAAAATAGTTAAATATAGTCTAATATATCACTGTATTGAAAAATATAATAAAAGTATATCAGTTATCCAATTATTCAAATAGAATACTAAACATATAAATAAATTAAAATACATATCATAAAACAGTTCATATCACATTTCTCAGACCTAAATAAAATATCAAAGGATTATGGCCCTTATGAATCCCTTTTATACCTATAATATCAGAACATGCTCGTAGGTACTAGAATATGGCTTATAGCCATCAGAACATGTCTTATAGGCACCAAAATATTTCATAACAATACACAATTTCAAAGGATTCTGACCCCTTATCTCTCACAACAGATATAATTTAATCACATATGTACATTTTTTATCATATTATAACAGTTAAAGCATAATTAAGCCTATGGCCGAATTGCACAATTTTCTATAATGGTAGGCAATAAAAAACTCTATTAAGTAAAAATACATATTTTTAATAAATAACTAAATTACCAGGGATTGTAAAGAACACTATTTTAAGATTTTAATTAAACTACAACATTATTTTTTAGTATCCAGATAATTTTCTATTCAATAAAAGCCCCTCAAATTTTAAAACCCTCGTTGTAAAATTTTCTAAAAATATTTAAAATATTTATAATCTTAATCTCTATAACATATAAAAAATTACAGCATGAAAGTTTTTCCAGTGCAAAGTTATTCTCTTTTTTGGTAATGGAAACAAAATTTTAATAAAAAAATTCAGTTAAAATGAGTAATTTTGAAAATTGGTATTTTTGAAAATTGAGATAAAGGTTGTGTGACCTATCGCGAGACAAACAAATTTCTCAACTGGAGTGACGGATAAAAACGTCTCTAAGACCTCCAAAATCAGATTTTTCCTTCTCCTTCCCTTTCTTTTTCTTATATTTTTTGTCTCCTTCTCTGTTGGTTCTCTGCTTTGGATAAAACAAATAAATGAAATGATTTAATAAAATATATAATAATGGA
The DNA here is from genome assembly GCA_019925795.1 of Dendrobium chrysotoxum. NCBI lineage: Eukaryota > Viridiplantae > Streptophyta > Magnoliopsida > Asparagales > Orchidaceae > Dendrobium > Dendrobium chrysotoxum. The sequence goes on from CM034312.1 coordinate 85,681,821, forward strand.
TTAGAATATTATAATAAAATATTCAATAATTATTTTAATTATTTAATTTTTTAACATAAATGCATATAACTTTTTTAATATCTTCAAATCCAGAAATTTAAAAATTATGAAAAAATATTCATAAATTAACTAAGTATGTCCAGAATATTTTGGTGAAATCGGTTTACAAAATGGACACCTAACGGTCCTAAAATTTTCACTTGTAATGATAAGTGCCAATTTTTAAGAAAATTCACATAAGCCCAAAAATTATAAAAAAATTAGTGAAACTAAAACACAATAATTTCTATGATATGGTGAAGATGATTTATGACTTGAACTTATAATGACTTTTGAAATAATTTTTGACTGTTATAGATCAAAATAATCATTTTAAAATTTAATTAAAATTTAAAGGTTATTACACTTTACTTAAATAATGTGTCCCTAGAGGGTCTCTTGAGAGCCACTCAGAAGAATTCTTCTCAAATGACCTTCTTGGAATTTTTCTCATGTAATCCATTGGGGGAACATCTCAAATCTTCTCAACTTATTGCGGAGACCTTTTAAGCCTTCCAAATTGTATGCTTCTCTCTTAAAAAAAATACTTTCCCAAAATTATGAATCTTCCCTAGCACACCTCTTTTATAAGTTATGGTAAGCACTCATAGCAATATCCCTCAATATCAAGAACATTTGGCCAACTATGAAACATATTCAATGTCACACACCCCTTCATGATTTCCATTATGAATTCCTCTTCTCCTTCACGCCCTAGTGGCCTTTTGCAATGAATGTTTGAACTAGGTTTGAATCAAGTTCAAATAGATGTTCAAACCTAGTTAGAACAAATGATCAGATTTGAACCAGTTCAAATCAATCTCATTTAAGATGGACTTTAGTATATAGGATGTTATTCCTCATTAGGATAATTTTGCCTCAAACAAACTTTTAGGCATATATCTCCAAGAAAATAACCCAATAACATATTTGGACAATTAATTTTGTATGTTTAGATATCACAAGCTTGATTCAAGTAGCTAACATCAGGTGGTTGAATTCACCCTTCAGATAGCCAAATTCATGCCTTAAGTGGCTGACTTCAAGTGATCGAATTAACCATTAAGGTGGACGACTTTAGGTCGTTGAATTCAACCTTTAGGCCACCGTATTCACCTTAAGGTGGCGAAGGTGATCAAATTCACACTTTATGTGGTGAAATTCACAATTTAGGTGGCTAAATTCACTTTTAAAGTGGTTAAAGTCACTCTCATGCTGACCAACCTCAACTGGATAGGGTTATCGACTTCAAGTAGGCAAATTCACCCTTTTGGTGGCTAACTTCACCCTTCAGGTTGCCAACTTTAGGTGGCTGAATTCACCATTCAGGTGGCCAAAGTTACACTTAGGGTTGACAACTTCAAGTAATTGAATTCATCATTTAGGTGGCCAACCGCGCAACCAAATTCACCCTTAAGGTGGCCGACTTTACCCTTTAGCTAACTGACTTCAGGTGAGCGACTTTAATTACTTAGTCGACAACATCGTTCGAGGAGTCTTGCCTATAAAGTTATGAGCTCAATAAGATACCATCCATATGTATTCAGCTAATGAATTTAATTAACCACATCGTTTAAGCTGCACGATTTATTTTTAAAGGCATATTAATTTGATATAGTCATTTCTGTAACACCCAAAAATTCTATAATTAAATAATCAAATGGCCATTTTAAAAGGAGAGAGAAAAAGTGAGGCAACTTTGGCTTCGTTTGGGATAGCTTTCTTAATGCTTTTTAAAAATAATTTTTTAGTATAAAATTTATAGTTCAAAAAATTTTTGTATTAAAAAAATTGTATAAAAAATCAATAAAAAAACTATCCCAAATGAAGCCTTTGATAACTTCATTTTATCTATCAAATCTTAGAATTTCTCTTTCTAAAATTTTTTTTTCCTCATTCCTCTTATTCGCTAAAATCTCATCAATCCCGACTCCCGAGAATACCATAATTCTAATAATTCAATAGATAAATTTGAATACAATAAAAATCATATAATGGGTCATAGGAAGTGAAAAATAAATTTTCAATTTATATGATAAAATTTTGTGAGATAATTTTAAATTAGAAATATTTAATTGGTCGGATTCAATCAGCCAAAATATCTAATAGGAAAACATTTGGGCTTCCGACTGGCTGGATGGTCTAGCGGGCTCCGCGTGTCGTCTTTCCCGCTTTTTCCTCCACATAGAACGTCCGAGATCTTCAGATCTGCCAATGGCGAAGGATGAGGCGGCGATGGCTACTGGAAAACCTGGAATCACCCATGTCATCTTTGACATGGATGGCCTCTTACTCGGTAAGTCATCCGCGCCCTCTCTAATTACACCAGGTACAGGTACAAGTAGGGTTCTCTGATTCTCTCATCATCATCATTGCAGATACGGAGCCATTCTACACCGTGGTTCAAGAGAAGATCCTGGAGAGGTTCGGCAAGACTTTCGATTGGTCCCTCAAGGCCAAAATGATGGGCAAGAAGGCAATCGAGTCCGCCCGAATCTTCGTCGAGGAGTGCGGTCTCACAGGCATCCTCACCCCAGAAGCATTTCTTGAGGAAAGGGAAGGCATGCTTCAGGAGCTATTCCCAACCTGCCAGCTCTTGCCGGGTCAGTTATTGTAGCCTATGGCCTATTGTTTTCGTTTAAAAAATTTAACTGTATCTTGATGCGTTTTTTATTATTTGAGGCCGTAGAACTATCTTGTGCTGTATGAGGCATTTTGTTTACAAATTATAGTTGCATATGTTAAATATATATGCTGGTTTTAGTTGGTTATGTACATGTCTATTCTTAACCGGAGATAATCTGTATGCCTATATGAGATTACGAGGCACCACTAAGTGCACGAAAGGAATATCAGTTGCCGCTTGATTCCTTTTGCTACTCCATTTTAAAACTTTGTCTACGAAGTTTGAAATTCATTAATATCTTACATGATTAGTCCTTAAGCTATTCGCCTTCATACAGACACAATTAACTTATTAAAAAGGTAAGTTGCATAATGTATTTGCTATCTGAAATGCTGCCATACCAAATACTAAAATGTGGCAGCTTGCAGCATATGAAGTTGGATGGTTGCAAATGCAGGGAGACAAAACGCATTCTCGCTATATTCCATTTTTATTTCAGAGGAATTGTGCAATTTTAGTTTCGTTAGAAGGCTACAAGTTTATGTACCACAATAAATTATAATTAATCGAAATAAGGTCATGTCTTGAGTATGTGTAATGATATATGTCTTTTAATATCACTTGCACAATATTGTAAATGTGCAACATAATTGAATTATATGAGAAGACAAAATAATTTAAATGTTGGTTTGATGTTGATTACACAGAAAAATGTATAGGACATAGAAGTAATGACACGTCTTTTATGCTACACAAGATTACATGAATTGGCTAATGGGAAGAGTTAAGTCATCATACGCCCCAGCTTCTGTGAGGAATCATATTTAGCATCCGATTGATGTTCAAGTAGCAAGGTTTAATGAGACTCTTAAGTAGACTTTCCCTGATGTATATACATCTGTAATTGCAATGAATTAATATATTAAAGATTTTTAGGACGAGACCAAAAATTTCTATTAAATGAATAAAAAAGCAACCTATATGCCTATTTGTACTTATGTAAAAGCATGAGGCCCAAATGCTGTTGAAGTTGTTTCAAATTACGTAACTAGCTCTTTCTATTATTTGGTGCTAATTTTGGTATATCATCTCATTTGCATCCTAAATCTGACTTTTATATTCAGAGTATTGGTTGGGCTTGCTTTCGTTTGGTTTAGATCAGTCATGTCTTACTACTCTACAAGTTTTCTGTTGGATCAAAGCAACCCAACCAAACTTTTGTCCATTTTTTGATCCATTGTGTTAAAATGCTTGGATAATATAGGGAACTTACAACTTTAGATCCATCAACATGTATCTTTTAGCTAGAATCTGATGCTGAAAATATCATCATAGGAATATTCAGTTTACAAAGGTTGGATTGGGTAATGGTTCATTAAGTGTGCCAGCTTTGAGTTTAGATATTTTGGCCAATTTATTGAGTAGGTCATTGACATTCACAGCATGATTGCGCCATTTTATATGAACAAATCAGGGAAATTGAGTTATTAATGGAAACAAATATTTTAGTTTGATCCTTGGTATTAAATAAGATCATTAAAACTTTTTGAGACAATGGAATTTTATGAGAAACAAATTCTATGCATTAAAAAAAAATCAGCATTTCTGTTTATTAAGTGCTCTTCTGTTTCTGAATATTACTCTTTGCTTTTTAAATAATTTGCCCCACACAGAAAAGAAAATTCTAGTGTTGTTAAAAGTTGGGAGTTGGGAACATACGCTTAACAAACGAAGTGATATGAATTGCAACAGAATAGAATAGATTTTGCCAAAACTTTGCTACATGTATAATTGATATATGCGCTGCAGAATCTGCTTTAGTTGGTGGAATTGTCGCTTTACTTTGTGCTTCCCACTTTGAAGTGGTAAAACACCCTATGTTCTTCGTTTTATGCATTGTCCTTCGAAAATACTATTTACTTGTCATCAATTTGTATTCTGACGTTAAACCCTTGTTCTTGTAGGAGTCAAGCGCTTGATCAGCCATCTGCATGCGAACCGGATACCCATGTGTGTTGCAACAGGGTAACTATTTGAGGTTAATGTCTCTAAGGATTTTTAAAAGACTACTTCTTAGATTTCACGTTTTCTACAATTTTTATAAACTGGAAGGGAACAATTTATCATCTTCAACTCTTTTTTCCATAGTCTTGTGGGGTTCATAGTCTAGCTTGTAATGCACAGCAATCATACGAAGGTAGCTGTGAATTTCATTGATTATGATGTTTTATTAAAATGCTTAGTGTCAGTTGTGTCTTTGAAGCCTATTACACCCTGCCTCTTAACCTAGAGGGAACCTTCGACCAATGGCTTAATGCAATGAATGCGCTTTTCTTGGCATTTGGGAATATGAATACTTTATTATTTGAAATAATATGTGGTGTTTGAAATTGGCTCTATCTACATTTTGTCGTATTCTTGTCTAAGGATGATATGCTGAATTTCTAGGCTTTGAATAATCATTAGCAATAATTGACCTTTCACCCAAATAGTTTTCTACAAAGCTAAACATTTGCTAGACAAATTAGCTGATTAAATATGATTTGCTAAGCATATTAAATGGAAATGTCACTTTTGTTATTTGAAATCATTGTTTGATAAGATTTAAGGCCTTGGAAGACTGCATTAAAAATACATGGTTTCATCATCTCGGAATGGGAGATTGATTTTTGGTTTGTGATAACACTTTTCAGGCAATTAAGTTTTTTTCATCCAGGTGGCTTTTTAACGTTAAAAGACCTGTATATATTAATCCTAAAGGGCGATCACAGGGATAAATTGTGCTTAACTATTTGACAGAAAACGATGAATTTAGGATAAAAGTTAAGTTACGAGTGTGTTTTGGACTATTGTTGAAGTCAATTCCAGATTATTTGAAGAATTGCCTAAACTTGCTGCCATGAGATAACTTTAACCAAAATAACTAAATTAATTCCACCAGTCAACTTTTACAGTGGTGTTTGGAACCCAGCCTTCTTGTTTTATTGCCAAAGAATATGATCTCGTTCCTGAGCCAAAGTGGATTTGTACTATTTGATGATGATTTATGACTGATTGAGCTTAAAAAATTATAAAATTTTCTAATAGTCATGGTCCTCATGGGTACATTTTTTCTCTTACAGCCTTGATCTTATCTTATGGTATGAGTGTTGTAGCATGGATCTCCATGCCGGTCTCAAGTTTATGGTTTTGTATTTTGTAAACAGTTTGATGCATGAATCTCAAGAATGGACTTAAGGTAGCAATTTTGCTTAGAGGATAGTAATCGATGACAAAGCTATGACTCTGTTTTGTATAGCAGGCAAGATATTAAGTGATGAGAAAATGAGATGAATAAAATAAGTTAAGAGAAAGGAGATTTAAAAACTTTGATCAAGTTAGATGTAAAGTGAGATAGTAGGATCTTAGTTCATGATCATAATGAAGAGAAGAAAAAAAAATTGAGAAACTATTTTCTGAGGATTTCTAAGCATTTATTAACGAAGAAAATGAACTGAATCGTAAAGCATACTGCATACCAATCAAAATAATTGAAATTGTTGTTTCAAAGAATTGCATAGAGGTAAAACTTTTAAGCCATGTGCTATAACTTGTAAGCTTTGGAGAGTTGTGACATTTGTTGGAACAGTTTGATCAACTAATATTTTCATTTAATACCAAGACTAAGGCTCTGTTTGTTAATGCTTTCTTTTGTTTGAATGTGTTTTTGAGGGCATCATAATGATAAAAAACTTAGCTACACAAAAGCCAAAAATAGCTTTATAAGGATTATAAGTGGGCTGATATTCTAGAAAAAGTGCTCTTTTTTTTATGAGAAAAATCCTTCGATTAACTCCCTAAGATTGTAGAAAAGTACATTTCTTTTAGTTTTTTAATTAATTGATGTGCTAATAATTAATTAGCATATTAAATTAGTTTTACATGAAATTTATAGCAATGTTCTTTTGGCCTTTTAAGCAACTAATTTTACTATCACAATAGTTTGTAACAAACAACTTAAATTCTTAGAACACTTCAGTTAGCAATTTCAACAGGTATCACACAACACCATAAAATAATATAATACAAAAAATGACAATATTGTCAACATAGATTTTCATGATTTTGATAATTATAGCTAATCAAATTTAAGAGTCATATAACAAAGTTCTTAAAGAGGATAATTAAAATGGAGGCCTAGAAAAATCACAGTTATACAATAGAGTCAATTAGATTTTAGACCAGAATAATCTACAACGGAGGCCTTTTTTATGTTAAGGTGATGAATGGAAGCACACAAAGTGTAATTAAAAGACTTGAGGGCTGTTTGGTTTGAAGTAAACGGGTGTAAAGTATTTTAAATGCAAGGGGTTTAAAAATATTAATGTTTAGTTTGAAATGCAGAGTAAAATTTTGAAGTATTTGGAATTCACCACCTAGTTTAATTTTGTTGCATTTGAAAAATCTTTAAAGTTGGTCGATTTTCAAATGCATTGTAAATTCTCGGTCATTACTGTCACTTGCTGCTGCTGCCGGTCACCAGCTGTCACCTGCCGCCACCCTCCGACCACCGTTGAAGCTGCTACAGCCACTGCCGACCATTGTCCCCGGTGCTGTCGGCTGCCTTTACTATTATTGACCACCGCCTGCTGCAGTTTGTCATTGCCACTACTTGCCTTCGGTCGCCACGCCACCGCTACCGACAGCCACAACCATCATTGGGCTTTACACTATATTTTTTTACTTCAAACCAAATAAAATAAAATATTCACTTGCATTTATTTTGCCCTCATCCAACCAACTCAAAATATTTCAAATACATTGCATTTATTTTACCTTTTTCAAACCAAATGGCCCCTTAATCATACCTTTTTTTTCCTTGAAATGTCATATAATTGAGTACCATGAGAATGGATTTTGAGGGCATTAAGGAGTAAAAATATCAAAGATTTATTTAAGTTGTTCATGATATATTTGATGGAGTAATAGCTAGCACTAAAACACAACCAAAGAGTTTTTAGGCCTAGATAGATTTACATCAAAGATTAATATTAAATTTATTTATTTTATCGATTATGAAGATGCTTAAAAGGTAGATTCTTAAGTGAGATGCTTTGGCATTTGCTAATGATACAATTTTGATAACTAAGAGTTATTTTGAACTTATAGCTAGACAAATGGAGAATTTTTTGGAGATTTCAAAATTATAGGAACAAGTATTGAGTAAATTCAATTTTATTGGATAAATAATTTATAATTTTTAAGGGCAACGTGAAGGCCAAGTGATGTATATGTGATTGTTTGTACATCTCTAACAAAGATACAAAGAATGTGTATATAGTTTAGCACATGACTTATTGAATTAAAGATGAGTGGATAAAATAAAGAATTATTTCCATAGTATTATTCCATTAGAGAATTCCGAAGAAGTATTCTAGAAATAGGATTAATCTCAATGAATTTTATTTGATTGAAGCCTAGGGAGATTGAATCACATGAATATTAACTGTCGAAGATTAATTTTATATGCGCATATCTTAAAAACTTAAGAATGCAATGAAAATGTGTTGCAAAAATTTTCTGGCTCTAAACAGGTCTTACAAACGGCATTTTGACCTCAAAACACAAAGGCATGGTGAAATTTTCTCTGCGATGCATCATATTGTTATGGGTGATGATCCAGATGTGAAGCTAGGCAAACCATCTCCTGATATTTTTCTCGTCGCTGCGAACAGATTTGAGGTATCACTCCTCTCTTTTACACCGAATAAATGTACTTTTCTTTTTACGCGCAGTCTGTGCACTGCACCTCCCTTAGCATCCTTTCCTATATAGCCTAATTTATTCGGGATCTTTATCCAAAAATGTGTAAGACTCTACCATCTTTGCTTCGTGGAATGACATCTACTGTAAACTACTGGTTCAGAAGTTTGGAATTGCAAGCAAATTTATTTTTTTTCTGATGGTGTTAATTTTCCTAGTATTCATTAAGAAACTTCTAATTCACTATGTCAAAACTGGTTTTGTTTAGATGCGTGTTGATCCAGCTGAGGTTTTGGTATTTGAAGATGCACCGGCTGGAGTTGCTGCTGCTAAGAATGCAGGAATGTGAGTAACTATATGAAAAACCCTTTTGAATCAATATTTTACAAAAATTTCTTCATCATACATCTGTTAATAGGTTCCTAATTACTCTACATTTTGGGAATTTATCCAAAATTCTGTGAATTAGAATGATTTTTTTCAATAATTTACAAAAGAAATAAATTAAATAAATAATGGACGAAGAAAGATGAATCAGTTATGTTTACCCAATTTTGGACTGGGCGTAGTGCAGTTTCATCTTTTCCATTATGATAATTTACTTGCACTCCTCTTTTATGCTGTCTTTGCTTGACATCCTCTCTAAAGTTCTTAGCCATGTTGCTGGCCTACTGCGGCCTTCGCAAGCATTCCGCCGCCTATTAAAACTTCCACATCTGGCTTATGCAAGGATGAGGAAAAAACAAAGGACACTCACTCTAAAAATACCCACAAACACGCCCTCTTTAGTAGCTACTCTGTAAGCTTCAATCCTCTTCTTTCCTCTCCTTGTTTGGTAGCCAAAGCCTCAAGGCTTATTGCTATTGATCTTTAGATTCAACTGGGAACTGAAGACCCTTCATCATAGTTGAACTTGGATTTGGTCGGGACTTCAAATTCCTCCACAGTAGTTGGCCATTAGATTAATTTAGAGTTCAAAATGATGTATTGTAGGGTTGGAAATAAAAGGCCTTGATTTCCTTAATAGATTGTGATAGTGATAGAAGAAGAAATAGATTAACTGAGAGAGAACTGAGGAAAGGCTCTTTATGGAGAATAATCTAATAATTCGATATATAATAATAAGTCTTAAGGTCTATTTATAGATAAAAATGATCTATAAAAATAAAAAAAATAACTATCCCCTAAAGAAATTAAGAAAACTTTATCCCATTATAGATAAACTTGATACAATAAAATTAAAATATTTTCTAATACATCAATTTATAAAAAAATAGTAATCAATATTTCCTTTGATGTTAACCGTATGTCTTGATCATAAGGTCACCATCTAGATGCTCGTTAATTAGATTGAGAGGGAGGTGTTGCAACACTTCACTTTTATGAATCATTTGGCGATGGATGATGCTGGCAATGAATGAAATCATGATGTTCGCATAGCAGACCTAATATAAACCTCATTTGACAAAAAATGCTCAGCATCTAATATAACTAGATTTGCTGGACAAACCTCAATTATGCTGCTGGTAGGGATGTAAAAACTCCACTTGTAAAAATATCTATAGAAAATTTGGGGGGGGGGGGGGGGGGGGGGGTTGTTCAAAAGGGCATCCATATGGAATTAAATCTTCAACATTGAGTTTTCTTAATAAATTCTTTAGAATTTCTAAAGCTATTTAACCTTGAGATTTGTTATTCAATAATATCTGGCTGTTTTCAAAAACCAGGTCTGTAGTAATGGTTCCAGATCCCCGTTTGGATGCTTCACATCATAAAAAAGCTGACCAAGTTCTTACATCACTGTTGGATTTCAATCCAGGGCAATGGGCATTGCCTCCATTTACTGATGATATATAAATTAAAAGGTTCCTGCAATGCTTATGAGCTGACATTACGGTACACCCACACCCTTTGTGCACTGAGAATTTTCTGTATTCTCTGTTTACAAATTTGCAACTCAGCTTTCGCATTCATGTTTTTTAAAAGCCTCAAGAGGCAATCTTCTATTGTTTCACATGGAAAATATGTGAAGGTGCTAATTTTTCCTGCTAACATATTGAAATAATTGCTTGCTTATATCCGAAATCTTCACTATTGCATTTGATATTAAAACACATGTGAGGACATTATAATCAGATAATTAAATATATCTGGCCATAAATTTTAATATGGAAAAATAAATCTTAATTAAAATTTTCTTCTTGTGTGATACTCCTTTTAGATCAATGCCATTAAATTGTTGATATATTTGGAGCAGATTAATCAACTAATACCTTTAGATGAATGCCAAAACTTCCTGCTTAAACACATTATTATATAAAACAGTTGCTAATTGTGGAAGCCAATTCCTTTCTCAACATAAGTGTTCGGATAGTTAGAAGCTCTTTACAGGTTTGTTATTGTGCTTTAGATTTAAATAAATTTGAACTTTAGTTGTTGTGAAGTTTGTCCTCCGTAAGTTTTATAAATAGGATTTGTTTTAATTCTCCTTGCCCGAAGAGGAGAAATACTGGCTGGATATTTTTGAAGAATAAAATAGAGGGAAAAAGTGTGGGAGAGAAAGGCAAACTGAGAGGACGAATGCTGCCTCTTTCTTCTTTGGTATTTTGTGATTTTTTTTTGATGTAATGCAAGCATTGTGGTGGTTTTGCAAATAAGCGCAGTAGTATCTGAGTCTTTTTTGGCGATACTAGAAAAATGTTGTTGGTGTGATAATGATTGGTTCAAACATGGGGGTTATGGACCTAGGTGCCAAGGAAGTTCATCTTGTCTGGAACCCTAAGATTTTTTCATTTTTATGTCACTCCAACTCATATAAGCCCTTAATTTTGATTAAACTCGAGCTGAAGTTATCATGATCATCTAGGGCCATATGAGTCTGTCAAATGGCCTTTCAAAATCTACTCTTTGCCAGAAATAAGGGATGCTGAAAAAATGCACTGGCTACACTTATATTTCCTTATCTAGCTAGCCTGTAACTTCTTTATTACCCATTGTATTTTTCTTCTCATGACAATGAATCCCAAGAATATCTCTCAGACCAACATATTAAGCACAAAAGTGACCTCAATCCCCTAACCAGGTGGCAACCCATTCCCACACAGTTGAAATTCTTAATGTCTAACTTAAGAACATAGTGACCCTTCAACTCACTCCTAAGAACCACCTCACATGGATACCTTTAACTCCTCAAAATCTTTCGAGCTAATGGCTTACCTCACTAGAACTATCCCCTCCCCTCCCATTCACGTGAAATTATTCTGTGCGGATACGGACGTCATCCGGAGGCGAATCAGTACATGTCACATCATCTGTTTGTTGTGTACCGGGTGATGTGGCGTATTCTGATTCGCTTCCGGACGGTCCGGTGTCCGCACATAATAATTTCACCCCATTCACATATCACAATCAGACAACTTCCGAACCCCCTAACACTCACTAGACCAACTGGCTACTGATCGACCAAAATCTTATTGTGGCTTTATATTCAATCATCTTACCACCACTTCTTTTTCATAATCCTCCTTATTAGAATATTTATGCATGTTTTCTTATCAAGCTTAGATTTCTTGCAAGCTCTTTTCTTTATAGTACTTTTTTCTTCAAAATTTGTTTTCATTATTCATTATTTATAATCATTTAAAATAGTTTAGTTTCTGAGTTTGACAAATGTTAGAACAATAGAGCTCCTCATTTTAAACAACTTGTTTGTTTTTTAGGGTTGTTCCTTAGTTCATATTCCATATTCAAAGGAAAACTCTTATAATACAAACATTACTGCTAGCATCAAATACTTTTTAAGCTCCTTTTAAGCTCATATTTCTATCGACTCCATTGAAGAATCTCTCTCTCTCTCTCTCTCTCCATATTGGCATGATAACAATCATGTCTTAATTTTTACTTTATTCTTGCATAATATATGAACTAAATATTATTATATTTTTATATTAAATTATACTCATAAGATTATAAAATCAATGAGAGTGCTCAAGAAAAAGAATGAAAGACTTTTTTATATAAGCTAAAATTATTTTTTAAAACATAAACCTTAAAAAATTAAAGGACGCAAACCTCATAATATATCTTTATAATACTTTGATTGCTCCAAAAAAAAAAAGGCCAAACATTGCCTTTTAAGTTAGTAATTTGTTCTTCATGAGATAAATTAAATTTGTAATAACAAAAATATCTCTCATGCTAAGATCAAGGTCTATTTAAAATTGTGGTCTAAATTTTTTTCGGGCGCAAGCTTTCATAATTAATTATCCCTTTTGCCACTCTCGATTAAGGATAGTTATTTATGCCCAATTTTAGCTTTGATTAATAAATGAGATTTATTTGAGGGGATGCCAATGATCTTAAACAAACATTAGAGTGTCATAGGTGATAAAGTTGAGGAAATATTTTTAGTAGTCATGGTTTGACTCATCTCAGAGATTCTGAGTTGATCTGAGTTGATCATGGTGGATATATACGTTAGAAGCACGAGAAATCTTTGATCGTTCGGTATAATGTGTAATTGAACTCGAATGCCCAACCAATAAGCCTAATCAATTGAGTTTGTGTTGTGTATTAGCATTAAATTGTTTACTCATCGTTTTAAAAATTGGATCGGACTGGTTGGTCTGTTGGGCTCAACTATGAACTGATCCTCCAAGTAGTTTGATCTAGTTCCAAAATTGCATTTGCATGGAACAAGCTAGAATCGATTGGAACCCATTGTTGAACTAGAGAAATGGTAAAATGGTCCAATTTTTTATGAACCGTTTGGTTCCAATATTGGTCAAATTGTGATTTTTAATGTTAATTAGATGAGTAGAATAGAAGTATAGATTAAAAACTACTTAAATTTGCATACCTTAATTTTATGTTGAATGTCTTAGAAATATAAGTGAAGCTAGTTAAATTTCTTCTAACTTCAGTTGTCATTATTTATATATTTTTACATTTCAATTTCGTGTTAGTGCTCTATATATTTTTACAAGCATTTATATAAGTGTATTTATATATAGAAAAAATAATCAAAATAGTGTACCGTGAATTTTTTATTCAAAATCATATTCAAAGTATTCAATTATAAGTATCCTAATTTAAAATAGGGCATTTAAATTATTCAAAGTATTCAGCTATAAGCAAATACGGAATTTAATTATCCAATTTTTATTTTGACCAGAAATCGAATTTTACTTTCTTGATTTTTATAAATTCTTAATTTTTCTACAAACTCTTAATTTTATTTTGTTTTTATTTTCTAATTTGAAAAGAAGCCCGAACATGAAAATTTGATTTCTAAACCCTAAATAAGAATTTCTTAATCCAGTTTCTTAAGAAACCTAAATTCTGTGAGTTTTAATTAGTATATTTTTAATAATGTTGCGGTTAAGAGAACTTGAGGAGTTCAAATAAAATATAAGAATATTAGAACTTATTAGTACATTTTTAATAATCAAAATATATTTAGTTAATAAAAACGATTAGATTTCTTAAGAAAATTTATTATTAGATTTAAATTTAAATTCTTTTGCAATTTAGATTTCTTAAATATGTAATAAAAATTTAAATTTAATTTCAAAAGTATACTAATAAGTTATGCTTAAAACTAATCAAAACAGTATAGATAAAAAAATAAAAAAAGTAAAATTAATTTAATTTTATTTTTAAAAACATAATCAATTTTAATATTTAGTTCAAGTAAAATAAAACATAATATCATTTATTTTTTATAATAATGACCATGAAATTCTGATTTTTTAATAAACCAGAATTTCTTAATCCAGTTTCTTAAGAAACTATAATTTTGTGTTTCGGTTTATTTTAAAATCAAGGTCAAAGGGGTATTTTTATTATTATCGACTATGCAAATAACTACTACTAATAAGTGCGCCGAAGTTCATTTAGGAATCTCTACACACCTTCTGTCCACTCGCATGAATGTTATAGATCCGATGGCATGACTTAGCAGTACACTTTCATTCAGCTTTACTTGCAATGTCTTGTATTTATAGAAGGTTTGAAGAAAACGTTGAAGTGGGAAGAAGGCTTGGGGACTTTTGCGGCAATGGAAGGTTGGATCGGACGTAGGGCAGTGGTCTCGGCTGGAAGCAGGCAGTAAGATTCAACACAGTAGAAGGGCTTTGCGTGAGAAAGGGCCGGCATGGGAGGAGATCTTCTTAACTACGTGCAGGCAAGGCTTGTCGTGCGAGAAGGACGGGAGGAAGCCACGTAGGAAGTTATCAAGCACGTCATCGGCGTGAAGCGAGTGACGCGGGACGTCCGAATTCTACGGCGAGGTAAGTTGCGTTTAATGCATTTTGATTTTTTTTTTTTTTTTTTGTTGATTGATATTTCTTCTCAATAATAATAATAATAATAATTAAAATTTAAAAATATCAGAAGTCAACATCAAAGAATTTCGCCCCTTGCGATTTCTCCAAATTCATGCACCGTCGTCTTGGAATCCATGTCGATTTCGTCGTGCGCTCTTCTTTGAGTTAATTTATAATAAATCTTACGTTTCGAATGCAACGACGAAATTCATTTCCTGATTCGACGTCATTTTAGTAGCGTCGCGCATCGCTTTTGGGTGTCGGTCGCCTACTTTGATTGATCTCGTCCGATTTGACTGCGAGGGGCCTCCACTTGAGGGAATTCGATGATCTGATCGCAACGGCGCAATCTGTTTGACGATTGGAGGTCGTTTTACTTTTCAAGTGACACGCCGTGCGTGCCAACTATTATTTTTGTTGTCGATTTCGCTCCTTTTCGCCCGCATTTGGTGTGAAGGTCAACATACAATTATATTTTTAAAATATAAATAGGCAACTTAATAATATTCAAAGAGTGGGGGTCTGCATATTTGAATGGCCGCCAAATGGATCTTCCACAATAAATTGTGGAAAAGTCTTATACTACAAACAGTACAGGACAAGTTGCTTACCACATACTTGTGAGTAGATGATTGAATGCAATTATTTGGTAGGTCCAAAGCCACTTTGGCATCATCCATATTATTTCTTTAACATAATATTACACACATTAATAGATAGATTTGTGAGAGTTTAATAAGCCAACTTTAGAAAGGTCTTATAATTAAAATAATCTAATTTCAATAAAATATTTGCAAGTGATAAGTGAATGAAAATTGGTTGGTAGAAAAGTGATTTTTAGTATCATCCATGTTAATAAATCTCTCTATAAATGTATCCCCATGTTCACTAAATTTTCACATAAAAAATTGTTTATATGCAAGGAGGGATGAAGATTCATCTATCCTTCCATTGTACCACTCTTCTCCAAACACCTTCAAATGTCTTATCTATCACCACTCCTCAACAAGAATTTTCCTTCATTAATCACCTTCAAAATAGCTCCTTACCCTCTAACATCCTCTTCACAACCAATAACCCAAACTACACAAATCTATTCTTCTCCTCCATCCAAAACAATAGAACCCTTAGAATGTTTGGTCGCATAAAACGACGGCCTTCCGATGACCCAGGTGGATTTTGTTATGCCGGCGTCAGTGGACGACCGAGGTAAAATTCTATTATACTAGTGAGATTATGTTACCTAAGTGTTGTTATGCCGGAGTCAATGGGCTATCGATGTGAGATTCTATTATGAAGTGTTTGCTTATAATTTAATTTATTTGAATATTTATTTAATTATCTTTAATTTTAGTATATAATTCAGCACAATGATCTCAGTTCTTTTGATTTTGATTATTGATTTCTGTTTTAGGCTATGATAGCCTACTGAGCCGTGTTAGCTCATCCTGCTTTTGTTTTTATTTTCAGGCACAGGGAATGGTAAGGAGCGAGCTGAGTAGTTTGGATAGCACGCTCTGATTTGAGTTGTAAGTATTTTTTGGTTAGTTTTGATTTTTGCAGGCATAACTTTTATTTTTATTGTGCTAACTGTTGTCAAATACTATTGTAAATAAATTTCAAATTATATATATTTTGGATGATATATAGAAAAATTATATTGAGTTTCAATAATCCTCCGCTTTATATTGCATTCATTAGTGATTATGTGTAGTATATAAACTAAAAGTTTTATTTCAATATTTCTCCAACTAGATCTTAAGGTTAGTCTTGTTACAATCGGATACGATATGACCTATGTCTCGAGTCATATCGGGTCGGATTATGACAATAAGAGTCTAGATGTATTAGATTTGGCTTATGTTAATAAAGATAGAGGTAGACCTAAAACGATTTGGTTATAAAATATTAAAAATTATCTTCTTTTTTATTAGATTTTAATGAAAATTTGACTCTTAATACGATACAATGGAGAAAAATAATCTATATAGCCGACACCACGTAGTAGGATAAAGACTTGAAGTTATTGTTTGTTGTTGTAGTCATATTTGAATGATCACCAATGAGTCTTCCATGTTCGATTACTATGGAAAAGTTTTACAATACAAATATTATTGTTGGCATCAAATACTTCGGAAGGATAATGCAATTGCAATTAATTGGAAGGTATCCATATTAGTCTTCTGAGGCAATTTTATAAACAATTAGCCCAAAAGCTTGATCGCTTCTTCTTCTACTAAATTATTTCTTGCTATAATCACATCCATACATTAATCATAACATAATGTTAAACAAGTAATTAGCTTTGATTATTTTGCTAATCCATAATAATTAAGCTTTAATATATTGATCAATACAATAAAATTTTCATTGCATCAATTAACAATAACTTAAGATGCAATATAATTTCAAAGTGGAATATAAAATATCATAACTAAGTATAAAAACATATCATCATCCATCATTCATCCTTATTAAACTTAATAAATTTTAATCAGATGTCTAATGCTTGAAATTTTGATAATAAAATGAAGGCCACAAAACGACTCATAATTTTTTATAAAAATAATTAATATTTCCGACATTCTTTTTTAGTTTCATAGACAACTTTTGAACTGATAATCATTCTTTAGGGAGATTATATTAATTTTCAATGATTTAAATTTATGTGTTCACATATTTTATATTTTTAAGACATTTTAAATTTAATATTAACAATTAATAAAATTTATCATATATTACAAGTAATTATTATTTTATTTAATTTAAAAAAGAATGATATTATAAGTTACCACTTATGCCTTAAATTTATATTCAACTACAAAAGTCTTGTTGCTGTGTTCGTGTCTTTGATGTTAAGATGAATTTAAAATATTGATGTTGTAACGACCAGTGGCGGATCCAACCTTAATTTTCAGGTGGGGCAAAAAATTGTATGCTTTGCAGATATGTCGGGGGTGCCAGGGGTGGCGGGGTTCGACCTGTCTTTGTTATAAGAATATTTTTGGATTTTTTTTAGTATTTGCCTTTGTTTTTGGGCAGGCGCGGGCAAGATGGGGGCATATTGGGGCAAAAAAATATTTTTGAGGGGGGGTAGAATCCTAAAACTCTCTATCTTATGCCTTAATTTTTTTTTTGAGGGTGGGCATTTGCCCACCCTGAACCAAGGGTGGATCCGCCCATGGTAACGACATCATACTTCGATGTTGAGATGATATTGGATATTATTATAAAATCAAAGTCACGACCCGTCAAAATAAGTACCAATAATTCGAAAGAGTAACTTCATACCAGTTTGCTACAATGGAGAGGAAGAGATCTATATAATCTTAATCTCTTTAAGCCAAGCTGTATGGAGGGGACAAGGGTCATCTTTTCCTAGAGCAATTGCCTTCTCAGTCAGGGAATAAAACCAGCCATTTCTCCACTTAAACTGGGCATGATTGCAGTTGTTAAATAATAAGCCAAGAATTAGATGACTGGTCTATATTAAATTTAACAACTGTACTGACCTCTTTCACAGCAGTTGGGAAGTGTGCAACAGCCCTGGAGTAAGCACATAGCCTCTCCTCCAAGCCATCGTCAAATGTTAATTGCCTCTCAGCAGCAGCAGCAGATTCCAATTCTGCAATGAGGCTTGTGACCTGAGAATAGCAAAATCTGGAAATGAATAAAATTAAGAGATGAAAGGATCAGATGGTAATGTCATGCAAAGACATCCCAATACATGAAATGCCAAATTTAGAGACATCTCAAGGCTAATATAGTCGTCACAATCATCTGACACCACTGGAAAGAGGGCTGAGAATGCCCACAGATATTGTCAAGAACAGTTTATTTAAAATGAGATAAGAAGGCTTTAAGAGATGCATCAATGGATAGTAAAACAATTCCTTTATTTACAAACAATATAGGCTATGAGCTATGGTGGGTCTGAGAAAAAGGTTCCTTGGATGATACTATACACTTTGGCCTTGAGTCTAAGAACAAAACATGTGCTTACTGATATAGCCATGTATTAATAATTTAAAATGGAGAGAATCATCAATCAGACCAGCATTCCATGTTTTCAAACAATACAAGCTATATAGCTCACTTACAAGATCAAAGTAATGTACAGAAAGTAGTTGATTGGAAAATTTTCTCAATTTTCTAAAAATTGTTAGCCCAATGGGCTTTAGCAGGGTATTGCCTCTGTTATAGCAGGGGACTTCTTGCATTTTACTAAGAGTGCCTATATATAGGTGTATAAATCAAATATAAAAAAGAAGGAAATAAGGATGAAAATAACCTAAAGGGAGGATATAAAATATAAGTAAACGAATATCTACCGCTAAGAAGTATTAAGTACTTTCTCATATTACTATTTTCAAACTTATATTTTCCAACACTCCCCTTAAGATGGAGCATATATATCAACTAACACCGACTTATTAACAACAACAACAACAACATCAAGCCTTTGTCTCACTATATGGGGTCGGCTACATGAATCTTTTTTCTCCATTGTGTAATGTTAAAAGTCAAATTCTCGTTTAAATCTAATAAAGAAATATCATTTCTAATATTTTCTAACCAAGTCTTTTTAGGTCTACCTCTACCTTTCTTAACATAAGTCAAATCTAATACATCTACTTTCCTAACCGGGTCATCGAAAGGCCACCGTTTTATGTGACCAAACCATCTAAGGCGACTCTCTCTAATCTTATCTTCCACTAGAGCTACTCGAACCTTTTCACGTATATGCTCATTTCGTATCCTATCTCTAAGGGTAAAGCCACTCATCCACATGAACATCCTCATCTCTGCAACACCTAACTTAGTATTATGCTTCTCTTTTAATGGCCAACATTCGGCACCATAAAGCATTGCAGGTCTCACCACCATCTTATAGAATTTTCCCTTAAGTTTAAGGGGGACTTTTCTATCACACAACAAGCCCGATGCATTCCTCCACTTCAACCATCCAACTTGAATTCTGCTGATAATACCCCCATCTATTTCACCATCACTCTGAACAATAGATCCAAGATATCTAAAACGTGTACTCTTATTAATGACTTGATCGTCCAAAGTCACAATCCCCTCACTAGGTCTATTACTACTAAAATTACACTCCATATATTCAGTTTTAGATCTACTCAAGCAAAAACCTTTAGACTCTAAGGTTGACCTCCATAATTAAGGTGACCTTCAACTCCCTCTCTAGTCTTATCAACAAGAAGAATATCATCAGGAAAAAGCATACACCAAGGTACATCCTCTTGCAAATGTCTAGTGAGAACATCCATGACTAAAGCAAAAAGATATGGGCTTAAGGCTGATCCTTGATGTAATCCAACCAAAATAGGAAAATACTTGGTCAAACCATCTTGTATTTGAACACAAGTAATAGCTCCTGCATACATATCTTTAATGATTTGAATATAAGTGTTATTAACTCCTTTCTTTTCAAGAACTTTCCATAGCACTTCTCTTGAAACTTTATCATATGCTTTCTCTAAATCAATAAATATCATATGTAGATTCTCCTTATTCTCTCTATCAAACCTCTCAATAAATGTATGGCTTCCATAGTAGACCTACCCGGCATTAATCCAAATTGATTTTGAGAAACATTAGTATCACGCTGCAACCTACGCTCCATAACTCGCTCCTATAGTTTTAAAGTATGATACATTAACTTAATTCCTCTATATTAACTATTCGAAAAAAATAAAGTGGATCCAAAATTTTGGAAAATATATTTGCCAAATGTTCAGTAACAACTTTCTTTAATAGCAACACATCTCGAATAAAATGACAATCAACATTAATGTTTTGTTCTTTCGTAAAATACATGATTAATAGTGCATTAAAGATAGCAACATAAGTGTCGTAGTTTACAGCATTAAGTTGAGAAATTGAAAAATCAAATTCCCCTAGGAAGTTATTGATCTCCATCATCGAACACAGAGTTTCATGGCTCTGTATTCTATCTCAACACTTAATCTATCGACCATTATTTAATTCTTGCTCTTCCATGTGATTTTATTGCTTCTTACAAAGATATAATACACAGACGGCTCGATGCAAATTTGTTATCAACAATGACCCAACATAATTAGCATCATATAAAGCTTCCACATTAAGATATAGTTGTCCTGTTTTGGGTCATTCTTGTTGTATCTAAGAATATTCAGAACAACATCCTATTATTTATGTTTACGAGTTTACATGTGTTGACTTAGAATAAATAGCGAGCAGATACTTGGTCTGGTGACAGTAAGATAAATTTCCAAACCAATTACTGATAGCAATGAACATCCTCAAACACTTCCTCCTCATTTGTAACCTTTTAATTGTCAATTAACGAGACAAACAATTTGCAATCTGCAACCTAACAAATTAATTTCTAAAAAATGGTTAGCATATTCCTTTGAGACAATGAAACTCTTTCTTTAATGTAGGAAAATTCTATTACCAATAAGTATAGTCAGAAAAGACTATTATAGATAGTGCTTTACCACAATAAATTCATTCTGATCACTCCTAGAAACAGGCATGTCATCAACAAACATTATCAAGATAATAGAACTAGATGAATTATGTTTGTAGAAGATAGAGTGAAGTGATGAACTACTAAGAAGGCCGACCTCGACATGAACTTTGAAAAATTGTATCAGACCAAGCATGAAATGTTTTAAGTAGAAATATGTCCTTATTGAGTTTGCATATTCTGATCTCCCAATGCGCAACGCACCCAAGTGATTGCTCAATATACTCAGCTTCAGTAAGATCTTCATAGAGAAAATATTACTCACATCCATTCATAGCAAATTCCAGTATTAATTAATGGTGACAGATAAAAGGATTTGGCGTAGTTAAGCCAGACAATTAGAAAGAATGTATCAAAATAATTGATCCCATATACTAGAGTAAAACATTTGGTAACTAAGTAGCCTTATATTTATCAATGGAACTGTCAAGATGAAACTTGACGGTGTATTCCCATTGGCATGGTATTGGTTTAATGTCAGGGAGAGGTGTCCATATCACATAGATACTGATTTAGCAAGTTTGTTATTTCAGTATTCATATCATGTTTCCATTGAATATCCTATAATGCCTCAAAAAATACTAGAATTTAGATGAAAGATAATCAATTGATATAAAACTGAATAGTGATCAGTATAGTGTCTTAACCTTTTTGGAGGGCTACGAGCGCAAGGACATTAGAGAACTCTCAAAAAGGCTATACATGAAGGGTAGGGCGAATCAGAACTAGCCAGGAGCCATCATGAAGTGGGCTTGGTTTTGAATATGAGTTATACTTTAAAATTTGATCTAAGAAGGGCCATGCATTAAATTTTAAAAGCATATTGGCTAATTTTAAGTCCTACGCTTCTTTTATCTTGATTAAGAAAATTTTATCTTTTATAGAAAATTTAACATCCTAAGAGCCTAACATGAAGACTTTACCCGATCCACCCCCAAGCAAAATAATCAAATAAACCTAATAAAAGCAAGTTGTTCTAGTGCGCAAACGAAGTAAACGCATCAATCATCCAAAAATAAATAATAAATAAGATGCCAGAAATGCAGTTAGGTTCTGCAATACAACCTAGGAAAAGAAAATTAGGTAGCTGAGCACTACCATAATTATAACTCAGCCTAAAACTATACATCAATGAAATGGCATGTGGATCTTGATCGATCTTCACATGTTTGACCTCCTATCTTCTGAAATACCCACATACCTACATAACTTTTCTAACTAAAATTACATACAATCATCATCAAGCCTTTATCCCACTACATGAATCTTTTTTCTCCATTGTGCCATGTTAAGAGTCAAATTCTCATTTAAATCTAATAAAGAAATGTCATTTCTAATATTTTCTAATCAAGTCTATTTAAGTCTACCTCTACCTTTCTTAACATAAGCCAAATTTAATACATCTACTTTCCTAACTGGGTCATCGGAAGGCCGCCATTTTATGTGACCAAACCATCTAAGGCGACTCTCTCTAATCTTATCTTCCAATGGAGCTACTCCAACATAACTAAAGTTACCTATAGAAAAGAAAATTACATAAGCTTCCTACAAAATAGAGATTAGCATAGTTATAATAAAGCAATTATATTTACACACAAACTTAGTTCTTAGGATCACATTCCCAAGGGCTTAGCAATCCTAGCGGTACCTATTAGAGAGTGCATTTATAATGATAATTACAGCATTTTTATTAGCCTCTTGAGAACATGACCACCTGCAAAAGATATTTCTAGAAAAATTCTAACAACTTAAGGACAAGTGCCCACTCATCAATCTACAAAAAGAAATAAAACAAGCATAAACAATCCAAACCAAAAATACAACATCACATCATCACAAGAGCAAAGTGAAAAAATAAAGAAATTAAAAAACAATATCCTAGCTATACACCCTACCCTACGATGCCTACAAAAATGTGTCATATTCAGCATTTAAGTGTGTACAAAGTTAGTGTTAGCTAACTACCCTAATTTAGGTGAAGGGTTAAAGTTGCAAGGTCGATTTCATATTAATTAATATTAACCTAGGGATTTCTTTTTAAGTGATTAGCCATTTATGGTAGATTAATTACAACTTAATTTTAAAGTTATAATTTTGATTATTAAGTTATAAAGAGTCCAAAATACATGGGCCTTAATCTATGCTAGAGTTATAAAAAAATTAAGGGCAAATGGCCCATCCTCAATCTTAAACATAACTAAGACTAGAATGAGGCTACAAGGGTGGCTAATCCCTACTTGGTTTTCTAAGACTCGAGGTAAGGCCAATAGGTGACACTAAAGTAGGTTTATTGCCCACCACAAAAATCCTAGCCTTCCTATGTCTAAGGCTGATCAATTTTAAAAGGGTGACATAGGAATGAAAACCCACTACATAAAGATATACAAGGGTTCTATGAGATCTATGGCTTGACACTTAAGTGATTAAGGAGTTGGTTTGGGCTCTTGAATGTGGTTTTAAATTTTTAAAGGAGAACAATTTGTGCAAGTCTTGAACATTTCTCCCTTAATTTGTAAGGTACGTGACGTTGTCACAACGAGCACGAGAATCAAAGTCTCCTTATGACACAGTCTCGCAGCTCGAGATTTCTAGCCTATATACCCACATCAAAGAAGAGGATGCAAAAATAAATACAAATCAAATATAGGCTAAGGTACTAGAGCTTGATTTGAAATACATTTGCTTTTACAGCATCACATGTTATATTTGAAAATACTTTTAAAATGGAGATTTCTTTTTTGTATGATTTATAATTTAACACATATATTCCATCAATTCATTTGTGGCGTTGTTACAATGGGCACGAGGACTAAAAGCTCTTTAGGACACAACCCTGCAGCTCGAGATTTCCAGCTTATAAACTTCATTGACGAAATGGGTAGTTAGAATCTAATCATAAAAAAATTGAAATATCAAATGCAACTCAAACATGGGGATTCTAAACTAGGTTGAAGCAGTGGAGCCTATCACCTATTGGAGAGACACACAACACAAAGCCAACAAATAAATCAACCTAGCATGCTAGAGCTCAGTTTTTATTTTGCTTTACACATTCTTGACAAGTTTATGGAAACAAGATTTAAAAACTCAAAATCATTAAGGATGTGACTTTTATAGTTGCTTAAATATTTTATTAGCAAAGCCAAAGAAAACATCCTAGCAAGATCTGCTTCGTGGGAAAATACATCGATGCACATAACACAAATGGGTAACCTACACTACATGCCTAGTTGACCATATGAAGTTCTCTAAGATTAACAGAGGGGGCAAGCTTTAGACAACAAGGCCAAGGCTTCGTTAGTGAGCTAACTTATGGCCAATGTCTAACACATCCTATCACATGTATTTTGGTGAAAGTAAAAATAATTCAAAGTCTGTGTGCGTCACCAAGTCGTTCACAACAAAAGAGAGGTCTTAACAAAGTTGCTGAAATTATATATAATCCAAAAGTAAGCCGAGGCATGTACATATGCCCCAACACAATGAAGGAGCCTCTCCTGAGGCCCGGAGAGCTACGACTCATCAACCGACACACGAAAATGATGTCCCTCACAAATAACACAAAGAGAACACACATGTAAGTAAATGATATGTAAATGATGCATGAATATGTGTAATGATGCATATAACAAGACGATCTAGGCCTATATGCACTAAAAGAAGTAATTTTTCAAAGATTTGGGTCAAATGGTGAACCATAACTTTGAAATATCAAATACAAAACCTAAGGGTCTCACCAAGCCCAGAGAAAATTAGGGGAAGTAGGAAGCATCCACTAGTTTGCTCTGTCCAAATTTGATCCCAAGATTATGCCCGATTAGGGAGTAATTTGCAAAATACCCCACAAGTTCAAATGCAAATTACTCTAGATATCTATCAAAACACTTTGATTTTCTTTTTAAAATGTAGGGCTCATCATTCTGGTTCAATAGAGCCCAAGATTATTAAATTTGGCCCGAAAATAAATTCTATGAATTTTTGGAGTTATGTGCATTTTTTCTTAATTTTATTTATTTATTTATTTTTAATTTCAAGCAGTGGTCGACGACGGGATGACAACGGGAGGCGATGGCCAATGGGTGGCGGCAGGGCAGCGGCTACAACGTGTCGACGTGTGGGCTATTCACTTATCCATGTCATTGTTGCATGGGATTTGGGGGGGATCCCAGGCAATGGGTCAGACGAATCGGCTGTTCAGTGAAATCTGGACTGTTTAATCAAAGATGGATGGTCCAGATTTCATCTTCTTCCTTCAAAATAATTTTTTAAAGAAAATTCTTTGTTTTCTGCGGGTTATCCATTGTGCCAAACTTAATGAGATTTTCAGGAAATGTTTATGAACCTAGGAACCACCTACACCTTGATTTTGGGCGCTTTATATGATGTATTTTGAGAGTTATTCACAATCAAAGTTTTAATTAAAAGTTGCAATAGACCTCTATCCAATGGTTGAAATGGCTTGTTCTTAGGCTCGTTTTCTTCATAAGGACAAGAGGAACAGCTTCTATGAAGGAATATCCTCCTGAAACTGCCTGGAGCGAAAGTTAGGATGACGGGAAGGAAAACGACCTATGTATAGCCTTAGGTCTCTCCTCTAACACACTTTTAGCGGTGAGAAAGTGTGGAAGTGAAAAAGGAAGCTCCAACAACCAAATGAAAGGAACCAAATGAAAGGAATGGGAGCTCTGGAGGTGGCTTGGTTGGAGAGTTTTGGGTATTATGTGTGTTATGAGAGTTTTGGAGAGCTTTGCCCTATACTAAATCAAGGGGTTTGCATGGAGGGTTGGGATGCTTGGAGCTCTTCCTTAGATGTTTGTCAAGTTTCCCATGAGGTTAGGTGGGCAGCCTTTGGCCAGGTAAGGAGAAGCCAAGGTGGAAAGCCCATTTGACATGTTGCATGGGGGGGACCATTTGAGTTTGATTTGGGTTGAACCAAGGCTTGGGTTGGGTTCAAAATTCTCCTAGGAACATTCTATAGTGGTTTGGAGGGGTTCAAATCAGCTGGTCTAAGGTTGGGAGATCAATCCAAGCATTTTGCCAATTTTGTCGTTTTAACTATTTTTTGAATTTTTAATTAGTATAACCACTTTGACTAATCAAACTTAGTCAAGGTGATTAGGATAGACCATAGGGGGTCCCTAGAAGCCATGTGGCATGCAAGCATGAGATTTAACCAACTTTAACTTTTTTTAATATTTTGAAATTTTTTAATAAGTTTGATCACTTTAACAGGTCAACTTGGTTAAGATGACTCACCCATGCTTTGAACTCATCACACTAAGGGACATGAGTTTAAAATTCATGCATAAGATCAAAAGCAAGGTCGACAAGCTAGATGCTTGTCATTTGAAAGATTGGATATTTTCATTGTGAGTTAGAGGATATGCATCAAGATGTTCATGAGAACTGATAAGGAAACAAAAAAAGCCCTCATCCACCTCCTTTCAATTTGATGGGGATATTGATTGTAGAGGAGGGTTTTGAATCATTAAGAGTAGATAGAGAAGTCATGCCACCATGAAGAGAGAGGCATATAAATTTATGGTTAACTCAAATTATTGAAAGTGGGTTAACGCCAAAAAGATCAGACCCTAAGTAGGAGAGCAATAGTAGGATGCATGGAGTATAAATAGTATTGGTAAGTAACGAGTGCTCATTAGAAGTGAGGCACAACGAGTGTTACAAGTGCAATATGCAAGCGGTGGAAAGCAATGCAAGTGAAGCGAGCAGGGTGAGGACACATTTACAGAGATGCTAGGAGCTTGATCATTGGCAAATGAATTGTAATTGATTGCAATAAATTTAAGGAAAGAATACGCAACAAATTTAGGGTAGTCTTAGATTTGAATGGGTAATGGAGATGTAAGAGAGGTTAAATTGTTTCTTGGAACGGTTTTAGGGTTGCTTGATAGCAAGAATAGCATCACAGTAATTCTGGAATTGGAATTTAAGCAATTTGAATTTAATTTCTAGATCTTTTTGGCATGATAATGTGGGTGAGATGGGTAAAGATGGCACAGCCAGAGAAAAATGTCAAGGAGAACGGCAAAAAAAGAGGGAGAGAGAGAAACAAGAGAGGAAAGAGATATACGAAAAGTAAGAAGTGAGCGTAAAATTTTAATATCATTGTACACATCAGAAGTTATTCGTAAGGATACCTAAGGTATCCTTATATAGCAAAGTCTTAGGGTCATAAATACACTAATGCCCTCACTGCTTAAAATACTCACAAAAATAATAAAGAAAAAATAATCAAGTCCAAATATGTCAACAAACCAAAGAACGGAGTAAAAAATTGAACATGGTTTATTAAGTCATTTATCATGCTGCACGATGATGCAAGCATACATTGGTAAGTCTTGAAGGTCCCTGGATGTCACCACTAGTTAAGTCGCCTCCATTTTGTACATGATGAACAATGGAGTATGGATCGATGCTTCTTTGCCCATTTTCCCATGCATATAGGAGAACTAATAACTATAAAAATTGAGCTAATTGGAAATTAACACTAGAACATCCTTAAAATCAAATATTTTGTGAATATCAAGTGAGAAATGTTATAACACTGCTTCATCTTTTTGGCATATACCTTTTTTTTAAATAATTACCAAATCATCATCATATTGTGTTCATTTAAGACTTCATTACAACCGCAAGTAACAAAAAGAACCTAGCTTGGGGTTTCAGCACGATGGAGGAAGCAGTTAGATGGTTTAAAGAAATGAGATACCGATGTATAGTGCGTGCATAAGGATTATATCAGTTTGCCTGTAAAAAACAAGAGACCTTTTGTTATTATCCCTAAATTATATCACCCCTTAGATATTTATCTACATGATTGCAATGTAAATTTGCAGTCTATGAAAATAAACATTTTGTAAACGAAATAATGTTTGGTGAGTTGCATAAGAAATGTTCAGGGCACGCTATATACAGACAGCAAGCAAGATCGACCATAACCTTCAAAAAAACCTCAGCTTTACCTTTTATCCGACATTGAAAGAATCCAGATTTTATAAATTTGCAGTAAAAAAAGGTGAATATATGCTTCATAATATATTTATCTTTAAACGTTTTGATCCATACGATTTGGGATTAAAACCAAAAACATAATTTTTCATAATTCTAATGCTGGGTGTTGCACGCAATCTTCTTTATTTGCTTTCCCAGTTTACAAAGAAGTACTTGCCTCAGATCGATAATCCTTCTCCACAACGCCAACAGTAGCTCCCTGATGACGCGCTCCAACAAGCATAAATGCTGAAATCCATATCAACTTCTCCAACATTTGTTTTTGGAAAGCTTCTCTTTGGAGGACCTGAATCCAATAAAATACAATGTAATATCTAGATAAAAGTTAAAGTTTTGAATGATTAAAAGAAATTTTATCCTGCCAAAATTAAAAATGCATGTTCCACAGAAAAATCAAAGAAAAACTAACATAAATAACTTGTATAACAAAAATCCTAGTACATAAGGATAGAATCAGTGGCCCTAGCTTTCAAATATATGGGCCTCAGACAGTGGGGGATCCAGGATTTTTGTGTTGGTTTTACAATTACAAGGAAAACCATGAAGATGGTTCTCTAGAATGTGACTCTATGATGAAAGCATGAAGCTAGTGATGCTAATGAAGCATTAGATGGCTCACACTTAGCTATTGTGCAATGTTTTCTAGCTACCCCTAAAAGCTGGCACTGACTTCCGCACACGACTATCTTGCAACCATATTTTAAGAATAGCATGCAAATTGATCATTTATAACGATAATGCATAATTGTTATTATGACATCTACAATAGCTAGGATGAAGCTCACCACTGAACTGCATCCCTAGCCCTACAAGGAAACTTGGAATGACAAGAACACCATCTCAATCACCCAATGGTGCCCTGTTCCATTTCCACTAGCAACCTACTATGATCGTATGTGGTGCAATGTCTTAATAGATGTTACCATGTATTTCTAGGAAATCCACGGATATGTGATGTGGATGTTACCCACTTTGACCGATCCAATATTTGTTTCTCCAATTTTGAACGCATAAAGATTGTCTAGAATCCGGCCAAGCCTAAAGAGATTTCAATTGAGAAAACTAGAGCCATTTTCTCTCGATAAAGAACGATTTCATATCTTAAGTCAATGAAAATTTGAGCAAAGTAATGAATAAAATGACATTTACGCTCTCATTGTCATGCAAATGTCCAAACAATCTCTAAGTGTAAGACCTAAATTTTTCGACAGAGGAGAAGATAATTCCTCCTTAATGTTATAACTAGCCTTTGGCATATCTCGAAATCATTTTTATTACAATCTATACTTTGTTTCTTTCCTTTTGATATATAGATGCATTTATAAATAATGCACCTACAATCAAATATATGATTACTTTGCAATTCAATTAAATTAATTAAGTTTTAATTAAAAATACTATGGCCCAACTAATCTACTATAACTTCTACAGCATTCCAGAATCTCCTAATCGGTTAGGGTTATTAGGTTATTAGCTATTAGCTATTAGCTAATAACCTTACCCCATTCCTTTGCCAATTCTCCCCGACTGAGAATTGAGAAGGAAGCAGAGGCGGGCTCGAGGTCGCCATTGGTGCTCAAGTGCTATAGCCATATACTATAGCGGCCGAGAAAAAAAAGAGGAAAAAAGAAGAAGCAGAGGAAAGGAAAGGAAAGGAAAGAATAAGAAAAGAAGGAAAAGTGAAGGTATGGAATTCCGAATTTCTACGATATCTCCAAATTAAATTTAGCTTGTGTTGTCATGATCCGGCCCGGTTAGCTCGTGTATACGAGGCGGGAACGGAATCGGACATGTAAAACATTTCAATAGTCTTAAAACAAGCATTTAATAATCTAAAAGACGTCATAATACACAAAAGCGCCTCTAAATTTTTTTTCCAAACATATACAACAGCTTTCATATTATC
The DNA here is from genome assembly GCA_019925795.1 of Dendrobium chrysotoxum. Taxonomy (NCBI): domain Eukaryota; kingdom Viridiplantae; phylum Streptophyta; class Magnoliopsida; order Asparagales; family Orchidaceae; genus Dendrobium; species Dendrobium chrysotoxum. The sequence goes on from CM034312.1 coordinate 85,712,030, forward strand.
AACACATGCCATATCATCAAAAGAGAATTCTTTATACAAATGTGGCTTTATCAACACATGTCATATCATCAAAAGAGAATTCTTTATACAAAGGTGGCTTTCAACCTCTAACACATGCTAAACCACCTCAAAAAAAATAACAAACTACTACTAAGAAAACAATAGAAGAACCTGTCAACCGGTGTACGACGACTGTAGGTGAACCTTGGGTTGTCAGCCATGTCTTGCAGCAGGTTCTCCTAAAATTTCCCAACACAAGGGAATGAGCTAAAGCTCAATAGGAAAACTCTAATCCTAACATTTTCATATGTCTGTAAAAAAATTTACATTGGAAACTAAAAGAGAAAAGCCTTAAATATTTTTGCTTCACATGTCATGCTAATGCCACATATATTTCTCAATGCCAATGTTACATAAATGCCTCAAACCATAAGTGTCTCAATGCCCTAAGGAGAAGAGCACTAGAGTTCGTCATGGAGGCAATTTCATAAGCCTCACAGAAGCAAAAGTGCAGGTTCGGCGGGCAAAAGGGTTATGCTTCAAGTGTGATAAGAGATTTACACCTAGGCATAGATGCAAAAATCGAGCCATTCAGGCCTTGATAATCTATAAGGGGGAAGAGGAGAGCGGGGACGAGATGGAGGAGGTATTGGAGGAGACAAAGCAGTTGCATTTGGATGTGGCGGAAGTGTCCTTGAACTCTATGGTGGGATTTACTCCAAATCATACCATGAAAGTAAAGGGGCTAATTGGAGAGCAATCAATGGTAGTTCTGGTGGATAGAGGAGCCACACATAACTTTTCATCTTAAATTAGGTGGTGGACCGATTGAGATTGAAGTTAGCAAGAACGAAAGGATGCGGGGCGACGATGGGCACAGGCAAGATAGAGAGGAGCAGGGGGATATGCAAAGGGGTGGTGATGACCTTGCAGGGTATTCAGATGGTGGAAGATTTCCTTCCCTTAGACTTGGGAAGTATGGATATGATTATGGAGATGAACTGGCTACAAACTACGGGAGATATGAAGGTGAACTGGAAGTCTTTGACCATAGAGATATAGGTGAAGGGGAAGAAGGTAGTGCTTCAAGGGGATACCAGCCTATGCAAGACCATGGCCTCTTTAAAAAGCATGCTCAAGACAATCCAAGATGCAGGCCTGGGGTATTTGGTAGAGTTGCAAAGCATAGAAGGGGTCCAGGAACAGGAGGCAAGGGATATTCCAGTAGGAGCCCAACAGGTTCTGCAACAATATCAAGATGTATTTCAGCCACCGGTCGGGTTACTGCCGCCTCGAGAGTACAAGCATGCCATCAACTTGAAAGAAGAACTACTCCTATCAATGTCAGACCATACCGTTACTCTCAGATCCAAAAGGATGAAATAGAAAGGCTGATCAAGGAGATGATGGAAGCAGGGATTATCAGACTTATTGTAAGTCCATTCTCGCCCGGTACTGTTGGTAAAAAAGAATGATGGTAGCTGGAGGTTCTGTGTAGATTACAGGGCTCTAAACAAGGAAATGATGCTAAATAAGTTTTCAATCCCGATGATAGATGAACTCTTGGATGAGTTATTTGGAGATGTGATATTTTTTTAAAATTGATTTGAAGTCGAGCTACCATCAAATCAGGATGAAAACAACAGATGAACACAAGACGGCCTTCAGGACACATGAAGGGCACTACAAGTTCTTGGTGATGCCTTTCGGTCTCACCAATGCCCTTGCCACCTTCCAGTCACTTATGAACCGAGTGTTCTAGCCATACCTCCAAAGGTTTGTCCTAGTATTTTTTATGACATTTTGATATACAGCAGGACTGAGGCAGAACACTGGGAGCACTTAAAGACTGTCATGAAGACATTGAGGGAGCATCAGTTGTTTGCCAACTAGAAGAAATGCACATTTGGGCAATCACAGGTGGAGTACTTAGGACATGTGATGTCCAGGGAGGGGATGTCAACTGACCAGTCCAAGATTCAGGCCATGGTGGACTGGCCTTGTCCTAAGAACTTGAGGGAGCTGCGGGGATTCTTAGGGCTCACCAATTACTACCGGAAGTTTGTGAAGGGGTATGGTACCATAGCAAGACCTTTAATAGAACAATTAAAAAAGGATAATTTCAAGAGGGGGGAGGACGCAACCCAAGCCTCCCGAGAGTTGAAGACAGCGATGACCAGTGTACCTGTGCTGGCGCTTCCAGATTTTCGAAGATCATTTGTGGTGGAGGCGGATGCATCAGGTTATGGACTAGAAACTGTACTCATGCAAAATCAGAAACCTATTGCATACTTCAGTCAGGTGCTTACAACCAGGGCAAAACTCAAGCCGGTGTATGAGCGGGAGCATATGGCGATTGTCTTTGCTATTCAAAAGTGGCGGCCTTATCTGTTGGGCAGACATTTCATAGTCAGGACAAATCAGAGGAGCCTAAAGTTTTTTTTTTTTTTTTTTTTTTTGGAACATCGGATGGTCATGGAGGAGCATCAAAGATGACTATCCAAATTACTTGGATATGATTTTGAGATTCAATATCAATCAGGGCTAGAAAATAAGGCAACAGACGCCTTGTCCATGAAAGTCGAGGGACCTCAGTTGGCAGTCTGGTTAGTACCATTGCTGGTAGACTGTGAGGCATTAAAACATGAGAATAAGCAGAATGAAGAGTTGAGAAAGATCAAGGAGGAGCTGCTGAAGGATCCAGATAGTCACTAGGCTATAAATTGAAAGAAGGACAGTTAATGTACCATGGGAAGCTTGTGTTACCCCAGAACTCGGGGTATATTCCCAAACTACTGCAAGAGTTCCATGGCATGCGATAGGAGGACACTCCGGAGTTCAGAAGACATACAATCGACTATCGACGGAGTTATATTGGGTAGGGATGCATCGCGATGTCGAGAGTTGGGTAGACAAAAGCATAAGTGCTTAGCCATGATGCCAGCAGGGTTACTACAACCCTTTGCATTACTGGAGGGGGTGTGGGAAGAAGTAACGATGGATTTCATTGAAGGGTTACCACAATCGGAAAGGTTTTCGGTGATCTTTGTAGTAGTGGACCGTCTGAGCAAGAGTGCACATTTCATTCCTCTAAAACAACCTTACACTGCAATCACAGTGGCTATTATTTTTATTCAAGAAGTGGTACATTTGCACGAGATCCCAAAAGCCATTGTGTCAGACAGAGACAAGGTGTTCCTTATGCCACTTTTGGAAGGAACTATTTTGCTTATAGGAAACGTTGTTGAAGCGAAGTACATCCTACCACCCTCAGACAGATGGTCAGACAGAAGTGGTCAACCGAAGTGTAGATACCTACTTGAGATGCTTTGTATCAGACACCCCGAAGAGTTGGGCCAGATGGATTACATGGGCGGAATATTGGTAGAACACCTCGTATCACTCAGCAACAAAGACCACTCCCTTTTGGATTATATATGGGAGAGACCCGCCCCACTTGATTCATTATGGGGTTAGCACTATACCAGTGTCCAGTGTAAAGCAATACTTGGAGGAAAGAGACAGGATACTAGCTGAGCTCAAAGGGCATTTACTGAGAGCCCAACAGATCATGAAGAGAAAGGCGAATGAGCACAGGAGGGAGGTAAATTATGAACCAAGGGATATGGTTTACTTGAAGTTGAGGCCCTACGGGCAGAAAATATTATCCAAGAGAAAGAATGAAAAACTATCCCCACGATATTTTGGGCCTTATGAGGTCTTGGAATGCATCAGAGTTGTAGCCTATCGTCTAAAGCTACCACCATCCTCAGTCTTGCACCTAGTCTTTCATGTATCATAGCTGAGGAAGGCGATAGGAGAACATACACCATCATCGCTACCCCCAACCTTGACAGAAGATATGGAAGTTATGTTAGAACCTATGGAAATAGCAGGTGTACGCAAGGGGGAGACAGGGATACAGCAGATGCTAATCACGTGAAAGGGCCTGCCAGAGCATGATGCCACTTGAGAGTCATATGAGACAATTAGAAGACAGTTCCCAACCTTTCACCTTGAGGACATGGTGAATTTTGAGAAGGGTAGTAATGTTACGACTGGTCCAACATCAATTCCTCCCCTTGTGGGGCCCAATAAGCCAATCATTCCTTATACGAGGAGGAGGATTAAGGGAGGAATTAAAGAGTGGATTTTGAATTCAAATTAGAGAGGGAATTTAATTAAGGCAAGAGAAATATTTTAGTGCTGAATTGGAGGGGAAAAGGGGGAATATATAGGGATGTTATTTTTGTATTAGGGTTATATTTTTCTGAGTGTTATGCTATAGTTTCTTCTGTAAGGGCATCCTAACGGCGTCTAGGTTGATTGGGGGAATATATCTTCTGGTTTACTTAATGCCCCAACCACATTAATGTGGATCATAATCATGTGCTTCAGCCCATCTATGGAGTTTTCCTTGTTATCCACTTCAGCCATGTTCTGCTCTTAAGCTAATCACAAACTACTCACTTACATCATCTCAGATGGATTTTCAAAGAGTTCTTTGATGACTTCTTCTATGACCATCTTCAATTTTATCTTAAGAAGGTTGAGTTTAAATAGACCCTCATAACAACTCGAACCTTAGGAGGAGATTAGAGTACGTTTGGCCAACCTGTATGTATTTAAGTTACCCAACTTCAATAAGATCTTCGAAGTATACTGCTTTAAAAGTTTGTATTGGTTGAATTCTTAAGCAAGAAGGGGTCTAGTGGCAAATTTTAATGCAAAGTCAAAGATAAGGCCACAGCTGCACTAAGCAACAAGTTATCACTACAATGTTGCAAGCCATCTACGCGGTAAGATATGATTGATATCTTAATGTACAATTAGACTTTCTTGATTCGTTTAATGTCCATTTTGCAACCCATCACTGCCATATTAATGCACACTCCATAAATTAATTATTCATATTTCCTTGAATTTTGATGGATATTACATCACAATGATAAAAGCTTATTGACTTTTCTTCTTATTCTTTTCTCTCTTCTCACTAATTCCAAAAGCCTTATCCTTAGCCTCTTCCTTTATCGTCATTTTGGTTGGCTAATAAACCCATTACCATGTGTTTCGCGATCAATCTGAAAACCGAATTTCTTAAGAATTTTCTACATCTAAAGTTAAGACACCATTTTCTTATAATAGAATTCAATGCTTCTCATTCCCCATGTGATTTCTCATATGATTTTCATTTCATGAGACATGAATCAATTGATGATATATGATTTTGAAAGATTCCACCATTTTTCAAAGATGAAACTTCAATATTTTGCCTCTTTTACATTCGTATGAATTCTTACACATTTTCATCCGGATTTCGCAAGGAAATGATGTGATTGGTGTGTTATGATGATTGATCTATGTATGAGCTTTTTTTAATGTGGAATGATATATATGATTATAAAATGATGGTATTGGTTATGATTTGTGCGATTGCATATATGGCCAATATGATATCTAGCATGCATAGCATAAATTATTTTGGATTCAAGCTTTTGGTCTACAAGTGTTGCTACATATTTTATGATATTCTTTAAGCGTTATTATATATTTTTCATAACTATGGATGTGATCCTACATGATTCTATGCATGTTTATGATGTGCCTCTCTATTATGATCTTGACTTCATGTTTCACACGTGATCTACATACATCCGCAGTCATGGAATGTTAATTGTCATTGAAATGCTATGTTATCTATATGAGCTATGGAAATAATGTCTAGTAATACGGACATAAATGAACCTACGCAATTATTAGAAAGACTGGCAAAATAAAATATCCACAAATTGGTTGATATATTTAATAGATCCCTTTATGAGAGAGGGCAATCTGACAACCATGCCATATTAATATAATAAGAGAGCATGTGTTCACCTTGATAACGAAGGGAGCCATAAGGATATATACAATTATATGCAATGATAACTTCTCACAAATAATATTCGCACACATATTCGATCTCGCCTCATAAACAATACTTGAGTGCTCCTCCTCTCATGCAATCCCTTCTAACTCCTCATTCACGTTGCTAGCCATCTCCTTCTTAGCCACCACTGTTGTCGTCACCTCCTCCTCCTCGCCAAGTTCTCTTCCCCCACAAGGAATTCCTCTTCCTCCACCAAATCCCTTCTCCATCCGGTGACAATCCCTGAACCCTTTTTTCCTCCTAAACCAAATTTTTTTACTTTGTTTCTTTAGGATTTTTTGTTTAATGGAACAATCATATGTCTCAATTTTTTTTAAATACAAAATTTCATTCTAGAGCATTAAAAAAAATTGTTAGAGGTAAGAAAACAAATAAAATGGGAAATAAAAACCCTGCATGGAGGCATAGAGTACAAGTCGATATTGGATGGAATGATAAGATAGGTGTTTATCTAAAATACAACTATTGCAATTTTTTGTTTAATTGAACTTTTTTTAATATAAAATTTCGCTCTAGAGTTTTACAAAAAATTGTTAGAGGTAAGAAAACAAACAAAATGGGAAATAAAAATAACCCGGCATGGAGGCATGGAGTACATGTCGATATTGGAGGGAATGATAGGACATGTATTTATCTTAAATACAACTTTTGCGGGGAAAAAAACTTTGTCAAAGGGTATATTTCTTGCTCTCAAAAAAAATGCTGCACAACATGCCAAGATGTCTGAGGCAATGAGTGTTTGAAAAACACTTTTATTTTGCGCACTTTGTTACTTGATACTTTGTGAAATTTATTATTTTTTGGTGTGTTGGGATGTTAATGTGTTACATTTTGACTATTGTTATTGATGCAATTATTGCTTTTCAAAGTGATAAACTCCTAGACATCTAAGATGTTTTAATCACCCCATACTTCATATATTAATGCTAAAATTGCTTAAACAAGTAACGATATTCAGGATTCCGATACCTTGCACGAGAGACCACCGCTATGCAACCGTGCTGCCACCGCAGAAGCCCATTTCCCAAACGCTGCGGTCAACCCTTCAGGATTCGTATCAGTCTTGCCATCCAAAGGAGGCTCCCCAAGCTTGGACACCGCAAAATAAGCAAGAACTTGATTCGCATCTCCTAGCCCTCTACTCTCAAACCAAGGATCAAGCATTCCATTCTGGAAAAACACCAAATCTGCTAGAAATTTACACCCAGACCATTCATAAACTATTGGCAACTAAAGAACATACTAGAATTGAACAGGCTTGGGGTTACCGCTCCATCGAGAGGAAGGAGTGGCCTCCAGAACGGCGTCGAGATCGTCGTTCCGAGTGCAGACGAAGATGGGACCGTCGATGTCAAAGGGAACCTGCTGTCCACGACCGATGAGGACATCACGGCCGTCTCCCATTCCCTGGAGAGCCCTACCAACCCTCCCGCCGCCAACTATGATCGCTGGAGCGATGGTGGTGCTGGTGGTCGCCATCGTGGCTGAACACCTAACCGATATCCTACTCCTAGAGCTGGAAGAGAGCGTCAAAGAGAAGCGGAAATAGCGGGCGGGGAAGAGGGCGACCGGGCTAGCCATGTCCAACGGCGACTGGAGGAGCCATTAGGGCAGCGCTCGGGTAGTTAATTATCCCGTCAAATTTGAGCCACCCCTTCCGCGCGGGCTTTATCTCCCGGCAAAACTCCTATGAAAGTGTCATTCCAAGGAAAAAAATTTTGTATGTGGCAATTTATTTTTAATATAATTAAATTATTAAATAAATACATCTAAATTATTAAAAACAATATTAATTTATTAGATATTTATAATATTTTTATAATAATTACACTTATAAATATTTAATAATTTATTTATAATTATGTAATAATTTAGTCATATTATAGTTCCATATATCTTGCATTATAATACTTAGTTCATTTAACACCAATTAATGTTTAAAATTTTGAAATACATTTCAAATGATTGATTTGAGCTCATTTGGATTCTGATTGGATCATCTTTGATTGTGTTGGGTTTGTCTTGTCAAGAGACTCAATTTATCTCAAAATTTACTAAAATCAGACTACAAATAATTTTGAATGTTTTCAATATCAATATTGCATCAAAAATTGTGCTAATCAATGTGAATTTTCTCCATTTTTTCTCTAACTTATCAGCTCAAATTTAAATAAAAAATACATTAAGGGGCTAATCAATACCTATTGTCATTCACGTACATAGACGGTCTAATTTGTTCAATAAGGAGTGTAATGCATCAACTTTTTTATTTTTTATTTTGATATTTGATTTGAAGTAAATAAAATATTAAATTAATTTTTTAAAGTATTTGAAATGCTCCCAAAACTTGTTTTCACATTATGGCCACTCAAAATCCTTATTTTAACCTATGGAACTATCCCAATCATAGACCACTATTATATTTCTAGCTATATTTCAATGTATTTAAGAGAAATTACTTACAAAATACTTTAGTACATTTATTTATTTTATCTATTAAAAAAAACATATATTACAATTATTCTATATTTTTTAAATGTGCATTTTAAAAATATCACATTGGCTAAGTTTTTAAGACCATCTCCAATCGAACTGTATACGGTGGCATACCGTATGTAATTTGCTCATTTCGAATGCTAAATCACATATTAAAATTTGGTAGGTGAACAGTGCGACTGTTCACTTATGTCAATTTTTTTTGTTATGAGATTTGTTGAAAAAAAGCTTGAACGAGATGAAGAAGCGTGCGAAAGAGGATAAAAAAATGAAATTCTATTAAAGATAAATTAATATATTTTATAATTTTACTATATTTTAGAATGGAAAATGAATTTTTCGGTTATGCCTACTTACCACGCCAAATTTGATTTATAAAATATTATTTAAAATTTGAACTTTACGTGATATATTTTACAAATTTGGCACTAAATTATGATCTTGCAGCAATCTGAGGATCTCCTTTTTGGTTTTACGTATCGGAGATTGAGAAAGGGAGAGAGAGGGCGGCAAAAGAGATCGGAGAGAAAGCGACATCGCGATGGGGAGCGGCGGCGACGGAAACACTTGCCCTCGCCGCTGGCTGAGGAGCAGAGGCGTGTCACCGGCGGAAGATATCGAGGGAGAGAAGGCGGGGGAACTTCTTACCTGGTGGCGGCGGTCGAGCCGGCAGAAGCTCCGTCTGGTGCGGTACGATGAGCTTCCAGAGTACCTTAAGGACAACGAGTTCATCCTCAACCACTACCGCGCCGATTGGCCGATCCTTGATGCTCTTCTCAGCGCCTTTTCCTGGCATAACGAGACCGTCAATGTTTGGACGTGAGTAGATTGGTCGATTTTAGATCGGAACCCTAGCTTTGGTTGTCTTCTTTCTGCACGGCATCATATTGGTCATTGATCATTGATCGGTCGGCTCTGATCGTGCTTTGCAGGCATTTGGGGGGCTTCTTCCTGTTCCTTGCACTCACTGTGGTGGGATACATGGACGTCATTGAGCAGCTCCGCAGCACGGTCGGTCCCACCATCTCCAGGTTTGTTGCTCATATTCTTTTCTCTTTCGTTCTTTCTTTATTCGCGTTTTCAAAAAAAAAATTGTCCTGATTTTTGATCGAAACTAACTTATGGTTTCAGGTTGATGTTTTTATCGATAAACGTTTCGGTTGGAAAGAACTACACGGTGAATGCTATATCGGTCAGAGAAGTGTTCCTCTTTTTTTCGCTCTTTTTGTTTCCGCTATATCAAAATAAAAAGATACTAAAATACACTAAGATTGAATTAAGCACAAGAGTGAGAAGAAGATAGGCTTGGTCTTAATGAATCTCTCAAAGGCTTGATTTACAAGGAAGTCAAGCTAATTTTTTTTTTTAGAGAAGAGCAAGTAGAGCCAGACTACAGAGAAATAATTCAGAAAGACAGATTTTGCATAAGATTTTTAGTGCCCGAGTTCTGCCAATGATCCCTTATTTGTAGACTACTATCAATATCAACATTATAAATTTGGCTACATATATAATTATATATATAGAGAATATGTAGGTTGCACCTACTGTAGCTAATTGTGTAGCAACCAAGTTAAACATATAGTTGGCTAGTTGTCAGAGGAATATCAGTCAAGTTCTCAATTGAGGGTGAGTACTTTGGCGAGTCAAGCTCAACATTAGAAAATTATCATTATAGTATAATTATATAGAGAATTTATAGGTCGAATCCATTCTAGCTAGCTTTGTGGCAATGGGTTAGATTTGTTGTCGGTTGGTATTAAGGGGAAAATCAATTGTATTTTGAATTATGGGTGAGAACACTAGGCAAGTATTTATGATAAGAGCCTCTAATCTATTGGAGAATAATTTGGCATGTTTACATTTTATTTGTTGAGAAAATAAGTTCGACTAATAAATAGCTTTGTTAGTTTGTTGGGCGAATTCAACAACTTAGTATCGAGAGTCAAGTTAGAGCTAGCTCTTAGGTGATTTTTTCTAGATTCAACTTTAAACAACTTTGGACTAGCAAGTTTTGTTTAAATAATTTCAACCAATTCTCAATCAATGTCTTTTTGAACTTAGTTAAGGTCCTTACAATGACTTCAGTAACCAAGCCTAGATGAATATTGGTGTATATCAATTCCCCAATTATCTTATTCTTTCTAAAAGTCAAGGATATGCAAATAAAAGTACTAACAAACCCAAGTTGATCTATGTAACTTGAGTTATAAGCATAGATTGATGCTGATTTTTATGCAATAGGATACATGAAATTTTAGCACATGTATTACACGTTAGCATTGATGCATATAAATTTGAGGTTAATTGTTCATTTTCGATACTTTATTGCTTGAGCTCTGATCATCATGCTCTTGACCTGCAATTGCTTTCTTTCTCATCGTATTGTATATATGCATAAATTTAAGTGTGTTCTACGCTCAACTATCATCAATGAGGTAAAAAAGAAGCTCATAGAGGCTGCCAAATAAAATTATCCGCTATCTACAAAAGGTTTGTTGGTTGAGATGCCTCCTTTGAAATTTAAAGTGAAATGCCAAATAGTTAGAGAAGGTATTTCTACTTAAGGACTCAACCTCTATTGCATTTACGTGATCAAAACATCCTCCCCAAACCATTTCATTGTCAAACTTAATCACGACTTGGATATCTTCAAATATTGTTAGTGCTTTTGGTGGTATTCTCTATGATTGGAACGTTTCCTTTATCATTGTCACCTACTTTGCAAATGCTCATCTCCTTTTATTTAAATGTCCTGGACTTGTTTAACCTTTATCTCACCATTTTCTATGGTCCTCTCGACCTAATTTTGAAAGATGTTTTTGGATAAAATTTCACAAAAAGATATTAACTGGCATGCCCTTGCATCGAATGGTGAATATAATGATATCCTCTCTTTAGATGATTGATTCCCTTCCTCTTCTAAATCCCTTCCCATCTTTTTTTTTTTTAATTGGTTTGTGATTTTAACTTGCTTGATTTACCTCTAATAGGAGGGTATTTCACCTATTCCAATCATATCTTTCAACAAATTCTTACTAATATTGATCATTTCTCATCTCGTTTGATTAAGAAACCCATTTTCTTGACTAAAACAGTTTGCGTTAAGCTGACTTCTATTTGATCATTGCTCGGTGACGCTAAAATTATGATTTCATCATACAAAGTCTTCCATCTTTCCTTTTTAACAATATTTAATTCATTAAATAACAATTTCAAATAAAAGATTGTGGAGTGGTGGAACTATTTCAGAGTTATTTAGGATAATTGCTTTGCTGGGTAGTTAAATTTAATTTCTTTTTAAGAAGATTGAACCAATGAAAAGATTCCTTAATCCTATTCATTTTGATAATTAAATCTTGATCTCTAAGCTTGAATCCTTCACCGGAATGTAGAAGATACCTGCACCTTCGTGTCCCTCCCTTTGAATTTGATAACTATGGCCAACTAACGATGAAACTTTATCTACCTAAAAAAAGAGCGAGGAGATTTTTAGGGGCAGAGAGTTGAAATTTGTTGATTTTTCAATAATGATAGAAATCCATCTAACTTCTATAAAATTGCCAATAATTATTAAAAAAAATGGACTTAATCCAATTCAGTTTTGACAGGAATAATTCTTTCTTTCACTCCAAGGATGTTGCAAATGTTTTTGCACGCCATTTCATATCCATGTTCAACTCTTCCAATCAGCCTTTTCTTCATTAATTTGGCTTACATTACCCTATTTATGATCCTCAAAATCTCAGCTCTCTTTGCAATGCCTTAACATTCGGTGAAATCAAAAATGCTTTGTTCAATATGCGTGGAAAGAAGTTTGGGTCCTTCGAAAAGGCCTCATGTAGTTTGGGGACAAGATGTTAGGTTATATCACCTCCAAAGATGGAAAACAATCATAGATCTTCTCTCTAATATAAAAATCAATGATAGACAAATTGAGAGGTGTCTCCCAGAAATTCGAACACTCTTAATTGAAGATGTTTGTTCACGTTTTTAATTCAACATAAATGAGATTTAAACAAAAAACTAATAAAAAACGGTAAACTCAAATAGTAGTCAAGCATATAGAGGCCTACAATAGGGTAAAACAACAAGACAAATGAGACAAGTGGGTGGCATTAGAATGATGAAATAGGAATGTGGATCTTGTAATTCACAAAAAGGGGATTGCCCAACAATAAAAAGAGACTATGTGGCATTAGTCCTGAAGAATAGATTGAAGATTGAAGGAACTGACCCATGAAAAGGAATTTGACCTATATTTCCTCAAGTAACCATTGAGAAATGCCTAAACTGGAAGAAGGGCCTAATGTTAGGCGAACATCTTCCTAGATGCTTAATCTTGATAGGCACCGTAAATAATGATGACATGACTTTCTTACTTTGGCCAAGTAAGACCTTTTAACTCTATCTATGGCTTTTTAAGGCCATGACATCAAGTATTGTTATATTACAAGATATGTTGACTCATAGCGGGAAAATAAGTCCTACTATCTTGCCATACATGTAAGATGATCCTAATGAATATGATAGGAAGTGCTTGTAGAAAGTTGGGAAAAATCTTGGCTGAAATCTGATTTCAGAAATTCAGAAACCAACAATAAGAAGCTAGGAATAGAACACACAAGAATATTTTTTTATTGAAAGTTTTATGAAAGAAAATACAAGATACAAGTGGATCTTCAAATGGAGAGGAAGATCCGGCTCTCCCAAATCTATAGACGTCGCTAGAGCCCAAAACCTAAGAGAGATCTCAAATTTCAGCCAAATTCAAGATGCCCTAACCCCAGGAAAATAAACTATTTAATGCATACAATCCAAAAGAAAATCTCTAAACAGTCCCTACATTCAAATTTCCCTCCTAAACTCCTAAATCAGAGAAGTTCCATCTCTGTTTCGCATGAGCTGGTCCTGTATGGACCAGTCTAACAATACTCCCCTCCCAAAGATCCACATTGTACGCAAGGTGGAAAGACGACACACTCCTCCATTCCCTCTTCATCACAAACGGTAAGAACCTGAAGAGTTTGGTCCTTACACTTATGCCCCGGCGTGTACCTCTCGTCACATGTGAAACAAAGCTCCTTCGCCTTTTGCTCCTGTAATTCTGTTTCTGTGAGCTGCTTGAAGTTGTTCCAAGGTCTTCCTCCTACACTCTTCTCATTTGAAGTCTCCCGAAGAGTATCCGGTGGCTCCTTGGGTGCCGAAAAGGTGGTGGTCATCCTGTACGTGCCTCCTGAGCTGTTGCCTCCCGTTCCTCTCTCTAGGTGTCTTTGATCCTCCACTAATTGAGCTAACTCCATAGCCTCTCCCAAGTCACGAGATCTCATTACTCTAACCGCTGCGCGGATCTTTGATTTCAGTCCCTTCATAAAGTTTTTCCTGTTAGCTTTTAGTTTTCCTGCTGTTAGCCTTTTCGATTTTCCCATATGTGGCTGTTTGGTCTTCCCTATATGGTTGTTTGGTCTTCCCATGATTAGCTGTTGGACTTCCCTATGTTGGTTCCATTTTTCCCTATGATGGTTGTTCGTGTACTGTTTCTTGTTGATTCTTATGCTAAAGTGTTTTAATTTCTCATTAGTGGGCTGTTTTGGGTGGATCATTAAGGAGAGCATTTATACCTTTTTCTCAATCTTCTCCTATATAAGGTGGCTGATTTTTGGAAAGTGAAACCTGCGGGTTTATATAGCTTGCAAGCTATTTTCTTCTACGTCCCTATCTTCTAAAATTTTGTCTCTGACTTCTATCTTCTTCTTCTCTCCACGATTCCCATTTCACCTATATCTTTCTTCTCGAAACTTTGATTAGTCGTATGTTGTTGATGTGTCCTTTTTTTTGAAGTTGTAAAGTGTGGTTGTGTTTGTTTAAGCTATTGTGGGATATAATAGTATTATTTTATTTTATCTGTGTTTGTCTATGTTTTAAGGAAAGGAAGTCTTTAGTTTACAATTCTAGTATTTATTAGATTGCATCAATGTCTAAAAAGAAAGTAAAATAACATTCACAAACAATCATGCGATAATGAAGTGCAATAAATATTCAAATAATTTTAGAAAGCTGGAAATTGAGAATATGTGAGGTAGAGGAAGGAAATGCAAGAAATATCAAAAGATTCCTCATCCTCTTGGTCTTTTATCTTATTCTCTAAGGGTTTGACCCGACAACACATACAGTAGACCTATCTATTACATGAATTTAGTTATTGCATTAACCTCTAATTATTATAATCTTTATTACAATAAATCAAAGCACAATGCTTTTCAAATGAATAAATCATTAAGTGCCTATTACATAATAACAACAGTACAGTCCAGACCCTAATGAGGAGATATCCTAGGGAAGTATAACTCAAAGTGGTACACATGTGCATGTATGCTTGCAAGATAGGCATATTGTATAGTCTTCCTAAGGTTTGTGTAATTAGGAAAGCCAATTGACATTAACCCATGGGATTCAGATCACCTGCTTGGGATCAGCCCGAGGGAAATGCATGGAGATTCTATGAATGAATGTCATTGAATCTAACCCCATTTCAACGACCATCCATACTTTTGATGGCACAAATTAAATGTGATCATTTTAGGTTAGGAAAGTAAAAATCTAGCGATATCATCAATGGCAGGATGAATGATCCCACTAACAGCTCTCCAAGTTGGAGTAAATCGCAAAGAAAAAGAGAGCTTATGTTTTGAAATATAAGAGTGATTCGAACCACTGGAACATGGGAAATGAAACGATATAACTAAGCGAGCTTGAAAAAGAGGTCAAAAAAGTCCTCATGAATAAGTCCTGATGGGCTATATATTTATTTTTTCAAGGAAATATGGGTCTGGGTTAAGGGTACAACAACAACAACAACAACATAAAATTTTTATCCCACTACGTGGGGTCGGCTACATGAATCCTTTTTCTCTATTATACCCTATTAAAAATTAAATTCTCATTTAAATCGAATAAAGAAATGTCATTTCTAATATTTTCTAACCAAGTCTTTTTAGGTTTACCTCCACCTTTCTTAACATAAGTCAAATCTAATACATCTACTTTTCTAATCGGGTCATTGGAAGGCCGTTGTTTTATGTGACCAAACCATCTAAGGAGACTCTCTTTAATCTTATCTTCCACTAGAGCTACTCCAACCTTTTCGTGTATATACTTAATTCGTATCCTGTGTCTAAGAGTAAAGCCACTTATCCACATGAGCATCCTCATCTCTGCAACACTTAACTTAATATTATGCTTCTCTTTTAATGGCCAACATTCTGCATCATTGTTTGGGGTTGAAAGGGTTTGAAAAGTTAATTTTCTTTGGAAAATTTTAGGATTGACTTTAAATTTTAATTCTGAAATCGAACATCCCATAAAAAAAGGTATGCCACCTAGAGAGGTGGAAATAAGATTTCAAAATGGGATTTGGATTTAGAATTGCAAATTCTATCTCGAATATTGTAACTAAATTCAAGAAAGAATTGCATATGACCCCAAAGGGTTAAAGTGAAGTTCGATCAAATATCTAGCTATGATAATCTAGACGAATTATCATTAATTTCATATTCGAAATTTCATCAACAAATGATATATCTCCCCAAAGGAAGAAGATATCATTCAATATCAATTATTCGAATATGATGATAACGATCATCGTTGATTATCATTTTCCCAAAGAAGATTAATTTAATTTTGAAAATTGATTTTTGAAAAAGTAGGTGTGGGCTCTAAATCTCTTACGAGCGCAAGCCCTCGTAGTTAATTACATCGTAGGAGACCGAGGTCTCCTACGAATACTCTCGATTAAAATAACGGCAGAAATTCTGTTTAGAGATTTTCTATTACTGATATCAAAGGAGGTGAATTTAGAATTTGAATTGGGAATGGATCGAATTTTCCCAGTTCGAATTCGAACACTTATTTTCAAAGTCAACGGAGGAGAGGTAGGAGACACTTTGAGATTCTGAAACAATTTAGAAGTGTCCCAATCTAATCTAAGTTTTGGGTTTTAAATTTTAGATTGAGAAAATTTTTAATTTAAGTTGATTAATTTATTCAAAATTTGAGATTATATTCTCGGAGGTTGGGGTCTTATGATTCAAAATCTGCCCCGAATCTTAAATCTAAATTGGGCACTGGGCCATAGTGACCAAACCTAATGCAGTGCAAAATCTGGACTTACCCTGGCCTGGATTGGAGAATCAGCTAACCACCTAATCGATTTAAAATCCATGAGTCTGGTCATTTTTATGAAAGAGTGGTAGGGACGTTATTGTTAAAGTTTTTGAGAATTGGGATCGACATCTAGAGTTGATCCTAATTGGCTCCCTTTACTTATGTAGGGTGAAAATGCTTAAATCAAATGCAATTAAATTTTATAGACTCTTTTAATTAGTTTCAAATACAATACATGCTGATCGACTCGATTGAATGCATAAAATGGTATGCAACAATTTTAAAAAAGGCTTGAAAATAATTTTTATTCTAGAGATTGCACAACATTCTCTTGACAGGACTGCACCCTAATAGGTTAGGTGGCTTGCCAGAACCTACAAGCGGGGAGGTGCCTAATAAGAAAGAGAAGGTAAAATATGCTTATGCTGACTCCCGACGGTCTCGGACTTACTTCTTAAATCATTAGAAATTTTATGTTATCTTAAAAAATTATTTAAATTTAAGTAGACAAAGTTTAAACGTGCCCTCACAAGCTTTCGCGTATCCAGGCTAAAACAAAAATGACATGTAATCGCAAAAAAACTAAAAAAAGCAGGCGATTCTAATTGCAACCAAAATAAATCAAACACATCAATTAATCAAACTAATTAAATAAATATTCATAGGCAAACTGCCTGTTTATTACAACTCAGAAATTACATAAATTAAAAGTGGTCGGGCACCACTAAATACAAACTCGGATTCTAATCCTAGGATCGACGCAAGTTGACTTTGAGTGGGATACTTTTTATCTTCAACTCATTGCCCTCCTCTTCTTCGGGCTCCTCAGATTCGTCGTATTTGGACACCCAAATGAAAAAAAAAATTCTTCCCCCGAAGGTGAGGTTATTCTTTTCACCTTTGGTATTAGAGTTATCCAAATTTGGGCTTCCAAATAGGAAAGGATTGTCCTCGTAAGGGGTATCCTTTCCTCTTTGGAATTCAATTTTGGATACTCGTATCCCGGCTTAAATATTTAACTTTCACAACTCTTAACTTTAAACAAATTACATTAATATTGAAAAGAAAAAATCTAGACCCTCCTGCAGGGTTATCCTAAGCATTTAAAATCAAATAAATCTCAAACAGTTTATATATTTGCGTTGAATTAAAATCTCAACCACACTTGACCACGCTCTTTTAAATTTTAAGGGGGATTTGAGCAATTTAGCACCTGCATAAAAATATATCAGTTAAAACATTAACTTTGCCCCCCTTGACTTATATCCATGTACGAGCGTGACCATCTGCATAAGACTCAGTGAGCAATCATATCGTTCATAACCTAACGGTCGTTTGTCACCCATCACATCAATTCACAGATTACATTTAAAGTAAATAAAAACTCACATCAATCAATTTTCAATCACATCATGCAATGAAAACTCGAAAAATTATTCAAGTTGGATAAATTGTTCAATTTGTTTGATGTTCGGGTTTGTTAAAGGTTGAAGGGAAGATTTATGTTTGAGTTTGAATGTTAATGTATTAAAGTTTATTTTAGAATGTACTTTAAATGTCGACTAGTTAAATAAATTTAATTGATTAGGGATTAAAGGATTGTTAAATTTTAATTAATTTGATTAGTTGCTGACTCTAAGGATTAAATTAATTTATATTTTTCATCAGCCGGTTTGTGACGTTGTCACAGTGGGCTCGAGGAATCATGCCTCTTAGCATCGCAGCTCAAGATAGTGTAGCTTATAAACCAGGTTGATATGGTTGGATCAAGGATTTTAATTTGGTTAAGTAATTAAGAGTCACTTAATTTTAAGATTTTATATTCCATTGAATCCATTCGTGGCGTTGTCATTGTGGGCTCGAGGAATCAGGCCTTCTTAGGACACTTAGCCCCGCAGCTCAAGGTAGTCCATTCTAAAAACTTCATCTTTGGAGTGCTTGTTGTGTATTGAAGTGTTGGTTGATTGATTTTATTAATCAAGTTATAATTTTTTGGAATTTTAACATATTATTGAGTTTTTGGAATTATTGAAATTATTTAAATGCATTAACTAAATGGTCAAAAATTGACTTTTAAAATTAAAGTGATTTTTAAAATTTCAGTATTTTTACTAAATATTAGACCTTAAGATGAGAATTAGGCTTTTAGTTTGCTTAATTTAGAATTTTCTACATTAAGTTATGATTTTTCGAAGTTTTGATTAGTTTTGAATCACGATTGATCGGGAAGTTGACTTTTTAACTTTGATTTAATTTTAGAAAATATTAGATTTTAATTAGAGTTGAATGGTTTTGAGTTTGATTAAATTGTATTTTTTTTGGAATTATTGGTGATTTTTTAAAGTTCGGGTATCTTGTTGATAAGACTAAAGAGGGAGTTGAAGGTAAACTAGAATTGTGGAGGTCAACCTTAGAGTCTAAAGGTTTTCGCTTGAGTAGATCTAAAACGGAATATATGGAGTGTAATTTTAGTAATAATAGACCTAGTGAGGGCATTGTGACTTTGGCCGATCAAGTCATTAATAAGAGTACACGTTTTAGATATCTTGGATCTATTGTTCAGAGTGATGGTGATATAGATGGGGATATTATCAGCAGAATTCAAGTTGGATGGTTGAAGTGGAGGAATGCATCGGGCTTATTGTGTGATAGAAAAGTACCCCTCAAACTTAAGGGAAAATTCTATAAGATGGTGGTGAGACCTGCAATGCTTTATGGTGCTGAATGTTGGCCATTAAAAGAGAAGCATAATTCTAAGTTAAGTGTTGCAGAGATGAGGATGCTCAGGTGGATGAGTGGCTTTACCCTTAGAGATAGGATACGAAATGAGCATATTCGTGAAAAGGTTGGAGTAGCTCCAGTGGAAGATAAGATTAGAGAGAGTCGCCTTAGATGGTTTGGTCACGTAAAACGGCGGCCTCCCGATGACCCGGTTAGGAAAGTAGAGGTCTTAGATTTGACTTATGTTAAGAAAGGTAGAGGTAGACCTAAAAAGACTTGGTTAGAAAATATTAGAAGTGATCTTTCTTTATTAGATTTAAACGAGAATTTGACTTTTAATAGGACACAATGGAGAAAAAAGATTCATGTAGCCGACCCCACGTAGTGGGATAAAGGCTTGATGTTGTTGTTGTTGTTGTTGTTGGGTATTTTGAATTTTTTAAAATTGCCTAATTAAGGAAATTTTAATATTTTGATCAAAATCAGTCCCAAACCTCTTGGAATCACCCGCAACGGTCATGAATGACCTAAGGGGATGTTTCTAAGTATTTAGAGATTTTTTGAAATTTTTAAATATTTTTAATTAATTAAATTAATTAATTGTCAATTTTCCTTAAAAATTTAATTAATGTTAATTAAAGTTTATTTGATATGGCTCTAATTTTTCATGGATTAAGGATTCACTTATGAACAATTAAAGGGTTTATTTGAATTTTTAGGATTTTAATATGAATTAATAGTGAATTAATTAAGGTTTTAGGCCAAATCTAGGAAGGAATTTTTGGGTTCCTAGTTGGTGGGCCAAATGGGCATCAAATCCACTAAATTTTGGACCATGAGATCACTTGGTCTCAAGGTCCAATGCCCCTGAATTTGGGCTCAAATGGAGCTTTCTAAGGAGGCTAACCAAGCCACCTAAGGTAACCACTAGGTTACCTTAGAAAATTCCTAAGGCACTACCTAGGACAAGGGAGGGGGTGCAATCAGTAGCTCTAAACTCCTTAGACTGAGCACAATTAACTCACAAACACCCAATTCCTAATTCTCATCGGCGAGATCATGAAGCCAATTTGAACTTAGGGATCAAACTATGACCCTAAGTTTAGATTGGGTTAAAAATGCCATTAACACATCAAACAGAGAAGAAATTTGAACATGTCAGAGACATGCCCAAATTCATTCTCCCAAAGCCCCAAGCCATATTGAGACCAATTGAGCACACAAATGCATTAATAACATAAACATTCAAATTAAAATTGACATTAACACTGACATAATTAGGGCTTGGGACCATATGGCTTTTGAAGATCTCCTTGAGATCTTTCCAATGAGCCTAAGAACACCTAATTTGGTCAAATATGGAAGGAGATATGAATTTTTTAAGTTTTCCATGATTTCTGGAATTAATTGAACCGGATTTACACAGCCAGCACCGCTTTTATACGCGGGCGCGCTCTGATTGGGCAGCCAATCATTGGCGCTGACTGTGGAAATGCGAAAAACGACTGTAGCCATCAGATCTTTAATCGGACGATACGATCAAAGCGGCTCCGAAACCGCGGGATCTAATCCGAGCCGTTGATTGGAATCAACGGCTGGGATTACGTCTTCAACCTCCTGCGGGCATCCGTAACTGCAAACCTTCCCCGGCGTGATCCGTGCAATCTCGCCGACGAACTTTCACAAAATTTCACAGAGAGTATCAGGACAATGAAAGCTTTCAATCCAATGATGGAAATCCGTTGGATTGAAAGTTTTCTTCACCCTTGACTGGACTATCTAGCTAGGGAGCTCGGGAAGAGGATCTCACCGTGTAGAAAGCCCCAACAGATGGGATTTTCTATCTAGAAGCTTTAGAGGATGAAGGCGAGCAGTTCTCCTTCAGACGTCTCGGCCGGAGGATCATCGGAAGTATGACTTCTAGCGGAGCGCGGAGAGCTTTTGCCGGAGTTCGCTCGAACGGATGGTTGGAAGAGGCTGGGAAGCTGGGGATCGAAAGGGGAAGACTCACGGAGCTCTAGGGAAGCTTTTCGAAAACTTGGGATTAAATGAGAGGGTCTGGGTTGAGGTGCCCTATTCAAACGGCTTCCGCGGCCATGGACAACTAAGATTGACTGGGCAAGCCGTCAGATGATTGCCAACTAGAAGGGGACAACCTGAGGAGTCGTTTCGAGCTCAAAGGAGGTGAGTTCAGGCCTTGGGGAAGCTTTGGCCAGGACTCGTGAAGGGGGGACCACCGGTGCTGGTTTCCCATTCGCCTCGGCCACCGCCGGCCATTGACTGGGTCAGGCTGAGGTGGAAAGGTCGTTGGGGGTCCAGCGAGCTCGAGGGTGAACTCAATTGGCCATAAAGAAACTTGGATCAATAATGGGGCTCGGGTTGACCCAAACCTGTACTGTTTGGGTCCATTTGTGTGCAACCTGGGTTGAGCCAGGTCATGGGATTGATGGGAAAGATGTATTGGGTCAAGGGGTACCCAATGCAAGTATCAATGATGTTTGATATTGTTTGTGGAGGGAGTTGGCTCGGGTCAAAGTGGTTTCGACCACTTTGGGCTAGCCTAGAGGTTGACCCAAGTCAACCCAAGGGTGGGGCTGACTAGGATATGTGCCTTGGGTCTAGGGCCACCCAATGGAGGTGTTGGTTGGGCTTGGTGAGGCCTAGGTTGGGAAATAGCTCAACCCCTAATGATTTTGATCACTTTGGGTTAGCCTAATTCCTAATCCAAGTTGACCTAAGGGCTAGGTCAACTAGGGAAGGTGTATTGGGTCAAGGGGAACCCAATGCCGTCATTTGTTTGATCCAATTGGGCTAGGGTTGGAATTTGGCTCAAGGGGAACCTCTCTTTGGACACTTGGGTCAAGGCAAATGGCTAATCCAAGTGGGCCTAAGGCTTGGGTCTTCAAGAGGGGTCTCTTAGGGACCCAATGGTTCACCCCATTGGTTTGTATGGGTTTGGAGAAGTTTTGGTCAAAGGGTTTGAGAGGGTGGAAGTGTATGAAAGGTTTTGGTCAAACTTGGTTGACTTGGTCAACCAAGTTGACCTAGGGTCAAGGGTTGGATCCATTGAGTTCAAATTGATCATATGAACTCAATAGAAGAGGTCCCAAGCCAAGGGGAGGTCATTTTGTTTGAAATGGATGTTTAAACCCTTAAGGGTCACTTTGGTCAACCATGGTTGACTTGGTCAACCAGGTCGAACCCAAGTGTGGGTTTGGGTCCAATGTGTTCGTAATGATATTTAGGATCCATTGGGGTAGGTTTTGGAGGTTGATATAGGAGGCCATGTTGAGTTTTGGGGAAAAGATCAAAAACTCCCTTAAATAGCATTTTGGTCATTTTGACCCCTGGTTAATACTGGGTCAAATTGGGTCTAGCAAAGTGTAGGTTACTGACCAACAAGTCATAACAAAGGCCATGGATGTAGTTGAGAGGTTTGGAAAGAATCCTATGGTCAAATTTCACTGAATGACAAGTCCAGTGGCGTAGAGTGTAAATATTTAAAAGTTTTGCAACCTTTGGAAATCAATCCAATTTTTGGGGCTAGGGATCTCATAATGAACTCAAATTTGGTGGGTTGGTCTTAGAGGCATATCTAAACAAGATGCAATTGATAGATCCTAGATCAGAGGTCATTTGACTGAGTTTCAGAGTGATAAAAAATCACCCAGAAAAAGTTTCAGGACCTATGTCCTTAACCTTAGGATTTGGTTTGAAAACTTGGATTTGGATTGAATTTTTGGACTTGGATGATTGAATTTTAATTACCCACATCAATGACAATCAAATGAATGATCGAGTTTGATTGGAGGTGATTTGAAGGTTGATTGAAAGTTGGTGGAAGGTTGGACTAGAGATTGAATTGAAGGGTGGAACTGGATTTGATTAGACTTGGAGCTGGTTTTGACATGGGACCCCATATGATTGAGGGTGGATACTTCCCAATCATTAGGTTACCAAAAAGAAACCCATGTAGGTCCTAGTGACATCATACAAAAATGAGATCAACAACCATAAAGCATGGCAGGTCTAAGCACCATCTTATAGATTTTTCTCTTAAGTTTGAGGGGGACTTTTCTATCACACAACAAGCCAGTTGCATTCCTTCACTCCAACCATCCAATTTGAATTCTACTAATAATCTTCTCATCTATTTCACCATCACTTTGAACAATAGAACCAAAATATCTAAAACGTGTAGGCTGAATTATCACCTCATCCTTTAGTGGTTACTGTAATTTGATTTTCTTCATAAAGACTTATTTTCCAAAAACTTCAGGCCTATCAACTTAGTAGCTTCTTCAAAATTTTTACCAAAGTCCCAGCCTGGAGATTCCTCTCTCTTCCTGACCACTAGACCAATCTCAGTAAGCTTCTAATAAAAAACAAGGGTTCCATTGATTCTGTTATTATTGCTCACTAAATTTTTAATAGGCGAGAACTAAATTTAATAGCTTCTTATTTAAAATTGACTTTCGGAAAGCTTTTTATTGCTTCACCTGAAACTTTATCCTTAATCTTCTTAATTGTAGAGGGTTTCCTCCAATTTTTATCTCCTGGATTGCGTCTATTTCTTATCATTCTTCCTCATTTTTTGTCAATAGGATGGTTAGGTATTTTCACCATTATTGAGGATAATGTCCACAAATGTGATCCCTCCCTTTCTTAATGATTGGACTGCATCAAAGGATGCCATATTTCTCATTGTTCACAATTATTTGTTAATCTCCAATTCACTAATAATAAAACCTTATCTCTTATATGACCAATCTTAGGCAAACCCATTGCCTCCTTGTCTCCAATGTTCTTTCTTTAGTTCAAGGGTTCTTGTGATCTGAAAGCTGGCAATCATGCCAACACTACCTTTGCCTCTTCTTAGTCATTCAATGTATCCAGAAGTCTCTTGTCCATAATAATGACTCTTGCATAGCTTCTCTAAGGGCATCTCTAACCGAACTTTTCGCCCATTCGCCGCTCCCACGAGCATCCACTTGAACGACAAATGAAAACACATTTGAACAATGCGACGTCAATGTTGGCATCGCACGATTCACATAAACTCATTTTTTGTGCTAAAAAATAGAACTTAGAAATGGAGATTAGAAAGAATATATATAATTTTTTTTTTGGGCTTTAAAAATAGAGTTTAGTTGAAGATGAAATACAATAATATGATTGTTATTGTATTTTAAAGTGAAAAATAGGTTGTTCGGTTGGAGTGAACTTAGAAGATAAATACCTTGTGGAATTACTGCTTTTTTAAGTTGTTTTGGAACAGGAATCAGGAACATTTTAGCAAATATATTTTGAAATGGGATAATATAAAATTTAATTTATTGTTTATTTATTTCATTTATCTCAAATGCCCATTCAAAGTTACATTTTTTTTTAATTTCATTATTCATACTAAATCTTAATGCAGGGCTCCTCCAACACCCACCAGGTCCCCAGGTGGCCAATCCTCATCTTCCTTGCAGGCTCCATGTCCTGCCTCGCCTTCAGCGCCATCTCCCACCTCCTCGCCTGCCATTCCCGCCGCCTCAACCTCTTCTTCTGGCGCCTGGACTACACCGGCATCTCCATCATGATCATCTCCTCATTCTTCCCCCCAATCTACTACGCCTTCCTCTGCCATCCTCTCCCCCGTCTCATCTACCTCTCTTCCATCACAGCCCTCGGCTCCCTCTCCATCATCACTCTCCTCTCCCCCGGATTCTCCTCCCCTCGCTTCCGCCCCTTCCGTGCTTCTCTCTTCCTCGCCATGGGCTTCTCTGGACTAATCCCCGCCGCCCACGCTCTCGCCATTAACTGGGA
This sequence comes from Dendrobium chrysotoxum, assembly GCA_019925795.1. Taxonomy (NCBI): domain Eukaryota; kingdom Viridiplantae; phylum Streptophyta; class Magnoliopsida; order Asparagales; family Orchidaceae; genus Dendrobium; species Dendrobium chrysotoxum. The sequence continues at coordinate 85,737,153 of CM034312.1, forward strand.
ACACGGCGCCGCGCATATTTCGATTGTGTTAGAACTCGCCATGGCTGCTGCTTATGCGGCCGGCGCGGTTGTTTACGTTAGCAGGGTGCCGGAGCGGTGGCGGCCGGGGGTTTTTGACATCGCCGGTCATAGTCATCAGATCTTCCATGTGTTTGTGCTTCTGGGAGCGCTCACGCACTATGCGGCGATTGCTGTGATGGTGAATTGGAGGGCAGGGGGACCTGGATGCGGTGTGGTTTGATAGGGATTCAAATAGTTGAAAAAGAGAGAAATTTGTATTATCATATAATTTGTATGCGAAAATTTCATAAAAATCTATTTTATATATTCAATATCTAAATTTTTATATATATTTATAGCTAAATGAAATTAAAATATATGCATGAAATTACATATTTTCTTTTAGATAAGTTGATTTTAGTGATATTCTTAATGCATTTAAAGATTAGAATATTATAAAATAAATAAAAAAATTTATGTATAAGTTATTTAAAATATATAATAGTTTATTGATATGTTTTTTTTTTTTAAATTTGAGGATGCTTTGCTACAATTAGGATATATTGTAAATTAAGAATTTTAAGGGTTTAATAAAATTGTAAGAGCTACACATTTTAGAATTGTGATAATATTTGGAAAAAACATTTGAATAATTTTGTCATAATAATTTATTTATAATTGTATTGTATTTAAAAATCACTTAAAATTTTTATTTGTCAATGAAATTATTTTAAAATGATAAATCAAATATTTGACCTTAAAAATTTTCAAAATTTAATTTTTATTACCTTAGTTTTGTCAGATGCTATATATTTATTTACATGATTTTATTAATTTAATCTTAAAAAATGAAACTAAATTTTGTTATTTAATCAATTTTAAAAAAAATAAAATTGAAGCTATTATAAAAATTAGTGGAATTAAAATATAAATCTACATTTGAATTTTGAACAATCGAATCAAATCAATATCATTGTGGTTTGTTTTTCAGTTTTATTCAAATCATGCAAACTTTATTTACATCATGATGATTGAGATTTGTTGGGTTCATTAAAGCCAATAAATAAATAAAAGATAACAAATAGGCAAGAGCCTTTGGAGGAATTCTTTCTAGAAATTATAACTAGCCTATTTTAACCTTAAAGAGTTTAGAAGAAAAATAACCTTGAAATGATCCCAATCATAGATAAAAAATTTGCTCTACATGTGTGCAAAGTAAAGAACCTTCTAAAATCAAAATTAAATTATAAGCAAATTTGGTTAGACATGTAGAGCTTATATTTTGCCCTTGGTGTGAGAATGGTTGATTAAATATGTTAAAATTGTAAAGGGATCAGTAAATGATTTGACTTGTCAATTTGGCCCAAACCACCCAAAAATTTTAAATTTGAGTTAGCCCAGTTAATAAATGGATTAGGTTCGTGCTTGAAATTTTAACATGTGTATTAAATAGATCACGTTTCGATTGACCAGCAAACTCGTTTTGACTCAAAAAGAACATCTTTAATATTTTTTTGTTTGATTTTTTTTGCTCGGTAGTATATATATATATATATATATATATTATCAAATAATGTAAATGAGTTAATGCTTTTTGGCTCGAGTTATTAAGGTTACTCGTGGGTCGGGCTTAGGTTTGTATTTTTGACTTCTTTATGAAACAAGTTGAGTTATGATTGATTGAATTCATGTTGAGTCAATTTCAGATCAAATCTGATTCGATCATTAACCCGTTTTGACAAACCTACTTAATAATTAGTAAAAAAAATTTCTATAAAAACATAATTTCGAGTCACATTGAGATTTATTGCTCATTAATCCCAAAAAATAAAAACCAAAATTAGAATTTATTTTTTAAAGTTGTATTTTGCAAAAAGATATTGAATTTGTGAATTGCATTTGACAATTAAAAACACATTATTTCAAATATATATATTTTTATTATAATGCCTCCAAATCAAATAAATCGTTTTTCAACAAGAGGTCATATTTGTAACAATTTAATTATAAAAATATTAACATTTTATGCATATAACATTTATAATACCAAAATATAAATAAAAAATCAAAGACATTCATATTTAATCTGCTCATTTAAAATAATAAATAAATAAAAGACACTCATATTAGAGTTGAATGAACGGCAAACAATTAAAAAACACATTTAAAAGTTATTTTTTAATTTTTTTTTCTGTAAACTCTATTTAAAAAAAAATAAATTAAATTATACGCCACTATAATAATTTAATTCATGTAATTTTTTTTTTTCATTTATGACCTTATAAAATTGCATTCAAGAGGCTCAAAATCACATAAATGAGATTAATTTGTAATTCCAAACAGAACACCCGCTTCGACACTTCGATTAGAATTTACAAAGGGCTGCATCCCTTCAATCAAAAACCTTGAGGCTCTTATACTCGTCGCCGGCAATGGCAGATTCCATGACATCCGACGGATTGATCACCCCACCCCCTTCCAGAAAAAGCTTCATCAAATTCTTCGAGAATCCGCTGACCAGCGCCACTCCCGGCTTCGTCGCCGGCACCGGAGTCGCCTGTGAGCTCCTCAGATTCCAAAACACAATCTCTGGCACCGCTGATTCATATCCATTCTCCTTAAACTTCCTGCAAATCACCTCGTAATCCGTCTCCCAAAGTCCTCCACCCGCCATGTCGAACTCCATATCGCTGAAAATAAAAATCCTTTTGATCATCTTTTCAGGCAGCAGCTTCCCTTCAACCGCCACCTCAAGCAATCTATCAAACACTTTCTGCAAGTCAGTATTCATCCCCCATTCCATTTCCCTTATAAAATCCGTTTTTTCTTTGATTGTCGTTCCCTCAATCTTATGAAGCTGCGGATTTTGGGAGAATGTGATCAACCTGCCTTTCCACGGCTCGTCGCTGAGCTCAGAAACGAGTAGACCGAGGGCAACGGAGACTTCCATGGGTATTCCGGACATGCTTCCTGAGACATCGCAAACGGCGATACAGTTTTGCAGGCGGCCATTCGCCGCCATGTCTGCCACCATCCGCCGCCATTGAAGCTCAGCAACCTCGTCGTCCTCGCCGTCCGCAGCAGGAGCCAGAATTTCGTGAGGAAGGAGCGCGCCGGCGGCTATTTTGGCCTTGCCCTCTTTCACTTGTTCCAAGTATTCGTCGAATCGGGTTTTGTCGTGTTGCTCGAATATGTCTTTGTAGTTCTTCATGGCGACGGAGGGGACGCGGGAGTAGGGGACGGAGTCCCATTGGCGGGCGCTCATGTAAACTTCGGGAATCTGGAGGGAGCGGCGGAGGGGGACGAGAGCCCGGCGGAGGCGATCGCGGATGCGGTAGGCGTAGTGGGCGTCCTCAAGGACGGCGAGATCGGGATCGGATTAACGGGGGAAGAGGCGGCGGGCGATGCTTTCACATAAGAGAGTGGAGCGGTCGAAGCAGGTGTCGAGGGAAGGGCACCATTTCGCCGCAAGGGATAGCTTGCCGAGCTCGCCGGCGGCGAGATGGGAAATATCAGCGGCGAGCATGGTTGCGAAGTGTTCGGAAACACGGTCGTGGAGGAATCGGTAGTGGGGATCTCGATTATACCGATCGACGGCGCGACATGCCATCTGATTCCTCTTCTTTCTTCTCAGGGCGGCTGCGGAATCCATTTCGAGCTTCACACGGGCGAGTTCTGCGGCGAGGCGTTCTTCCTTCGTCCCCAGTTTCTTCTTCTTGTTCAGAGCGCGGGCTTTCTTGATCCGGCGGCCATGCTTGCGACGGTTGGCTTGGGCACCGTTAGCAAGCTTGCGAGTGTCGGGGCCGTCAATTAGGCGGTGGAGGATCTCCGGCAGGTCTTTGAAATAGCCGAATTCGGCGATGGAAGGGAGATTGAGGGCTAGGGTTTTAGGGTGGTGAAGGTGGAGCCAGAGAGCAGCGGAGTAGAAGCTCTCGCGGTCAGATTTTCCGGTGCCGCGGACGCCGCGGAGTTGGAAGACGAGCTTCAAGGCGGTGAGAGGATCGCGGTCCCAAGCGGCGGAGAGGAGGGTGGTTACGGTTTCCCTCGGACTGTCGGGAACGACGTGGAAGAAGAAGTCCAGGTGGGGATTCCCCGTGCTAATAAAAGTCGGGGAGGAGTTCTCGGTAAGTCCCATCAGCGGGCGGTTCTCGCCGGCTGAGTTGAAGCTGGTGTCCATGAGATCAATAAAAACATCGCCAGTCGGTACTTCTTTTTTCTCAGCTGAAGAAGAGGGAGGATGGTGGATCTCCGGCGGACCGAGTAGACCGCCGGCGCTGGGGGGTTGCGCTGCCATTGAACTGGTCAATAGAGGCTGATTGGGCTATAGGAGAGGGCTATGGCAAGACGAAGGTGAATGAGGATTTGGAAAATGGGGCGTGGCTTTATAAGGGGGGAAAATTTTTTATTTTTCTTGGGCACAACGCAAGCACCTGCTTTAAATTATTATTTTTTAAAGCCGGATAAATGTCTGAGTGACAGCTTAGTACACGACATTTTTTTTTTCTTAAAATTTTATTTATTAAAAAATAAATTTTTATTTATCAGGAGAAAAATAATTTAGTCAAAATGTGATTAAATATAGCATTAATCTCAATATAAATTTAAGAGATATTAATGTAAATTATATCGTGAAGAGGATTGTTTTCGGAGAAATTATTCTGTGTGGAGATCGGACACAGAACGTTATTTGGAGACCAATCAGAATGCTTCACGTCAACGGTACCGAACATATAGGTGATGTGGCGGTTGATCTCCGGATGACGTTCGGCATTCGCACAGAATAATTTTTCCTATTTCAGGGCTTGGAATTGGGTATAAGGTGGTGGGACTACTTCAAAGCATGCATGCTGGCTGTACATGCTTGCTGGCTGTGGCTGTACAGTTGAGATTGAAATGGTAAAAATAAAGATTGTTTTCTTTCATATATTTTTATATATGAATCATCTTCTCTTGACTTGATCTTTAACTCTTGAGCCTTGTTTCATGAGATTATGGCATTATTTGGGACAGCTTCATTACAGCTTCTTAAAGCTATTTTTTGATACAAAAATTTTAAATTTTGTACTAAAAAGTTGCTTTAAGAAGCAGTAAGAAAGCCGTCCCAAACGAAGCCTAAATCATTTTCTAGAGACACCTGCTTTCGATTTCAGGATGCGATGCTATGCCTATGTTGAAGCAAAGGATTGAACAAGCAATCTTTTACCAATAAAAGAGTTCTTTTTTGCTTGATTTTTTCAACTGAAGAAAATTCATGCCGGTAAATAATGGCCTTCCATATATTGTGGGTTGCTGTCGACTTTGCTCCAGCAGGTTATATATCTATTTCATTTATTTCCAATGTTACTGATGTTGATGCATTCACAAACAAGGGTTGGTCTCGTTGATTAGCCGTTTTCTACCATCTTTTCTGTGATAGATACCTCCTGCTTTGTCAAACAAAATGCCTGCAGCTAAACTGAACATTCAGATGTCCTTGTACACAACAGTCCAATGATTTGAAATTCCCTAATTGGAGGAATATTTTTGATCAAAATTTTGAGAGGAACGCAGCTCAAATTGCACTGTTGATTGGGAGCTTTGGCTACTAACCAAGAGATCTTGGGTTCGAGTCTTTCGTATGTGATGTTTGTGTGTGAGCTTGTCTTAATTGACCTAAACATCTCCCAATAAAACAACAAGAATATACAGTGTCTCCAAAGATTATGAGATCTCTAAACCTTAAAAGTATTTCATTGGCTGTTCTTTCTGTGGAATTTTTCTCACATTTCTGTACAAATGACAAACTTTTTTTATTTATTAATTAGGTTCTCAGTGTGATTCCTGCTGTCCCCAACTTTTTCACAAGACTAGCCACTTTGATTCTGTGTAGTTTAATCTTTCTATTCATTTCCATCATTTTCCTTTTTTTCTTCTTTCATTCTTCCTAATTCCCAATTATCTCAGTGGACCTCTAGATCAGAATTTTTGTTAATTTGGGCTACAGTATATTGATAGCACACCTCTTAAAAAGGATACTTAAATTCATCTGTAATTTGGGCTATATTTTCTGTAATAATTATCAATAAAACACCTGTTAAAATTATAAAACACGCACTCAATCCCTTTATCTTTTAAAAATTTTGCCAGTTTCCCCTACTTCTGTAGAGATCTTATTACATATTTGAATATATTTTATAAGCATCTTCATAGTTAAAAAGAAAATGGAAAACTCAATATCAGTTGAGGCTGAAGTTTGTTGGTAACTCCATAACTACTAAATATCCAAAGTAAAACACAGAGTCTTTTGTTAAGGTCATTACCTTACCAATTCAACATTCAATTAAGGTAAACTGCAATTACAGATAACATAACATTTCTACTCTAACTTCAGTCTTCAACCAAAAATTCGATTGAGAATTTCAGCTAACCGAACTCCAGCTTGAGCTAGCCTTAAATCTACTACTGGCAATCTGCTGTTGAAATATTTATCTGCAGAAACCAGTTATTAGTTTGTTTCTGCATCATAATAGATTTACAGAATATTTCACAGTTCTTGTAACTTCACAAACCTCCTAGCACTGAACCATTTGTGACATCTTTGTATGCCCACTCACATGCTGCACTGATGCTTTCAGACGCATATCTATAGAAAACATTACAAGTGTATGAGTTCCCTCTTGAAATGATGATTTTGGTATGTAGAAATTTTTTAGTATGTTCGACATGATGATTTTGCCATCATCTCTTAGTATATGTGGTAACCTTCTTGGTCTTTTATTTGCTATAGGTCTTTTGAACTAGATCTCATTTAATTCCCAAAAGATTCACAGTCAACTATGACAAAAGTTCTATGTAAGAGCAAGAGGACTATACATGTTAGGGCATGCGATCATATTTCCGCTGCAACTTCGCCATTTTGAAGTTTGGTTTGCCCAGTTTCCCTGTAGTTTATTTATGTAAAACATGGAAAATAATACCAAAATTTGAAAGAGAATGTAGTAATTGTAAGCTTATGCTCGGATCTCTTACTGTAATGTTCTGATTAAGAGCTTCAATATAACCAGTTACATCAGAGCTGTAGAAATCAGCTTCAGCTGTATCAATTATGCTGCTATCCCAAACCTATATTTTCAACACATATATATGTCAAAATCCCCAATTATGCTTGTATGTTACCAAGTTTATGATAGTTTGAATACTCACATGATGCAGCACTGTATTTTTTGTGTACCAGTGGACATCAATAGTATTTCCTCCTCTATCTGAGGTATGTCCTACATGCAAAGGCTAACACATTGTAGCATAAATATTTAGTATTGATTTTAAATGCTTTAAGAATAAGGTTATATGAATCAAAATTCAAAAGAAATTATACCTGATGAATATCTCCCATAATATGTGCAAGGAACAAGAGAGCCTGTGTAAGATTATCTGAACACAAGGTTGTTCAATCCAGTCAGGCATAACCTGTAGATACTACTATTCAATTCAAACATTTGGTTTTGCTTACATTGTCTATTATCAGAAGAATTTCTATATTCAAGGAGCTGAGTTGTGTAGTTAGTGATTGCTCCTGATGCACATCTTCCTTGCACTCCACTGCTATCCTTACAATCTCCTGCGAGAAACTGATAGTTAAAATATAGTAAAAAGATGGAGTAAATCATCAAAATAGTCCCTAAAAGTTTTGAGTGTGCTCATTTTAAATCCAGATTGTTCCAAACAATCAATTTGATCCTTTTAACTCACCAAATTTGAAATAATTTGATCATATCACTAAGGGTAGGATCAATTTGATTCAAATTTGAGCCACCTGAATTCATCTGGTACAGGGATGAAGAAGAGGAGAGGGGCTTACTGCTATAATTGTAAGAACAGCTATCATCTGGTACATCAATGTAGTGGAGCTCAGAAGACCAAGTATAGATGAACTTTACACGATCAGCCCAGGAGCATAAGCTACTAAGATTATTCTTAGCATAGTCTGGTAGCAGTTCATTTACAATATCTGCTGCTGCATCATTTAATTGTTCCTGCAATTCAACCACCATTTCTACTTAACACTAATTGCCGACTGTTCTTCTGAAGATCAACAGATATATATTTCTGAAGAGTGAGGCTAAGGAACTACTGCAAATTAACAAAGTACAGATTTGTCATAAAGAAGGAACAGACTGACCTGAGCTATCTGACAAACTATGTAATGACCATCAGCTCCCCATCCATGGCTTAGAGCTGGAAATGAGAAGACTAGAAGAACAACAGCTATCATCTGGAAGAGCTCAGAAGCCATGGAAGGAAGGAAGAGAGGAAGACAGAGGAAGAGAGACAAAGGTGTGTGAACAGAGCAGTGATATTTGATGCAATTTATAGATATACGTATGAGTCTAAATTAGCTAATAGTAATAAAGTAATAAATGGGAACAGATTTACGGAAGGAATTCGGCTCTGATAGCGAAAGCAATGAACAAAATATGGGAAGAAATGAAGAAGAAGCTGTCTAATGGAGCCGAAATTGGTAAGAGCTGCTTTCACACAAGCAACGGTTTTGATAAATTTTTATGGAAAAATTTTTGGTAAGTTTTTTTATTTAGATAGAGTTTTTTTTTCTTAATTATTTAATTTATTTTTAAATTATTGTAATATAATTTTTAATTGATTAATTATGTAATATAATAATCTTAAAATAAATTTAATGATTAAGAAATCATTATGATTAAATTAATTTAGAAAATTCTGAAACTTTTTTTTTTCAAATTTATTATGGATCTTGTGATGTTTTGTTTATTATATTTAGAAAATTTTAGAAAAATTTATAAATTTGTGTACCAATTTATAAAAATCTTGAAAGTTATTGTTATAATACTCATTTGAATCTCCTCTATATCAAATTTATAGTTCAACTCTGCTAAGCTTTTTCATAAAATATTTGAATTTTAAAAAATATATTAGTTTTTAATTATACCAAAATAATTAGGCTAATAAATTTTATTATTTTATAAAATTAAATTTTAATTAAAAAAAAACAAATTTGCTCAAGTTTCATTTCTAATGTGTATTTCACTAAAATAAAATATTATATTTAAGCTAATCTTATTTAGAAAAAACTATTTCCATTTCAAACAATTTCCTTTCAAGTTGCATTTCATTTTCTTATACTTACACTCTTCTCACTCATTATGAAATAAATTTAGCAATCAATAAATATGAATATAAATATAAAAGTAGAGATTTAGCTCGAGACAAATAAATTGTTGTGTCGTTAGGGTTAGGGTTAGGGTTGGCCTTTGATTCATCTTTTACCTCTCATACACATCATCGCTTATATTGTCTCAATCAGACAATTTTTATATTTATCTTGAAAATAATTATAAATATCTTTTTTATTTGTATAAATTTTGAATCAAAGATAATTCAATAAAAAAAATCATTTGATTTTTTAAATGCCATTATTTTTAAAATGGAAACAATAAAAAATTTAATCATCCTAAAAAAGTAGATTAAAAAGCAAAATAAATTAATAAATAAATAAATAAATGTTCGAACACATATATGAGTATACGTGACGGCATACATAAATGTGACGATATATATATTTCGTAATTTATATATGACTTTCAAATATATTTCATATTCGTGAATAACTCGTTTACGGATCAACAAGTTAATAGGTCAAACACACAAATTTTTTAATCATTTGTTGAGGCCAAAAACACTTGAGCTCGTTCAAGTTCAAGCTTGTTGATTCCCCTACCCACCAGCCTTCATGAGGAATGTCATACACTGACTTAGGCTTCGTTTGGGACGGCTTTCTTACTGCTTCTAAAAGCAGCTTTCTACTACAAAAATTAAAATTTTTATACTATAAATCTGCTTTAAGAAGCAGTAAGAAAGCCGTCAATCCATTACCAGGCCGTGATTTTTACAGCGAAAACCAGAGCTTGAAACCAAAAAAGAGGAACTATTACTATCTGAAGCCTGCTAATTGAACATACAAAAATTCCTGTTTAACATACAGGAAAATATGATAGTGGAGTGTTATCAGGTTTCAAATTTGAGCTATGAACTAATCTGGAAATTGAGAAACCAGCAACAAAAGCTTAGTATTTTACAAAACCTGTGTTCTTTTGAGCTTTTCCCAAAATAGACTCGATGTCTCCCTCGAACAGGTTGAGATTCTTAGCCAGGGCAAAGCCACAGTAGATGCCATCAACAGCAGCACTAATGATCCCTCCAGCATGCCCAGCTCCTTCTCCAACTGGGTATAATCCTATCACAGAAGTACTCTCATAGCTATCTGTGTTGCGTACAATTCGGATAGGAGAGCTTGTTCTTGTCTGGACAGTATAATTTTGGATTGATTAGTCATATATTGCATTCATCCTAAAATAAATCTATGTTGGGATATTCTAACTCAGATTCTCTAAGCTATAGAGTCCTAATGATACCCACTGCTACCTGATAAATTAAAAAAAATTGTGAAAAACCAATCAAAACTGCAATTGAATGCAGGTAGCAAAACTATCATTCTCTTAAAAAAAAAATTACAATCTTACCTCGACGCCATGAAGCAGGGCATCCTTGCAAATATAGCCAGGAAGCTGGTGGTTGGATCCCACGATAACAAAGAGAAAACAATAGAAAATTTTCATTAAAAAACACAACACTTTTAAGAACAATATAAAGTTCACTGAAAAAAACCTCTTTGTCAAAAACTGCTATTGAGTGTTGCAAGGCTTTAGTAATGTGAGTTGGAAGCAGTTCATGAAGATTTGAGGGTCTAACTCCTAATCTGTAGCTTGATTGCGGTAGAGAAGTCACTGAGAAGTTAAAAAAGAATTCAGAAGCAGAAATATATAAGAAATTATGCTCATAGAAGGCTAAACTTTCACAGAAATTTTGGCTTTGACCTGATAATTTATTATCAAGAAAATCAGTGACTGTCTGTGCAGGAACAACAAAATTTCCTCCCCCAACCATAGCTGCTTTTCTTTCGTAGTGTCTCTGAAATAGAGAAAAAAGCACAATCTAAATTTAACTGTGGTATATGACAGGCAGTTCTATCTGAAAAAACATATAATGAAGAAGGTTTGGTGCATGTCTTTTTAAAACTTTTTTGCATGATAATCAAACTTGTTTTGGTTTGAGTCAGAGTCATCAATTACTACCCGATAGAGTAAAAAATGAAGCATTCCATGCTAAATTGTGGAGCCTATTTTTTCCCAATAAAGAATCGTCTTATGCAAAATCGATTTCAGATTAACATTAATGAGTTAGTTTTATTAAGGATGTTTTGAAGATTTTGTTAAAGCATCATGAGACACATAAGTAAACCAATCTAGATAGAGGTTCTTGAACACATTGATTTAGGATTCTAATATTTGGATCTATCCTTTTATGGCCCTTAGATTGCAATCCATATGCAACCTCTTTCTATTATAGCTATTGGCCCCTCTTTTGAACTTTACTCTTTCTTTTTTAAATAACTTTGATTTATTTCCATATAAGCCTTATCGAGAAATCTATAAATATTTCCACACTTTTTACATAATCAAGCAATAAAATTTAAAGTAATCCTTTCTACTTATCTACATATTAATAGAGCAAGGTTAGGATTTATGTCTTACAACCTTTATTCTTTTTCCTTTCTTTCTTCTTATTGAGATTATTCATTATCTTTATCATGGCCAATTTTTTAACTTCCTCTCCAATATTTAACTAGCATGAATGGTGAAAATTTGTTAGACTGGTCCAACCGGTACATGCGGGACCGGCTTACAGGCAAAACAGAGGTGGAGGTTCCGCCTCCTGTACAAGCCGCAGATGCCGCGAGATCCTAGGAAGCTATTTTGGAAGGTTTTTTGAGGGAATTAGGAGGGAAATTTGAATGTAGGGACTGTTTAGAGATTTCCTTTTGGATTGTATGCATTAAATAGTTTATTTTCCTAGGGTTAGGGCATCTTGAATTTTGGCTGAAATTTGAAATCTCTTAGTTTCTTTGGGCTCTAGCGGCGTCTAGAGATTTGGAAGAGAAAAATCCTCCTCTCGAATAGAGGATCAGATCAATTGTATCTTGGTATTTTCCGTTTCCCTTTCATCAAATAATACAAATTATCTACTATTTCCTGGTTTTGTGTGGATTTTGGTGGAGAATTCTCATTGTTTTTCGAAGATTGATAGGAAATACCTGAAATCTACAAGTGTTTCCTATCAAATTGGCATCAGAGCAAATTTTGGAACCTTTTAGGGGCTATTTCTGTGAATTTAAACGGCTGTTTTTGAGCATGAGGAAGAGAGGTTTGCTGTTTTTTGGAATCAAAAATCAGATTTTTAGTCCAACAAAAATTCGGGTATCGATGGCAGCCAAGAATGTGGATGCGTTGGAGGAACGCCTTGAAGGGGAGATCGAACAAATGAAATTTGAAATTTCAGATTTACAAACTCAAGTTTCAGATTTAAAGAAAGAAATTTAGTCATCCATGATAAGATCGATTCAAAATTTTTCATCCTGAGGAAGATGTCGAGGGCCAAAACAAAAAAATATCTTCGGAGGTGAGGGAAGTCATTGACAACCAGGAAAGTGAAGAAAACTCTAAACCAATAAGTCAAAAGGAAGATCAGGAGGTGGAGACTCGAAAGAGAGAAGAGAGAATATCTTCCCTAGAGCCTATTCCTAGGGAAGAGCTGGGTAGAGGGTAGAGGGTATGGGGAGAGGCGTGAGGAGGTAGGGCAAGAAGGAAGGGGTGCTGAACTTGAGAGGAAAGGGACGGATTTTTAAAGGGAAATAAGAAATTATGACCGAAGGGGGGCTGAATTTGAAAGGAGAGTAATTTATTATGATCCAAGTGGTGCTAAATTTGAAAGGAGAAAGTGAGAAGTTGATGAAAGGTTTGGGTATGAGCATAGAAGAAATGACCGGGACACTTGGAGAGAACCACCCCCTTGGGGAATGGAAAATTATGGAGGGAATAGAGGGAACAGAGGCAATCCGAGGGTGAGGAAACTGAAGATGCCAATCTTTGAGGAGGAGGATGCGCACTGGTGGATTTACAAGGTTGAAAGATATTTCGCCGTCAATGGGTTGACGGAGGAGGAGAGACTGACAGCAGCGGCCCTATGTTTGGAAGGGAAGGCTTTGGCTTGGTACCAATGGAGGGACATGTGATGACCCATACGGAGTTGGAGGGAGTTCAAGAATTGTTTGGTAGAACGTTTCCAAACCGACATGGGAGGAGACTTCTACGAGCAGTTCTTTGCCTTGACACAGGATGGTTCAGTGATAGAGTACCAAGAGATATTTGAGTACCTTGCTAGCCGATTGGACCGTCTTTCTGAGACCGTGCTAGAAGGAAACTTCATGAAGGGACTGACACCAAAGATCCGAGAGGCAATTAGAGTGATGAGGCCTCGTGACTTGAGGCTATGGAGCTAGCTCAGTTGGTGGAGGATCAGAGGTACTTGGAGAAAGGGATGGAAGGCAGTAGATCAGGAGGCACATACAGGACGACCACCACCGTTTTGGCATCCAGGGAGCCGACACCGGGAACCCTTCGGGAGATCCGAAGGAGAAGACTGTCGTTGGAAGACCCGGGGACAACTTCAAGAAGCACACAGAAATAGAGTTACAGAAGAAGAGAGCAAAGGGGCTTTATTTCAGATGTGAGGAGAGGTATACACTGGGGCACAGATATAAGGATCGAGCTCTTCAGGTTCAAGTTCTCACTGTTTGTGATGATGAGGGAATGGAGGAGGGTGTCTTCTTCCCACCTTGCGGACAAGGTGGATCTTTGGAAGGGGAGTATTGTTAGACCAGTCCAATGGACCGTTCCATGCGGGACCGACTTACGAGCGAAACAGTAGCGAAGGTTCCACCTCCTGTACGAGCCGCAAATGCCGCGAGATCCAAGGAAGCTATTTTGGAAGGTTTTTTGAGGGAATTAGGAGGGAAATTTGAATGTAGGGACTGTTTAGAGATTTCTTTTTGGATTGTATTCATTAAATAGTTTGTTTTCCTAGGGTTAAGCCTTCTTGAATTTTGGCCGAAATTTGAGATCTCTTAGTTTCTTTGGGCTCTAGCGGCATCTAGAGATTTGGGAGAGAAAGATCTTCCTCTCGAATAGAGGATCAATTGTATCTTGGTATTTTCCGTTTCCCTTTCATCAAATAATACAAATTATATACTACTTTTCTGGTTTTGTGTGGATTTTTGTGGAGAATTCTCGCTGTTTCTGAAGATTGATAGGAAATACCTGAGATCTACAAGTGTTTCCTATCAAAATCAAACTAAAGGAGAACTTTAAAGGCTACAAGTCTCATATCACCTGAATGCAAGAAATCATCTGGAAGGGTTTCAATTTATAAAAACTTTTCAAAAATGATTTAGAAACATTCATCATGTTGTACATCCTCCTTCGGAGTCACAAGGCACAAAATTTATACTATGGGATAAAGTAGATCCCATAATCATGACATAATTATAAAATACTATAATGCCTGAAATTAGTGTGTTACTCTCCACTGCAAAAGAAATTTAAAACATCGTCAAACAAATATGCTATAAAGTGAAAGATGCTGCCCCCATCTATAAGATCAAAACTGAGATTTTAACAACCAAGCAAGTTAATCATCATATATTGAGTGCTTTAATGTAATAAATGTTTATTAACTTGAGCTAGATTATTACCAAAATTTCAAGATGACCTGATGTGATGATGCGATAATTCTCAAGCGATTTGTAGAAAAGAAAAAGGGTGTTTGAGTTACGTGCAGGACTTAATAATGACTTCGACCAAGTTTATGTCTAAATTTTAAATTCTCTCATATAAGCCAAAAAAAGGAAGAATGATAGTAATGCTTGACGCTCCAACCTCCAAAATATTTGCCATGAAAATCACTAAACCCCAAGAGACTTACTCTACATATTATTTCCTTAAATAAAGGCAAAAACTTTTTTTCCAAAGGTAATATATAGTGCAACTATTGCACAAAAGAACACATCAAAGAAAAATACTAAAAAGTCCTTGAAAAGCTCCCAAACTATGGAAGATAAAAAAAATCACCAAAAAAGATAAGCCTATATGATGGAATCAGAAGGGCTCAATACAAAATAAATTGATAAACTTAAGAACTTCCTCAACTCTCTAAGAAAATCATCTGAATCATGCTCTAAAGCTCAAAATAATACAACTCATAAATCTTGGGTTTTCAGCCTTGAATGATTCCCCTCACTTACATCCTAAATTTAAGTGTCAGTGACCGCATGATCAACCTTGTCAACCTTTATCAAACATACAAACTCTGCCCTGGCAATAGACAAATAAAAATGCCTAATGGTTCTCTAATAACTATTGCAGATCAAGAAAATATTTTACCTCCACATTTATCCTAAGTAATACAATATGATTGTACTAAGCATTTAGAGGTGGATAGACATTCCAAAAAAAAGAAACCAAAAAGTGGGTTGTTGTATACTTCATATATGCCAAAAGAAATCAACTAGCAAGTTTTCTCATCAAAAGACTTCACAAACCCACATTCAAAAATATTGTAAATAAATTTAGAATATTTTATACCATTTAGTTTGAAGAGGAGTGTTGAAGGATCGTAAGATCCACAAATCAACCAGTTTTGATAGGGATCCTTGCACACATGATTTAAGGATAACCATTGTATCAATCCTCTTATAGCTCTTACATTGGCAATGCGTGCCTTATTGTCCTATTCTAGCTATCGGCCTCTCTTGAAGAATTCTTTCCATTTTTTTTAAACACCTTTTATTTATTTTCATTGTATGAATTTTAGAAAAGTCTATAAATACTATAATACTTTTTACCAAATCAAGCAACAAAATTCAAAATAGTCATTTCATCATATTTATTATAAATTTCAACTATCCTTGGTGATATTAGAGATATTAGAGTTGTAGGAACTCACCAATCATAATCATATTGAAATATATAACTGCAATAATAGAATGTTGCCCATCAATTGGTGAACCTATATAAAATTTTTATATTTGTACATTGATCTTCTTTCTATATTTTTTGCTCTCAATAATCGAATTAGATCTCATCTAATTCCCACCAAGTTTGCCTGAATATTAATTTACATTCATAACATAACATTACATTAAAGACTATCCCTCATATAAAAAGAAGAGCTCAAGCAAAAAGACATACATACTCTTACTCAAAAGATACAAAATCCTTATGAAATAAAATAACTACTACTTTCCTCACAATTGGCACAAAGACAACTAATAACATAAACATAAACTTTGACCTAAATTAATCATAGACTAACTACTAATATAACACCTATAATGCTCCAGCATCATCTTCTACCGTACTTCAACTTAAGAACATTGAAATTTGATATTTCTGATTTCTTTTTTGCCTATCAAATTTAATATATGCAATATATACAGTAACAAGAGAGAAAAAAATCCGATATAAAACTTCATATGTCAATGCCAGAAATAAGAACGACAAGAACCTGAAATTCAACTCCACAAAGAGGCCCATGACCGCTGAAGGGAGCAAAGTCATTCGTCGATACAGTAACAACAATGGCTGCATTAGCCCATCTTGATGAACGACGTGAAAATGACATGCCATTGATGCAGAGCTCAGATGAATTTGTGCTAGTTAGCACAACCTACCAATAAATGATTAACTTAAAAACTTATGGAATTAGGAAATGCCTATAAAAAAAGAGACATCATGATACTTACCTGTCCACCAGGGCACATGCAAAAGGAATAACAGCTTCTAGATCGATCCTCCAAACATGAATTCACAATCTCATCTCCTTCATTGACATATTTAACAACCTTGTAATCTGCTACAGGTACCTTTCCACGACCTAATTGAACCTCAGCAGCTAGTGAAGAATACTGGACACGTATACAGCATATAGGGTCAGGTTTTAAGAAAATCAAAAACATACTTCCATCAAACTTAGTATACCATTACAAAAATTTTATGAGAATATGTTCAATATAACATCAAACAACTAAATTTTCTTATTTTGCTCCCTACATGAGGGTACTCAACAAGCACAACAGTTCAAATAGAGATGGATTGTACCAATAATAAATTTTCCTAGATTATAAATCATACACAGAAATCAAGCACTCTTCTACTAATAATCCAGAGGCTTGTACAAGCAACATAGGCAGCACAAACGAGAAACTAAATGGAGACCCGTAAACAAATATATTCCCCTATCCCCAAACATGAAAAATTAGATTCTTTAACATGTTTCAGATCATAATTATTGACCTCAATAAGGTTTCAAGAGAGACTGCTAGTTAAAACAGTACCACACATTTGTTAATTCAAGAGAAACAGATTTTAGACCTTGCCCCAAAACTAACAATCAAAGATGAGAGCTTGGACTCTTTAAGCCTGATAGCTTTCTTACAACTGATCAATAATTTATCAGCACTAAGTTCACAATGTACACACGATTAGAAAAAAGTGCGGGTTGGAAAATAAAGGATTATCGAAGGATAAAATGGAAGACAAAAGCTTCAAAATATTATGATGACTATATGAAATCAAGTTATGGCATACCTGTATCTTGTTTATTAGTTCCTGCGGATGCTCAATTCGTAAGCCAACCTATGAAATACACAATAAGAATGTAAAAAAGATTGATTAATTTTAAAGGACATATATAAAGTAGAAAGAGACTAGATAGCATGCCGCAGGTAGTATCAAGGTTTGGGATTTCAAATGCAAATGCAATGCAAAGAAAGACTAATCTCGGAGTTATTCAGGCAATTCCAAAGAATACATCAAATGATCTTAAAAATTTATCATCCAATAAACATGAATGTACCCAAGAACAAAAGGCACCATACTTTCCAAAAAATAGAGAATGGTGGTGTGCAACAAATCATACAATATTTATTGGAGTACCTTAGATTTAGACATTGTAAGGTACATTGACAAGCAACATATATTATCTTCAGACTTAGAAAACGAGCAAGAGACTCCAATCTGAGCTGTCTTCCAATGCAACATACTTTTTTTTCTTTTTAAAATTATAGTACGATAAAACACATCATGGGTTCCTCTATGACTAAATTAAGATTGAATGTTCGAAGCTCATCTGGATAGAAAGAATACAAATAAAATTGAAAAACTGAAGCACATATATAAATTCTCAGTGAATGATTACTCAAACAAAAAATAGAGCAATGCAAGCAATTTTCAATTTAAATGACTAAAAAAGTTTGGCTCTTCATCGATTATCTTCTGGTAGGAAGAATTCAACCGCAACAAATGTGACTATTGATAATACACTAACATGTCTGGACATAACTCTTATAAGTTTTTTATTAGTCAAAAGCCTACTTCTGCAATTGAGAAAATATACTTATTTCCTGCAAAAGTGGTGCGCACAATCCGATCATGCAAAATGACTAAGGCCATAGATCAAGCTTTTTCCCATATAATTGCTTTTGTGATTGTAAAGATATCAATAGAATAAAGAATGTGTTACTAAGTGAAGAACAATAATGGACAAAACGAAAGTTTGTAACAATAGGCTTTCTTCCTCTTGCCCTTTTTTTACTACATTCCCCTCTTACTCCCCTTTTTTATTGGTGGTTCATGAAATAATTAAAATTAGCCGCATTGAATCCTTTGAATGCACGACTAATGCATGCATTCATTGGGAATTCTAACTCACATGCATTCACTCTAATATTTTCCATTTTTTTTTATCAGCATGCCTTTCTAATATTTAGCTTCTTATAAGTACCTTTCGGGTATCTCTTTGGTTATAGGAAAACCATCACCTATCACATTCCTTAATTTCTAAATATTTTCATTTAAAACATACAAATGCAACTAAAAAGATTGTGTAAGAGCGATTGGTTAGATGCAAGCGATAACTAAATATGAAGCTTTCTGGGTAGATAACCAGCTATGTCAAAAACATATAACATTGTTATATAATGCAAATTCAACAATATATGTATCAAATCCTAACTCAAAATATGATCTCCAATAAAATTTGAAAGAAATCTCCCAAAATCATATATAATATTGAAGTCTAACGGTGAGATCTAGGATGTTTAGTAGTAGAAAATTGAAGTCTAGCACACGTCTTCTTTGAAAGAGTTTCCCAAGCTCATACTTAATATTGAAGACTAACCATCTGATTAAGGATGTTAAGCAGTAGAAAATTAAAGTCCAACACCTGCTTCTTCAAAAGAGTTTCCCATATAGCGCAGGAACCTATCATTTATGCAAGATACAGTAATCTTTGGAAGACCATATAACCTTACAATTTTATCAAAGAATAGGCAAGTTATAAGTGAAACATTTCCTTTCTTATTGTGTGGAAGAAAATGTTAGTTGCAAATGATTCAAAACAATAAAAATAGAATCAGGTCTCCTCATACTACCTGTTAGATCAAGGCATTAGACCAGCAGCATGAGAGAGTGAGAGAGAGGAACAATGCGTGAGATGCATAACTTTGAATCAAACCCGCTGATCTCCTTCACCTTCAGCCATTGACCATCCTCCGATGATTTCAAAACACTCGACCATCTCTTTTTCTCACATGTGTCAACCTCCTTCTCCAATCCTCTTCAACCCATCATTGGAAAACAACACCCTCGTCAGCGAACCTCCTCCACACCAAAACATCTTATTCAGATCTCCCAAAATCCCCCAATCTCTGATTGTCAGTTGCACCTTTCCAAACTCAACGATCAATCCCTCCGAACTTCTCCAACAAACTCCAACTACCTCACCAACCACCATCTACCCTTCTCTATCTCATTCTTTTGCACTCTAACTCTATCTACATCTCTTTCTCTCCCATTCTTCTCTATCCTTCAAATCTCTTCCCTATTTTCCCTCTCTCCGTCTCTTCTTCAATCGTCAAACCCATATAGCCAAACCACTTCTCACCCCTTCTCTCGCCCCTTTATGTTTCTCTCACTCTCTCTTTTCTCTCTCTACATAAAAAATAAAACAAAGATGTTCCAATTGAAAAAAAAAATATAAAATTCGAAAAAAAGAAAAGACGAGAAGTAAATGTTCAAAAATAAATAAATAAATAAAATTATGAGTGTGTTGATCTCCTTGTAACAGCAATCTTGTTGCATCACGTTGTTGTCAACCGCCAGTTGTGTAAGGTAATGCAAGAAATTGTACAAAATTAAAGTACTTGTGCACTTGTTCCAATGTGGCGGAGAAATTCATAAATAAGTACTTACGCGCATTGTTTCAACAGGGTGGGGAAATCCTATTGTGTATATTTTTGTTAAGGAATTGAAGGCCTATGTACTTTTTTAAAGCGTGGTGGATATAAATATCCCAAACCACGATATCCTAAACACCGACCATGCACACTTTTTTAAGCATGTTTGGAAGACCTACACAAAGGAGATGCCATGAGGCTATCATAATTTTTCCTGAGTGAATTTAAATAGAACAAACTTTATAAAAACTTTTGAGTACAAAAATGACAAAAAAATGAATGAATAAAAAATGAACAAAAATAAAGTATTATGAAGAATGCAACGTAAGAACAAACTTGAATATTCCAAATAAGATGTGCACGGCTTTACCATATGGAAATTGAACACAAATAAGGCTAATATAAAACGCTCACCTATAGGCACCAACAAGAACAGCTTGTTAAACACTCAAAATTCATCAAACAATAGACTAAATGTAAACAAGTATGCCACTTCAAATGTGCAACAAAGTTTCAACTTGCAACCTGGCCACTAGATCCATAACAATTACATGAAAGCAAATAGAAGTGAAATATTGAGTTCAAATGAAAAATTTTCTCGCATCTAGATGACAAAATATTGACACAAATAGTTAAATATGAGAATTCAAAGTATTGCACGTACTTCTTAAGACAATCTTCAACTCAAATATGATATCTCAAAAGAAGTGCAAATGCATCATGCAAGTACATTGAAAGTCATGCAAATTAATCATGCCAAGTGCACTGAAAGTTATGCGGGTACATAATGTAAGTGCATTATATAAGTGCATTGAAAAATGGTCAAGCATATTAAAAATAAATTCGTTTGTGATGAGGACATCAATCCAAAATTTTGCCACGTGTACCATCGACGGAGACGTAGATCGACGGCCAAGATTTGTAGTCTTTACTTTTGATATATTTTTGCATTTTGCTTATTTATGTATTTTCAGTTTTTCCAGTTCTACCCTTAGGGTTGTGAGTCTCTATTGTAGCCCCGAGGGCATAGTTGTCGTTTATTTTATTTTCTAGTTTTGAGACCTATATATTAAGGTCTCCATGCATTGTATTGGATTATTGAATTATTGAATGAAAATTTGCTCTACTAAATTTGATCTCTTAGTGAGTTCATGAGAGGAGAGAGATCTCTTTGTGAGTTCTAAACTTCTTGTCCAAGAGTTCTTTGTGAGATTTGGAGTGGAATCAAATTGAGGCCAAGCTCTTCCTCCTTGTCTAAAATCGGCGGCATCCCTGGGCTGCAAGCCGCCGGCCACCACCTCCCCATCCTTCCCCACAGGAAGCCGCCGCCCCTACCCCTTTCCCCAACCGCCGGACGCCTGCTCCACCACCGGCCTCCTCCCAGCCGCCGCCTCTCCCTAGCCAACCCGCCGGCCACATCCTCTTCCCTAGCCCAAAATCTGAAATCAAATTAATTTGAGCCATTATTCACTTTCCTAAAATAAGTTCAATCAATTAGGAAAGGTATTTAATTAGATTTTGAATTCAAATTCAAATTTTAAATACTTTCCTAATCCTAAAACTTAAATTAGGAAACATCCTTATTTAATTAAATCTGAGATTAAAATCTAATTAGACCTTGGGGCCCACCTACTTAAAGCCCATCCCCCTCTCTCCACACCTTACTTGGCCGCCCCCTCCCCTTGACCTTTCCTCTCCCAAATTAAACCCTAGGCCCTCCAAATCAGCCCTCAATCACCCCCACAGCCGCCCCTCTCCTTTCCCCTTTTTTTGGAATTAATTTGGCAATTCAAAATTAATTCCCCTTCCCTCCAAATTACCCAAAATCTGAATTAATTTCAGATTTGCTGAAATTTCCGTACCTCCCCCCCTCCTTGCACTTACCTTCTCCCTCACATCTAGACAAGCATGAATGGCCGATCCGGACGTTGATCACGGATTCGTTGAAGACGATCAAGGAAGAATCGACATTCTACGCTCGCCGTTCTTTGATCTCATTCCGGACTTTGACAACTCCGTGGAAGGGTACATCGTCAACCATCAACCCACTTCTCCTACTCCGGTTACTTCTCCAACGACTGGTATCTTACGCAACACATGTCTCCTAGTGGCATCCCGAAGTTTGCTTGCAACGTTCTTCCGCTAATCCCCACCATCAAGAGTTTTGAGTGAGGGATCTCTAGGTGAAATTTTCTAAATGTTAAACATTGGGCTTTGTTAAGATGCCATTGCATTTACTTTAATTTTGGTTAGTAATTTTTGCAAGACTTGTAATCTCTAAATGTTGCTACTTGCTATTATCTAATTTCTTTGCTAAAATTCTTAAATCCAACTTGAGCATGTAATGAGTTTATCTATGACAAAGCAAAGTTCTTTTATGTTTTTAATTTCCTAATAACAATTCCTGTTGCATCTTAGTTGTTTCACATCAGTTTGCATGAGCTTCGACAAACTAAAAATAAAATAAACTCAAATTCCTCTAATTTGATAATCATGCAACTATTTTTGAAAAGTGAACAACCATTTTGGAAAACCCAGGAAATTCTCTGTCAAATTCAAAGTTTTTCATATCTTGCACGACGTCGCATGTAGGCCGCTTTGCCTATAACACAACGTTGTAAGCCCGGCATTTTAAGCCCAACCCTCCACATCACAAAAACTAAAGTCTATAAGACTTGAACTCCATGAACTTGGTCCTCTACAAATAAGCAGGCAGACCCAACATGTTTCAATACAATAATGTTTCATCAAACAAAATGAAGGGCGTGATTACAGTACATCATAACTGGAGAGATCAATTTTCAAATTGCAAATATGAATAAAGCAAACAATTAAACATTGAAAATGGTCATGTTGATAGGAAATTTCAAATGAAGGGAATCCTATTTTTCAAAATGTCTCAAAATCTTAATGCTAATTACTTCAAGCCAATTTTTATAAAAATAAATTCCAGCGAAATCTATCATTTTAAACTTAAAGCAAATATCCATCCACTCATCGCAATAGTTTATCAAGAAAAAGAAATTTAAGATATCCTAATATCACAAAGAACTAATGACATCAAGCATTTCATTATGGTTATTATCAAAAGATCTTATGTTAGTAAGGACATGACACGTGTCATCTAACTAAATGATTTTACTACCAAATTGTACCACTGAATAACGATTATGATCAAGGCCCTCTAACCGGATGATTTCTTTGCAAAATTACACCATTATAGTATGGTTACGCCCATAACCCGAATGTTCCCCAATAACACTAGCCCTTTAAGTTGTGAATCCCAAGGCACATTTAATAGGGCATGAAGCCCTATGTTAATTAAGGTTGATTTAAAATTGTCTTATTAAACAAGCATTCCCCCTGCCGATAAAGTTATCTTGGACGACAGTACTCATAGATACTATTGGGTCAACAACCTCCACTAAATAAGTAGACCAAGGTCCACGATAACTCGAAACAACAGAATTATGAGATCATAATCAGGCTTGTTATTATCTTCATTACCATCCGCTTTAAGCTTGTGATGATAAATTTCTTTAATCATAAAATCAAATTGTTGTCACTATATGCTAATCATTAGCACCAAACAACTAATCTTAATCAAATATCTCACTTATCACCAAGAAGAGTAATTAACTATAAGAGCTTGTGCCTATGTGAAACCTAGAACCAAATCTTAAAAGTCCGCTCAAGATGAGAGTGATTTTTTTTTAATACTATATTATCTGCAATATAATTTGCCTTCTGAAAATTTAATCTGGACCACTCTCTCAAAAGAACTAAGCATAAATTTTTAGAGCAAGCATAATTAGCCAAGGCGAAACTAGACTTGGCTAATTCAACCTCCATGGTCAATGGCTTTTTGCTCTCTAACCATATAGGACTAGGTTTCATTACCATATTAAGGGTACCCAGGAGTTGCTTAGAGATGACAGTTATGGGCCCCTTGCAAAGGGCAGTGGTTGCATAGTTCAAGGAAACATAAAGATTTGAAGGTAGCCCATCACCACCCCTGTAAGAGAATAGATAAAAGTGTTATAGCTATGGCACTCTTTTGAGTGAGGCATGGAAGTAAAGATCAAGATGGAAATTTTGGGGCATATGCATTCCTTACCTTTTCGTTTTGCAAATCAAAGGTACCTTTTGAGAAGCTTTAATGTCTGTACAAGCTCCAATCAATCTTACTACAAGATTCATGCTTGTGATGAAATTAGTATGAATTTTCCATTACACGTCCATGTATCAGACAATTATATCAACAAAAGCTTAAACATCCATAATCTACAATCTACAAAAGGTTAATTTGCAACTCTCCAAGTTTAGATTTGATTGACCATTGACAAGAATTAGATGCAAGTCAATGAGGATTTGAATATTTTAGCTATTAGATAGAATCTAGGAAGCACTAAACTAGCATTAGACAAACTAGTATGTGAATAATTAATGTCACACAAGTAGCTGGACGTTATCTCTATTAAATATTAGGTCATCAAACTTGCAGTAATAAGACAGTAACTTACAGCAAAATCTTTAGGGACCATATCCACATTATGCTGTAGAAGCATTTGATAAACATCTCGGGCTGAATGCCCAACTGCTAAAACAACTGCATCATATGACAAACTCTGGCTATTAGATCTAGACTCATCTCTAGCATTAGAGACCTTGATTCCAATAATCTGTTTGTTCTCCACAATAAGATCATTCAACCTGGTTCCAAACTTTATGTCAACCTACATTACAATGAAAAGAAAATTAGAAATCCTATAAAATCATAGAAAGAGGAATATGGAAAAACATGCACTCAAACAATCAATAAACTGAGAGATTGCTCACGCCCAATTGAACTAAATGCTGTCTAAAATTCCTGAGAATTCCAATCAAGCGATCTGTTCCAAGATGAGGTTTTCCATCAAGAAGAATCTCTGGTGGTGCTCCAAAATGAACCAGGGTCTTCATGACCTGATAAGGTTAAGATCCCCCAATTAAGAAATATGGACAGCAGAGTAATTTTTAATAAATATAGATAGGAAAGGAATTACTTATGAGACTGACTCCTGCAACAACTGAACCTTTCAAAAAATTCTAAGAACATTTTATGATGACCTTGAAAACAATGAGGGTGAAAGATACCTTAATAGGCTCATAGACAATATCTTTTTTCTCTTTCTTTATGCTCTTTTAATTAGGCTCATGAGTCAATTAATAGGACACATACTTTAAGGACCCACTATTCATCTAATATGTAGACCTAAATAGGTAATGATATACCACACATCACCAATCAATTACTCCAAAGACATCTGGATTCACAATGTTTGGTGCTCGTGTTGTGACCCACAAGCTTGAAAAAAAATTATCATTAAGAAACCATCACGTAAAGAACACAAGAAACCCTTTGACATAGCCAATTATGCTAGTCGCAACAACAATATCGAGCCAATTAACCACCCAGGAGAGAGCTCAAACTCTATCAGATCAATTGTTGTCAGTTGTCACTATGAGAATGTTCCACAAACAACTTGCGCGGATTGACTTCTTTATACAATTTTTTATGCTAGTCACTCTCAGCTCCGACCACACCTATTGTTCCTTCCACATTGGTAGCTCTACCCAACATATCTGGATCCCACAATACCCACATCATTAGTCAGATTGACTCCACTATAGGTGGAGTCAGTTCGAAAGCAGTCTGTGTTGAAGTTGGGGTTGCTTATCAACAAAAGTGGCCAAAAAATTTTAAAGAACTTAAACTTTTTCACTTCATTTTCTATGTTACGTCAAGAATGTTCCTAATAAATGCTTAGTTAAGTATATACTACACCATACATGGATAGCCTTCTTATAACAACCCCTCCCAACTCAAACTCTAAGCAAGGCGAACCAAGGATATATCGAATTCCTAAAGGTTCTGGTCGAACCAAGTGGCTCAGCCTAAAATACCAAGATCCTCTTTAGATTATATGTTCCATATGGCTCAATCCCAGCACAACCCTCCTTAAACTAAATATTTCATTTGGCTACCCTAACATTTAGGTAAGCCTGCCACAGTTAGTATTCATTCCATACGGCTCCATCACAACATGATTGCCAACACGCCACAATTGAGGATAAACTTCATTAACAAAATCACGCTATGATTGCCTAAAGTCATGAAAATATAAATTAGCCAATCAACACTCAGTAGCCAGACGCACTCCGATTGAACTTGCGATAGTGCATACCTAAGCCAGCTTGGTGAAGGGTCCCAACCTGATTTTTCTCATGGCATCTGCTCCATATGAAAATCAAACTATGAAAAGGATTAATTAAACACTACCCATAACAAACAATAAACTTCTATCCCATTATATATAACTCTTTCCTTATTGCTTCTCTTTCATAAAATTCCTCTTCCCTAGAAGCAGCTAGGGTAGAGTCATATGAGAAAAAAAAGAGGCAGCTTTTCATAGAGAGGAAGGGCCTCAATAGGTGAAAATGAAGATGGATTCATAAAGGAAGACAACTAAGCAGATGGAAAAAGGAAAGATGACAAAGTTGGCCAAATAGACAAAGAATACAACCACAACGTGTAAGAAAGACCCATGGAGAAGAATGAACTTGGACAAAAGGTATTTCATCCCATGAAGGAGAAGGAATAGGTTCAGGGGGTGTGGGAGAAAAATTTTAGCAAGTGAAATGGGAGAGAAGGGGATGAGTAATGAGTATATGACACTCAGCATAGACTAAATTAACAAGATGCCCATCTACAATATAAGAAGAAGAAGCATCTCCCCTCATCCCTGAAAGAGATGAGAGCTTTCCCCTTTCATAAGATAAAAGCGGCCTCTTCGGACGCATAGAAGAAACTGATTGGAGCAAATACCACCAAATTAGATGTCAAAATAACTTGAAGATATGCTATGCCCTTTGGAGACAAAGGTCTCTTCAAAACAATCAAAGCCTTTCAACAAAGTTCTATTTGAGGGATGTAAGTCATTGAAATTCCCATCCAAAGGTAGCAAGTATAGATCAAATAAGTCAAAGAACCTCACCAATGAACGTTATTTATAGACCAAAAATCATGAAAAGTCCCTCTAATGCCACATGGAAGAAGAAAATCTAGTAGAAGATTTGAAAATACAAGATGACAAGGAGAAGGGAGAGTAAACTAGCAAGTGAATCATAAGTCGCCACATGGAAACTTGAAGGTGATTTGTCACATTAGCATCACAGAGCACTAGAGCAGCCACCCATCACCGTCAAAGCACCATATAGTATCCAATGAATACTAGGCACATGATGAAATCAACCAAGCTCTCCCCGCAGTGCTCCATAAAGGAATTTGAGAGCTCTTACGCAATATAAACAAGCGTTGTCACAACTTTGAAGGGTCCCCAATATGTTTAAGTTTATGTTTTGGTACTTAAAATTCTACTAACTATGCTTCATTGCTACCATTCATGGCCTAGAGGGATGAGTGAAAGTAGCCAAACGCCATCTTGGTTGGTGGGTTCATCCAGACCAATCTCCTCTATGATTGTGTGATAGGAAATACTTGAGGTCGCAAGTAATCCCACCGGATCTACTTGAGTTCGCAAGCAAACCTAAGCAAAATTGATAAAAACAGCGGGAAAACACAATGAATTGGAGCAAATCAAACTAGGAACGATAGATTGCGACTTGGAAATAAAGCAAAGCAAATGCAAAAGCAAGATACAAGAGATCCTCAATTCGAGAGGAGGATCGTCTCTCCCAAATCTCTAGACAAAATCGTCTAGAGCCCAAACCTCCAAGGAAACCCTAAATTCAATCAAGCAAAACATAATTCTCCCTAATCCCCTCATCCCCTTTAATACAAGAAATTTCCTAATTAGATTTCCCTCCCAATGCTTTAGCCTCCCCCTCCTCCTTGGTTTGAATTTGATTTTAATGGGTGGGACCCACCCCTTTGGGCGGAGAAGCAAGGGAGGAGGCGGATGAATTCCGCCTCCTATAGACCTGAACCGGCCCTTGGGCCGGCTGGGCCGGTTCAGGTAAAACCGGCCTATCATTGTGCTCCATGTCTTGCTCGACCAACCATGTTTGTTGGGGTGCCATCTTAGCAGATACTTTGGGCAAAATTAACAGACCCAGTTTTATATACCAACTACATTGAGAATAGAAAGCTGTAATTATAGTGGAATGTTGTTTAATTTCACTTATTTTAGTTCTTGACTATACTATAAATATGCAAACCATCAAGTGGTAAGTTAGGAACACTTTGAATGGGGCTCAACCTCATTAACCCTGATCGTTCAAGGATTATCCTAAATAGATATTTCTCATGTGACTTCATCATATTAGGATATAACTATCTGTCGCACTAAATAGATGTTTATCATGTGACTTCATCCGAACAAGACCGCCAACATGCCATGGTTAAGGCATCAACTCTATTGATAAGACCACGCCAAGATTGCGTAAAGTCGTGATAATGGGCTCCTCCCCCCTAATGGTTATCTAATTGTTATATAATTATAAGTGACCTCTTGATCGTTCGGGCAATCGTCAGCATATCTCATTATGATTCATTCTTTAATGGTTATATAATTGCCCTCTTCATCATTTGGACATATCTCATCTTAATCTTTAGCATATCTCATTATGAGTTATTCAATGCAATCAATTTCTCACAGAAACTAAGTTCAAAAAGACAAGTAAATAAAACAAGCACATACATTTCATATTTCATTGTTGATATAATCTATTTTTGCATAAGCCTCATAGGCTAACAAGCTAGACACATCTAATTAGTCTTGGATCAAATTTTGTCCTACTCCTCGTGCACCCATACATACTACAAGAGCCGCTCTTAATGAAATGAGGTGCTAGCAAACGATATGGCCTCAAAATCACTTATAAAATGCTATATTGGAACATGGAACATAATGATCAAAAAGTATGAAGCAAGAAAAATAAACCATTAAGATGAGACGCCAATTATTTATAAACAACTAATTGGTCAAATGCAGATAATGAACCCTCTCCACCTGCCTATAATAGAAGAAAAATCAAAAGAAAAACTTTCAATCAATGAATTTAGCAGCTTCTCCTTGCACAACCTGCAAACACTAAAAGATAAATAACACAGCTTAATGCAATATGTAATTATGAGCAAAAAAAAATCTCTAAATGCATAAGGTTTACAAATTATTATCCAAGTATAATAAACAAAAGAAAATCTTACAGTCAAAACACTGTCACTGTTCCTCCCTATTCTGGTAACCAACTTCCCATCACTCCATGTACCTGCACCACCCTGCAGTGGATAAGTACCTTCAACGTACAATAGAGCATTAATTCTGAATATGCTTCCAAATTAGCTAATCGGAGTCACAATTATCAAAAAAAATCTCAGAAGTAATTACATTTCAATATTTAAACAGGAAAACAACAATCATTATGTGAAATATCTTGACATAAACATTAATGGAAGGATTATATCATAAAAAGAAGAGAAATGGATTGCAAAATGCCAGGAATCAGAGAATAGAAGAAAGAATAATTGGTGAAAATAGAATATTAAGTGCAAATCAAATGATGGTAAGTAGAACATGGAATTCCTCAAGAAAACACAACTAATTTGGTATTTTTCAATCACCCTAGGAACTAATCCTCTTAGACAACTCGACTTTAATAGCTAGTGCACTTGTGCTGAGAAATTAACACAGGCACCAGTATTTTTTACGTTAGATGAAAAAGAGGAAATAAGAAAATAACAACTGAATCTCATATAAAGAACTTGGGTCAGTGTTAGACCGGTCCAGCCGGTCCACACAGGATCGGCCCAGGCGAATAGAGGCGGAGGTTCCGCCTCTCCCGCGGAGGTCGATCGGACCGTAAGCTTCCACAAAACATTTTATGAAGGATTTTTAAGGGATTTAGGAGGGAAATTTGAATGTAGGCACTGTTTAGGAATTTCTTTTTGATTTGTATGCATTAAATAGTTTGTTTTCCTAGGGTTAGGGCATCTTGAATTTGGCTGAAATTTGAGATCTCTTAGATTTAGGTTTTCTTTGGGCTCTAGCGGCATCTAGAGATTTGGGAGAGATCGACCCTCCTCTCGAATAGAGGATCAATTTTATTTTGCTGTTTTTCTTCCATTAGTTTGATTCTATTTAATAAAAATCATTATTTTGTTGGTCTTTCCATTGAATTTGTGGAGCACCTTATTGTTTTTGACTTTATTGATAGGAAATACTTGAGATCTACAAGTGTTTCCTATCAGTCAGTTTGGTTGGGGCTTTGGATAAGTTAAGCAATGGCAAGCTAAAGGAGAAGATTGCAGGATTAAGCCATAAGGAAAGAACATAAGCTCAAAGATAATTTGTTATTTTTTTAAAATAATTTGCTTTGTTTAAAAAACACCAAGAATAAATTTGAGGTGTTTTTAATATTTGAAAAATAGTTTTTTTTCATCAAACCATGCCTGACTCCATCGAGCCAAGCGATGTGCTTGTCAAGGAACTCCAAGCATTCCTCACTTGCAAGATTGAACAAGTATGGATTGTCCACCATCTTGTATGTGCTCTCACCACACTCATGCATCACAAACAACACCTCATCAATCCAATTGTCACTGTTTGCGACTTGGTAAGAGTCAAATTCGTTGCGGAGGAACATGTCGATTCTGGATCTAGCGGCTTGATTCGACTCCAATAGATGCTCTCTCTCGCACCATGTTTGAAGGGGTTGTGATCTAATTGTATCAATACTAAGAAGCAAAAACTGGATAGTGAAGTCAAAGTCCACTTAAGAAGACAGGGTCATTAGGTGCTTCTGCTTAAGAAGAAAGTGCCACAAGTGACTGATTTTTATTTGATAGCTTTTATTTTATATTAGAAATAAACAAATTTTACCCTTAAGCTTGAGTAGGAATTAACTGTATTAATTAGTTTTTAAGTTAATTAGCCAATAAGTATGTTAGCAAAAAAATTTATGAATAAATTTTTTTAACTAGTTACAAGTTAACTGACCAATTAGTGGATTAGTTAATATAATTAGAAATTTATTAGACTTGATACGTAACCAAAAATCACCTTGATCAAGCACTAATCTTGAAGCATATTTGAATAGGAAAATTTCAAAATTAAATTTGGGACCATCCGAACTGTGATCTCAGCAAACTTACAGTCAAACTGAACGTCTTGACAAGACAAACCTAATGACACCAAAATTGGGTCAATTCGAGCCCAAACCAAGGGACTGAAGCATATTTGAAAGCTTCAAAGCATTAATTGGATTACCAAATAATCTCCAAATATGGAATGCTTATAGTCGAATCGAGCAGCTCGACGAGATGAATCAAACAAGCCCAAAATCATTTAATTTTGACATCGTTAGGGCATTTAAATGATTGATGAAAAATCTATGATCGAATGAATCAATACATACTGTTTGATGAAGCACTCTGACTTTGCCCTAGATTTTCTCTATATTTATAGAACATATCACTCCAAAAAAAACTCTAAATAGGCCCCAGTCTTCACATGAGGAGAAAAAAAACTAGAAAGAACTCTCTTGCATTTTCCAACCACCCCGACGACCATAACCTTCTATTGTTAACGACCATAACCAGCTATTGTCGTCGACCACCACCAACTATTGTCGCCAACAACCACCATCATCATCCAGGACTGGCATCAGAAATCTCTATCATCTCCAGAGTATTAATAATATTTAATACTGTTGTTGGGTATAAAAGTCCATCTGTGTACATCTGTAATTTCTATTGAAAAAAATTAAACCCTATTGTTGGGTATAAAAGTACTTTGAACCGGACACAATGGAGAAAAAGGATTCATGTTGCCGACCCCACGTAGTGGGACAAAGGCTTGTTGTTGTTGTTGTTGTTGTTGTTGTTGTTGGGTATAAAAGTCTATCTATGGACATCTATAATCACTATTGGAGAAATTAGACCTTGTTGTTGGGTATTAACTATCATACTTGATTTTTGAACTCTTCCTCTTCTTCAATAGTGAAGAAAGGAGGATCTCTGTATCACTTATTATCTAGTAATTTTATAACTGGGGCAGGCCCCATGATTTTTTACCTCTCCAAGTTTTCCACGTAAAAAATTCTCTATTATTATTACTTTCATCTATACATGCTGATTTTTTGTACACGCTCAGACGTAAACATGCACTCTACCGAATCAAATTTTCTAGCACGCAGCAAGACTAATTATAGATTATTATTGATTAGATCATTGCATCATAAACAACTATTATAACAACTACTTTGAACCTAATATCAACAACAGTCACATTAAGTATGATGTTGACTACAACAACTATGGCATCAAGTATGATGTTGACTGCAACATTCACGAGAACTATATCAACAAGACAATAGGTAACTGCGGAGACGCACAATGGGACAAACGGTCAAACAAGTTCGCAGGGAAGAAAAAGGATTGAGATCGCATGAAGCAACAAGGTGAGCACAGTGACGAAGGCCCAATGCTAAAAAGGAGGAAAAAATGTTAAGCTGGCCTGCTTATAGAAAGAGCTGGCCTTTAGCTTTTCAAGTTTAGAAGAGTAAAAAAATTGCTTTTGTTTGGGCTCAAGTTGACTTAAGCTGAACTTAAAACCCAACTAAATAGCAAAAATGTTTGAACAAAGCCTTCAAAAGAACATGATGTAATAAAACTTCCTAAGTGTAAATTGTAGTTTTTTTTTTTTTTTTGTAGATGTTGTATCAAGCCACGTACTTCTATAATCATGCCAAATTAGTATTAAGCTATAAAAAATTTGTACATAAGAAGTCCCCAGTTAACCCTATTTGTAAAGCATAAGAGGAGAATACAGAAACTTACCACTTGCACAAAAAAATTTAATGACAAATAGGATTCAAGAAAGTTAGGTATTTTAGTTATATTAGTTGATGTACATGAAAAGAAAATAATGAATAAAATAACAACAATTTTAAGTTTTTATCTTTCCTAACATATAAAATCACCTCAAAGGTTATAGATCAAAATAAAATAAAATAAAATAAAAACTTCTGCTTTTACCTTGCAAAAGCAAATTTTTTTATCAGCAAAAGTTCTCATTGGTAAATTTCGAACAGAGTAGACGAACCAAATTCTAAAATATTCATAAATAATCATCTTTGCTTCTACCAGAAACTCCAAATTGACAAGCAACAGCCGATTTTCAGTTGGGATTTTGTATTAAGGCTAAAAAAAAATTACTGAAAAAAAAGGCTCAGCGTGTGGCTATAACACACTGCAAGTTATGCCAAGTGGAAGACCCAGATTACTCAGCATTGCCACGAAATCCCAAGAAAATATTCTTAGAAGAGAAAAAGTGACTATCAATCAAATATAAGCTGACACTGTAAGGAAGAAATAAACACACCTCGCCAAAGCAGAAATTGCTTTCAGGTTGCAGAGCTCTTCGAACTACTAAGGCACCAATATCATGCCCTCTTTGTTCAACAGCTTGACCCCTTTCTATCAAAGTGACATCTGCTCCAAGCTCACTAAGGACAAGGGAAGCGAATAAGCCAGACGGTCCACTTCCCACAACAGCAACTTTTGGCCGTTTAGAGAACAAGGAGCGGTTAAAAGACTTATTGTGAATGCCATCCCTTGCTTCCTCCTGTTTAGTACCATGTTGGTTGTCTACCAAATTATGTAAAATGCTAATTAAATCAGCAAGTACTTTTCTGGATGGCATATATTCTATAGACCCAAGTTTTGGCTCCAATCGTGAAATGAAATCCCATGCTCGAGGCTCCAGATTCAAAAGTTTCTTGACATCCATGTCCACGGTGTAAACAAACTGAGGTTCCTTCAACAACTGCAGCGAGTATCAAACAAAAAGGTGCAAAATGCTGTAATTCAGGAAAAAGAAATAAGCACACATGAGATGAGGATTCCTGACCTTCTAATTCGGTGTCATGAACACATAAGGAAGAACTGAGAATTGACGGTGTATGAAATCCACATACTCACTATTAACTAATCAACTACTTCAAACATGTAATTTTTCTCACATGCATGAATCACGATGATACAAATTGTAAAACCATAATTTTTACTTTGTTTGTACATACAAAGGACGTTCTCTAGCTAGACTGATCCACATAAGAAAATTTTAAACATTTTGCTAGCTGTACTTGGACTTCATTTTTCCTTCACGACAATCAAAAATCTTCAGAGGCAAGATGATATAAAAATTACATGAATTAACTGCAATAAATAATACACCAGAAGGAAACAAACTATGAAAAGTATAGAAGGATGAAGCAGCAATACATGCAACATAAAGCAACATTGATCATAGTTGGAACAACAAGCGTTTGATTAGGAATCATACAATTTTATCAAACAATTCTTTCTATGAAACAGAAAAACATGTAAAGTTCACAATCTTCTCGATATTATAAAAACTTCTTTATCCCATAAAAGTGAAGAATAAGCAAAGCAAATTAAGCATTTGCAGAGCATCTTATATTGAACCTTCAATAACATGTTTATGTCCACAAATTCTCTTTCCGTGTTTCTTATGTTTGTGATATGGCACAAGAAATAGGTTTAAATTTTATTTTAGTTTGTTTTTCCATTTGATTAGGATTTAGGAGTTATTAGATTTATTCAATGATAAATTAGACCTCCATAGCCTACACCAAGCTGCTCATCTCCTTCAACATGTCCATATAGACTCATGAGAGTCTATCTTTGTCCTCTGAGGCCATTAGGCCCTTCCTAAATTTGACAATATCAGGAAATGATATCTCTCAAAGAGACTTCCCATTGAAGGTCAGTAATGGAACCCTGTCAAAGGGGTTTCAAGTAGCCAACTTTACAACCTGAAAAATGGCATTATCGATATGGAGTGACACACACACATGCCTACCTCATTAAAAAGGAAATAAAAAGTCTCTTCAACTCATAGCAGTCCATCCTTAGCGTGTCCACCTAAGACTTTGCCTCCAAATATCTGTGACTAACATGCTCATAGTCTTCTAGCATATCACTCTCCCTCTATTGGCTGACCTCCAGAGCCTACAGATAGTTAGTTGCTCATCTCCTTCAACCTGTCCATGTAGGCACCCTAGGACCTGTCTTTGCCCTCTGAGGTCATTGACTCCGTCCTAAATTTGTCAGGAGATGACATTGCCTAAAAGAGATTTTACATCACCATTCTCCTCCTCGACTAAGATGTTAATGATTCTAAGAAGGGAAGATTTAATAAATTCCATCATACCATCATCATGGGCACCCCTTGGGAAGGCTCCATCTGCTAGACAATGGTAGCCGCACTTTCTGTAGCTCCTCCTTGGTCACTAGGATCTCATTCCCCATTGAAAATTCATTATAATAGAACCTTTTTCCTCCACTTTGGCAGCAAAGGTACTTTGAACTTGGTTTTGTGCTATCATAGAGGAATTGTGACAACATCAGCATCTACAACATTAAACGAACCTCCATTAGCATCAATAATGTGTCAAAAGCATCATTATTTTCATGTTCTATCATGGCTACTCCTTCAGCCACAGTGGTTGCCCCCTCAATGGGGTGGTTAGAACTAGTGAGATCCACATCATTATTAGTCTCCAACAAGAGATGTGGATTTAGTTCTTGCGCGCCTTTGGTGGTGTTGCTACTCCAATCAAGCAAAGATAATATTGTGTTACTTGTGGTTGTAATGGAGTTTGAGGAGGGTTTACCAAAGGCTATAACAACAACTAAAGACAATTCATCGGTTACCATAATAGTGTAAACGAGGTCGACCCTCTCCAAAGGCAAGCTCTAAGCTACCAATAATCACATTGATTCGATTCGATTCTATTCCCTGAGATCTTAACCCCTCAATCTAGTCCAAATATGTGAGCAATCACATCAAAGGAATTTAACTCGCTCTAAGGTCGTATTGACTACATCGGTTACTGCTACCCATTTGATGACAATGACCTATCATTAAGACATTTTTTACTCAACAAAGGAGTCCTGATAGGGTACAATAATGAGGAGATAAAAGTACCCCCCTAACATCCTCGATGAAGAACGAATGATAATGATCAAGTCAACAAGATGAAGAAGCAATGAACTTCGCCTCATTACCTCCTTTGATTCTTCTCCATGTGCATAAATGGTGGCATGATATGGCTTGACTCCAAGACAACCATGTAGTTGACGCGGATATAGCTCCCTTGAACGCGAAATGTGCAACAATTTATCTTGACTAGCTTGGTTGTGGCATCTTAATGACTGGATAGGAAAGAGGTCAGTCAATTATCAAATTACCTCTTTCAAAATAAGCACTCATTGTCGCAAAAGCAAGGGATTTGTCTTTTTCCCTCTCAAGTATCCTAGTTTCAAAGTAAGAAAGGAGTCCTAGAATCTTGGAGCAAGTTCATGCATTGCCCCAATAAGACAAGAAGCCTTAATAGCTACCTTGCTACATGATTGTTACTATTTTTTTCTTTTTATATTCTTAATTTTATCTTATTAACCTGCTCACAACCAAATTATTTGTTTGATGAGGCCTTGAGTATTTCAACACTATAAGCAAGGCAACCCAGATCAACATCTTGGATGTTTTAAAAAAAGGAGCTATGTTGGTAAACTCAAACCTCTATATCACACAATCATCACGGCCAATCGAGTTGAAAATCAAATATTAACATGTGACGGAGGATAACTCACTTCACTCTTACTCTTACCATAATGTCAATAGAAGAAATAATCTGAAAAATGAAAATGATTGCAGAGAATTTCATGCCTAAACAAATAGAGAACTTCCTCAAAGCAACTACCAAATTGCAGAAGTCAATGGAGACATTAACATCTCTAATTGGATGTGGCCGATAGTTAGGGAAAGCACATCAAACAACTGATGTCCTTCTTGTGGGGTCACATGTTG
The DNA here is from genome assembly GCA_019925795.1 of Dendrobium chrysotoxum. NCBI lineage: Eukaryota > Viridiplantae > Streptophyta > Magnoliopsida > Asparagales > Orchidaceae > Dendrobium > Dendrobium chrysotoxum. The sequence goes on from CM034312.1 coordinate 85,774,254, forward strand.
AAGTTCAGAAATTATTGAGAAATCAACATGTTGATAAGATTTAATGTTTCAGCATGGATAATTCCGATAAGAGAATTACTCATGGTAAGTTTTTATTGTGCACCAGCAAAAACCAAAGAAAAGGAAGTCAGTAACTATTTTACATGTGTTTCTTACATAATCTTTATTCTAATACTCAAAAGTCTTTCTAAATGGTCAATATACTGAAGCCAGACATAAACATATCCCTAGGCAAATTTCAATTTTTTAATCTGACAAAGAATTGATGAGAGAAGGGAAACTGCCCTACCTTGTCAAGTGATAGAAAATGCTAGTAATTTAACATAGATTCAAATGAAATTGTATCAATATTAAATAGGAAAAAGGGATTAAGCTTGATTAGATAAATCAACTAGTTTACACAATGTTTCATTAATCAATACATTACCTTAGAATGAGTCTCCCTATTGGCGGCTTCTAATCTAAAGTTGAGAAGAAAATTAAAGAACTGGCGGAAATAAAATGTGATAAATAATAAATAGAGATGAAATGAAGAATGACCCGTCTTGTTAAAAATATGCTAATCAAGGGTTTCAAATAAATATAAAAAGAAATGTCAAGTAGCACCCACGTATGTTAAACTTTATAGAAGAACAGGTCAACAATTACTGTTTTAGAGGGAGCGATTAAAGCAACTGCCAATATCCGAATGGTAAGAATGCAAACAAAATAATCATAGTACCATTTATGGTTGAGTACCAACTTTTTAACAGTGGCTTCAAGTATCTAAATGTTGCTTTTTAACCGAGCTTGATAATATGCCCATTCATAGTTTGTTTGCAATATGTAATAATACGCTTACTCTGATAGTTAAAAGTTTATTGCAATCCTCAACTATATATGGAAATATATTAATAAAGAAATAAGTGAATTCATAGCTCTTACAAACCATTTATTGATTAGCACCTATTAGAATCATTCAAGCTCTTGACTTAAATTTAGAAATTCTACATGGTAACTGTCTAGCAACAAAAAAAAAAAAAATTAACTGCTTGAACTACATTAAGCTTTACGAAGAATCTTGCACACTTGTAAGGAAATCTAGAAACATCAAATTCACCATATTTACCCCTAGATAAGCTCAATTAAAGCTGAATTTCATATTGATGGTGATAAAGCTGAATGAATGAAAATGTCTGGATATATTAAAGAGATTGAACCAAGCTCAAAATCAACTCAAGCTCTATTAACACCAACTTAATCAGGCTTGAGCCAGCAATGCTCAGACTCGACTCTGGTCATTTACACCCTAACTATCAAAGACTGAAATAAAGCCTAAAGTGCAAACAAAAGCATGCCGGAGAACAATAATTCCTGTTCCAGTTTTGTTTTTATGAAACATCTCAAATGCATATTCTACCACATAATAACCAGAAATGGATTTCAATAAGTTTTGATTGTAAAAATTAAGCAACAGAATTCAAAAATATAGACAGCAAATTAATAACCTAATTTTCCCAGACTTCTTAGATGCAACCATTACATTTAGATGGAAGACTTTTACAGACTAATGAGACAAATATCTCTTAATAACTGAACAGAAATTACCTTCCTTGCATCAAAAGACTTCCGAACAACTGTAAAAGCTTCCATTGGCAGCATTGAGGCCACCTAGAGCAATAAAATTCTAAGTTAGACAATTAAAGCAAGAGGAAATACACAAGAACGATTTTGCAAGTATACATTATTAATTATAAAAGAAAGAAAGCAAGTTGTCAGATAATGATTACCGGGAACTCGAGGGCCTTGGAGATTGATTCAAGAAGAGGGAGAGAAACGCCGAAGAAGTCCTTGCCGGGATCCTTGTGGACGGGGATGGCGAGCTTAGAGAATCTCCAAAAGCCCTCCTCCTTTATCTTGATTTCCGTTTGTGTTAGAGTTTTATTTATCCTCTCGAGCTTCTTCTTCTCGGAGGGGTACCTTCGCTTCCCCGTTCGCTTGGAGCATCGAAGCGTTGCGCATTTAATTGATTTCTTTGAAGAGCTGAGTGCAGGACCCCGCTTTATCCAGGGAAAAGAAAAAGGCGTCTGAAACATGGCCATATGATTAGAGTTTGGATAAGAAAGGCAGAGCCTCAAAGGCTGAAACTTGGCCGCCATGGCAATGGCCAACTAGTTGCAGAGGCTGCAATGGGCACTGGAGATAAGCTACTTGATAGAGAGAGCCATATATGTGACGCAAGAGCCTGTACTCGCTCTCGTTGGCTGGCGCATCGCGGGAAAATGTCTCTCGAGGGTTACAGAGATAAACCTCACGGATGACGGACCTAAAAGGCGAGGGATTATTACGTGCGGACGTCCGCACGTAATAATTTCTTCTAAAAGACCAAATCGTCTAAGGAGTTGGTTCGGACTTAGGCTCCATAAATCGTTCAGTTTTATTTTTTTTTTGAACAATAAAAGCATAATATTGAATAGTAAAAATATAGTGATGAACAATAATTATGATTTTACTATTTACAAGATAAAATCGAATGGTTCTCCATATTTGATCTCCACGCGTAATAATCTCTCGCATAAATAACTCTTGATACATCATCAAAAAATTATCTTGATCGAGCACGAATCTCGAGGCAAAAATAAGTTAGAAACTTCCGAAATTAAAATTGGGACCATTCAAACTTCGATTTCAGCAAACTTATAGTTGAACTGAACGTCTCGGAAATATGAACCCAACGACACCAAATTCAACCCAATCCGAGCCTAAATGAGCCCAAATCAAGGGTCTGAAGTACTGTTAGAAGGTTTAAATCATAATTTGTATTACCAAACGGTCTCTGAATGTGACATGCTTGTACTCGAATCGAGCGTCTCGACGAGACAAATCCAACGAGCCCAAGATCACAAAATTCCAACATCACTAAGTCCTTCAAATGACCATCAAACGGTCCACAATCAAGGGATTCAACATCAACCGTCTATTCAAGCCACTCCTCATTTACCCTTGATCTTCCACCTATTTACGGGTTATGCCACTCTAGGAAATCTATAAATAGAGCCCCCTCTCCTCTTGAAAGGGGGGCACCTAATCCTAAGAAGAAAAGAGAGAGATTGGAGATCGCTCTTGCCTCCTTGCTCCTCCTCGACCACCGCCGGAGTTCCGCCGGACCAGCGCCTAACGTCGGAGTTCCGCCGGACCATCGTCTGACGCCCTGAGCTCCGTCGGACCACCACCTGACGTCCTCAACTTCGCTGGAACACCACTTGACATCCTCAACTCCGCTAGACCACCGTCTGACGCCCTAAGCTCCATCGAACCACCATCTGACGTCCTCAACTCCGTCGGACCACTACCTGACACCCTGAGCTTCGTCGGACCACCGCTGACGTCCTCAACTCCATCGGACCACCGCCTGATTCCCTAAGCTCCATCGGACCACCACTTGACGTCCTCAACTCCACCGGACCATCGCCTGACGTTCTGAGCTCGGCCGAACCACCACCTGACAACCTGAACTCCACCAAACCACCGCCTAACGTCCTCAACTCCACCGGACCACCACATGACGTCCTCAACTTTTTCAGACCACCGCCTAAGGCCCGGAGTTCTACCAGACCACTACTTAGGGCCCGAAATTCTACCAGATCACTAGGTGACCCCGAAGTTCCATCAGTGCGACATTGGGCTTTTATATACCCCTGACTTCAACCCTACGTTGATACTTGTAATCTGATCGCCCTTGGAGGCGAGTCAACCCCCTGTAATCTACTCAAGTTCTAGTGGAATCATTTCAACTGGGCCAGCCCCCATGGTTTTTCGCTTTTGTAGGGCTTTTCATATAAAAATCTTGTGTTATTTGTGTGTGAGCTGGATATTCGTGTAACACTAAGACGTAAAATTCAATCTCTATCGCCGCGTATATTCTGGCCCACGACAACTCTCAAGTTAAATTTTAAGGGCTAACAAGTTAAATTTGAATTAGTCCTGACTCAATTCATTAGCTTGCAAGCATCTTATTTAAAAAAATATTAATATTATTGCGGGCTAGAATATATGCGGCGATAGATTTAGAATTCTACATCTTCGCATTGCACAGATATCCAGCTCACACATAGAGAACATAATATTTTTACATAAAAATTCATGGAAAAGGGAAAATCATGGGGCCTGACCTAGTTGAAATGATTCCACTAGAACTTGAGTAGGTTACAATACGCTGACTCGCCTCCAAGGGCGATTAGATTATAAGTATCAACTCTATGGTGGAAGCTAGGGGTATATAGAAGTATGACGTCACTCTGGAGGAACTTCGGGGTCAACTGGTGATCTGGCAGAATTTTGGGCCTCTAATGGTGGTCTGGTAGAATTTTAGGCCTTAGGTGGTTGTCCGGTAGAACCCTGGGCATCAAGTGGTGATCCGGTGGAGCTGAGGACGTCAGGTGGTGGTCCGACAAAGCTCAGGGCCGCACGTGGTGGTCCGATAGAGCTCAAGGCGACACGTGGTGGTCCGGCGGAGCTCAGGGCGGCACGCGGTGGTCCTACAGAGCTCAGGGCGTCAAGCGGTGGTCTGGCGAAGCTCAGGGCGTCAGGCAGTGGTCCGGCGGAGCTGAGGATGTCAGGTGGTGGTCTAGTGGAGCTCAGGGCATCAGGCAATGGTCTGGCGGAGCTGAGGACATCATGTGGTGGTCTAGTAGAGCTCAGGGCATCAGGCGGTGGTCTAGTGGAGTTGAGGACGTCAGTTGGTGGTCCGGCGAAGCTCAAGGCGTCAGGCGATGGTCCGGTGGAGTTGAGGATGTTAGGTGGTGGTCCAGCGGAGCTCAGGGTATCAAGCGGTGGTCCGGTGGAGCTGAGGATGTCAGGTGGTGGTTCGATGAAGTTCAAGGTGTCAGGCAATGGTTTGGCGGAGCTGAGGATGTCAGGTGGTGGTCCAACGGAGCTCAGGGTGTCAAGCAGTCAGGCAGTGGTCTGGCCGAGCTGAAAATGTCAGGTGGTGGTCTGGCAGAGCTCAGGGTGTCAAGCGATGGTCCAGCGGAGTTGAGGACATCAGGTGGTGGTTCGACGGAGCTCAGGGCGTCAGGCGGTGGTTCGGTGGAACTCTGATGTCGGGCGGTGGTCAGGTGGAACTCCGGCGGTGGTCGAGAAGGAGCAAAGAGGCCAGAGCGATCTCCGATCTCTCTCTTTTCTCCTTAGGATTAGCTGGAGCTCTTTCAAGAGGAGAGGGAGCTCTATTTATAGATTTTTTACGAGTGGCATGGCCTATAAATAGGAGGAAGATCAAGGGTAATTAGGGAGTGGTTTGAATGGACGGCTGATATTGAATCACTTGATTGTGGACCGTTTGCTGGATATTTAAAGGTCTTAGAGATATCAGATTTTGGTGATCTTAGGCTCGTTAGATTCGTCTCGTCGAGCCGCTCGATACAACTATGAGCACGTCATGTTTGCAAATCATTTTGTAATCCAAATTGTGGTTCGAACCTTCTAATAGTGCTTCAGACCCTTGATTTGGACCCATTTGGGCTTGGATTGGGTTGAATTTGGTGTCGTTGGGTTCATATTTCTGAGACGTTTAGTTTGACTGTAAGTTCACTAAAATCAAAGTTCGAATGGTCCCAATTTTAATTTTGAAAGTTTCCAACTTAATTTTGCCTCGAGATTTGTGCCCGATCAAGATAAATTTTGGGGATGTATCAAATATAAAATATACTTAAACTATATTAATATTTAAGATTTTAAGCACATAATTATTTCAAAATACTTAAAACATATATCATATTTTCTTATACAATAATTCTTTATTATTTTATTTCTATTCTTTATTTATTTTATCACTTAATTATAACGCTACTTAAATCATAATTATTTTCTTTTTTCATAATACAAGAGTTGACTCGTGAGTTGACTCAAACTCGTAAAATAAAGTTCGAGCTTGAGCTTGAACTCAATTAATTAATCAAGCTCAAGCAAGAGATGGCTTCAGATGGGCTCAACTCGTTCACACCAATACTGCTAGCGATGTTGTCGTATTAAGGAGTTTTGGTTCAGTAAAATTTTTCACAATTGACAAATTATCTATTCCTTTTTTATATATATTAAATGGGGAATAAAAATTTTTTAATTCTTTTTTTTTAGAGCTTAGCATAAAAAATGATATCATATTACATAGGACTTTTGTGCATGTATCTTCAATTATAATGTAAGTTCCATTATATAGCCTAAACTTAGTTATCATAGAGTTGGAAGTTCATAATAATTTATTTTAGAACATAGGATCATGTTATTTTAATATGAATACTTTTCTAAAGTATTATAAGTCCGTTATGGTTAGGGGTTATGCTAGCTTTGTTATTCTTATGTCTTTTCCCCATATAAAGCACTAAACATAGGGGCTTGTCCTCCTATTAAACCTTAACACCTATAATCCATAAATCATAATTAGCTTGCCAAATATGAAAATTTTAAGGGACATATACTCAATCTTTCTTTTAAAAGGTGTTCAATTCTCAAAAAAAGTGTATTGGTCTATTTTGAAGCTCACGCCTTCAAATTTGAATAAATGTGTGTTCACCCTGCTATGTATGAGTGATAAATATAGTACAATCATGACCTACCAAGGAGAACAGTTATAGAATCCATGGGCTAGGCATTGCACTAATGTAAATTAGTGTGGGTGATCATATGGATAGGCATTAGGTAATAATGAGTGTAGATATGAAAATCTTGTGATGGTTGCACTTGTTGGTGCCCCAAGTGGGTGAGATTGGTGAGGGCTTGATGGCTTGGATTTGGGAAGCATGAGGTGTGCATTAATTAATATTTAAGCAAGGATGAGAAGAAATGGGGAGGGGTTTTTTAGGAGGCTTAAAGGTAGCCTTAGGGGGGATATTATTTAGTGTACTTATGGAAGTGGAAGGGCTCATGTATGGGTGATTTGGGTGACGTAGGGTAGTGAGAATGTAATTTGGGCATTGTTGAAGGTTATAAATATAATACCCGCAGTTATGGACTATGGTTGATTAGACTTAATCTGGTATGACTACCAACCTATTATAATTTCATTTTAAAATTTTAAGTTATTTAGGGCCAAATTTAAATTTGAATGAATATTGAAATGAATGGAGGAGAAGGAAGTATAAGAGATTAAATGCTATGGGGAGCATTGTGGCGCTAATAGCGGCAGTGCTACCCTCTCTGTATTATGGTTAGAACTAAGAGAGTGATGTGACACCAAATTTTTAGTTTGTAAGAGTCTCGAAGAATTCAAAATATTCAAGCCAACCACAATGATGCTACGTGTTAGAGTGTCGCAGGCTATCCACTAAAATATATTTTATATATAAATATATGAATCCATTTCACCCCCCTCACCCCCCTCCCCCCAAACTACTTTCTGGAGAAGAAAAAGGAAGAAGAAGGAGAGAGAATAAAAAAAAGAGATTAGGAGATTGTAGTTTGGGATTCGTCCGTCGGGCTAGTTAAGGGGAATTGTTGTATTCTAAATAGGCCCCCAATGCCCTATTTCTCATTTCAATTTCAGTGTTTATGTGAAAAGATAAAGAGTGAATTTGCTTTTCAATAAGTATAATTAACATTACACCGTGTAACTTCTAGTATGTTATAAAATACTCTATTATAAATATTTTGACTATAAGAAATAAAGTTCTCACTAGTTAGTTTTACTTATGTTAATTTTTTAGTTATTTTTATAAAAACTGACAAAATTGATGTTAATTATAATTTCCTAAAAGACTTAAAATAATATTTTAAATGTTTATTTACAAGTGGTTTTCTAAATGATGAAAGTTGGAAAATGTGAATAAGATACACATACATCATTCTCTATAATATGGTATACATATGTTCATGTCATGCTCAACAACTGTTATATATGTTAGTTATGTAAAGTTCTTCATATGCATTTATGATCATATTATGGATGTTCTGATGTGGGAGCCTAAAAAACTGCAGATTTGTCTTTTTATTTTATTATACTTTTGATTATGGCCCCATCTATCCTAGATGGATGTGGGAGGTTATTTTTGACGTCGTCTGCTTTATACAGGTGTGGGATGTTTAAGAGAGGAATAAGTGAAAGTGAAGTTACAAGGGGATTCAGGATGGTCTCCTTCATCTAATTGATATCAATTATGAGAGACATAATTAGAAGTGGAGTTATAAGCGGGCATCGAAACATGTATATCACTCAGCATTTAATTGCATATTCTGTCAAATAAAATAAGCTGAATATAAAAAATATTTTGTTAAATGGAATAAGCTTAATAATAAAATAATGTTTTTAGAACAAGTGCGTTATGTTATTCTTATACAAGTGATGCTTATGTGATGATGTGAATGGATTACATATTATATTATGTTATGGAAATCAATATACTCTCACAACCATAAAAAAGTACAAGAAAAGTATGAATCTATGAAAAATAAACTTTAATATATTTCTGAAAAATTATATAACTATTTCCACCTATTTGAATTAAATATTTAAATCTTTTATTCATTAATTATATGTATGAAAATTGAATTATGCAATTGGATTTGGGCATGCCTGCTGAGTTGAAATACTCATTATGTTGATTTTCAATATTTTAGGGAAAGGAAAGGGCATGATAAGGTGAGGCTATAGAAAGCAGACTAAATAGAGTTTTTCATTGAGGTGTTATAATTGTAATCCAACTTTATGTTTTAATGTGTAAAACTTGATTGTACTAGATTATATATATATAATTCTTTTGGAAATAAAAAATTTGAATATTTCTTAGTTATTTAAAATGTTATGTTGGATTATTTAGACTGTTCTGGTGTGTTATGTGGTGGTTGCGAAATTTAGATTTGGGAATTCAAAATTTTCATTAGATCCTAGGGCATCACACTAAACAGGTGTGAAACTATATTATGGTAGATGGAGACATATTGTCTTTAGGAAAAAAAACTTAATAGAGCTTAAAGGGGGCTTAACTTGGGAGGAGGAATCTCAATTGTTTAAGTGAAGGATTACAGTATCAGAGGGAATGATGTTGTGAATCATAGGGTGTGAGAAAAGAGATTTGAAAATAGTGGGGAGCTATAAACTAAGAGATTGGAAGCTCGAGCATTTAGTGTTGAAGGAAAATTTGAGAAGAATAAATTATTTGGTTAGACTATGGGAAATGATATGAGGATTGTCACTACTACTTTACCACACGCTAAGGTCCCCGGGGATGATGACGCTCGAACCCTCTCTCAGAGGATTCGAAGCATCATCCGCTTAGCGTGGGGTCGAGGCCCTGTTAGTCGGGAGAGGTTATCCACCAGATTTCTCAGGCGTCCGTTCAGTTACAGAGACAGACTTCGAGGCAGAGGTATAGGTGGCAGAGAGGACAACCACCTAGGCAGCCTGTTAGTTCAGTTCTGTCGGTGAGACCACAGACAGTTGCTCCAGTTGCTGGACAATGCCCACGTCGTCACGAACGTATACAACAGTTAGAGCCTCCTAGATCCCAGCTCAGTTCAGTTGTGGTAGCCCCGTAGCAGCTAGTTGCCCCTACTGGGTCCCGTCGCAGTAGATGGGTGTGGAGAAGATGACAAGCAGAGTCCCCTGTCGAGGCAGTGCAGCCAGTTCAGGCAATTGAGCAGTTAGAGATAGTTGTTCTTTTCGGATCAGAGGCAGTTCCGATGGTCTATAATGCAGTGACAGATGTTGATGTTGCAGTTTCTCCTGATGGTTTACCGGTTCGGGCAGAGCCAGCCCTTAGCCCCTATAGGACCTCCTCCCCTTTGAGTCCATACATGGAGAATTTCCGTCAGACCCTCTCTAAGGATGATGCATTTGAGGATGATCTACTCGAGGAGGAGCTAGATGGTGATATACCGGTGCACAGAGTATGTGTAATTACTAGACGTGGCCACTCAGACGAGTAGAGAGATGCAGATGATGATGATGAGCAGGGAGAAGTTGAGGTTGGAGGATCTCCCCGATCAGTTGAGACAGATGCCACAATGCTACAGTTATAGACTCAGATGGCAGAGATGGTTAGGGTCATGGCAGCGATGACAGCTCAGTTGATAGCCTTGGGGGCGATATCCCAGATGACGGGCGCAGGTACTCCTACTACGTCCAGGGATGAGCCAGTAGCACCACCTGTAGTAGCACCAGACCCTGTAGGAGTGGACAAGGTCTAAAGAGCAGTCCCAGTGGCACCTACAGCAGTCACTTTTACTACCCCAGTTCAGAGTCAGTCAGCTCAGTTGTCAGCAGGGCAGATTCAGGATTTGATAGTACAGAAGGTCGAGTAGGCCATTTCCTCCAGGAAGTCTGGAGATGTAGTTAGCAGGGGGCGTCCTTACCTAGTAGAGTACGAGTACAAGCCCTACCCCCTAGTTTTGTCCCTCCTAGGTTCAGAGTATTTGATGGGTTTGGGAACCCAAGGCAGCATGTGGCCCAGTATCGAGCCATCTGCTGCAACATAGGAGGGAATGATGCACTGATGTTGAGGCTTTTTATCAGCAGTTTAGTTGGGGTGGCCTTTGCCTGGTACGCCGGCCTCCCCAACGATTCAGTACACACATTTGCAGAGTTGGAGCAGTTATTTGTGCAGAGATTTGTCAGTGCAGAGCACCGGGTTACAGTTGGAGAGTTAGTTGTGACTAGACAGCATCCCCGAGAGACTCTCCCAAATTATATAATCAAATGGAGGAACCTCAGCCTATAGTGTGAGCCCCAGTTACAGGAGCAACATGTAGTAGAGATCTTGTTAAAGAATATAGATGGTCCAATAGCACCTTATCTGAAGGGTTTCAGCACTATAACCTTTCAGAAGTTGTTGACAAAGGTGATTAATTTGTAGGACAGCATACCCGATGCAGTCCCTCCTAAGGTTAAGAGTTAATCTTCACGTAAACCTCAGCGGCAGGAGTCCTCAGGGGCACCTCCACCTAGGAGAGGGGAGATACACAATACCTATGGACCATTAGATAAGGGCAAGAAGCCCTTTGTTAGTTCAGCTCCACCTCAGCCGTTTCACATACCGGGTTAGTCAGCAGTACAGCCTAGACCCTCCCGTAGGACTCCAGAGAATCAGCAGTACTTACAGGAGAAGCTCAGTAAGGAATACCCCTTTCAAAGGGAAAGTGTGAGAAAGATTTTCAAGTTCCTGGTTAAGAAAGATATCCTGACATTCTCGAACAACAATAGAGTGGAGGAGGAGGGACAGATAGACCACCCACTCTATTGTCCCTTCCATAGACATATCAAGCATGCCTTAAATGTTATGTGTTCAAGGATAGAGTTGAGAAGCTCATGGCCAGCGGATAGATACACCTTCAGGACAGCGACCTGGTGTAGCCCAAGGGCAAAACGTCTCAGACAGTTTAGATAATTTCAAGTTTTGGTTCCAGTGACAATCAGAGTGATAGTCAGAGCAGTTGCAGCAGATTACCCAGAGGTTCTGAGGGAGAGTGGCAGCTAGCACTCTCTCGGAAGATAAAACAGATGATCAGACAGACAGTTCAAAGTTCAAAGGCAGTTGAGAGGAGGTCTACCCAGGCCAAGTCGACAGTTGCTAGCCCAATTGCTTCGCCAGCACCTTTTTCTCCTTCTTCTTTTGTTGTAGTGCCTACTGAGCACATTTCTTTTTTTGCTTTATGTAATAAGAAAATATATGAAAAAGAGAAGATTGTTGTAACTTCCGAGGGGAAGACGGGATGCCTTCCAGCACTTACACTGAAAGATTTCATTTTTCCTTCGACTGATGATGAAATAATAGAAGTATGTGATTCTGGCTACTTTTGGTGTTCTGCTCTTGCTACTTTTACTTCTCCTAGAACTCACTCTTCTAGCATTTTACATATTTCTTACAATAATTCTGTATGCAATGATGAGTCTGAGTGTGATGAAGAATCAGTCTTCACCATTCCAGAGGGTGGTTATTACATGGATTCAGAGGATGAATCCGAGAATCCACTCCAGTCACTTTTCTTGGAACCAACACAAGACATCACCGCTGAGCCAAGTGAATCGCCTGTTAGGATGACTCAATACAGGAAGTTCACTTACATTTAGGGAAGGTTCTTCCACCTAGGATGGCTAAGAACACAAAAGAAAAAGATAAAACTATTGTTACCCAGCAGGACGATCCTATCCCTTTCTCCCAAGAGCAGTCTAAAGAGAAAGAGAAATGCCCTCAGCTGGAGGTTGATTACAATGTGTTGGCCCATTTAAGAAAATTCATGTCATTCTTAGTGTCTATGACACTTTGATGATGTCTCCCGACTTGAGAGAGACCCTGGTAAAAGCACTACTCGAACTAGAGTCCTATCAATCCTTCTTTACTTCTGAATCTATCAGGGATGCATGTTATTTGAGAGAGATACTATGCATTACCTTTCCAGATCGAGATCTCCTCTTAGGAACCTCTGATCACAATCGTCCCTTGTATGTCACCGCTGAAGTCAATGGTTATGAGTTGAACAGGATCCTCATTGACCAAGGAGCTTCAGTCAACATCCTAAGTTATGAAACTTTAAAGGGCCTCTCCCTTGGTTATTTGAAGTTAACCTCATATAAGATTATGTTGAAAGGCTTCAATGACCAAGGACAACACACCCTAAGGTCTATCACCCTACCTCTAAAATTTGGAAATTTCCTTACTGAAGTAAAGTTTCATGTGATCGAGGCCGATACTTCATACAGGGCTCTCCTAAGAAGGCCTTGGATTCATGAGTATGGAATGATGCCCTATACCCTGCACCAATGTATGAAGTATACAAGGAATGAAGTCAAGTATTCCATTCGTGGGGATACCTAACCTTTTTTCGGGCATGGGGTCTTCATTTATGATGATGCCAAGCATTACATGCCTCGAAAGACTCGTAGACCTCCTCCTGCCTAGTCACCAGTGATACCTGCTAGTATTATACAGGGTTCTGCGTAGTCACCTGCACTGGGTCCTATACAACAACTAACATAGGGTCCATCACAAGTTAGTATTGAGGTAGATGTTTCCACTATAGATCCCCCTAGGTCTTCCTTTCAGTTTGTAGTCGGGCACGATGTTCCCCCTAGTAGAGGTAGGGGAGGACGAGATAGAGGTAGAGGTAGGGAGTCTACTCGCCCCGTAAAAAACTTTGACACTCGAATTCCACCTCCCTCATATTTATATACTTCCTCTCTAACTATCGAGTTCGACTCTTTCCATGATGAGATGATCGACATCCCTCATCATCCAGTCCCCTCTCCAGCCTTGAGTTCAACTAACTATAGTTCATTCCCTACCTTCCGTAGGTATTTGATACCTGAGGGTGGTTTGATGGTTGATAGTAGCTCAGATGATGAAGGAGACTTCCGGCGTTCGACCACTAAAAAACAATCTTCCTCTCATCAGATGTGTGGGATAAGAGTCGAAGAACCTCGTCAGAGATCTATTGTTACTCCTTCCACTAGTATTGGTGGCTCACCACAAACTAACAAATCTTCCGTACCTCCGTTATATAAATCCTTCGTGCCGCCATGAGCTAGTGAGTGTGCCTCCTTATCCCATAGTATAGGTGCCCCACTAGGTCCTAAGAGTCAGGGTCTTGCAGAGACCGCTACGGGTGAGGAGATCGTAAGTATCCCTCGTTACTTTTCCCCCTTTGTGGAAGGCTATGTAGAGCGGGGTGTCGTTCATTCAACTTGGTCTGATGAACGAGCTCTGTAGCAAGCCCGCATTTGGCAAACTAGCATACCTCAAACCTAGCAAGGCTTGGGTTATGTTGAGAAGGGTCAGTCTACTCATGCCAACATCCGAGCTGTCTCCCACTCATATCCGGTTATTTCTCTTGCTAATAAAGGAGACTCGGGTGATGATGAGGATAGAGTAGTTGATGCTCCTCGAGAGTTCAAAGATGACATCACTTCTACCGTGGACAAACTGTGTGAGATAAACTTAGGCACTGAATCAGATCCTAGACCTATTTTTCATAGTGTCTTATTATCTGACTCAGAGGCTCAAGAATACATCAAACTACTCTCAGAGTTCAGAGACTGCTTTGCCTGGAACTACACCGAGATGCTTGGCCTAACTCAGATGTGGCAGTCCACAAACTAGCCATCAAGTCTGACGCAGTCCCTGTTAAGCAATCACCTCGTAGGATGAGGTTGGAAATAGAACAACATGTGATCGCTGAAACTATAAAACTTATAGAAGCTGATTTCATTCATGAATAGAAGTACCATACTTGGCTTGCCAACATTATCCCAGTCTGGAAGAAGAGTGGACAAATTCGTGTATGCATTGATTTTCGTAATTTAAACAAGGCATGTCCTAAGGATGATTTTTCTCTTCATATCCCCAAACTTATAGTGGATATAACATCGTCCCATAGTATTTTTTCCTTCATAGATGGTTCATCTGGTTATAACCAGATAAAGATTGATCCCGAGGAGGAGAAGTTTACTGTATTTCATACACCTATAGGTGTATTTTGCTACAAGGTAATGCCCTTCAGTCTCAAGAATGTCGGGGCCACCTATCAACGTACTATGATTGTTATCTTCGATGAGATGATACATGAGCAAGTTGAATGCTATGTGGATGATCTGGTAGTCAAAAGCAAGGTCTGTGGAGATCACCTTCGAGATCTTTGAATCATTTTTGAGCGCCTGCGCAAGTATGATTTAAAGATGAATCCTCCGAAATGCGCATTTGGAGTTAGTGCAGAAAAATTCCTAGGGTTTATAGTCCGCTACTGTGGTATTGAAATTGATCCTTCCATGATCAAAGATTAAGGTTGATGATTTTTTAGTTTTGTGAGATGCATAAATGATGAAACTGCAAGGGAAGTAAATGAACAAGCAAACCTCAATTATCACCTAAGGATTTATATGACATTATGCCAACAAGTTTCCAACAATAATATTCAACCCATGATCTAAGAGAAGAAACCTTCTTTAATTCATTAATTTAACAAGAAGATTCATCCTTTACATCAATTATTATATTATTTGAATAATTAAAAATAATATCATTAAAAATCAAAATGGAGATAAGGAGGAGCTGATAGTATGTCACAATCCGACCCAACAGGATTCCTATCATGTTGAGCTGTGACAGACAAATCCCAAGATCTAGTTCTAAAAATGATTCAGATTTTCTTCCAATATATATTTCAAACAAACAACAAACTGCAAAACTACTAAAACATCAAGAGAACTGAAAATAAACCCATCCATGAAATCTTTTTAATTTCATCAAAATGTATATACAGGATTTACATGACTACAAAACAAATAATACAACAAAATAAAAGCTAGTCATGACTGTAAAAAAATCAAAATAAAGAAATATCTATAACTCATATCAAATACTGAAATTATTAATCAACCAACTCCTTCAATTTCCCAGATCTTGAAAACCAAAAGCAAAATCATAATGAGCTTAAACAACTCAGTAGGATAAAAACACCAATCCAAATTTCCAAATTATTTCTTTTATTCAATATTTTCAAAATATTTAAATGCGGTATAATGAATCGATGAGATGAGCAAAGTAATAAAAGCATAGCAGTTATCAAAAAATTCAAATAATAATATTTAGCAGTTAATTAAACTAAAATTCATGTCATAGAATAGTTCATATCAGTTTTCTCCAGACTTAGATATAATCTCAAAAGATTTTGACCCCTTATAACTCCATTTATGTTTATAGCATTCGAACATGCTCACAGGGACTAGAACATGGCTTATAGCCACCAAAACATGACTTTTTAGCTACCAGAACATAATGTATTTGCCACCAGAGGATGATGTATAGCCACCAGAATATGCTTTATAGGCACTAGATTCTCGATCACAAATAGAATCTTAAAGAATTTCATACCCTTATATCTCATAGCTGACATAATTCAATCACATAAGAATATATTTCATCACATTGTAGCAATTAAACTATAATTAAGCTCATATCAGAATTACACAGTTTTATATAAATGGTAAGCAATAGAAATTTCTACTGAGAAAATTCATAATTTTAAAGTATAACTAAATTATCAAAGATTGTGTAAAATATCATTTTAAGATTTTAATCATATTAAATTACTATATTTTAGAGTCCAGATTATTTTTTATTCAATAAAATTTATATAAAATTTAAAATACCACGTAAAAAATTGTAAGAAAAATTTATAATGTTCATAATCTTAATCTCTATATTATATAAAAAGCTACGCGGTGAAAAATTTTTCAGTACAAAGTTATCCTCCTTTTTTATAACAAAAACATAAATTTAATCAAAAAAATAATATATATATATATTGAAAACTGAGATAAGCATAATGTGACATATCTCGATCCAGATAACTTTTTGAATTGGGTCGATGGCTAAAAACGAGCCAAAGCAGCTCAAAATCCCTTCTCTTTTCTCCAACCCCCTCTCTCTCTACTTGGCTGCATATGATGCTCAGAATGAATGGAATAGTGAATTAATATTATATTTAAAGTGTAGTTAGTGGCCTAGCACTGTAGTGGTAGTTTATTTTTCAAAAAATTGTGACTCCAATGCTGTAATGTCACTATTTGGCACCTTGACATTATTGTAACACTGCCACTCAGACACCCAACATTGTGGAGTTCAAATAGTAAAATTTTAGATTTTTTACCAAAATGTATCATAAATTCTTGGGACTCATTCTAGAACACAAGCAAATCATTTTCATGCACCAAAATACTTCCAAACAAATGCAAATAAGTTCAAAATATAAAATTTCAAATATTTATATTTTTATAATCATATCAGAACATGTCAATCTAGATGTTGAACATGAAAGCCTCACATAGTACCATGTGTCATAAGAGATGGTGGTTGGAATTGCTGAGTGGATGGGCTGGAAATTAGAGGCACATATCACTAGGGGTGCCAAAAATTAACCCGACCCATTAACCTAAACCAGACATGAACCAAAAATTTAGGCTTGGGTTGACCTGTTTGACAAATTGGTTAGGTTCGGGTTGAAAATCTGACCCGTTCAAAAATCAGGTCGGGTTAGGGTCAACCTGCCAACTCAAAAGTAACTAGCTTTTGACTCAGATATGACCGATTTAAGGATTTGGACAAAGAAGCGTGTGGTTCAAATGTCTGATTTACACCATTTTTGCAAAATAAGTACACGAAATACGAAATCCCATAGTGAGATTTTGATTCGTTCGCCTTTGCGCGGTACCAATACGGTGCGCCTTATGCACTCAGTGGCTCAGCGACGGGGGAAGAAGCGTTGAAGCAGGATTTTATTTCAATTGTCGGGTTGCAAAATCCTAAATCCCGCTACATGGGAGCTCGATTCATTTCCTTTTATGAGGTTTGGCCAAAGAAGTATGCATAATTATCAAAAAAATCTTTTTTTTTTAAATAAACGAGTTGGCAGGTCATGTTGGGTCAACCCAAACCTAATCGAGTCGGGTTTGGGCCTAGGTTTATGACTCGTTTTCCTAATTTTGTCAAGTCAAGTGATAGCGAGTCATTTCCAGGTTGGACCCAAACCCGACCCAAAAACCCTTTTTGACACCCATATATATATTGTTCTTTAATCATAATATATTTTTTTCTAATTTTAGAGTCAGTGTGAAAAATTGACACATGTCTGTATAAGTGAAATTTTTTAGACCGTTAGTTGTCCATTTCACAAACCAATTTCATCAAAGTTTTTAAAACATGTTAGGCTATTTTGTGAGGCTTTTTTATAATTTTTAGGCTCTGAATTTGAAGATATAAAATGAATTATAAAAATTTTATATTAAAATTTTTAAATAATTTATATAATTACTTTTTATCCTTATATATTTTATTCTTAAATATCCTATCCCACTACAGAATATTTCATATACCCTTCCATCTCAAATTCGTTTAATAATGAATGAAAAGAGGAAAATTGAAAGAAAAAAAAGGATAGAGAAAAGAGAATTTGGGGTTTGGAGGTTGTAGTTCGATTTTGGCCAGTCGGTCCTATTATGAAAATTATTCATCTTGATGCAGGTTATCATTACCCTACATTTGATTTCAATGATTTTCTGTATATTGCATTTTATGAATTTTAATTTGATCAAAACTTATAAAAATTATGATATTTTGATTTTTATCAAACTTTCATTAAATGATTTTTGGTATGTAATAGATGTTATCAATATGAGCATTTTGACTTAAACATATTAAATTTTCACATGGTATTTTTGTATGTTAGGAAAAAATATCCTAATTTGGGTAATTTGGATAAATTTAAATTTTTGATAAATAATTAATAAAAATTTTTTATATGCGTACATGACATGTATACTTTTTTTAATATAAGTATTATGGATACACATGTGAAAAAGAGCACACTATATATTTTTAAAAATTTCACTAATTTTAATTTATATTCAAATTTTATATGCTTTAATATGATACAATGAATTGAATATTGAGTGTGATATTATATATATGTGTGTGTGTGTGTGTGTGTGTGTGTGTGTGTGAAATGTATATATGTAAGAAAGGCTGGTTAGAAATGATTGACTGATTCAGGTTGATTGGAGACATATTATCATGTACAGAAAGGTGGGCCAACGAACTTTCTTTTAAAATAAGATTTGTGGTGTAATCTTAAATAATACAAAAAGGGCATAATGAGTAAGGTTAATATGATATGATATACCAACATGCAGGGAGTTACGACTTCTGATATGAAAGCCACATGACCTAAATGGCTTGTGGTATAATTGGTTCCTATAGAGTTAACCTACATGAATGGATTAGAGGTGTAAACAAGTTGAGTCGAGCTCAAGTTAGCTGGTGTTCGAGCTCAACTAGCGAGTCAAATATCGAGCTCGACTCGCGATATTGTAACAAGCTCATCGGGCCGCTCGTCCGGTTTTCCCATCTAGTTTTTTGTTTTCCCACCCAGTTTTACTGCCCAGTTTTCGAACAGGTGGAGAGAAAGAAGTTGTCGCTTTGGGAGAAAAGAAGGCTGTAGCATAATGCTTTTTATGTGAATCAAGAATATAACTAGTTATTATATTATTTATAAGAAAAGAAGGTTGCCAACATTTATTAGCATTGATGTTTGAGAGAAAACTTTTGAATTTTTTTGAATCTTTATATAGAGTTGTTGCTTTTGGAGAAAAGAATACGATTATCAAACTTAAATTTTCTAAAACTTAATTTATTATTTTTAAGTGCAATAAAAATATTAATAATTAAAAATATTAGCTCAAAATACTGTTTCGAGATGACTCGCGAGCTCATCAGCTAAGCCTCAACAAGCTCGAACTCAACTTGTGAGCTCGATAAGCTCGGCTCACGAGCCCATAAACGAGCCAAGCTCGAGCCGGTTCATGAGTCAGCTCAGCTCACTTACACCCCTAGATTGGATACAGAAAAAAATATCATAAATAGTTGGATGCCTTTTCTTTCTTACAGTGCTTGCATATGCATAAGATATAATAATAATAATAATAATAATAATAATAATAATAATAATAATAATAATAATAATAATAATAATAAATTACATAATCGACAAGATATGATATATATATATATATATATATATATATATATATATATATATATATATATATATATATATATATATATATACGTGCATAGTATATATATTGTATGACATACATATAAATACAGATATATAGATTTCTGAACTGAAATAATAGAAAATGTTCTATAATTAATATGTATATAAATGATAGAGTTTACTAACCCCCTTGTTATGGTTACTAGTTATTGATTACTGCTCTTAAGATATATAGTTGTACTGATGTTTATTAATCATATGACATATTATTGTTTCATTGATTGTTGCATATTTTTATAGTTATATATTCATATTGATAGTGATTGAATGATTACATGGAAACTGTTCATATTGTCTTGCATTGATTTCAGTTATAAGTTCTGATAATCTACTGAGTTATTAGCTTACTCTACAATTTTACATGTAGTTCGGGTTTTTATTTTATTTCTTCATTTTTTCTAGTTTTATTCTTTTGTGGTCAAGATCTTAGAAAGTTAAAATGAATGCAATGATTGATCTCTTAACTTCTATACATGAATTTTGAGGGATGAATATAATTTTATATTTTGATGTATATGATTTTTAGTTGTTTCCACTGTATTGATTTATATTGATGAATTCATAGAAGCTCTATTTGATTAATTAATAGATAAATAGATAAATTTTTTAAAATTAGACCCTAGGGTGTTATAGGTTGTGTGCGCGAAATATGAATTTTGGGATATTTCCTTGGGGGCATTGTGACACTAGGTTTGGAAGCTGCGGTACCGTGCTCTTGATTTGGATGGAAATTTAAGAGAGTGTTGTGGCATTGGGTCTTTGGGCACCGACGTTGGCATCAAATATTTTATAACTATTACAATTCACTCATTTTCATTTACCAAGTCCATTCTATTTCATAAGGTAACCGACTAGAGAGAGAGAGAGAGAGAGAGAGAGAGAGAGAGAGAGAGAGAGAGAGAGAAAGTCCATTTTGGACGAGTTGGGAATATTTTTGTCTGTAGGGGCAGTTCAAGAAATTGTTCGAGTCAAGGCAAACTTCATTTTGCTTATCTTAGTTTTCAATAATTAAAAGTTTTCTTGATTTTCTTGATATTTAATTAAAATTTTGTCACAAAACTAAGTATATATATTTATTAGCAAAATCTTTCACTGCACAAGTTTTAGTTAATCATAGTTAACAATATTCTGAATGTTCTAATATTTTATTTTTTAATTTTACTTAATAATTTTGAGAAATACATTATTTTAATGATTTAGAAAAATATTCTAATACCTATAAATTATGTTGTAGTATAGTAAAAACTTCAAAATGTAGCTATAAATAATATATGGTAATCTGATAAATTTCTAAAAATATTAAATTTTATGTGTGGCCTTCCCTCGAATTTCTAATGGTTTGGCTGCTAGTAGAATACTTTGTGGAAACTTGTGATGACTATTATATTATGTATTATACTTAAAAAAAGCATTTATTTTTGTGTCAGTGTTCTTGAAATGTGTGAATTTGAATGAATTCTGATGGTTTGAGAAAGTTCTAAGTGACGTATGCTGGGAGAGTCGTAAGGGCCAAAAATCTTTGAATTACGATGCTATGTATTTGGAAGTCATAAAGGTCTATTATTTGATATACTAGCGTGAGAATTTATAAGGGTATGAATTCTAAATTTTGATATTTATTGGGAGGTATAAAAGCTTGAGAGAAATCCTATACATATTGTAAGATATAAAAATAAAGTGCTTATTATTATATTTCCTTACTATTCAACATCTTATCGCTTCGCTCTTTTGGTTTGTGTTAGAGATAATATTTAAAGCTTTGCATGCATTTATTTATTTGAATGTTCTAGTTGGACCTCTATATGGATGATTGCCTTACTTGACCATTTCTTCGTTTATTGTCGATTATAATTATTATTAAAAACTTGGGTATGTTGAATGTAGTCTGTTGAGCCGTGGTTGCTCAAGCTTGCTTTCTGTATCTATTTTCGATCTGAATAAGGAGAAGAGGCAGGCTGAGTATGGGACATGTTGCAGGTTTTGAGATATAAATCTATATAGGTATGTAAGTCAAATTTTGACAATCATGATTTTTTCCCTCTAATTTGTATTGTCTGTGCCATATACTATTTTTTTATTATTAATTTGATTGTAAATATTTTTTTTGAGTTGAATAAAAAAAGCTTTTGATGATGAATATTCGTCTCTTTAATTGAAGTATTAGCGGTTATACATTCTATAAATTATCTAAAATATCTATACTTCCCTCCAATTAGATCTTGAAGATTTTGTCTTATCACCATCTGACACGGTACAACCTATTCTGTTTATGAGTATTATTGGATAAATGTGAATGTGTCTTGCATTGGTCCTTTCATGAATAAATCAAACTGTACTTGATCAACCATATTTTGCTTATAAATTAAAAGCATTACTCAGTCACAATAGAAGCTCTTGTGATGATATTTATTTTTATTGTGGCTATTTTTTTTAAGGAACGAGGGTATTTACCAGCTGCTACTCTAAAGAGAGCGTTTGACGGTATAATTAAACCCTCGGCGGAACCTAGCGAGGCCACCCATCGGCATCGAGCCGACATTTGCTTTGCCCCACTGAAGAGGCAAGGCCGTAGTAGAGGAGATTTGAATCCGGATGGGGTTCTCAACCGTGTTCGCCGACCAACCACCCTAAGCCTTGATGAAGAAGGCTAATTTTTTCACAATTAAGTATATAAAATTGACTATTAAACTATTACTAGAAAATACCTTAGCTATTATTATTGTGAAAAACAACTTTTCATTATTATGGCTGTCATACGCTAAAATGACAGATGATCGGAATCGGCAGAAGAGCTGAAGCTACAGTTCGAAATCTAGGGCTTTGGCGGCAAGCTTCACGGTCGCTGGAAGTAAGATTTTTCTGTTCGACCAATGGAGGCGGTGGTGGTCGATGCGGGATCTAAACTTCTAAAAGCCGGCTTCGCTGCACCCGATCAAGATCCGGCTATGGTGATCAATCTGTCTCCTTACTTCTCGAAAGCTACTAAAAAATCTATATATTTTTGTCGTTCGAAATTGCTATTGAAGCGTTCTGTTTGCCATGCATTCACCTATGGTTTGGTTATTCTGATGTTAACCAGATCATTCCTACGAAGATGAAGTGCGTGGTGGAGGACGGTGACATGGAAGATTCAACGGCTTTCGAGGAAGTGACTGTAGATCCCGTTGTAAGGGGTTTTATTAAAGACTGGGATGCAATGGAGGACTTACTGCGCCATGTCCTTTACACGGGACTTGGGTGGGAGATGGGGGAGGAAGGGCAGATTTTGTTCACTGATCCTCTCAATACCCCAAAGGTCGGTCTGTCTGTCTGATGATCAAACGGTTGCATATGTAGTTTGACTGCACATTAAAACCAATTGCAGACGATTTCTCGAAGATCTTACAAGGTTCTCAAATATGGTGGTGTCATTTCGTTGAAATCTGATTGTATCATGATGCATATTATTGAACTTAACCATGCGGAACTTTCCTCATGCAACAACTTTCTATGAAGTTTGTGCTTATTTCCCTACAGTCTAGATGGTAAATTATGAATTTCCCTTGCAGCAATTTAAAGAGTCAAGCTGATCTCCAAAAGATTGATGATAATAACTTCCTTCCTCTCTAACATGTCGAGGGTTTAAGCCTTGTTTTTTTAGTTTGAGGTTAATGCTACTCTATCAATTGGAAGAAGTGTGGGTAGAAACTGAAGCTCCTCTCTCATTGAGGATGATGCGGGATCTGAGTAGAAACTGAAGCTCCTCTTTGATACCAGATGATGCAGGACATAAATGAAATTACGATTTAAATATGAAGATTGCACGTTTAATGATTAAGAACAAATTAATTAGAACTTGATATTGATTCAAACGATGAATTGAAACACAAAGAACGGTAAACACTAGCTTAGGCCAAGCTACTTGCGTGATGTAAAAGCCACAAAACGATCAATTAATCTTAACGTTGCATACATGATGGGTTTCAACAAGATATCCTTAATCTAACAATAAGAGCTGTGTTATGAAAAATCTCTCATACAATTCTACTAAACACTAGGCTTTAGCGGAGCGTTGCAAGATTTATATGAATCAATTAAAACCACAAGTAAGGATCAACGGGGAAGGTATGAGAGAAGGAAAGAGTTCACCTTTGTCATGATTAAACCTTCCCGCAAGCTTTAGACAACAGTTGGTGGCTGCAGGAACCTTTGGACAGCACACTTCTATGTCCCAAAAAACCTCAGGCAACGAACGAAAACTTCTCCAAACAGTTGGACAGCAAGGGGGACAGCTGGAATCTCTGGACAGCAGCAGTTTGCTCCTGAGAAGATGCTGGACAGCAGTTTTGGCACTTGGAAAAACTCTGGACAGCAACCTATAAGGCCTAGAAAAAAATTGTGGACAGCTGCTGTGAACACAGGAGGCTTCTGGACAGTAAATTGTGACAGCCAAGGGTGCAGGACAGCTGCTCTTCTTTGCTGAAATTCCTTGGGTATGGGAGGGAGAGAGGGGCGGCAGATGTTGGGAGAGCTGGTTGAAAATTAGATTAAGAAGGATCAATTTGAACCTGGTTGGGGGGAAGGGAAATAAGTTCAAAACCTTGAGATTAATTTTAGCTTGGATGGGGAAACGTAATTGGGCTTTGATTGATTGATTTGTGGAGCATTAATGGGCCAAGCATGGAAGGAAATTAATTAGGTGGGGCTAGGGGAGATTTCGGCCAGGTGAGAGAAGGGGAGAAAAAGTCTAGGTTCAACGTGTTTGGACCTTGAGCTTTAATGAATCAATTAATTTAGATTTGATTAATTGATTTGATTGTGGGCTCATTCCAAAGATAGATTTATTAAATAGGAAGGAATTTGAAATTTAAATTCAATTGAATTTAAATTTGAATCCTTTCCAAATTGGGGGTTGATTAAATAAGGTAAGTGGGGATTTTTGGAGGGATTTGGGAACTTTCCTAAGATAGGAATGATATTTTAGGTAACTTTCAAATTCAAATAAATTTAAATTTTGCAAAGTTATTGAGTTACCTAAATTATTCAACCCAATTTAGGAAAGGGATAATTTAAGCAATGATGGAGGGAAAATTCAAAGGGGAAGGGGGGGGGGGGGTGGCTTGGGCATGGGTTCGATTGGGTGAAGGGCCGGCGGGTGGGGTGGGGTGTCGAGTAAGTGGGCCGGTGGTTGTAGTGGGGAAGGAGAGTGGTGGCTTGAGGTGGTGGTGGTGGTGGGAGACGTTGGCCGGCGGCAAGGTCGGGGTGGCTAGGGAATCCGGCGGCTAGGAGGAAAAGGGATTGAAAGAAAAGAAAGATAAAAAAAACCACGAACCCGACCATCTCCAAGGTTGGTGGGTGATCCGTTTTTCCTTCCTAGAGATCTCTCCAAAGCTCTCTCCTAGAATTCTCACAGCTCCAAGAACACATGTGCATGAATTTTCTTATCATTCATTCATTCATTAACCTCTCCAAAGGAGAGGGTGGCTTTAAATAGCCAAATACATGAAGGGAAATAACAAAGACACTATTGCCCCTAGGGCATACATAAGACAAAGCCCTCAAGTGAGGGTAGAAAAGGAAAAGAGCAATAATAAATCAAATACAAAAAAAATAGATCAAACTAAAATAGGCACAATCATAGCCGTAGATCTCTGATGTCCTCATCACATAGTGTAGCAATAACTTAGAAGTAACAATCATGAGGAAAGTATGGAGGAGACCATCGAGAAGAAATCCAATGAGCATGTAAAAAGCATTAAAAAATAGTGGAAATTAGATCATTTACATGTAAGAACTTTACTTTGATGCTAATTAATGTTGGCCTCAATGCTTTGGAGATGGGGAGATCTTCATCTTCTTGATCTCTTCAAGCACTTTATGAAGGTATGAGCGGGGTTGTTGGCATTAAGTGGGTTGCTTATAGTCTAATTTCCTTGGTGAGATAAAGTAGATAGGAATATCCTTGACCTACACACAAGCCAGTTCCACATCCTCATCATCATGGCAACCCATTTCAAGCCTTTTAGAGAAGAATTTCTTTTGGTTCAGGTGAAATGATGCAGAACCATCACAAGCAATTAATCATTCCTTGATCACAATATCCTTGACCTACACACAAGCCAGTTCCACATCCTCATTATCATGGCAAGCCATTTCAAGCCTTTTAGAGAAGAGTTTCTTTTGGTTCTGATGCAGTCAAGAAAACCCCAACCACGTGGGAGAAACTTGACATGCAAATTACAAAACACAACACTTATACTTTAAGATAAAACAAAATAAATTTCAAAACAAGTTGGAAAACACATCTTAAAACATAACATAAGCAAATCACAACTTATACGAACCTGACTCAACAACAACCTACAGAAGCTTGAGAATAAAGATACATTTGAGGTGGAAACTTGCGGAGAGAAGAAAGAGGTAAGAAGCCAAAACGAAGTATAGCTTGCAAGCTATAGAGAGAAGAAGGAGAAGAAGAAGAAGTTAGCTCGCAAGCTAAAACAAACCCGAATGTTTACATTCTCCAAAAATCAGTCACATAACACACTTTTAAAACCTAAAAACATCACATATTTATAGATAAAAAGAGGCAGCCAAACAGCCCTAAATGCCTCCAACCAAACCAATCAGAATAGGGTAAATGGAAGGCCAACAAGCATCCAGAAACAGCAACCGAAAAGCCACACAAGAAACCGAGAAAAGCCACCACGGGACAGGCAACCAGGGGAGGAACCGAAGGGGCGACATAGGAGATTGGAACCAGCAGGAGAACCGGAACAGCCAACCCAAAAAGGGAAGGAACTAGCCACGTGAAACAGCACCAGGAAGGAAAAACCGAGGAGACACAGTGAAGGGAAAAGACCAAATTCCACTCCACTTAATGAGCTAACAAGAGGAATTACTTTAACATATTAATGAGCTAAACATCAGCTCAAGCATTAATGAGCTAAAACCAAATAGCTCCCAAAGAACATAGCCCAAAACCAAGCAGCCAAGAGTCAATGCACCAATCTAAAAATTTAAGTTTTGTTTTGACCAACCCCCCCCCCCCCCCGAAATGATGCATAACCATCACAAGCAATTAATCATTCCTTGATCACAATATGGATGATTAGCTCATGTAGCAATTTTTATTATGTCTTACACTTATGATGTGATGATCTTTCTTTGATTTCCTATATGTATTTTAATCATATGGTATGGTTCTTATATAGAAGAGGTGCCTTAGTATGTATTAGGAAATAGCAATGATGATATGAAATTTGATGATGCTCTCTCTAAAATACTCTTCCTCCCTCTTCCCTTTTCTAGCTTCCCCCTTCCCTCTTACCCTTTGCTCCTTTATACAGCCTCCCTCCACCTCTATTTCTCTTGCCCTTTTTATTCCTTTTTCAACTTCTTCCACCGACTCATTGTAATCCATCCTTCTATATCATTTACCTGGCTTTATTCTAGATCCTTCTCCCTCCCCTCTAAGACCCCTACCCATTTCCTTCCAAGACAAGCAACCACCATTCCCTTCTTCCCCATCCACTCCCATTCCTTCACTACATTACATTCTCACTACCAAGTCCAATCTTATGCCCATCTATTGGCCATTGCCACACCCTCCAAATGCAAATTTAACCCTTGCACATCATCCTCCATGAAGATCCCTTTATGCTTGCATTGTCTATTTGAGGTTCATGTCTAGAGCAAGGAAGTTGGAGATATGCTTCAACATCGCTTTCACTGGATTGCGTCTACATAAAAAAATCACACTATGTTGAAGAATCAAAATTGGTTTTATATTTGGATCTATTGTGGAAGAATTTTTGTTCCAAGGCAATTAGTTGAGAAGTATAAACATTTTCATTTTTCATTAAAGTTTGAAAAGGAATATGGTTGAAAAATGTGATAATTTGTTTTGTTCTTATGAAGAGAATAAGGGCATGCCAAATGTATCTATTAAAAATGGGTATGATGGAGCATTGATTGTCATTGATGTTGAATATTATTTGAGGGCATTCACGACTTAGGCATGACTTGACTGGCATTTATTTATTTTTGCTTTAAAAAAAAAGTTTGATGTATTAGGATGTGTATGCCTTTTGTTTATTTGTTCTAATCTTTACATGCTAGTTGTTTTCTTGTATGTTGAAGCTGTTATTGCACTCAAGCCTAAGGATGCTTTCTTTATAAAGGGTTTCATTTGCGATAATGAATAAATGGATGATTGATTGTGAGTAGGCATGTGAATGAGCTGATTTTGAGCTGATCCAACATAGGTTTTAAATTGGCTCAACTTGTATAAGATGACCTTAGAAATGTCCCTTTTTATTAGATTTAAATGAGAATTTGACTCTTAACATGTCATAATGGAGAAAAAAGGATTTATGTAGCCGACCCCACGTAGTGGGATAAAGGCTTGTTGTTGTTGTTGTAAGATGACTCGAAATCAGCTTGGGGCTAAAAAAAATTGATTTTGAACTTGCTTGGCGCATATCTGCTTGCTTTCGAGCCTGTTCGAATTTGAATATAACTTAGTTGAAATTAATATTTGTTTTTTTTTCTAATTATATGTATGCATGCATACATCCATACATACATGCATATATGCATGCATGACTGTTTGCCTTGCTCGATGAAAGATTGCCTGAGAGCAAGTTCTCGCCCGTTCCTATTTGAATGCTTTGGAAGAGGAGGAGATGGCAAAAGACCATCTAACTCCCAATTAGTTATCAATGGATGGTTGAGATGTGATCTTATACCCCCTAAGCATGTGAGATGGCTGTCTATAGCAGGAAGTAGTGGGATAAAGCAATGGGAAGGTGACAAGCTGCTGCAGTTTAGATATTCTAAGCCATTTGATGCACATGTCTTGATTTGGAGAGATGGAATTGATTAAATTTGAAATTGGCTGAACTGAGTTGAGTTAAATTGTAACGGATTTGAGTTCAATGTGATTTAACTTGATTTAACTTGAGAAGCGAGACGACTTGGATTGATTAGTCTCAGCTCAGCTTAGTTTCATTAAATTTGATTTGAATTGATTTAAACTGACTCGAGATGAGTCAATTTGATTTAAACTTGACATCGGTTCACATCAATTGAATGAAGTTAAAATAGATTCAAGTGATCGAATTGGCCAACTTAATTAGGTTTATTTGGGTTAGTGTGAGTAAGAACTCGGGCAAATTTAATTATATATAATTCTCTCGAGTTAAAATTTAATTGACGCATTGATCTTTGCAAAAATTGAGTCGATGGGCAATTATGAACCTCATTCAAAAAATGAGGTCAACAATTATGTTTGATTGTATTTTACTTTTTAAAATATATTCATGCCCTAGACAAAATGTTCTGAAGCAATATCATGCTCAAGTTTCTAATATGTTTTATTTAAAATTTTGAGATATAAGGAGAAATTTTTTCAAAATAGAATTTACTAAAAACGCAGCCAAATTTGTGAAGGTATTTCATTGTAATGGATGATGGATTTTCTTCTAGGAAGTTATGATAAAAGTTAAAATTAGCAAGCTAAGCTACATTGTGTTTCCCTAGAAAGTTTTTTGTGTTCCACTTTGGGTTTGGTCTTATCACCTTCCTTTTTTTACTCTAAAAAGTTCTGTAAGCTTTTTTCATAACTAGGTTTGCATCACATGTATGGCTCACTAAATCAATCACGAAGTGTTTGTTAAGGGATGTTATGCCTCTCATATAATTTACAGGTTGCCAGGGAACAGTTGGTCCAAATGATGTTTGAAACGTTTAATGTCTCTGGCTTTTATGCATCTGAGCAAGCAGTATTATCACTTTATGCAGTCGGACGCATTTCGGGGTGCACTGTTGACATTGGACACGGTAAAATAGGTATGTATCTTTGATTCTGCTTTTAATTTCTAAGTTATGTGTAGAATAAAATGGATACTGTTAACACTTGAGTTCTCACAACCATTTGGAAAATAAGCACTTATCCCATTTCATACTTGTTAAAGTTGATTTGCACGCCAAAATGTATGGTTCCCGTGGAACAGGAGTGTACAACTTACTATTCTATCTAAAAAAAATGCAAAAGTTGAAATTTATGGGGATTAGGTTAATAATTTGTCTGTACATGAGAAAAATGCCATTAAAAGGTTAAAAAACCCCCAATATTTCACCTAAATAGAATATATGATTGGCCATGTATGAGGATTGACTTTCATGCCATAAAAATTTAAATACTAATTAAATAGCTACTTATAAGTTTCTAAAACAATTTTCTTAATAAGTGCAATATGCATATTTAGTTTTTGAAGTTGAAAATTTGTTTGGTTTCAATTTATTGAACTGAAGAAAAAAAATCAAATTTAAAGTTAATGACGAACTTGTGATGCAATGAAGCCAAGGTATGATCAAATTAAACAACTGACTTTTTGCTTTACCTATAGTATAATAAATGAATTTGAATAAATTCAAATTGGTGTACATTATATGCTATGTATTATACAATGGCATAAGTATACTACAAATTGATCATACAAATTTTCACACTTCAACCTTCCTTCTGAGAGGTACATGTCTGTGATTTATGCTACAATGCACACCATTTTACATTTTTAGTAAGTATATTTTTAATTAAGGTAATTTTTCATAAATAAAATGAAAATTAGAGTTCCTTGTTCTTGATGTAGTGTGTGCCACCTGATCTCTTTGATCGTTGTTCTAATTTCACCTTTTTATTCACCTCCTTTGTAAGATCAGTAATTTTTTATTCAGTATATATCAATCATTGAAAATTTTACTATTTTATTTTATTTTATTTTTTAATAATATCAGATATAGCACCAGTTTGTGAAGGTGCGGTTCAACATATAGCCTCTAAAAGATTTGAGATCGGTGGAATTGATCTGACAAATCTTCTTGCTCAGGAACTCAGGAAGACCAATCCACAAGTACAAATTGACATTAACGAGATTGAAAAATTAAAAGAACAATATGCATGTTGTGCAGAAGATCAATCATCATTTGATAGTACTCTAAATTCTTGTCAGAAAGAAAATCACGTTCTTCCAGATGGGCAGGTTTGCTGCTTTTAATTCTTTAATTTATGGCCACACCATTAATAAGATTTTACTAATGATGAAAAATCATTTGTAGTGGCGTTTATTTCTTGTAACTCAACTTTTAGACTAGTAGGGTTTATTTTTAGTAACTCAGCTTTTAAACTATATTGATTTGTAGATGGTGATAATGAATTCACATCATCTAATTTACAATAAGATTATGTATTGATTACTTTGATAGGTATATAAATAAAACAAATATATTTGATATAAGCTAGCAAGAGATAAAAAAGAAAATTTATTTGTAGCAATTTAAGTATTTGAAGTTGTTTTATTTTTTTAATTAATATTCTTAATTTTTTATTGATTATTATTGATTGGGGAAGAGGAAGATGATTGAGGTTGAGGAAGAGGAGGAATGGTAGAACTTGGACACAACTGAACATATGAGTAAGGGAGAAAGCTATTTATTATGATGATGCCTCTAATGCAGACCCTTGAGTGATGAGAGTGCTGAGGATTTTGATTAGTTATTTGTTTTATTCTTAGTTCTGTTGGAGTGTAGGAGTGGGACAAATCAACTTATTCTACTAAACTTATTTGATATTTTAAGTTGATTTGATATCTTTTGTTACTTTAATGTTTGTATTATATTTTTACTTTGTGCAATTTGTTATTTGATGTACGCACAAATGTACATTTATTATTTCTTAGTATGTCATAATGTTATATTATTTTTTTAATATGCTAATAAGTTAGGGCACTAACGTGCTACTTCTTATCAGTGATTTGGCTTTTTTTTTATTGTGAGGCTTACATCTCAACCCTTGAGGTTTGCCTCTCATCTCATAGATAAAAATGATCTCAATAGATAAAAAGCATCTCAATAGCTAATTGCGTAATTTCAAAAATTGTGAGAAACTAATATGTGGCTAGGATTGAATTTCCACACTCATTTTAACTTGACGACCAACAACTAAGAGCCACTTTCTGATGCTCAATGGGTGATCAACCATATGAGTCGATGCTTTCATGGGTTAGGTGCCAGTTTGAGCCCAAAATCTCTCACCTTTGAAGGAAATTGTCTATAACACATTAAGATGATAACGTTTTGAAACCTTGAGAAACATGTGATGTAAAGAGTTGAAACCTTTATGTTAAAAAACTGATAACCTGTGTGTCCATCAAGTGGATGAAAAGGACACTTTAGTCGAACAGTTTATAACCCTTATCTTTAATTGATCCATATTATAGCAACATGCTACTAGCATATCTTGTAGACAATGACCTTGGAAAATGGAAATGATTACGAACTTCTAGTGCATGACATGTACCACCAACATCATATGCCTATAAGAATGGAATGCAAATGATTCATCTCTTGCCACTGCTTCTTCATCCAATGGATAATCATCTCTCGAGACCAATGAACTGACAAATGCTAGGTGGCATCGACTGCCCGATGTCCCCATAGTTTATAGTAGGTGAGCAAGGATCTTAGCCTTTCTCCAGCCTAAAATCAATAGGGAGTGGAGTCATGCTTGGGATTGAAGGAACTTGATTTATAACATAACCCAAAAATCCTTATAAATATCTTGTATAGTATATTGGACAGTCAAATTAGGTCTCCATATGAATGCATCACATCTTTGAGGGGATTATGTACATAAATCTTAGTTGATAAAGGCTTAACGTCTCATTTTTAACATGAGGCCTAAGAAATTAGGTGAATACTAAGAAGGGATTTAGGCCCTTGAGTTCATTGATCACAATCTCTCTCTTTGTTCACTCGCTCACTCTACCTATCTTTGTCATATTCTCAAGCTCTCTTCTTGGTTTACCCTTGTCAAAGCGTCTCCCTTGCTAAGATTTTTTTGTAACCTGTAGGTGTTGCATTTATAGTTGTCAACAAGGATCATTTGGTTGCTTTTCAATAGAAAATATGTTTTAAAACGTGGTTCTTTTTTGTTTCACTCATATTGTGTAAAAATGAAATCCTTGCATCTGATGGATTTAAGAGGTTTGTGGAGTATAAAAAAAATGTTTATTTCTAACTATCTAAATAAACGATGAATCTATCAAATTTCATTGGATTTCAAAATGCATTTTTTAACTTCAAGCAAGCAAATCAATCCTTTAGGGAGTTCTCATGTTTTACCATCATTCATCAATGATT
Source organism: Dendrobium chrysotoxum (assembly GCA_019925795.1). Lineage (NCBI taxonomy): Eukaryota > Viridiplantae > Streptophyta > Magnoliopsida > Asparagales > Orchidaceae > Dendrobium > Dendrobium chrysotoxum. The sequence continues at coordinate 85,807,008 of CM034312.1, forward strand.
GACAAAGTTTTGCAATGAGTGCAAAGCTGGAAATCAAAATGAGGTAATTTGATATTATTATTATTATTATTATTATGATGTTATTTTTACCATACCATTCTTTATCTTATTATTCTCTCTCTCTCTCTAATATATATGTATATATCCTTGTGTGTGCTTGTATTTGAGGCTTTAAATAAACGAAATGATGGTCAATAAGGTTGAGGAATTTCTGAAATAGTAAAGTTTTGCTTTGTTTGAACCACCATTTCTTTCTTGGTAGTCTTATGCTGTATAATCATTAAATAAAGCTTGTTTGTAGGTTATAACGATTGAAAGGGAAGGTATATTGTTGGAGAAGCTCTATTTCAGCCATCAATCTTGGGTTTGGAGGAATATGGGATTGTTGAACAGTTGTTTCGTAGTATCACGACTGTTGCACCTGAGCTTCACCGACAACTTATTGACAACATTGTTCTATGTGGTGGTACTACATCTATGGCTGGTACATTCTTGTTTTTTGGTGCCTTTAATTTGCTGTTAGAGAATATATCCAGCTATTCATATTGTTACTTCACTTTTTTGCTTGGAACCCTATGCTCATTTTTAATTTTATTTACCAAAAGTGTCTTGAAGATATGAAATTTTAGTCATGTTTTTTTTTGCTTTTTTTGTTCTTGTTTGTTAGTCAATATTTTATATAATTTAATGTCCTTGTTCTCTATAGCAGTCGGTGATGATCTTTATGCTATTTAGAATTCAATGCATTTTCTTGAACCCGTCTATCATACTGACTTGGAATTGTTCTAGCCTTCATCAATGTCGTAAAAGTTCAAACGATCTTCATTTGTTAATTCAACACAACTTGAAAATCTTGGTCTAGAAGAAAAACTTTTGTGCGATGAATGGAAACATTGATCTTGGCTAATTTAGCATGTAATTCAATACACCAGTCGCCTTGTGCCTAGTTTGATAGATTCTCCAAATATATCGAGAAGTTTGGGTACACTCAATGTTAAGTTGATCAATATTTTATCAAGTGTCAACCTAAATTAAAAAAAAAAGGTGATTTTGATCATATACGTATATATTATTTATAAGTGACTTCGAGGAAGATCTAACCAGCTAAGAGAGTTTCTAAAAAGAGAATTTGAGGTAAAAGTCTTTGAAAATTTGAAATACTGTACTGGCATGGAAGCAGCATGATTAAAACAAAGTGTTGTTACTTCTGAAAGTGAGTGTATTCTTTATCTACTTCAAGGAGCATGAATGCTTGAATGTATGCTTGTAGATAGTCCAATGGCCCCAAGAAAAAAATTGGGATCATCATTAACAACAAGCCCGTTGATTTTAAGTTATGTTGAAGCTGAATACGTGGTAGTAACCCTTGGTAGTTGTGAAGGAATATAGTTAAAAATATTGTTAGAAATACTAAACAATCTAGTGAAAAATTCTCAAAAAGTGTAGCGCGTCAGCCATGTTACTAGAGTATCCCAAAAAAATGAAGTTTACCATAACATAACTAATCAAATTGAGTTAGATCGACATTTGATCTTAGAAAATTAAAAAAATAGACTAACCCAACTAAATTGTGCTCTTAAAAACTCTTAAACTGTTGATATCCTCACCAAGGTTTTATCCAAAATAAGTTTTGATATTCTAATCTCAAGCTGGGTATGATCAACATATAAATCCCAACTTGAGGAGAGTACAACAACAACAACATCATCAAGCCTTTATCCCACTATGTGGGGTCGGATACAAGAATCCTTTTTCTTCATTGTGTGATATTAAGAGTCAAATTCTCATTTAAATTTAATAAACAAATGTCATTTCTAATACTTTATAACCAATTCTTTTTTAGGTCTATCTCTGTCTTTCTTAACATAGGCAGGATCTAATTAACTGGGTCATCGGAAGGCCGCCCAATGCTTTATATGACCAGACCATCTAGATGACTCTCTAATTTTATTTGTCACCGGAAGTACTCCAACCTTTTCACGTACATACTCGTTTCACATTCTGTTTCTAAGTGTAAAGCCACTCACCCACCTGAGCATCTTGATATATCTACAACACTTAACTTAATTTTATGCTTATCTTTTTATGGCCAACATTCTGTTCCATAAAGCATTGAAGGTCTCACCACCATCTTATAAAACTTTCCCTGAAGTTTGAGGGATACTTTTTTATCACAAAAAATTGCTCGATGCATTCCTCCACTTCAATCATCCAATTTGAATTCTATTAATAATATCTCCATCTATTTCATCATCGTTTTGAACAATAGACCCAAGATATCTAAAATGTGCACTCTTTTTTAACAACTTGATGACCCAAAGTTACAATCTCACCACTAGATCTATTATCACTAAAATTATTGTTCATGTATTTAGTTTTGGATCTACTTAAACTAAAACCTTTAGACTCAAAGGTTGACGTCCATAATTCAAGTTTTTCTTCTACTCCCTCTCTAGTCTTATCAACAAGAAGAATATCATCAGCAAAAGTAGAGGGTTGCGTTAGATAGTTGACAAACAATGTAAAATTTGTCGAACAATTATAACATAAATCCCAACTTGAGGAGAGTACTACAACAACAACAACAAGCCTTTATCCCACTCATGGGGTAGGCTACATGAATCTTTTTTCTCCATTGCGTCCCATTAAGAGTCAAATTCTCATTTAAATCTAATAAAGAAAGGTCATTTCTAATATTTTCTAGTAAAGTCTTTTTAGGTCTAAGTGTTGAAATAAATTTTAATATCAACAATCCAACAATTCCTCGACAAAAACTTCATATTTACAACAAATTAAAAGTCTGCAGATAGCAATTTTGTATCTGCAATATGATAGGAAGTATTTGAGTTCGCAAGTAATCCTATCGGATTTACTTGAGTTCGCAAGCAACTCTAATGAGAAATTGGTAAAAAACAACGAGAATACACAAGATCGGAGATGAAACAACCAAGAAAACAATAGATTTTATTAAATACTCAAAGCAAAATAAGCTAGAAGAAAAGATACAATTGATCCTCTATTCGAGAGGAGGATCGTTCTCTCCCAATTCTCTAGATACTAGATCTAGAGCCCAAAACCCCAAAAGACTCCAAGAGATCCCAATACTCAAGCATGCCATGCCCTTCCCCTCTCCTCCCCATTTATAAATCTCCCTAACCCTAGCCGCCTCTCTCTACTTGCCTAAAATGTATTTAATTTAATTTTTAAATCCCATGGTGGTTCCTACCATAGGCGGCAACCCAAAAAAAGGCTGTGGGCCCCAAAGCTTAGGTGGCAAGGTCCAGGGGAGGCGGTTTGAACCGCCTCCTGTAGACAAAGGCCGGCCCCTGTGGGGCCGACTGGGCGGTCTCCTGCACCGATGTAACAATACCACCTTTCCAAAGAGCCACCTTGTCCTCAAGGTGGAAAGAAGGAAACTGATGTTTTAATCTCTCGTAAGGCTCCCAGGTTGCCTCGTAATCTGGCAGATCCTTCCATTTGATCAATACTTCTTTTCCTCTTCCTCCTCCCTGGCGTACCCCTTGTAACTCAAAGGGTTCTAATATCACTTCCAAGTCTTCTGTCAAAGTTACTGGTATCTCAGAACTGGTGGCCTTCTCCCCAATCGCCTTTTTAAGTTGTGAAACATGAAAGATGGGATGTATGTTTGCTGTGGCTGGCAACTTCAGTTTATATGCTACTTTTCCAATCCTTTCCAAAACTTCAAAGGTCCAAAATACCTTGGGGCCAGCTTTTCATTCCTCCTGCTGGCGATAGTCTTCTGTCGGTATGGTCGGAGCTTTAGAAACACCTTCTCCCCTACTTCGTACTGAATGTCCCTCTTGTGCTCATTAGCTTGTTTCTTCATAATTTGTTGGGCTCTCAACAGATGTCTTTTTAATTCTTCTAGCACCTTGTCCCTTTCCTGCAAGTATTCTTGTACTGACGATACTGGGGTGCTGTTATTCCCAAAATGCACCAAGTGAGGGGGATCCCTTCTATACTACACCTTGAATGGAGTCATTTGAGAGGCATAATGATATGAGGTGTTGTACCAGTATTCAGCTCATGATAACCACTTGGCCCACAGCCTGGGTGTTTCTTACACGAAGCACCTTAGATAGGTTTCTAAGCTCTTGTTGACCACTTCTGTTTGGCCATCCGTATGTGGGTGATAGACAGTACTCCTTTTCAGAACTGTACCCTGTAGTCTAAACATCTCCCTCCAAAAATGGCTGAGGAATACCTTATCCCTATCTGACACTATCGCTTCGGGTACGCCATGCAATCTAACTACTTCTCTGATGAAAGCTGCAGTTACTGTCACTGCGGTGTATGGGTGTCGGAGGGGCATAAAGTGAGCATATTTGCTTAATCTGTCTACCACCACCAGAATCACCGTGAATCCTTCTGAACGGGGTAGCCCATCTATGAAGTCCATGGACACTTCCTCCCATACTCTGTTTGGGAGTGTCAAGGGCTGTAGTAGTCCTCCGGGAGCCATTGCCATATATTTGTTCCTCTGGCACACGTCACACTTTGCCATCATTTCCTCCATATCCTTGTTGATCCCTTTCCAGTAAAGCTCAACTGTAAGTCTCCTGTAGGTCTTCTGTATTCCTGAATGACCTCCTACTACACTGTCGTGGAACTCCTGTAACAAGTGAGGGATATGGATGGAAGTTCGGGGTATCACAAACCTCCCTTGATGCAACAGCCTCTCCCCTTCAATGTAGTAACCCGGATGACTACTCTTATCCCTCAGCAAATCCTCCCTAATCTTTCTCAATTTTTCATTATGCATGCTTTCTTCCTTGATGGCCCCCTAGTCCACCATCAGGGGTATAGAAATGGTCATCTCCCGAAGCTCTCCCGCACACCTGGATAAGGCGTCGGCCGCCTTATTCTCCAATCCTGATCGGTACTGGATCTCAAAATCATATCCCAATAGTTTAGACAACAACCTCTGATGTTCCTCCGTCACCATCCTCAGCTCCAATAAGTATTTTAAGCTCCTTTGATCTGTCCTGACGAGTGTCGTCCCAGTAGGTATGGTCGCAACTTCTGGATAGCTAATACGATGGCCATCAATTCTCGTTCATATACAGACTTCAATCTAGCTCTAGCTGACAACACTTGACTGAAGTAGGTTATGGGTCTGTGATTCTGCATCAGCATTGCCCCCAACTCATATCCGGACGCATCTGTCTCTACTACAAAAATTTGACTGAAGTCTAGTAATGCCAACATGGGTACTGTGGTCATTGCCTTCTTAAGTTTCTCGAAAGCCTGGGTAGCCACCTCTCCTCACAAGAAGCTATCCTTCTTTAGCTGCTCGGTCAAAGGCAAGGCTATGCTGCTATACCCCTTCACAAACCTCCGATAGTAACCCGTTAATCCTAGGAAACCACTCAGCTCTCTCAAGTTCCTAGGTAGAGGCAGCTTCTGCATGGCTTCAATTTTGGCTGTATCGGCCGCCACCCCCTCTTGAGATACCATGTGTCCCAAGTACTCCACACTAGTTTGTGCGAAGTTGCATTTCTTCAGGTTGGCCTTGAGCTGATGCTCCTGTAGCACTCCAAAGACCACCTTTAAATGTTCTTGGTGCTCCTCTTCGGTTCTGCTATACACTAGTATGTCGTCAAAGAAAACTAGGACAAACCTCCATAGGTACGGCTTGAACACCTTGCTCATCAATGACTGGAAGGTAGCAGGGGTGTTTGTGAGCCCAAATGGCATCACCAAGAACTTGTAGTGCCCCTCGTGCGTCCTAAACGCTGTCTTCTGAATGTCCTCCTCTTTCATCCTGATTTGGTGGTAGCCCGACTTCAAGTCCATTTTAGAGAACACCAGCGCTCCATACAGCTCATCTAATAGTTCATCAATCACAGGAATGAGAAATTTATTTGGTACTGTCTCCTTATTCAATGCCCTGTAATCAACGCAAAATCTCCAGCTCCCATCCTTCTTCTTGACCAGTAGGACTGGACTAGAGAAGGGACTCACACTTGGTCTGATGATCCATGCTTCCAACATCTCCCTAATTAGCTTTTCAATTTCATCCTTCTGAATTTGGGGGTAGCGGTAGGGTCGTACACTAATCGGTGAAACCCCCTCTTTTAAAAGGATTGCATGCTCCTGCTCTCGGGGTGGTGGTAAGCCTTGAGGTGGCTGGAACACCTCGCTAAACTGTTGTATGATTGGTTGCACTGCAAGAGGAATGTCTCCCTTCTCTCCCACACTGACCCTCTCTAAGCACTGTAATTCCATCAAATATCCACCTCCCAGCCCCTGTATGGTTCTGATCATGGATTTGAGAGATACTCCTGCCCTAGACAACCCTGCATCGCCCTAGATCACCATTTTCTTTCCCCCCTCTACCAGTTCCATCCTCAGCGCTCCCCAATTTACCTTGGTCTCCCCCAATGTTTGCAACCATTTCATCCCTAGGATGACATCTATGCTCCCCAACTCCAAGGGAAGAAAATCCTCTCACCTATATTCCCTGAAGGGTCAATACAACTCCCCTATAAATTCCTCTACCCATCTCTACCTTTCCCGTGCCCATTATTACTCCGTAGCCTCCGGTATCCACTAATTTCACCCCTAGAAGATCAACAATCTGGGTGGAGATGAAATTGTGGGTTGCCCCACTATCTATCAACACGACCACCACTTTATCTGCTATCTCTCCCTTTACCTTCATAGTGTGATTTGGGGTGAATCCCACTATGGAGTTAGGGACACTTCTGCCACATCCAGATATAATTTTTCTTCTTCCTCCATTTCTAGCCCACTTCCACCTCCCTCTTAAGCTTCCTCGTCATCGCAGATGGTGAGAACCTGAAGAGTTCGGTCCTTACACCTATGCCCTGGCATGTACTTTTCATCATATCTAAAACATAACCCTTTTGCCTTTTTTTTTTTGTATTTCCTTCTCCGTCAGCCTTTTGAAACTTCCCCCATTCCCCCCTCCTCCAACTCTCTCCTTGGGTACTTCTTTTATGTTTCCTGGCGCTGCTCCTTTGGGGGCTAAGAAGGTGGTGGTCATCCTGTATGATCCCCCCCGAGTTGCTTCCTCTAGCTCCTCTTTCCAGTTGCTTCTGATCTTCCACCAACTGGGCTAGCTCCATGGCCTCCCTCAGGTCTCGTGGCCTCATTACCCGAAATGCTGCCCTTATCTCCGATTTGAGTCCTTTCATAAAGTTTCCTTCAAGTATTGTTTCAGAGAGCTGGTCCAGTCTGCTTGTCAAGTATTCGAATTTGTCGCGGTCCCTTCCTGTGTTAAGGCAAATAATTGCTCATAGAAATTTCCTCTCCTACCAGTTGGGAAATGTTCTAATAAGCATTCTTTGAACTCCCTCCAGCTCCTGATGGGTTGCCTTAGGTCACGCCATTGGTACTATGCCAGTGCTTTTCCTTCCAAACATAGTCCTGCTGCCGTTAGCTTTTCTTCCTCTATCAATCCGTTGACGGTAAAATATCGCTCCACCTTGTAGATCCACCCATGACCATCCTCGCCCTCAAAGATGGGCATCTTCAGCTTTCTCACCTTTGGGTCATCTCGAAATCCTCCATATCCTCCCATCCTGTGAAGAGGAGGTGCGCCCCAGTTGCCTCGATCTTCTCTCCGACGATCGTAGCCAAACCTGTTATCGAAATCCCCTCTTTGTCTTTCAATATCAGCTCCTCGGTGGTAGAAATCTTCTCTTCTTTCGGTAAAATCAGCAGCTATTCTTTCGAATCCGGTGCTCACCTCTTCCCTAGAAAGAGGTTCTAGAGGAGGTATTCCGTCTTCTACCTCCAAGATTTCTATCTTTGGATTTCCTCTTCCCCTCCATGTGTTAGGGTTCCCTCCCCTTCCTTGGCCGTCGAAAGTTTCCCTTGCTCCCGATGTCGCCGAGTTGGTCTTTACTTCCAGTAATTTCTTTAGCATCTTCCATTACGGCGAACCTTCCTTCCATCTTTTCATTTTTGGAAGAAATCTGATTTTGAAAATCAGAAAATCTTCCCTTCAAATCTGATTTGATTTGCCCGATTTCACCTTCCAAAACTTCCACCTTCCCGGCCATCTTCCTTCCTAAGAACCACAAGAAGATCTTCTTCCGGATGCGTTTTCACCGTTGAAATCTCAGAATTTTAGCCGCCGATGATCCCAAGACAATGCTCTGATACCAATTTAATAGGAAGTACTTGAGTTCGCAAGTAATCCTATCGAATTTTCTTGAGTTCACAAGCAACCATAATGAGAAATTGGTAAAAAACAGCGAGAATACACAAGATCGGAGATGAAACAACCAAGAAAATAATAGATTTTATTAAATACTCAAAGCAAAATAAGCTAGAAGAAAAGATACAATTGCGGATCATTCTCTCCCAATTCTCTAGATACTAGATCTAGAGCCCAAAACCCCAAAAGACTCCAAGAGATCCCAATACTCAAGCATGCCTTGCCCTTCCCCTCTCCTCCCTATTTATAAATCTTCCTAGCCCTAGCTACCTCTCTCTACTTGCCTAAAATATATTTAATTTAATTTTTAAATCCCATGGTTGGTCCTACCATAGGTGGCAACCCAAAAATAGGGCCGTGGGCCCCAAAGCTTAGGCGGCAAGACCCCTGTGGGGCCGGCTGGGCGGTCTCCTGCACCGACGTAACACAATACTTCAGCAATTTGTCGATTGTAACATTCCATTGATGTTTTGTTGTTAATTTGCATTCTAGAATTAAAGATTTGTTTCTTTTCTTAAAACTCATTTCTCCATCTATTTATGTATAAAATCTCATATTTTTCTTGCAAAAAAAAAAGACATAAAATCTTTCATTTTTTCTCCTCCTCTTCTCTTCTCTTCTTATTTTAAGTTTAAAGACAACACAAGTGCATGTAATTTCTAGCTATTAGGAAAATCCTTTTTAATGAAAATTTTCTCTTCTGCCCATCATGTGAAGGGTTTTGCTAAACGAAGTAAGCAAAACTTTTTTCTTGCCTGAACCTTAATAGGACCAAGTGACGAGAAATGATAAGCTTAGAGTATTAAGAAGAGTAAGAGAAACATGTGAGAATAACATATCAAACCATCTCGCTTTTGACATTATGAAGAAAAGGCAACTCGTGAAGATGACGGAAAGCACAGACAATATTTGTCCGAGTTCAAAAGCCCATCCATCAAAAGCGAATGGGTACAAAAGAAACCAAATACGTCGGATGAAAAAAGAATTAGTAACCATTGGAGAGGCATTGTAGACGATAGAAGCTGAAGAGGTTTGACAAATCAAGAAATATAAAAAAACAAGCTGTAGATGTTGACAGGGAACATAGAAATAATGGTAGAGAGGTGAGGTGAAGGAAGCGCATTAGCGAGCAGAGTGGAGAAGTAATCATGGAAATAGTCGAATAAGATTGAACTTTTAAAGTGATCTTGTTTCAACTAACCTTAACCTGGTTAAAGGAATTTCAAAATATTAAGGCCTCTATTTTCAAAGAAGTTTCAGTCTGATCTGTGATTCCCTTTTTGTCTTATCCATTCTACCTCAGCCTAAGGTTGTGATGAATGATTAAACTTCTAATACTCATTACATCTCTTGAATTTGTTCTACTTTTGTCAATAGTCTCTTAGGTTGGTACAAAGTACAAATCAATAGTCTCTTAGCTGCGTTATTTTGATTACTCATAGCAAACCTTCTTATTCAGGTTTTGAAGAACGTTTCCAGAGAGAGGCAGTTCTATGCTCCTCTTCAGTCCGGCCTTCTCTTGTTAAGGTGTTTTTTCCTAATATCTATAATCCTGCTTTATGGAAATTAACAGCACATAACTATTGAGTTGAAATGCCTTATCTATTCTATTTTCTCAGCCACCAGAATACATGCCTGAAAATTTGCCAAACAACTCAGCTTGGATGGGTGGTGCTATACTGGCTAAAGTTGTTTTTCCACAGAATCAGCACATCACAAAGGCAGAATATGATGAGACAGGACCATCAATTGTTCACCGAAAGTGCTTCTGAGAGATCGGGTCTACGGCTGAGTGGTCGACGGAACGCATTCCTCTCATCTCACCCGGACTCGAATTTCCTAACTATCTGATTTTTCCCTTCCTGTACTCTCTCTGTAGCCTAAAGTTTCAGAAAGATTTAAATTATTTAATGAGCTTGCTCACTGTAATGCTTAAGTGTAGATTAGTGAACAAGAGCCTGCTGATTATGCTCATAAGTAGCAAGGCATTTGTGAATTCATCATCTGATCCTGTCATCTGTATGCAGGTTTAGGAAAGTAAATTACTTTATTGAGTTCATTATACCTGCTGATTACGACCCATAATTTCTCAACGCTCTTTTGCCTTTGGATTAGCTCTATTTAGGCTTTGTTTGGGATGATTTTTTAACTGCTTTTTAAAACGGGTTTTTAGTAAAAAATTTATAGTTCCAAAAGTTTTTATATTGAAAGCTATTTTAGAAAGCAGTAAAAAAATTATCTCAAACGGAGTCTTAGGCAACTTTGAGATGATAAGCACTTTTAGAAGTGATTATTTTTTCGCTGAAATCTTCTGGCCTAATTTTTAATGTATTTAAATTATATTTTATGTTAATTATTTTAAATGAATTGGCTTGGGAAGATGCTAACTAATGAGAAGATTAAGGAATGGCTCATATTTGGTTCATCAGAGTTTGAATTGGCACAATAAAATGCCCAATAAACTAATGTAAGAACCCTTCATGTGCTTTGTGCCTATATGTGATAAGATGAAATTTTTTTAAAATCAAAATAATCAATAATTTAAATTACATCAACTGCCATCCATTTCTTTTCTATTACAATTTCTATATAGCTATCTAATTTTTGTAATTTTTAGCTTCTAATAAGGAATAAATTTTCTTAGCAAACTATGAGGAAAGTTTTATATGAAGATGAAATTTTGGGAGTTAATATAATATTAAAATAAATATAATTCATGAGTTTTAATACTCATTTAAATTTGCATTTATTTAAATAAAAAATTAAAGGCTAAAATTTTTCTCTTTATTTTTCCCTAAAGTAAAAAAACTTTTCTCTTGATAGCTAAGTGCTCTCACTTTCCTACCTGCATGGAGAACGTTAAGTAGTTGCTTTCAATTACTCGATGCTCCACAATAATAATAATAATAATATTCTTAATATATCATATAAAATTATCATGATCGGGTGCAAATCTTGAGACAAAATTAAGTTGAAAACTTTAAAAATTAAATCTGGGACTATTTGAACTCCGATTTCAGTAAACTTACTAAATGTCTCGGAAATACGAATCCAACGACATCAAATTGAACCCAATCCGAGCTCAAATGAATCCAATTCAAAGATCCAAAACACATTTGGAAGGTTCAAACCATAATTTGGATTGCCAAATAGTTTCAAAATGTGACATGCTTATTGTCAAATCGAGCGGCTCGACGAGACGAATCCAACGAGCCCAAGATCGTTAAATTTTAATATCATTAAGACATTCAAATGCCAAATAAACGGTCTACTCCCAATTTATCCTTGATTTTTCTTCGATTTACTGGCCATGCCACTCTTAGAAAACTATAAATAAATCCCTCATTTCTCATGGAAGGGGAATGAAGTAAGGAAGAGAAGGAAGAAGAAAAACTTGAGTTCTCTTGGCACCAAACTTCTCCTCGATCAACACCGGACTTCCACCCGGCCGTTGACTAACGCTAGATTTTTGCCCGGCCACCAACTAACGCCGGAATTCTGCCCGGCCACCGACTGATGCCAGATTTCTACCTGGCCACCGACTGATGCCGCATTTCTTCACGGCCACCAATTGAGGCCAGACTTCTGCCCGACCACTGACTGACATTGGCCTTACACTTGGCCACCGACTGACGTCGGACTTTTACTCGGCCGCTGATTGATGTCAGACTTCCACCCAGCTTCCAATTATTCTTGGACTTCCACCCGAAAAACGGTCCTTCCAACCTATGTCGCCAAATAATAGTCTTTGCGACCTCCTTCACCTGCCGACTACGGTCTTTCCGACCTCTATTGCCTGTCCGACAACGGCCCTTCCAACCTCCTTCGCTCGTTGACTACGGTCCTTCCGACCGCCGTCACCTGAATACGTTCTTTGTGACCTCCGTCGCCCGCCGACTATGGTCCTGCCGACCAAACTAACATATTAATATTGATTCGTCCCATTTCCATCATGTAATGCATTATATATGATGTATATTTGTTACATCAAGTCAAGACCTTCCCTCCAATGAAGGGCCTCATTTGTAATCAACTGCAAAAACTAATGGATTCATTCAAACTGGGCTAGGCCCCGTGATTTTTCCCTGTTTCAGGGGTTTCCACGTAAAAATTTTGGCGTCTCTTATAAATATTGGACCATCTCTTTTTATCTAATTGTGTACTGGATCTTACTATAAAGCTACATTAAACTTTATATTTCTCTACCGCTGTGAATATTCCAGGACGCAACATTCTTAATTTTTATTAATTATAATAATAATCAATTGGGTGAACGTACACAAATAATATATATGAAATTTTGTTATAAATGAAATTCTATGCAACTTTAGAGGGGATGATATTATGTCCTTTAATTTAATAATATTGGAATAAATATAATCCATAATTTTTAATTCTTCTTTAAAATTGCATTTATATTAATAAAAAAAAAATGAATCAAAGGCTAAAAGTTTTTGCATTGAGATGCAGAAGGAATGCATGCTTAATTGCTTTCTATTATTAAAATGCTTTACCAACCGCAAGGCTGCTTCTCGGTTCTGTCCATCCATCAAAATATCAAATGATGACCCCTAATTTGGTCGACCCGTTTGGTTGAATGAAAAAAATAAATGCAAAAATAATTTAGAATATAGTGTAAGAGAATGCAGTAATATTTGAATTTATTTAAAATAGTGTAAAATAAATATAAGCGATTATTATTATTATTTTTATTAGCTTCAAATAAAATAAATACAATATAAAGTTTAATAATATTAGTGGCTAGTGGCCACTGGTCGGAGGTCGATAGTGGTGGCGGTGCCAGCCACTGACATATCGTGAGCGATTGGTAAGATGACAGTGAAGGTCGACGTTGGTGATTGGCGGGCGACAACTGTGGCTGGCATCGATGGCGACTTGACGATAATAATGAAAGAAATTTAAAATCAACCAATCATAATAATTTTTAAAGACACTAAAATCAAATTAGAAATTGAATTTCAAATACTTCAAAATTTTAACTGCATTTCTTTTACTTAAAGATCAAATGCCAATATATTCAAAGTTCTATGTATTTGTCTATTTCAATCATACACATCTGGTATATAACTGGCATGGGGCTGGCAATTTACACAAGTCTTATAAGGAATTCCTCATAGAAGACATAAAATAATACTAATTATACATGGCTGGTCAAACGGTTATCTTCCTCTTCTTTCATGAAGAACATTATAATAACTGGCAGGCCGCAGGCGGCTTCAGTTCAGCTTTGATCAAATAACCAAGACGATAACGTAAATAGACTTCTTCCCTTTTGCATATATATGCTTACGCGTGAACTGCATCAGCCTGATTTTGATGACCAAAAGAAAGTTCAAAACTTTGGCGCATAACTGTCTCTTCAATCTGTATAAATTAGAGTGCAGCTCTTGCTTCTTCTTCATCTCTCTCTTTCTATACCAGAATCCTCCTCGAATATAGCTTTATATATAGCTTGATAGGAATTAAGCAAAGCAATGATGATGATGAGTTGGTGCAGGATTAATAATATTGCTGTGATGGTGCTTTTGATCATGGCTTACTGTAACATGAAATATTGCGAGGCTGAGCTTTCTCCAGATTTCTACAGCAACTCATGCCCCAAGGCTCTCTCTACCATAAAGAACGCAGTAAGCAAAGCCATCGCTAAGGAGCGCCGCATGGCTGGCTCTCTCATACGCCTCCATTTCCATGACTGCTTTGTTCAGGTCGTCATCCAATCTCTCTCTCTCTCTCTCTCTCTCTGTGATATATGGAAGCTTTCAAATACGATGAATATTTATAAACGTGCCTATATATATATATATACACAGGGCTGTGATGGGTCTATCTTGCTGGAGGACTCTGCAACTATAATCAGCGAGCAAAATGCTTTTCAGAACTTCAAATCTGTGAGAGGCTTCAATGTTGTGGATGATATCAAATCAGCTGTGGAGCAGGTTTGCCCTGGTGTTGTCTCTTGTGCTGATATTCTAGCTGTTGCTGCTCGAGATTCCTCCAAATATGTAAGTATCATGTGCAATGAATTAATTACGTAAAGTTTCATGTTGGTTGATGGTCTGTATATATGTTCTTACTAGTTGTAAATATTCATTAATTAGGTGGGAGGGCCGAGTTGGGCTGTGAAGCTTGGAAGGAGGGATTCAAAGAGTGCAAGCAAAGATTTGGCTGAGGCTAACCTGCCTATAGCTTTTGATGATCTGGATGCTCTACTCTCATCCTTCGCAAGGCAAGGTCTTAGTGTCGAGATATGGTTGCACTGTCAGGAGCTCACACAATAGGGATGGCTCAGTGTATTACATTCAGGAGTCGGATCTACAATGACACCAATGTTGATGCAGGCTTTGCTAGCACAAGAAGACGCTCTTGTCCACCTGTTACTGGCAATGGCGATGGCAACTTGGCTCCACTTGATCTAGTCACGCCCAACTCCTTCGACAATAACTACTTCAAGAACCTCTTGAGAAGGAAAGGTCTCCTTCACTCTGATCAAGCTCTATTTAATGGAGGCTCGTCAGCAACAGATGGTATTGTTTCAGGCTATGCTCGTAATCAGGCATCGTTTTACTCAGATTTTTCTGCAGCTATGGTGAAGATGGGAGATATCAGCCAACTTACGGGGTCTGATGGGGAGATTAGGAAAATTTGTGGTGCCATCAACTAGTTTATCATTTTGTTGATGTATTTATTTAATTTGTTGAATAAGTTGATATTTGTTGTGTGAGTTCACTATATATAGAAGTATATAAGTGATTCATTAATTCCTCAATTTTTGGTTTAATTTATAGGTCTATATATTGTATAATCTATCTTTGTAATAATGATTTCAATAAATTTTTTCATTGTATGTGTTTCATTACATCATCAACAACAATAACTTCAAGCCTTTATCCCACTATGTGAGATTGACTATATGAATCATTTTATTTCTCTCCATTGTGTTCTGTTGAGAGCTCGTCTAAATCTAATAAAGAAATGTATATAAATCCTTTTTCTCCTTCATTGGCCCACTTTCTCTCTCCTCTCTTTGATGAAATTCCCTCTCTTCCTCTTGATTAGTTTGAGGAGTAACACTAAGGAGGCTACAAATGTAACTTCCATGTACATGCAGCCTCCAACTTTTATAAAAAAGTTTAATAAGGGTTAATGCCATGAAATCTATGACATGTATACAATTAAAGTAATTTTCATGAGAATTATATACAAAGATTGTGATAAAATCATGCAAATTTGAGACAATCCTTAATGTTTAAAATAACTTTTTAATAAAAAAGTTTTTGAACAATAAATGTTTGTACTAAAATGCTGCTTTAGAAAGTAGTAATCACTATCGCCTGACTACAGTCTACGATATCCTAACCATTGTCACTCCATTACAGTCTTCTAATCATTGCCACCCAACTACAATAACATTCGCTGACTTAATCTCACTCAACATTAATAGCATTTACCAATGCTATCCACTGTAAAGCTTATGCATGTCATTAATACAAATTATTATTCTTGATGTTAGCACTACGATATATATTATTTTTCTTTTAATTTATGGTCTCTTGTCCACAAATGAGACCGATTCAAAAGATAACAAATGGTCTTTTGAACATACCAAAATGTCATGGGGCTCTTCCAACTTTTATTGTAGAATATATTATAATTATAATATTATATCAATATTGTTGAGTCCTAGAATATTTCACGGTGGTAGAAAAATATAAAGTTTAACGTCATAGCGTTGTACGAAGATCCAGCACACAATCAGATAAAAGAGAGAGGGTGTTGCGTTCGTACGGGACACCAGAGTTTCTACGTGAAAATCCTAAAAAGGGAAAAAACCACGGAGCCTAGCCCAATTTGAATGAATCTACCAATATTTGCAGTCGATAAACAAATGAGGCCCTTCCTTGAGAGAAGGCCTTGGCTTGATGTCACAAATATACATTATATAGAGCGCATTACACGATGGGAATTACAATAATTAACATATACATGTTTGTTTGGTCGACAAGACCATAGTTGATAGACGCGAAGGTCAGAAATACCGTAGTTGACAGGCGTTTGAGGTCAGAAAGACCGTAGTATGGTGACATAGGTCAGGAGGACTGTTGTTTGGCGACGGAGGTCGGAAGCACCGTAGTCGACGATGGAGGTCGGAAGGACCTTTTTCTGGCGACGAAGGTCAGAAGGACCGTAGTCGGCGATGAAGGTTGAAAGGACCATAGTCGGCAGGCAACGAAGGTCAGAAAGATCATAATATGACCATTGAGGTAAGAAGGACCGTAGGTGGCCGGGTGTAAGTCCAATGTCACTTGGTTGTCTGGCAAAAGTATGGACGTTAGATGGTGGTCTGGCAGAAGTCCGGGAGCCGGCGGTGGTCCAGAGGTGGTTTGGCAGAACTCTGACGTCGGTCAGTGGTCCGGCAGGACTCCAGACCGTGGTCGAGGAGGCAAGAGTGATCTTCGATCTCTCTCTTGATTCCTTACTTGGGGTCCCCCCTTTCATGAGAAAGAGGGGCTCTATTTATAAATTTTTGAGAGTGACATGACCTGTAAATAGATGGAAGATCATGGGTAAGTTGGCAGTGGTTTAGATGGACGACCGATGTTAAATCCCTTGATCGTGGACCGTTTATTGGGCATTTAAATGTCTTAATGATATCAGAATTTGGCGATCTTGGGCTCGTTGGATTCGTCTCGTCGAGCTGCTCGACCCAACTATAAGCATGTCACTTTTGGAAATCATTTGGTCATCCAATTGAACTTTACAAATGTGTTTCGATTTGATTATAAGCATGTTATGTTTGGAAACCATTTGGTAATCCGAATTATGGTTTTAACCTTCCAAATGTGCTATGAGTTTTTGATTTTGACCCATTTGTGCTCCGATTGAGTCGAATTTGGTATCGTTGGATTCATATTTTCGAGATGATCAGTTTGACTATAAGTTTGCTAAAATCAGAGTTGAGATGATTCCAAATTTAATTTTTGGAGTTTCTAACTTGATTTTGCCTCGAGATTCATGCACGATCAAGATGATTTTTCGATGATATATCAAATATATTCTCAATTATAGGAAAAGTCATCTTTTATAACCGATGATAAATACTAATAAAATTACTTCAATTAGGTCGGTCCCCATAATATTTTTTCTTTTTTTCACATTTTTCTCTTACAAACTTAGCTATCACTTATAAATTTATTTTATTTATATGAGTGCTAGATTTTTAATAGTATTTGATTCATAAAGAATTGTGGGTCCCAATTTTGAGAAAAATAATTTGTATATTAAAGGAATATATATTATATTGTGCTTACTTTATTTATTATTATGCTATAAAATCATTAATATTATATTTAAAGGTCATATTCAAGTAATATTTTATTCTTTCAAAATCTTAACATAAAATCACCTTTATAATTAATAAAAATAATTGCATCATACCATTTATTTATTTTATTAATTATATATTAAACATATTTAAATTTTGGATGAATAAAGCATATATGGGTTAGTTACTTTCTCCACATTCACAAAAAATCCTTCTAATGAATCTAATCAGTTCCTCCACTTTCTCCTTAACCCTAAAATTCTACACAGTCCTTCGCCCGCTCTCTCCTCCCTCTACCTTCCCTTCTCGAAGTTCTAGGGTTTCATCGCTTCCTCCTCCTCATCCTAGAATTATGAACACCTCCGCGGTGGCTCCAATGTCATCATCTTCTCCCAGCTCCGATGCTGAGAAAGAACCCGACGATCTTCTGGTCCAATACGTTGTTCTTCGGCGCGACCTAATCGACGAATGGCCGCTAGGGAGCACCATCACACAGGGCTGCCACACTGCCGTTGTTGCCATCTGGAACCACTACGACCGCATCGACACCACCGCGCACCTATCTGATTTTTGTAATTTTTAGTTACTAATAAGGAATAGATTTTCTTAGCAAATTATGAGGAAAGTTTTATATAAAGATGATATTTTGGGCATTAATATAATATTAAAATAAATATATAGCTAAAAATTTTCTCTCTTTATTCCCCCCCCCCCAAAAAAAAACAAAACAAAATTCTTTTGATAGCTAAGTGCTCTCACTTTCCCGTCTGCGTGGAGAACGTTAAGTAGTTGCTTTCAATTACGGAATGCTCCATAATAATAATAATAATAATAATAATAATAATAATGATAATAATTGATATATCATAAAAAAATTATTTTGATCGGGCACGAATCTCGAGGGAAAATCCAACTTTTGAAATTAAATCTGGGACCATCCGAACTCTGATTTCAGCAAACTTATAGTCGAATTGAACGTCTCGAAAATGCAAACACAACGACGCCAAATTCGACTCAATTAAAGCCCAAATGGGTCTAAATCTAAGACCCGAAGCACATTTGGAAGATTCAAACTATAAATTGGATGATCAAACAGTTTCCAAACATGATATGCTTTTAGTCGAATCGAGTTGCTTGACGAGACAAATCCATTAAGCCTACGATCGTCGAATTCTGGCATCACTAAGGCACTCAAATACTTGATAAAAGGTCCATGATTAAAGAAATCGACATCGACAGTCCATTCAAAACACTCCCAACTTGCCCATGATCTCCTCCCTAATTACTGACCATGCCACTCCCAGTAAAAAATTATAAATAGCCCCTCATTCTTTAGATGATAGGGGACCAAGCAAGGAAGGAGGAAGTAGGGGAGTAAGAAAGATAAGGAAGAGAGAGAAACTAGAGTTCTCTTGCCACAGACTCCTCCTCAACTATAGTCGGACTACCAACCGTGGTCGGATTGATGTCGAATTTCTTCCCGATCACCGACTGACCCTGCACTTCCGCCCGGCCATCTACTGTCGCTTGAATTACTCCCGACCAATGATTATTGTCGAACTCACTTCCTACAACTGAAGCTAGGCAACAGTCTTTCTGACCATTATTGTCGGCCGACTATGTTCCTTCCGACCTCTGTCGCTAGACAACGATCTTTCTGATCACTGTTGCCCACCGACTACGGTCCTTCCGACCTCCATCACCATACAACGGTCTTTCTGACCACTGTCGCTCGCCGACTATGGTCATTCCAACATCTGTCCCCAATCTATAGTCCTTCCGACCTCCATCGCCAAACAATAATTTCTGACCACTATTGTCTGCCGACTATGGTCCTTTCGACCTCCGTCGCCAGACTACAGTCCTTCCAACCTCCGTTGTTAGACAATAGTGTTGACCCCTACAACTCAAATTATGTGTGAAAAGGACAAAAATGACGAATAAAGCAGTGCACGGGTTGGCGCGAAGCATCACTTAAAGGGTCAAATGACCTCCGAATGCTGAAAGGATAGTGGCATTGCGATCAAAACATTGAATTCTACTAGGTCGAGGCCCCTTGCAGTCCAACCGGATGAGATCGATCAAAAGAGACGACCGACACCCAAAATTAAAGCGCGGTGCTCATCAAACGACGTCAAATCGACAAACAGACTTCGTCATTATGTCCGAAACATCCCAAATACTTACGAATACCTAAGGATAACATTCAATTTGATTAGATCAAAGAAGTGTGAGGAGGTCGGCACGTAACTTGAGGCAATTTCAATGTAATGCAAGGACACGTATATCAAGGAAATTAGCCTCTACGGAGGCGACATGATGTCCGATCAGGAAACAGACTGCGCCGCTTCGTCCGGAATGCAATAAGAGCTATCTCGCACAACGTTTCTCTTTTAGCTAACATTAAACAAACCCACTCATATGGATGTCCTCCTTTACTATTATTATTTTCTTTTCTTTTTAATTCTTTTTTTTGTCTTGTACTTTTTTTTCTTTTTTTTATTTATTTACTTTACTTTTCTCTTTTGTCCTTATCCTTTTACTTCATTTCATCTCTACTGGAGATTTCTAGTAATAAGTTAGCATTAACATTATTTCTATAAGAATGATAAGTGTGAATGCATCATCCAATTTTCTGCTTATGGTAATGGCTATCATTATTTAATGAAATTAGTTAGTGTTACTTATTATACTTGATTGTGTTACTATTATTGCTATACAAGCATATGTAAAAAATAATAATAACAAAATATAGTGAGATTTCTCTGCTCTTGTTTGCACTATAGTCAATTTAATTAACTTATTAACTATTTTAACTACAGTTAAATTAGTTAATTTTTATTAACTATTTGCACTATAGGGATTTAGTTAATTTTATTAACTATTTAAACTATAGTTAATTTAGTTAACTTATTAACTATTTAAACCACAATTAAATTAGTTAATTTTATAAATGGTTTGGGCTATAGAGATTTAGTTAATTTTTATTAGCTATTTAAACTATAGTTAATTTAGTTAATTTTCCTAACTATTTGAACTATAACTGAGTTAATATCATTAGTCATTTATGCATTTTTGCGATATGTTCATGTTGGATATTTCTCTTTCAACGTCGTCGAAGGTATAACTCCTTTGAACTTTAAACTCGAGAGTCCATTTTCAGAGTTTGTGGCGCATCAAAAAACCGCCTATACACGCCTTGATTACGCGTGGTGGGATGGGAACCCGGTGCGGCGCCTACGACGAGGCAGGTAATCACTTTAAGCCCCATTTCGGCGTTTGCGGCGTATCGAAAATCCTCATATACACGCCTTTATTACGCGTGGTGGGATGCAAACCTGGTGTGACGCTTATAGCAAGACGGGGTTATCTATAAGTACCGTCGAGCGGGGGGAAAGCAAATTATCTTTTTAAAGATGTACATTCGAAGACCCCATACACGCCTTTATTACGCGTGGTGGGAATGAAGAACACAACCGCGGTGTCTAAGGACACCTACCATACATGCCTTTATTACACGTTGTGGGAAGGCTAGTCTCCTAAAATTTCTCCTAAACAGGAGAGACGCGGGAAGGTTGCTGAAATTTTGTGTGAAAAAGACAAGGACTTGAACTCAAAAAGGACAGCAGGGGACTTATGAACTTGAACTCAAACTTTATTTGAACATTGATTTGAACATCAAGCAAATTAAATTCAAGTAATTTAAAACTTAAAATGGATTTGGATTTGAACCTATTTGAATTATAAAGGACTATACATGGACTTAAATGAAATATATATATATATATATATATATATATATATATATATATATATATATATATATATAACCAAGTTTATAACAATGGAGAACTTGAACTAAGCATAGAGAAACATGGTATAATGCTTTGAATGAAATCATGATTGGTGAACTAAGAGGTCCAAATTAAGTGCAAGAAAATACATGTTTCAGCTCTCTGAACATTGCATGTTGTTAAAAAATTTCTCTATCCTCAGCAACCAGTTTTCTACAGCTTGAGGTCCTACAGCTCCTTTGAACAATGGAGGCTTCAGCTTATAAAATGTTTGCAAATGCTTATCTCCCTCTTCTTCTTTGCTCCCAACTGACTTACTCTGTGCATCCCCCATTACTTGTGTTATAATAATAGCCAACTGCATCATACTTTATGATGGTACTGGAGCTGTACTGTATTGCTCATTTGGTACATTTGACTCTAGATGATTCATTTAACTTTTCACTTGCACAGTTTAGTATGATCTGAATAATACACACATGCAATTATATATGTAAAATAATGCACCTTATACTACCCATTCTACCCACTCTCAATCAAATTCAGCTCAATTATGTTTTATTGATTGTAATGCATTGAAAATGAATATAGATATATGTTAAAAATTAATGTTATAGTACTGTGATACTATTGTGTGTGTGAAAGACAAGTAAAGACTTGTTGACCCATTGGTTGGAGACTGATTGACCTGTATAAGATGGTGGGCCGACGGACTTTCCTTTAAATACTGTGGTTTGGTGTTATCCTCTACTGATTCACGTGATACTGATTGAGAGTTATAAGGAGATGATTATAGTGCCTACGGGCAAAGAGTGACGACTCTGTTTACTGAGCCAACAGTTTACTGATACAATACTGAAAATACCGTGATAGCCAGGTCTTCCTACTTATTTAGTGTGACTATTGAAATGCATGTTTTGAAGCATTTTTCTTATTATTGTATGGATTTATAAGTAAGATACGAATTTACTGTTATTACATTATTTTATTGCTCTTACCACTGGATTATTACTGTTACTGATATAGATACTGATACTATTAATTCACTGTACTGATACTGAACACGTGATATATAAGATTTATTGAGCATGTGATTGAGATATTAAGCTTTAGATTAAGATACTGATTTAAATGCTGCTATATAATAACTGGATAGCATGTAAACACTCATATATGATTTTGCTACATTTATTTAATTTTAACTGTCTTTACTGATATTTTGATTTGATATTTTATTCGATTTCTTTATTGATTGGTATTACGGATACGACGATTTCTTTATAAATTTGACACTTGTACTGGTTTATCTATTTTACTGACTTTTGTACCTTAGTGTTTTACTATTTATATATTATACTACTGTTGCATGTGAATTTTACTATTTCTATACTAATTCAATGATCATATGAATGTAACTTCTATAATTTGACTGTTGATATGCATATTACTCCTTTTTCGTGCTTTGATTTCAGTTATATATTTTGGTGACCTGCTGGGCTTTTTAAGCTCATTATATGTGGTTAAATGATTTCAGATCAGGGCAAAGAAACATGAGTGTGAGGCTGGTCAAGATTCTTCAGGTTTTGTTTCCTTTTGTTTTAGCCGCTCTTTTGTACTCAGGACAAATTCAATGATCATAAGAATGTAACTTCTATGATTTGATTATTGACATGCATATCACTCCTTTTCCGTACTTTGATTTCAGTTATAGGTTTTGGTGACCTGTTGGGATTTTTAAGCTCATTATATATGGTTAAATGATTTCAGGTCAGGGCAAGGGAACAGGAGTGTGAGGCTGGTCAAGATTCTTCAGGTTCTATTTCCTTTTATTTTAGCCACTCTTCTATACTCAGGACAAAATATATATCTGATTTGATTGTGTAGATCCTGAGTAATGTTTATAATTTTTGAGAATGAATATAGATGTGCACATTAATGTTATAAATTATAGAATATGTTGTACTGTTTATTACTAATATATGATATTAGATAGCTCTGGTTGTTGTTTATTAAAAGAATAAAAGAATA
Source organism: Dendrobium chrysotoxum (assembly GCA_019925795.1). Lineage (NCBI taxonomy): Eukaryota > Viridiplantae > Streptophyta > Magnoliopsida > Asparagales > Orchidaceae > Dendrobium > Dendrobium chrysotoxum. The sequence goes on from CM034312.1 coordinate 85,830,382, forward strand.
ATTCTTCCAATTTAGATCATAGGGCATCACATGCCAAACTTATGATAAATAAAGAACATGCGATTATCATCTCAATTGAAATGGAGATGTCGATGAACAAAAAAAAAGAGAAAATGGTGAAAGGGTATGGCTTGGTTACTAAGCCATCATATGAGAATTTTGGAGCATTATAGTTGGTTTGCAACATAAGGCATAACTCACTCCTAAATAGCAATTGATTGAACCAAAATAAGGCATGCCATGAATACAAGCAATGTACCTCTATCATGCTCTTAAGTGATTGAAGCTGATTGGTGCCGAGCAATCGACACAAGATGCATAGTGAAATTATCATCCAAACATAAATTCCTTACGAACTACAAGCTGTGTTCGAAGATAATGAAGAGTGTGTGATCTTTAGCATGATTCACTCACAAATGATAGTGAAGGTTCATGCAAATTGTTTGGCTTGAACAATCTACAAGGAGCATGAATAATTGTGACAATTCATATACAAGCATATGATAAGGACTTGTGGATTTCAACATAATTTGCTTAAAATGATTGCAATAAATGTAATATATTTGCAAGCAAAGACTAAATGAAACATACGAAGATATACATATGATCAATAATAAAGGGACTCATGATAAATCGAGAACAAATAAAAAAGTTGTTGCAAATCATACAGAAATAATAACGATCAGTTGGAAGAGATAGTTGTCCAATAGCTGAACACATTGAAGGAAACTATGAGGAATCTGATTGGCATTAGTTAGCTCGTAGCTACTGATGACTAGTTCATGACTAAAGAAGGCTAGTATGCTAACAAGTTCAGCCACCCGCTCGTAGTCAGTGATGATAAAAGCATGCAATAAAAGTAGTCTTTCTCCAGCATGGATGCAGCAATTTATCTGTAATTAAAGGCGAAGGATACATAGAAAATGCAAATACGTATGAACTCTTACAGGAGATCCACAATATGCACCACATGTTATTTGTGTACAAATACAAAAGGAACTACAATGAACACAAGCTCCTACAAATCATCGTAGGAGACTCGTCATATTCACCAAACACCCTCTAGGAGCAAAATTCAAGAGGATTACAGCAAAATGCAAGCTCCTACGGACCGCTATGGAAGACTCATCATATAGACTATATGTTATCTACGAGCAGAATTCCAAAAGACCAAATCAAAAGCAAGCTTCTATGAGTCACTGTGGGAAACTCACTTCGCATATAACAGGTTATATATGAGGAAGTAAAAGAGAATTACAATGCATGCAGTTACCTACGAGTAAAGCAGAAGATTCGTTAGTGTACTGCAATTTACCTGCGTAAATCATACAAGTAGTACACGACAATCTACCTATATAAGGAAGCAAACAATTCAATCCCAAAGCTGCTGCAAAATTCCATCAGATCTGCAACACTCGTACAAGTAGATAGAAGGCATCTACGAGCTTCTAAATCGAATGCTGCATTCAAATGAAAGTTTCTCGCGCAACTGATCAACTGAAATATTTTAAAGACCCCTGCACATACACTGTAATTTGTATGCACATTGGTACACAAAAATATACGTATAACTATAAATCCGTATGGGCCCCGACGAGCGTGTTATTAGTACACATGTGACGTTCAGGGATATTGCGCTGGTTAATAAGTGAATTCAAGTTCAAATTCGATACTTCTATGCAGGTAGGTAGGAGTCAACATGACTCGAACCATTAAATAAATATGCGATCACAAGGTCCACCATGATATTTATTTTATACATTCATATTAGACCTTCAAGGCCTATAATCAAGAGAATTCACTTACAAAGGCATAAAGCCTACGAAACTTGATCCTCTATCGACAGCCCGATAGAGTCGACAAGGTTCAACCCATAAATAAAAATGATCCCTTTTCACCCCGATGATGACCGTGTTGAATGCTGATCTCAACCGGAGGGGTTAATTTCAAATATTTCAAAATGCCATCCCAAAAGCCCATAAAAATTCAAAAAAAATATTAAAAATTGAAATAATCCATCAAATCACTTAAAACAAAATCCATCCACTCTCCGCAATAGTTTGCCGAAGTAGACAAGTTAAAAACTACTTCAGCTCACATAGAGCTAGTGCCTAGTCAAAAATGTCACTAGGATCTATTCTAAAATAATCTCCTACCAGTAAGGACGTGGTACGTGTCCTCTAACTAACAGTTTCACCGCCAAATAGCACTACATATAAATGGTTATGACCTGGGGTTCTCTGAACCGAGTGGTTTTGCCGCCAAATGGCACCACGAGATATTGGTTATGGCCAGAGCTAATACGTTCCTTAGTGGCATCAAATCCTTGATATATGAATCAATATGATATGATCAATAGTGCACAAAGCCTTTGTTAACTAAGGTGGATTCAAATTTATCCCCTTAGTCAAACATTCCCCCAGGTCTAGAAGGTACCCTTGGACGAAGCAACTCATGGCTGTCGACAAGGATCCTTCTGTCAGGTTGGGTCGACTATCTTCTTTGACCAAGTAGACCAGGGACCACGATGGTCCGGGACGACGGAATCATGGGATCTTGATCGGGTCCATCATCCATTTCCCCACCATCCGCTTTAAGTGCAAGATGGTAAAATTTTAATTTTTAAATATCAAATTTTCTAATATCAACCTACCTGCTACTATATGCCAGATACCATGTATTTCTACGTATCTGATTGACGACTAGCCTTAATCGAAAGTTCTCTCTCGTTATCCGGAGGGGTAATTAACTATAGGGACTTGCGCCTATAGGAAACCATAACTCAGATCATAAAGTCCTCGCAAAGTGAGGGTAAAATCTCTGGGTAGTGTCTTATCTACAAATTCATCTGCCTTCTAAAATTTACCCCAGAACTTAATTCGTTAAAACTCCCCCCAAAAAAGCAAACGGATGGAGGCCAGGGCCGAATTTTCAGAGCCCAAAAATAGTCTTTCTAATCACTATCGCCCGCGGACTATAGTTTTTCCTAACCTCAGTGCCATACAATGGCATTTCTAACAACTGTTGCCAGCCGACTACGGTCCTTCCTATCTCCGTCGCCAGACTATGCTCCTTCAGATCTCCGTCGTCAGCAACAGTTTTTCTGACCACTGTCTCCCACTGACTACGGTTCTTCTGACCTCCATCGCCAAACTACAGTCCTTTCGACCTTCATCGCCGGACAACTGTCTTTCTGACCACTGTCGCTTGTCGACTGCGATCCTTCCGACCTCCGTTGCTAGATTACGGTCCTTCTGACCTCCGTCACCATACAACATTCTTTCTGACCATTGTCGCCCACCGACTACGGTCCTTCCGACCTTCGTTGCCAGACTATGGTCTTTCCAACCTACGTCATCCACCAACTACGGTCCGTTCGATCACCATCACCCGACTACGATCTTTCCAACCTTCGCCACCCGCCGACTACGATCCTTTGGACCACCTTCACCCGACTACGGTCTTTCCGGCCTCTGTCGCCCGCCAACTATGGTCCTGCCGACCAAACAAACTTGTCAATATTGATTCTTTTAATTCCCACCATGCAATACACTCTATATGATCTATATTTACTACATCAAGCCAAGGCCTTTCCCCCAAGGAATGATCTCATTTGTAATCGACTACAAATATTAGTGGATTCATTCAAACTGGGTCGGGCCCCGTGGTTTTCCCCCCTTTTTAGGGGTTTTCATGTAAAAACTCTGGTGTCTCTTATGAACGCTCCACCATCTCTTTTATCTGGTTCTGTGTTGGATCTTCGTACAAAGCTATGACATTAAACTTCTATCGCCACGAATATTCCAGAACGTAGTAATAATAATAATAATAATAATAATAATAATAATAATAATAATAATAATAATAATAATAATAATCTTCTGAATTTTTATTAATTATAACAATAATCAATTGGGTGAACGTGCACAAAAATATATATATGAAATTTTGTTATAAATGAAACTCTATGTAACTTTAGAGGGGATGATATTATGTCCTTCAGTTTAATAATATTGGAGTAAATATAATCCATAATTTTTTAATTCTTCTTTAAATTTGCATTTATATTAATAAAAAAAAATGAATCAAAGGCTAAAAGTTTTTGCATTGAGATGCAGAAGAAATGCATGCTTAATTGCTTTCTATTATTATAATGCTCTACCAACCGCAAGGCTGCTTCTCAGTTCTGTCCATCCATCAAAATATCAAATGATGGGCGACCCGTTTGGTTGAATGAAAAAAAAAATAATGAAAAAATAATATAGAATATATATCTTTTTTATAAAAATAATATAGAATATAGCGTAAAAGAATGCAGTAACATTTGAATTTATTTAATAGAATGTAAAATAAATATAGGTGATTATTATTATTATTATTATTATTGACTTCAAATAAAATGAATATAATATAAAGTTCAATAATATTAGTACCAGTGGTTGGTGGTTTGAGGCCGATAGCGGTAGCCGTCACTGGCCTATCGTGGGCAATGGATAGAATGGCAGTGAAGGTCGATGTTGGTGATTGGCAGGCGACGACTCTGGCCAGCTTCAATGGTAGCTTGCTGACGATAATGATAGAAATTTAAAATCAACCAATCCTAACAATTTTTAAATACACTAAAATTTTAGCCTGCATTTCTTTTACTTACGATTAAATGTCAATATATTCAAAATTTATGTATTTTACTGCAACCCAAATAGCCATTCCCCTTTAATGAGATATATATATATATAGAATCAAATTTTGAAATATATTTTCTTAAAATTTTTTAATAACCATTTTTATTAATTAATAAAATCAAAGTAAGATACAGAGGCTTCAGCTATTTCATGCATACATACCTGGTATTAACTGGCATGGCCGCATGGGGCTGCCAATTTACACAAGTCTTCTAAGGAATTCCTCATAGCTAGAAAACATAAAATAATACAAATTATTCATGGCTGGTCAGCTCTTCGTTCATGAAGAACATTATAATAACTGGCAGGCCGCAGGCGGCTTCAGTTCAGCTTTGATCAAATAACCAAGACGATAACGTAAATAGACTTCTTCCCTTTTGCATATATATGCATACGCGTGAAGTGCATCAGCCTGATTTTGATGACCAAAAGAAAGTTCAAAACTTTGGCGCATAACTGTCTCTTCAATCTGTATAAATTAGAGTGCAGCTCTTGCTTCTTCTTCATCTCTCTCTTTCTATACAAGAAATCCTCCTCGAATATAGCTTTATATATAGCTTGATAGGAATTAAGCAAAGCAATGATGATGATGAGTTGGTGCAGGATTAATAATATTGCTGTGATGGTGCTTTTGATCATGGCTTACTGTAACATGAAATATTGCGAGGCTGAGCTTTCTCCAGATTTCTACAGCAACTCATGCCCCAAGGCTCTCTCTACCATAAAGAACGCAGTAAGCAAAGCCATCGCTAAGGAGCGCCGCATGGCTGGCTCTCTCATACGCCTCCATTTCCATGACTGCTTTGTTCAGGTCGTTATCCAATCTCTCTCTCTCTCTCTCTCTCTCTCTCTCTCTCTGATATATGGAAGCTTTCAAATACGATGAATAAATATAAACGTGCCTATCTATATATACAGGGCTGTGATGGGTCTATCTTGCTGGAGGACTCTGCAACTATAATCAGCGAGCAAAATGCTTTTCAGAACTTCAAATCTGTGAGAGGCTTCAATGTTGTGGATGATATCAAATCAGCTGTGGAGCGGGTTTGCCCTGGTGTTGTCTCTTGTGCTGATATTCTAGCTGTTGCCGCTCGAGATTCCTCCAAATATGTAAGTATCATGTGCCATTAACTAATGAATTAATTAATTACAGTTTGATGTTTGTTAATGGTTTGTATGTTCTTACTAGCTAGTTGTAAATGTTCATTAATTAGGTGGGAGGGCCGAGTTGGACTGTGAAGCTTGGAAGGAGGGATTCAAAGAGTGCAAGCAAAGATTTGGCTGAGGCTAACCTGCCTATAGCTTTTGATGATCTGGATGCTCTACTCTCATCCTTCGCAAGGCAAGGTCTTAGTGCTCGTGATATGGTTGCACTGTCAGGAGCTCACACAATAGGGATGGCTCAGTGTATTACATTCAGGAGTCGGATCTACAATGACACCAATGTTGATGCAGGCTTTGCTAGCACAAGAAGACGCTCTTGTCCACCTGTTACTGGCAATGGCGATGGCAACTTGGCTCCACTTGATCTAGTCACGCCCAACTCCTTCGACAATAACTACTTCAAGAACCTCTTGAGAAGGAAAGGTCTCCTTCACTCTGATCAAGCTCTATTTAATGGAGGCTCGTCAGCAACAGATGGTATTGTTTCAGGCTATGCTCGTAATCAGGCATCGTTTTACTCAGATTTTTCTGCAGCTATGGTGAAGATGGGAGATATCAGCCCACTTACGGGGTCTGATGGGGAGATTAGGAAAATTTGTGGTGCCATCAACTAGTTTATCATTTTGTTGATGTATTTATTTAATTTGTTGAATAAGTTGATATTTGTTGTGTGAGTTCACTATACATAAAAGTATATGAGTGATAAATTAATTCCTCAACTATTGGTTTATAGGTTTATATATTGTATAATCTATTTTTGTAATAATGATTTCAATAAATTTTTTCGTTGTATGTGTTTCTTTACATCAATAACAATAACAACTTCAAGCTTTTATCCCACTATGTGAGATTGGCTATATGAATCATTTCTCTCCATTGTGTTATGTTAAGAGTCAAATTCTCGTTTATAATTAAAGTAATTTTCATGAGAATTATATACAAAGATTGTGATAAAATCATGCAAAATTTCTATGAATTATGATAATAAGCTCATAAAATAAGCTTCTTTACTAATTAACACTTCATTTGAGACAACTTCCTTAAAACAACTTTTTAATAAAAGAAAATTTGAACAATAAATTTTTGTACTAAAAAGTTGTTTTAGAAAGCAATAAAAAAACTACTCCAAACAAAACCCAATTAACGCAACGTTACGTTTTTGTGATTAGAATAATTTTATGTAAGAATTGTGGAAAAGATTATCCATTTAGACCAACTAATGTCTTTCAATCTTCATTAATTTCTTTTATTTTAACATCCTTGTAGACTTGTAGTGCATCACCCAAGGTATATATGGTCCCCTATCATCGTCGTTCGACTATGAACTTGTAATCGCTGTCGTCTGACTACGATCTATGATCTCCTAACTATTGTCACTCCATTACAATCTTCTGATTATGGCAAATTTTTAAGAAGCAGCAGCAAATATCCGGAATTTAGCATTAGAAGCGTAATCAGCTAAAAATTTAAGAAGCAGCAAACCAGCCAAAGGGTTAGGCGTATTCATCAAAATACGCGCATTCCAAAGAATGCGCCAAAGTATTAGGCGCATTCTTAAGAATGCGCCAGATTGCTCGGCGCATTCTTAAGAATGCGCCAGATTGGTACGCGCATTCCAAAGAATGCGCCAAAATAGTCGGCGCATTCTTAAGTATGCGCCAGATTGAATTCAACAATAGCTTAATTCAAATTTTAGATTTATTGAACTGAATTCAACAATAGCTCTAAGAAATAGTACAAAATATAACCCAAAGTGTGAAGTTTTTATTAATTAATAGTACAAAATATAACCCAAAGTTTGTATTTAATATTTCATAGTAATAATAATATTCATATTTAAATATAAAAAATAATTTTCATATTTATAAGTTTTTTTTAATATTTAAATAAAATAATTTAAAAGTTTTGGTTAACATTTATTATAATTTAAACTAATATTCATATTTATAACTTATGTATAAATTATTTAAATATATTTTAAAACAAAAGTGTGAAGTTTCTATTAATTAGATTTGGTATAATTATAAAATTTGTATTTAATATTTAAATAATAATTAGCATTAATATTAAAGAAAAGAGCAAGTACGATATCGTTAGGGATTAAATTGTATTAAAAAAAAATTTCTTATGTATTGTTTGTATTCAATGTTTCATAGTACTAATAATATTCATATTTAAATATAAAAAGTAAATTTCATATTTATAACTTATTTTTAATATTTAAATTAAATAATTTTAAACTTTTGCGTAACATTTATTATAATTTATACTAATATTCATATTTATAACTTATTTATAATTTATTTAAATATATTTTAAAACAAAAGTATAAAGTTTCTATTAATTAGATTTGGTATTATTATTAAATTTTGATTTAATATTTAAATAATAATTAGCATTAATATTAGAAGAAACAACAAGTTCGATAGCCATTATAAATTACTGATAATGATAGTAAGAAATAGTTGAGAACATAAATGAAATATTAAGAAAGAAAACTCAAATATTTTGAGAATAGTTACACCGTCGAAAGACCAAATAGATTTCAGACATAGGTAACGTACAACAAATAAGATTACATTAAAATCATACATCTACCGATTACGGGGGGTAGACCCACTCCAGGGAGTATATCTATAAGGCGTGTTTCGTCGACGGCGTTGAGAACTGGATGCACGTTCTCTTCGATCTCCCCTTTCCTCGGTGGTGGTATCGAAAGAGGTGTAGTGTATGGCAGATGAGCGTATACAGTACTCAGCCTACAAAAATATCTTCAAATGAATATTCTTCATTAAGTTATAAAAAAATGTTTAAAAGATTATACGCACCAATAATCTTTCATGAGGAGATTTTCGGAGAAAGCTCTCTGCTGGCTCCGTTTGTGATTCTAAAAGATAAATTGATGCCCATGATCTGTACCATCGTAGGTACGTACGTAACTCCTGATTCCCTGTGCCCTCTGGTGGAGTAATAGGTACGATGTAGGACCTCTTTCTACCCCACAAATAAAGGAAAGAGTTATATTCCTTTATCCAATCTAAATCTGATCTTCCCCGACCATCAATCCGTCGAGAAGATCGGTCCACAGGTTCAATATGTATATGTTGGAAACCCCCTGTTGACCTTGATTTCATTAAATCCTTCTCCCCATTGACCCAATTGACCCAAGTTGACCAAGTCAAGCTTTGACTTGGTCAACCCAAGTCTTAATGGGTCAATTTGACCCATTTAAAACCCATTTAAAACCTTAAACACTTTCCTAATATTCTAAGACTCAAAACCACAGCCAAGCACATGGGTTTCCCTCCTATTATGATCTAGATATGATCCTAGCCGTTGATATTAGGTCTAGAGCTTTAAATAGATGAAATTAGGATGTTTGGAGGGATCTTTTGAGCTTTCTCTCTCGCTAGATCTCAAGAGCCCCTGAGACTTTGGGAGAGAGCTTCCTAGACCCCTTTCCACGTTTCCCAACCAATCCCCACCGTCAAGCACCCGCCGGCGGCGAGATCTCCGGCGAACCAAGGCTAGGAACGCCCCAAGCAAGTTTGCCATCGATCCAAGGCGTATCGAGCCACGGTTTCTTCTACAAAAAGGAGCGTGGACAGTCTACAAGTGCAACAAGCCCAAGAACGCGAAATTCCACCGAGTATTTTGGGTAAAATCCTCAACCCTAGGTTAGAACACTTAGGGTAAAATAGCTTTTCAAAAAGTGCTTTTTAGATCAAAAAAACACTTCCACATGAATTCTCTTCATCGCCATTAACTAAGTTTAAAATTTCATCGCGTTTGGACTTGTGGATCGAGAGAACGAGCCAAATTATTGTTTTTGTGCATGGGCTCGGTCTTACTACAGCCATGCAGTTTTCAGACCGTTGATCTAAAGATCAACGGTCGAGATCCCGTCAGATCATGGCATGGGTCAACCGTGTATTCGAATCCCGCGGCCTAATTCCCCGTATGGCTTGATCACGGCCCTTGATTCAAGCTACGGGAGATCCTACGGCTGCTGTATCTCGCCGCGGTTTTAAGTGAAGCGGGCCCCGCCCTGCCAATCATTGGCAATGATTGCGCAGTGGCGCAATCATTGCCAATGATTGGCCGCCATTAAAGCAGCCAATCAGAGGCCGCCATGTGTCCCGAGCCGCTTTTTTTTTATTTATTCTTTTTTTTGTTTTATTTGTTTTAAATATTATATATATATATTATTTAAAAAAATTATTATTATTATTATCATTATTAATATTATTATAATATTAATATTATAATTAATAATATTATTATTTTAATAATAATATTATTATGAATAATATTTTTATTATTATTATATTAATAATTATCATTATTAATATTATTATAATATTAATATTATAATTAATAATATTATTATTTTAATAATAATATTATTATGAATAATATTTATATTATTATTATATTAATTATTATCATTATTAATATTATTATAATATTAATATTATAATTAATAATATTATTATTTTAATAATAATATTATTATGAATAATATTTTTATTATTATTATATTAATAATTATCATTATTAATATTATTATAATATTAATATTATAATTAATAATATTATTATTTTAATAATAATATTATTATGAATAATATTTTTATTATTATTATATTAATTATTATCATTATTAATATTATTATAATATTAATATTATAATTAATAATATTATTATTTTAATAATAATATTATTATGAATAATATTTTTATTATTATTATATTAATAATTATCATTATTAATATTATTATAATATTAATATTATAATTAATAATATTATTATTTTAATAATAATATTATTATGAATAATATTTTTATTATTATTATATTAATTATTATCATTATTAATATTATTATAATATTAATATTATAATTAATAATATTATTATTTTAATAATAATATTATTATGAATAATATTTTTTATTATTATTATATTAATAATTATCATTATTAATATTATTATAATATTAATATTATAATTAATAATATTATTATTTTAATAATAATATTATTATGAATAATATTTTTATTATTATTATATTAATTATTATCATTATTAGTATTATTATAATATTAATATTATAATTAATAATAATATTATTTTAATAATAATATTATTATGACTAATATTTTTATTATTATAATATTAATTATTATCAATATTAGTATTATTATAATATTAATATTATAATTAATAATATTATTATTTTAATAATATTATTATTATGACTAATATTTTTATTATAATATTAATTATTATTATTATTAGTATTATTATAATATTAATATTATAATTAATAATATTATTATTTTAATAATATTATTATTATGACTAATATTTTTATTATAATATTAATTATTATTATTATTAGTATTATTATAATGTTAATATTATAATTAATAATATTTTTATTTTAATAATAATTTTATTATTTTAATAATAATATTATCATGATTAATACTTTTTATTATTTTAATATTAATTATTATTGTTATTAGTATCATTATAATATAAATATTTTAATTAATAATATTATTGTTTTAATAATAATATTATTATTATTAATATTTTATTATTATAATATTAATTATTATTATTATTAGTATTTTTATAATATTAATATTATAATTAATAATATTATTATTTTAATAATATTATTATTATTTTAATAATATTATTATTATTATGATTAATATTTTTATTTTTTTATAATATTAATTATTATTATTGTTATTATTATTATAATATTAATATTATAATTAATAATAATATTATTTTAATAATATTATTATTATCTTGATATTTATATTATCATAATATTAGTATTTGTTATTATTAATATTATTATAATATTAATATTGTTAATTAATAATATTATTATTATCTTTAATAATAGTATTATTATGTTAATATTAATATCATTATAATATTAATATTTATTATTTTATATTATTATATTATTTTGATTATTATTATTTAAATTTATTTTAAAATCCAGATATTATTATATCTGATCTATTTTAAAATTATTAATTATTTTTAAATATTAATTATTTTAAATTATTTTAAAATTACCTTTGAACCTATTAAACTTCAAAAATTCATAACTTTCCCGTTTTAAACCGGATTTTGACGCACAATACCTCGTTCTTTTCAGAAAAATGTGAATTTTAATTTAAAATTATTTCCTGTATGTGATTCTGTCATTTCTAGAAGTTTTTCTGTATTTCTATATTTTTTTAATTATTTAAATATTATTTAATTAATATAATTGATTATTTTAAAATAAAAATTATTTTAAAACCCCCTTGGTGGCTGGTAGACCTCCCATACTTATGAACTGAAGTATTTTTAGTTATCTTATTTTCAAATTTACATTATTATTATTTATAATATTTATGTATTTTAAAAATGAGTTTAAAATTACATATTATTTAAATCCCCCAATTTTGGGAGGTCCACCCCTTATGAAATCTTAAACCTAGGCTATGTATATGAAGAGCAATTCGTGTGGGAGAAGGATTAGTGAATGATTGTGTCCCAATCATTCACTAATCACTTCATTAGGCTTCTTTACTTAGTGTTTTCGTAGTCCTTGCATGTGTAGGTTGCACAAGCACTTAGCCTAGGCTCTCCTAGATCTAAGGACATGATTTGGTGTGTTTATACTTGCTGCATCTACCCTCTATGTTGTGCCTAAGGGTTAGTTACTTCATTTCATTCCTATATAATGTAGTGACGCACTAAGGACAATAATTAAGGACTGTCTAGCGAACTCAGAATATTTCTAGAAGCTAGGATAGATCCCAGATTGCTATGAAACTTTAAACACTAGTGCTTAGTGACATCTGGAACCCTCTAGAATTTTCTAAGAACTTTCCGGACTCTTTAAAACACTTAACTAGTAAACCCTAATTTACCCGTTAATTAAGCCTTAGAAACTTCGGAAAAATATAATAAATCCATTTTAAATCAAAAAAATACCCATAATACCTTAAACTCTCCAAAATTCATTCCCCAACCTTAGATAATTAGGGCCCCCTAATTGAACCTTAATCTGGACTTTAATTCAACCTTAATCAAAAATCACCTTTTCGCCTTAATTAAATCATTAAAAATTATTAAAAATCCCAAATTTCCCCCAAATACTTGGGAACACCTTCTTAGGTCATTTCTGACCTTTGGGGGTGATTCCAATCAGTTTGGAGCTGATTTGGGCCAAAACCCCCAAAATACCCCTGACTAGGCAATTTCGATAATTCCTTTAATTGCCCCAACTTCTAAAAATCATAACTAATTATAGAAAATTCCAAAATGGGCAAACTAAAAGGCACCTAACTCTAATTAAGGTCTAGTATTTGTTAAAAATATTAGGTGTCCAGAAATCAACCTAAAACAAAAAGTCAATTCTTCGGTCAACCGTAGCCTATAGTCTAGGGCCCGAAACTTCTAAAATTCATAACTTTGCGTAGGAAACTCCAAATCTAGCAAACTAAAAGGCATTCAACTCACATTAAGGTCTAGTATTTGTTAAAAATATTAGGTGTCCAGAAATCAACTTAAATCAAAAAGTCAACAATCCGGTCAAACTTAGTTCAAAAACAAGACCAAAACTTCAGAAATTCATAACTTTGGATAGAAGAATCCAAATCGGGCATGCTAACTGTCTAACTGATCAGGTTAAGGCCTAGTATTTTATAAAAATATTAGCTGGTCATAAATACCCTTTAATCAAAAAGTTAATTTTGGACCCCCTTTTACTTAGTGTATAGGTGGACCCCGAACCCCCCTAAAACTCACTAATGCAATTTAAACTTTAAATATTATTACCCTAAGAACTAAAATTGATCCACACATTAAATCAACTAAGATAGATCTCAATTCACTAATATTTGGACTTTAAATAAAATTCACTTTTCAGACCTACAACCAACCTGGACAGTAGGCAATTGTAACTAACTACCCAGCTTAGGATCTACCTCAGCCACACAGGCTTTTACACACACTGTAGAATTGTTTGCTAGGGCACCACTTTTAGGCTTAGGTTAGGCCGGTGTTTACTTTTCTGCTGCGTGCCGAGTCTTCCGGATTTCATTGCATGTTGTGATTGAACTATTGGTGTGTTTGTTTACTTTTACTGCACTCTGGGAATTGATGTGATTGCACGATAGACTACCCATAGGTTAGGATTGAGGTTGATACTAATGATGTTTTCTGCAGGTGGCCATGCTCATGCAGCGCTAAATATAAGGGGGGCAATAATCATGATTTAAAAATTAATGCTGTTTTATGCAGGTGCTTCAGAAATTGCTCAGCCCCCCTAAATAAATGAGGGCTAATTGAAAATCATTATAAATTGCTACAGGTGCTCCAGAGCTTGCTTAGCCCTCAAACATTTAAGAGCATGGCCAAGTGTGGCTGTGATGAGTATTTTCATTTCTATATAAATTGCTTGGGATAATATAAAATTGCTTGGGTTGATTTTTTTTAGGATAACCTTGCAGGAGAGTCTAGATTTACTGCTTTCATTTAATGTAAATGGTTTGTAACTTGGTATTGAGTTGTGAAAGTTTATTTTGAGTGGGGATACAAGAATCCAAAGGTTGGATGCCCAAAGAGAAAAGGACACCCAATATGAGGATAGTCCTTTTCTGTTTGAGAATCCAAATTTGGATTATTCTACTACCCGAGGAGTCCAAGGAAGCTGAGGTCCAAGGAGTCCGAGGAAGCTCAGATCCAAGGAGTCTAAGAAAGAGAAGATCAAGAAGATGAAGACCGAGAGTATCCCACTCAAAATAACTTGCGTCAGTCTTAGGATTAGAAATCCGGGTTGTTGGCAGTGGTGCCCGGCCACTTTAATTTTCTGCAGACCCTGGGTTGTAATTAAGGGCAGTTGGCCTATGGACATTTATTAATTTGTTTGGATAATTTTGATGTGTTTTATGATTGTGTGCCTCTAGGATTGTTTGCTTTTCTTAGTTTCTTGGCGTTTTGCATGTCGCTTTTGTTTTAGCCTGGATTTCGTTAGGCTCTTTAAGGACTAAAACTTTTTCTACTCCCAACTAACATTCAAATTTTAAGATTTAAATAATTTAGAAACTTAACGACCTAGGGAATTGCCGGAATCGTCCGGGGTAGCATGCATATCGTTGCATTTCTCTCTTTCCTTCTATAAGACACTTCCCCGCCCGTGGGTAGAGTCCGGATAATCTGACCTATGAGGATGAGGTGCCGGACCTGGGGAAGCCCAGTCTAATTCTAAAAATTATTTTTATAAGCCTTTTTAAAGTTCTATGCATACCTGATTCGGATACTCTAACTAGCATGCATTGCATTAGAAACTAACTAAATCAAAATTTTAATTGTATTAGTCTTAGGAGCATACACCCTACATAAGTCCAGGGCCAATTAGGAAATCCTCTAGATGTCGGCCCTATCTCCGAGAACTATAACCCACCTACCCATCCTTCATAAATGACTGGATAGCATGGTTTTAAAGCGATTAGGTGGTTAGCTGGCTCCCCCTTCCAGGCCGGGGTAAGTCCAGGTTTTACATTGCATTAGTTAGGACACGGGTGTTAGTGTTGCGTAGAACACTAAACCCACCATAGATTCAGGATTCAAGGCTACTATTGTTCCGTAGTACGCCTCATCAGTAGGTAGGTCTTCTGTCTTCCAGAGACCCTAAACCCTACATATCTGTGTCACACGGATGACGCCACCTCCATCCTTCCCTCCTGCATGTTTCGAGTGCATGATTTATTTATTTTTCTCCAGTTTCTTCTCACTACCTTAGTCCCTCCGGATGCTGATGTGAGCCGTGCATGTTGACTAAGCCTAGTTGAACCTCTCTTTCCCTTCGAGTAGGACTTCCTAGTCTCTGTTAGGGTCTCTGTTAGGGTTTCCCCCTAGTTGAACTGCCCTTCCATTGGACAGATACTATCTCCCCTCGCGGGGCGATGGTGTCTGTAGTTCCTTTCGGAGGTCCACAGGTTTCTGGCGACCACGGTGGGATAAGTTTCTCTCTCCATCTTTGGATTCTATATTATTCTTTCTTGTGTGTACTCCGAGATTGGTACTCCTTAGATTAGGTCCGTCCCACTCTTAGTTAGGGTCCTTCCTTAGTTAGGATCGTCCTTCTTTTTCTTAGTTAGGGTTCCCCCCCCCTAGCTAGGTTTCTTTCTTTCCGTTCTTCTTAGTTAGGGTTTCCCCCTAGCTAAGCTTCCTTTCCTTCTGACCTTCTAGGTCATTCCGTTCCCTATCTATCATTCATCTTCTCGTTATTTCTTACTAATCATTTTAAATTTCTTTTCTTCTTTTTGGCAGACAGTGCCATGGCTTCCTTCGTGCCTTCCGTTACTTTCAGTTTTGGTTCTGACGCGCGGGTGACACTTCCTGAGTCCCTGCTAGCCAGTCCTCCCGCTGGAGGAATCACTTTTGGTTCCTTCACTGACTCGGCCTTCGTCACTCTTGGCGGACCGACCCCTGCTGAGGCTGCTGCCTACTCTCCTCCCCAGAGGAGGGCTCGCGTAGCCATGCGACCTTTTGGACGTCCAGTTGCTCGGCGGACAGCCCGGGCACCTGCTCGTCCTACTCCTGTTCGTGTGCAGCCGGCACACCCTGTGGTTAGGCAGCCAGTGCCTAGACCACTCCCTGTTCAGCCCACTCGTCCAGCGGTTAGGCGACCAGTGCCTATCGCACCTGTTGTTCAGGCTGCCCCGGCCCCTCAGCGCCGGCAAGCAGTAGTTACCCCTGTTGTTACTCCGGCAGAGGCAGCTTGTGTTCGGGTTCCCCCTCCTTCTTCCTCCAGGAAGAGGGGTGCCCAGACCGAGGCTCCTTCGCCTTCCTCCCGTCGGGTTTCAGCTTTCGCTCGACTGTCTCACCCAGAGACCCTCGTGCAGACCCCGACACTTCCCGTACTTCCCGTTCCCCCTGCCACTCAGGTGGTGGGTTCAGATGTTGCTTCGTCTTCCGCCTCCGGCCTTGGGAGAAGGGCCCGGAGGAATAGAAACCGTAGACTTCGGTTGGCTGCATCCGAGGCAGACAGACAGCGGATGGCAGATTCATTGGCTCACTAGGAGCCAGTTCAGAGGAGAGTGGTCCCTAGGCAGCGGGCACCACGACCAGTTGCAGTTTCCCCTACCCCGGACGTTACAGTTGCCCCTGAGATAGCAGCAGTTCAGGGAGGACGCTTCTCCCCACTGACACACAGTGGTGATGAGGAGGATGTTGCTCACATTGCGGCGGCCCCTCCTGTCACTACTACTTTACCACGCGCTAGGGTCCCCAGGGATGATGCTGCTCGAACCCTCTCTCAGAGGATTCGGAGCATTATCCGCTTAGCGCGGGGTCGAGGCCCTGTCAGTCGAGAGAGGTTACTCCACCAGATTTCTCAGGCGTCCGTTCAGTTGCAGAGACAGACTGCTAGACAGAGGTACAGGTGGCAGAGAAAACAGCCACCCAGGCAGCCTGTTAGTTCAGTTCCGTTGGAGAGACCACAGACAGTTACTCCGGTTGTTGGACGACGCCCACGTCGTCATGGACAGAGGCAGCAGTTGGAGCCTCCCAGACCCCAGCTCCCTTCAGTTGTAGTAGCCCCGCAGCAGTCAGTTGCCCCTACTGGGTCCCGTCGCAGCAGATGGGTGTGGAGACGACGACAGGCAGAGTCCCCTGTCGATGCAGTACAGCCAGTTCAGGCAGTTGAGCAGTTAGAGGCAGTTGTTCCTTCCGGATCAGAGGCAGTTCCGATGGTCTGTGATGCAGCAACGGACGATGATGTTGCAGTTTCTCCTAGTGGTTCACCGGTTCGGGCAGAGCCAGCCCTTAGCCCTTACGAGACTTCTTCCCCTTTGAGTCCGTATGCAGAGGACTTCCATCAGACCCTCTACGAGGATGAGGCACTTGAGGATGATTTACTCGAGGAGGAGTCAGATGGAGACATACCGGTACACAGAGTGTGTGTGGTTACAAGACGTGGCCACTCAGACGAGCAGATAGAGGCAGATGATGATGATGAGCAGGGAGAAGCTGAGGTAGGAGGATCTCCCCGGTCAGTTGAGACAGATGCCACAGTACTACAGTTACAGACTCAGATGGCAGAGATGGCCAGGGCCATGGCAGCGATGACAGCTCAGTTGACAGCTTTGGGGGCAATGCCCCAGATGACGGGCGTAGGCACTCCTGCTACGTCCAGGGACGAGCCAGCAGCACCACCTGTAGTAGCACCAGGTCCCGTGGGAGTAGACAGGGCCCAGAGAGCAGTTTCAGTGGCACCTACAGCAGTTGCTTTTACTACCCCAGTCCAGAGTCAGTCAGTTCAGTTGTCAGCCGGACAGATTCAGGATCTGATTGCCCAGAAGGTCGAGCAGGCCATTTCCTCCAGGAAGTCTGGAGAGGTAGTTAGCAGGGGGCGTCCTTACCCAGTAGAGTACGAGCACGAGCCCTACCCCCCTGGTTTTGTCCCTCCTAGGTTCAGAGTCTTTGATGGGTTTGGGAACCCGAGGCAGCACGTGGCCCAGTACCGAGCCATCTGTTGCAACATAGGAGGGAACGATGCACTGATGTTGAGACTCTTTGTCAGCAGTTTAGTTGGGGTGGCCTTTGCCTGGTACGCCGACCTCCCCAATGATTCAGTACGCACCTTTGCAGAGTTGGAGCAGTTGTTTGTTCAGAGGTTTGTCAGTGCAGAGCACCGAGTTACAGTTGGAGAGCTAGTTGTGACTAGACAGCGGCCCCGAGAGCCTCTCCCAGATTACATAGTCAGATGGAGGAACCTCAGCCTACAGTGTGAGCCCCAGTTACAGGAGCAGCATGCAGTAGAAATTTTATTGAAGAACATAGATGGTCCGATAGCACCTTATCTGAAGGGTTTCAGCATCAGAACCTTTCAGAAGTTGTTGACAAAGGTGATCAGTTTGCAGGACAGCATACCCGATGCAGTCCCTCCTAAGGTTGAGAGTCAACCTTCGCGTAGACCTCAGCGGCAGGAGTCATCAGGAGCACCCCCACCTAGGAGAGGGGAGGTACACAGTACTTATGGGCCATCAGATAAGGGCAAGAAGCCCTCAGTCAGTTCAGCACCACCTCAGCAGTCTCACACACCGGGCCAGTCAGCAGTGCAGGCTAGACCCTCCCGTAGGACCCCAGAGAGTCAGCAGTACCTACGGGAGAAGCTTAGTAAGGAATATCCCTTTAAAAGGGAAAGTGTGATGAAGATCTTCAAGTTCCTTACTAAGAGAAACATCTTAACATTCCCGAACAACAATAGAGTGGAAGAGGAGGGGCAGACAGAACACCCACTCTATTGTCCATTTCACAGACATATCGGGCATGTCATAGAAGACTGCTATGTGTTCAAGGACAGAGTTGAGAAGCTCATGGCTAGTGGGCAGATCCACCTACAGGACAGCGACTTGGTTCAGCCCAAGGGCAAGACACCTCAGACAGTTCAGATGATCTCGGGCTCCAGTAGTTGTAGTGACAGCCAGAGTGGCAGACAGAGCAGTCGTAGCAGATCACCCAGAGGTTCTGAGGGGGAGTGGCAGTTAGCACTCTCTCGGAAGACGAGGCAGATGATCCGGCAGACAGTTCAGAGTTCAGAGGCAGTTGAGAGGAGGCCTACCCAGGCCAAATCGACAGTTGCCAGCCCAGCTTCTTCGCCAGCACCTTTTTCTTCTCCTGTTGTAGTGCCTACTGAGCACATTTCTTTTCCTATTTTATGTAATAAAAAGATGTATGAAAAGGAAAAGTTTGTTGTAACCTCTGAGGGGAAGACGGGACGCCTTCCAGCACTTACGCTGAAGGATTTCGTTCTCCCTTCAACTGATGATGAAATAATAGAAGAAGGTGATTCTGGCTACTTCTGGTGTTCTGCTCCTACTTTTATTTCTTCTAGCACTCGCTCTTTCAATATTTTACATGTTTCTTGTGATGATTCTGCATGTGACGAAGAGTCTGAGTGTGATGAGGAACCGGTCTTTATGATTCCGGAGGGTGGTTGTTACATGGATTCAGAAGATGAATCCGAGAACCCACTCCAGTCGCTTTCCTTGGAGCCAACACAGGCCATCACCGCTGAACCAAGTGAATCTCCTGTCAAAGATGACTCGATACAGGAAGTTCACTTGCGTTCAGGGAAGGTTCTTCCACCTAGGATGGCTAAGAATACAAAAGAGAAAGATAAGAACATTGTTACCCAGCAGGACGATCCTATCCCTTCCTCCCAAGAGCAGTCTAAGGAGAAAGGGAAAGGCCCTC
This sequence comes from Dendrobium chrysotoxum, assembly GCA_019925795.1. Taxonomy (NCBI): domain Eukaryota; kingdom Viridiplantae; phylum Streptophyta; class Magnoliopsida; order Asparagales; family Orchidaceae; genus Dendrobium; species Dendrobium chrysotoxum. The sequence continues at coordinate 85,850,517 of CM034312.1, forward strand.
AGCTGGAGGTCGATTACAATGTGTTGGCCCATTTAAGGAAAATTCCTGCCCTTCTCAGTGTCTATGACGCTTTGATGATGTCTTCTGACTTGAGAGAGACCCTGGTAAAAGCACTACTCGAGCCAGAGTCCTATCAAGCCTTCTTTGCTTCCGAATCTGTTGGAGATGCATGCCTTTTGAGAGAGATGCCGTGCATTACCTTTTCAGATCGTGATCTCCTCTTGGGTACCTCTGATCACAATCGTCCTTTGTATGTCACCGCTGAAGTCAATGGTTATGAGTTGAACAGGGTCCTCATTGACCAAGGAGCTTCAGTAAACATTCTGAGTTACGAAACCTTGAAGAGCCTCTCCCTGGGTCATCTGAAGTTAACCTCCGATAAGATTATGTTGAAAGGCTTCAATGACCAAGGACAGCGTGCCCTAGGGTCTATCACCCTACCCCTGAAGTTTGGAAATTTCCTTACTGAGGCGAAGTTTCATGTGATTGAGGCAGATACTTCATACAGGGCTCTCTTAGGAAGGCCCTGGATTCATGAGTATGGAATGGTGCCCTCCACCCTGCACCAATGTATGAAGTATATGAGGAATGAAGTCGAGTACTCCATTCCCGGGGATACCCAACCCTTTTCCGTGCATGAGGTCTCTATTTACGATGATGCTGAGCATTACATACCTCGTAAGAAGAGTAAACCTCCTTCTGCCCAGTCACCAGTGACACCTGCCAGTACTGTACAGGGTCCTGTACAGCTACCTGTGCAAGGTCCGTCACAGGTTAGTATTGAGGCAGATACCTCCACTGCAGATCCTGTTAGATCTCCTTTCCAATTTGCAGTTGGGCACGATGTTCCCCCTAGTAGAGGTAGGGGAGAGCGAGGTAGAGGTAGAGGTAGAGGATCGACTCGCCCGCCGCGAAACTACGATACTCAAATCCCTCCTCCCTCATATCTTTATGCTTCTCCTTTGACTGTCGAGTCCGACTCCTCTGACGATGAGATGATCATTACCCCTCATCGCTCAGCTCCCTCACCAGCCCCGGACTTCAATGATTATAGTTCACTACCTACCTTTTGTAGGTACCTGATACCCGAGGGTGGTTTAGTTATTGACAGTGGTTCAGACGAGGAAGTAGACCCCCGACGTCAGACCGCTAGTCAACAGTCCCTTTCCCGTCAGATACGTGGAATAAGAGTTGAGGAGTCTCACCAAAGATCTTTGGTTACCCCCTCCACCAGTGATGGTGGCGCACTACAAGTTAGAGGTCGCCCTCCGCCTCCTCTGTACGAAACCTTTGTGCCACCAAGAGCTAGTGAGTGTGCCTCGTTATCCCATAGTGTAGGTGCCCCACTGGGTCCTGGGAGTCAGGGTTCAGCGGAGACCGCTATGGATAACAGGGTCACAACTGCCCCTCGTTATTTTTCCCCTTTCGTGGAAGACTGTGTAGAGCGGGGTGCAGTCATCTCGACTTGGTCAGATGAACAAGCTCTACGACAGGCTCGTGTTTGGCGGACTGATATGCCTCAAACTAAGCAAGGTTTAGGTTATGTCGAGCAGAGCCCACCTAACCATGCTAACATCCGAACGGTTTCCCACTCATACCCGGTTGTTTCTCTTACCGATAAAGAAGACCCGGGTGATGATGAGGATAGAGTACTCGATGCTCCTCAAGAGTTTGAAGATGGCATCACTTCTGCCATGGACGAATTGTGTGAGGTAAACTTAGGCACTGAATCAGATCCTAGACCTATTTTTCATAGTGTCTTGTTATCTGACTCAGAGGCTCAAGAATACATCGAGCTACTCTCAGAGTTTAAAGATTGCTTTGCCTGGAACTACACCGAGATGCCTGGTCTAAATCCAGATGTAGCAGTCCATAAACTAGCCATTAAGTCTGATGCAGTCCCTGTTAAACAAGCACCTCGTAGGATGAGGTTAGAAATAGAACAACAGGTGATCGCTGAGACTAAGAAGCTTATAGAGGCCGATTTCATTCGTGAAGAGAAGTACCCTACTTGGCTTGCCAACATTGTTCCAGTCCGGAAAAAGAACGGGCAGATTCGTGTCTGTATCGACTTTCGTGATTTAAACAAGGCATGTCCTAAGGATGATTTTCCTCTTCCTATCCCCGAGCTTATGGTGGATATAGCGTCGTCCCATAGCATTTTCTCCTTCATGGATGGTTCATCTGGTTACAATCAGATAAAGATAGACCCCGAAGAGGAAAAGTTTACTGCGTTTCGCACACCTATAGGTGTGTTCTGCTACAAGGTGATGCCCTTTGGTCTCAAGAATGCCGGGGCCACTTATCAACGTGCTATGACTGTTATCTTCGACGAGATGATACACGAGCAAGTTGAATGCTATGTGGATGATCTGGTAGTCAAAAGCAAGGTCCGTGGAGATCACCTTCGAGATCTACGAATCGTTTTTGAACGCCTACGCAAATATGATTTGAAAATGAACCCTCTAAAATGCGCATTTGGAGTTAGTGCAGGAAAGTTCCTGGGGTTTATAGTTCGCTACCGTGGCATTGAGATTGATCCTTCCATGATCAAAGCCATAGTAGATCTAAAACCCCCTAAAAGCCTTACCCAGCTAAGGTCTTTTCAAGGAAAGCTAGCCTTCCTGCGGAGATTTATCTCCAATTTGTCTGGTAGATGTCACCCCTTTGCTGCCCTGGCAAAGAAAGATGCCCGCTTTCACTGGGATGAGCGTTGTCAGGAGGCCTTTGAGAGTATAAAGTGCTACCTGATAAACTCCCCTGTTTTAGCTGCACCCATCCCAGGGAGGCCGTTAATTCTCTACACTACGGCCCTGGATGAGTCCTTGGGTGCATTATTGGCTCAAGAGAATGAGGAAGGTAAGGAGAATGCCTTGTACTACCTCAGTAGACGGTTGATACCCGCAGAGCTGAAGTACCCCGCGATGGAAAAGCAGTGTTTAGCTTTGATCTTCGCGGTACAGAAGCTTAGGCATTATATGCTTTCACACAAGGTCAACCTAATCTCTCGAGTCAACCCCTTGCAGTATCTCATGACCCGTCCGACCCTCTCAGGTCGTCTGGCACGATGGTCTATGATCTTGCTGCAGTTTGACATCACTTTTGTCCCTCAGCGGGCCGTTAAAGGACAGGCTCTAGCTGATTTTCTTGCTGCTCACCCGATCCCTGCAGATTCCCCACTCAACGACGAGCTACCTGACGAGCTAATCATGAGTGCGGAGGAGCAGGAGTCCCCTACTTGGGAGTTTTACTTCGACGGTGCGTCATCCGTTAGAGCCTTGAGCCCGAACGAAACTCCTATAGTTAGGGTAGGTCTGGGCCTCATTTTCGTATCCCCTGAAGGTCACACTCTGAGATATTCCTACAGTCTTTCAGAACCTCGTACTAATAATGAAGCTGAGTACGAAGCTCTGATTTTAGGACTAGAGTTGGCCATTCAGATGAATGTCATGCGGGTGAAAATCTTTGGAGACTCACAACTGATCATAAATCAAGTAGCGGGAGTCTACAAAGTGCTTAAACCTGAGCTCTTGCCTTATCACAGCAAGGCAATGGAGCTCTTATGTTTGATTCCTGAAGTGACCTTAGCTAAAATCCCTAGATCTGCCAATGGCAAGGCAGATGCATTAGCTAAGTTAGCAAAGGAACTGGCTGACCCAACTGGCAACCCACTGTCTATCGTTGTCCAGTGCCGTCAAGCCCTATGCCCCGCAGACCTGTCTTCTCCCGATCAGACCCTCACAGTATTCTCAGTTGAGGAAGAATCAGACTGGAGAGTACCCTTTATAGAGTATTTGAAGCATGGCAGGCTTCCATATGATAGATCTCTTGCTGCCCAGGTCAGAAAGAGAGCCCTATCATTCACTTATGTGAACGATACCTTGTATCGACGTTCTTTCGACCAAATGTGGTTGCGTTGCCTCAACAACGAGGAGGCTCACAAGGTCATGGGCGAGATACATGAAGGTCTTTGCGGTGCCCATCAGTCCGGACCAAAAATGAAAGGCAGAATTAAACGCCTCGGTTACTATTGGCCGACTATGATCCGTGATTGTATGGAGCACGCTAGAAAGTGCCACCAGTGCCAAATTCATGGCACGGTAATTCACCAACCCCCTAATCCGCTGCACCCTACTGTATCATCTTGGCCATTCGAGGGCTGGGGCACGGATGTAGTGGGTCCTATTGACCCTCCTTCCTCTAAGGGCCATAGGTTCATTTTAGCTGCCACTGATTACTTCTCTAAGTGGGCAGAAGCTGTGCCACTTAAGGAAGTCAAATCAGAAGATGTGATGCGTTTCTTTCGTGATCATATTGTCTATCGCTTTGGTGTCCCGCGCCGTATCATCTCCGATAACGGCCCGTCATTTAGAAGCACCAAAATTGCCAGATTTGCCCGCCGCCATAACATCAATTGGCGATACTCTTCAATTTACTATCCCAAGGCTAATGGCTTGGCGGAAGCATTCAATAAAACTCTCGTGCAATTAATAAGGAAAATCCTGGTCGCAAACAAACGAGAGTGGCACGATAGACTTCCTGAAGCACTATGGGCCTATAGGACTACATACCGTACTCCTACTCAGTCTACCCCATATGCTTTGGCTTTCGGGGTCGAAGCCGTCCTCCCACTTGAGGTCGAGCTCCCCTCGCTACGTGTGGCAGTCAGCCACAATCTTTCCCATGAAGATAACGCCCGACTACGGATGGAAGAGCTTGATGGTTTAGAAGAGCTTCGCCTACAAGCTTATCAGAACCTCAAACTATACCAGGCACGTATGGCTCGATCACATGATCGCCTTGTCCGACCCCGTGCTTTCCGGGTTGGCGAGTTGGTCCTTGTTTTACGCAGACCTATCATTTCGCGCCGTCGCCGAAGTGGTAAGTTCGAGCCTGTCTGGGAAGGCCCCTTTGCTGTGGAGCAAGTCTACGAAGGTGGTGCCTACCTACTCGTTGATGCCAATGGTGTTCATCCTATGCCTGTCATCAACGGGCAGTACTTAAAAAAGTATTATGCTTGAGTTCGCTCTTCGAGAGGGAGGGGGTCTCCTTACCGCCTGCAAATACTCCCCTGTATATGTACCCCCTTTGGAGGGGCTTCTTCACTTTTCGACAGTCTGTGTGGCCACGACGATTTGTCCTCTACCACACGATGTTTGTTGCGAGAAGTATGAGGCTATCCTTAGGGGTGATGAGGTGAGATGATATGATTCGTACACTGACGTAAACTCTAGTCTCTATCATCTCCCTTGTCTGAACTCTTCTAGGCCAGATCTTGACCCATATCAGTCCAAATACAGATTCAAGTTCTATTTTCAATGGTGGGATCTTTAAATTTAATATGCAAAGTTTTTAAAAGAAAGATTAATCTGAGAAAAGTCTGAGAGATTAAAACACGAAGTAAACCTTTTAGAGAATTTTTCCTTGGAAAGTATAGAATTTATTTTTCCTAATGAAAGACTTATCCCTGTCTTCTTTAGAAAATTAAGTAATTGGTGGTTGACTCCTCTAAATGCTTGAAGGACGATTATAATGATTCAAAAAAATGTATGCCTTCTCTCTCATCCCTTTCTTGGGATGATTTCCTATTTTGAACTAAAATCTATATCAAATTGAAATTAGATTTAGAGACGCATATTTTCTCAATCGTCTTGCAGTTTTCTATCTCATAGGCATCTTCCGCAGGCTGATGAATCCATCTCATAATTTTCTTATTCAAGTCGTTCATTCTTATCATAGGATTGGATTTGCTTTGTGGATTCTTCTTCCTCGTACGAGAGAGTGAGTTTTTCTTCTCTTATGTTTGGAAGATAATCTTACAACTGAGAAAGTTTTCCTTTAGAGGTTTGGAAAGGGAGCCAGTTACAAAATGAAAGATACACAAAGTGTATCAAAAGTGAAAAGATGCGCAGTGCGCCAAAAATCAAAGATACACAAAGTGTATCAAAAGTGGAAAGTTGCACAAAATGCGCCATAAAGTCAAGGATACACAAAGTGTATCAAGTAATTAAAAGATGCGCAGTGCGTCAAACCAAGTTGAGGGGCTCAAAATGAACCCAAAGTGGATAAGTAAATGGCTTCCCTTTCTTGTAAATCTCTAAGTCTCAGAAAATTCATACCTCGGATATTTGTGATACTTGAGTTTGAAAATCGTGATTTTGGACTCATCATCGTGCAAGGATGTTCTATTAGATATAAAAATATTTTCATGCAAGAAGATTGAGAAGATTCAGTTTCTCTCTCTAATTTACACCCTTTTGAATTAGATATTTATTCAAAATATATAAGGGAGAAAGCCCAGCTTAGCTTGTAGGGAGCTTAAGCTGGGTTAGCAAAATTTAAATCCCTAACCTTCTCGGGTTTAGATGGAGTCAACCTATATTGCTGAACTTTCTGAACCTTTTCTAAGGTTCAAGACGATTCAGAGGTTAATTTTTTTTCATTTCTAAAAATAGTTCTTTTACTCTCTGATAAAATTTTCACTCTTTAGGAAATGTGTGAATCAGACTTCTCTCAGATTGATTGGTAAGGGCTTAAACACCTCTTAGTGGTCCCACTATTGAGTTTGTTTAAATGCTTGCCATATTCTTTTAAAAATCCATGCACAAAAATATTTTGCCCCCACCATCTGATTATAGACCATTCTTAAGGACTGATAAAAGTTTCGCACTTATTGTACCTTCCTCTTCTGAGTTCTGGTAATTTGAGAGTTCCCCCTCTCTGTTCCCCCAGTTTCACTTGGTGCTCCCAAGTGTGGTCTGGGATATCAAAATCAATTCAGACTTCTTTTGTACTGGGTCCATACCAACCTGCTCTAGCTAGGGAGGGTAATGTCGATCCACTATCATAACCTAAATTTCATTCACATACCAATCGTGTTCTGATTGTGCCCCCAGTTTTATTCATGTGGTGAATGTGGCCTGGGTTATCAAAGCCAATCCTATATCCCTCTTTGAGTTCCAATCATTAGAGGATGTCCCATACTAGGAGTAACACACGGATATGGTAAACGTTCCCTCTACCGGGTGTTATCTTCGACAGTACGAGACATATTTAGTCTATGATTGTGAACATATAAAAAAATATATGCACCTATACAATAAAAGAGGGAAGCTCTCAGTAGAGCAAAACTGGTTGCCCTTGTCACAGGTGGAACCCGGTAATACTCTCTAAGAGCTCAAATTCCCCAAAGTCTTTCTTTTCCTCTCCTACGAAGCGTCTGAGTGATTGCTTCAAGGATGAGTTTACACTTGTGATTATTATGATCTTTTACAATCATGATAGTCCTTGTTAGTGGTGTGATACATCTTGCTCAAGATGTTAACATCCCACCTTCGCGAGCTCTGATTCCCTAGCAGGGAATCAACTCTCTAGTTTCTTTTAGTGACCTACTTTTTTTCACCCTTGCCCTGCTCCCAGCTACTAGAGCAGTCCTATGGGTCTGGTAGTGTCGCTCCTGCCTCTCACAGGGTCCCCCTGGTCAGGGTGAGTGTTACCGCTGTGATGTTTGATGTTTATTGATTTTACTCATAAATCATCTCCCTCAATGGCGAGTGTGTCTCCTCGCCATCCTGAGCTGTTTCCCCAGTAGTGTTGCAGTACGCCTGGTTACCGGTGTTAGCATCACTGACTTGAGAGCTTTGATTTTCTAGCGGAAAATCAGCTTAGTTTCTACTTTACTCTCTCTCTCATTCGTACTCTACTCTCAGCTGCTAGGGTAGCTCTACGGATGTACTGATATTATTCCACTTCCCACAGGGTCCCACCAGTTTGTGTGGGTACCACTACTGTGAGCTTTTCATAAATATCATTCCTATGCAATCTTACTCCCCCTTAGTGGCGAGTATGTCCCCTCGGTACTCTTGTATGCTTTTCTGGTTGTGATGCAGTACATCAAGTCTCAGATGTTAGCGTCGCTTCTTAGTGAACTTTGATTTTCTAGCAAAAAATCATTTCACTTGTCTTGTAGTAACATACTTTCCCACCGCGACCCGACTCTTGGCTGTGGAGTGGTCCCTTGGATGTGTTTATGTTGCTTTCCGCCTCTACAGGGTCCCGCTAGCTTATGTGGGTGTACCACTGTAGTCTTATATGATTATTTCTCCATGATATAGTCCTTTTCTCTGTAGCAAGTGTGCCCTCCTTGCTACTTTAGCTACTCAGTGGGAATGAGATTACCCCTCTCACACTTTGTTGAGGGCGTACCTTTCCCCATGGTCTCTCGAGGCATCATTCTGGTGCTTCCAGGTTTGTATGATCTTGGTTTCGCCTAGGCAGTTTCACTGGCATTTGGATACTCGTGGCCACGACGACTTGTCCTCTACCACATTGTACCCAAAACACTAGTTTGAAACTCCTTAGATGACCCTTCTCCCTTTGAAATTTTCCATTTACTACTCCTCTTCCCATCCCTACACGTATGCGTGTTAGGGTATGGTTGAGATGACTTTCCCCTGATCGCTCTACTGCAGGCATATGCGTCGGGTAGGCATCAGACTTTACCTGGTTGAGAGTGCCCCACAGAGCCCCTGCGAGGCATATCTCACCACCTCTTTTCCCTGATTGCTCTGCTACAGGCATATGCGCCGAGTAGACATCAGGCTTTACTTGGTTGGGAGCACCCCGCAGAGCCCCTGCGAGGCATAGCTCACCACACCTTTACCCTGACTGTCCTGCCGCTCTGGTAGACATCAGACCCTTACCCTGGTCGTCTCGCTCTGATCAAGCAGACATCAGACTTTACCCGGTTGAGTGGGAGCCCGACAGAGTCCCTGGGAGGCATTCCCCACCACCACTTTTACTCTGGATGTTCTGTAAAAGACTACGCAGACTCCAATTTCGTGGCTTATTTATTTTTGCTGAGGTCAGGCAGAAGTATTGAGTCACCCCTATCCGCTGTTCCGAAAGGAGCAGGAGGAGACGGGATCCTTTCACCTTCTATTCTGCTGTTTGAAATGAACAGTCAGGTAGTTGGTTTTACTTACCGGTTGAGAGAGCCCGACAGAGTCCCTGGGAGGCATTCCTCACCACCCCTTTACTCCGGATGTTCTGTAAAAGACTACGCAGACTCCAATTTCGTGGCTTATTTACTTTTGTTGAGGTCAGACAGAAGTATTGAGTCACCCCTATCCGCTGTTCCGAAAGGAGCAGGAGGAGACGGGATCCTTTCACCTTCTATTCTGCTGTTTGAAATGAACAGTCAGGTAGTTGGTTTTACTTACCGGTTGAGAGAGCCCGACAGAGTCCCTGGGAGGCATTCCTCACCACCCCTTTACTCTGGATGTTCTGTAAAAGACTACGCAGACTCCAATTTCGTGGCTTATTTACTTTTGTTGAGGTCAGATAGAAGTATTGAGTCACCCCTATCCGCTGTTCCGAAAGGAGCAGGAGGAGACAGGATCCTTTCACCTTCTATTCTGCTGTTTGAAATGAACAGTCAGGTAGTTAGTTTTACTTACCTGGTTGAGTGAGCCCGACAGTGTCCCTGGGAGGCATTCCTCACCACTACTTCCTCCCTGATTGTTTTGCTCTGATCAAGCAGACATCAGACTTTACTCGGTCGAGTGAGCCTGGCAGTGTCCCTGGAAGGCATACCTCACCACTCTTTCACCTTCTACCCTGTTGTTTCGACACGGTCAAGCAGGTAGTTGGTTTACTCTACCACTTTGTTCTTTGCTCTCTCCTTGGCTCTGCCCTTGCTACGGGGTAAGGTCAGGAGATGATCACATTTTCACCGTCTATCCTACTGTTTCGATACGGCCAGATATATAGTCTGTTTGCTTTACTACCTTACTTTTTTCTGGGGCTTTCTCTCTTCAGCTCTGCCCTCACTATAGGGTAAGGCAAAGAGAAGATCTCCCCCACTCTGTCACCTTTTGGTGGCCTGTTACTACCTTACTTTTTGTTATCTCCTCAGCTCTTCCCTTGCTATAGGGTAAGGCCAGGAGAAGATTCTTCTTTGCTCTCTTTCACCTCTTTTGGTGCTCTTTTCTTGAATCCTTACTCTACTTCTTTTGTCACATTCGGTCAACGCCAACACGAGCGGTTCACTTATTTGTTCGCCACTCCTGTTGGGGGTCCATTTGTTGACCTTGATTTCATTAAATCCTTCTCCCCATTGACCCAATTGACCCAAGTTGACCAAGTCAAGCTTTGACTTGGTCAACCCAAGTCTTAATGGGTCAATTTGATCCATTTAAAACCCATTTAAAACCTTAAACACTTTCCTAATGTTCTAAGACTCAAAACCACGGCCAAGCACATGGGTTTCCCTCCTATTATGATCTAGATATGATCCTAGCCGTTGATATTAGGTCTAGAGCTTTAAATAGATGAAATTAGGATGTTTGGAGGGATCTTTTGAGCTTTCTCTCTCGCTAGATCTCAAGAGCCCCTGAGACTTTGGGAGAGAGCTTCCTAGACCCCTTTCCACGTTTCCCAACCAATCCCCACCGTCAAGCACCCGCCGGCGGCGAGATCTCCGGCGAACCAAGGCTAGGAACGCCCCAAGCAAGTTTGCCATCGATCCAAGGCGTATCGAGCCACGGTTTCTTCTACAAAAAGGAGCGTGGACAGTCTACAAGTGCAACAAGCCCAAGAACGCGAAATTCCACCGAGTATTTTGGGTAAAATCCTCAACCCTAGGTTAGAACACTTAGGGTAAAATAGCTTTTCAAAAAGTGCTTTTTAGATCAAAAAAACACTTCCACATGAATTCTCTTCATCGCCATTAACTAAGTTTAAAATTTCATCGCGTTTGGACTTGTGGATCGAGAGAACGAGCCAAATTATTGTTTTTATGCATGGGCTCGGTCTTACTACAGCCATGCAGTTTTCAGACCGTTGATCTAAAGATCAACGGTCGAGATCCCGTCAGATCATGGCATGGGTCAACCGTGTATTCGAATCCCGCGGCCTAATTCCCCGTATGGCTTGATCACGGCCCTTGATTCAAGCTGCGGGAGATCCTACGGCTGCTGTATCTCGCCGCGGTTTTAAGTGAAGCGGGCCCCGCCCTGCCAATCATTGGCAATGATTGCGCGGTGGCGCAATCATTGCCAATGATTGGCCGCCATTAAAGCAGCCAATCAGAGGCCGCCATGTGTCCCGAGCCGCTTTTTTTTTATTTATTCTTTTTTTTGTTTTATTTGTTTTAAATATTATATATATATATTATTTAAAAAAATTATTATTATTATTATCATTATTAATATTATTATAATATTAATATTATAATTAATAATATTATTATTTTAATAATAATATTATTATGAATAATATTTTTATTATTATTATATTAATAATTATCATTATTAATATTATTATAATATTAATATTATAATTAATAATATTATTATTTTAATAATAATATTATTATGAATAATATTTTTATTATTATTATATTAATTATTATCATTATTAATATTATTATAATATTAATATTATAATTAATAATATTATTATTTTAATAATAATATTATTATGAATAATATTTTTATTATTATTATATTAATAATTATCATTATTAATATTATTATAATATTAATATTATAATTAATAATATTATTATTTTAATAATAATATTATTATGAATAATATTTTTATTATTATTATATTAATTATTATCATTATTAATATTATTATAATATTAATATTATAATTAATAATATTATTATTTTAATAATAATATTATTATGAATAATATTTTTATTATTATTATATTAATAATTATCATTATTAATATTATTATAATATTAATATTATAATTAATAATATTATTATTTTAATAATAATATTATTATGAATAATATTTTTATTATTATTATATTAATTATTATCATTATTAATATTATTATAATATTAATATTATAATTAATAATATTATTATTTTAATAATAATATTATTATGAATAATATTTTTTATTATTATTATATTAATAATTATCATTATTAATATTATTATAATATTAATATTATAATTAATAATATTATTATTTTAATAATAATATTATTATGAATAATATTTTTATTATTATTATATTAATTATTATCATTATTAGTATTATTATAATATTAATATTATAATTAATAATAATATTATTTTAATAATAATATTATTATGACTAATATTTTTATTATTATAATATTAATTATTATCAATATTAGTATTATTATAATATTAATATTATAATTAATAATATTATTATTTTAATAATATTATTATTATGACTAATATTTTTATTATAATATTAATTATTATTATTATTAGTATTATTATAATATTAATATTATAATTAATAATATTATTATTTTAATAATATTATTATTATGACTAATATTTTTATTATAATATTAATTATTATTATTATTAGTATTATTATAATGTTAATATTATAATTAATATTATTTTTATTTTAATAATAATATTATTATTTTAATAATATTATTATTATGATTAATACTTTTTATTATTTTAATATTAATTATTATTGTTATTAGTATCATTATAATATAAATATTTTAATTAATAATATTATTGTTTTAATAATAATAATATTATTATTAATATTTTATTATTATAATATTAATTATTATTATTATTAGTATTTTTATAATATTAATATTATAATTAATAATATTATTATTTTAATAATATTATTATTATTATGATTAATATTTTTATTTTTTTATAATATTAATTATTATTATTGTTATTATTATTATAATATTAATATTATAATTAATAATAATATTATTTTAATAATATTATTATTATCTTGATATTTATATTATCATAATATTAGTATTTGTTATTATTAATATTATTATAATATTAATATTGTTAATTAATAATATTATTATTATCTTTAATAATAGTATTATTATGTTAATATTAATATCATTATAATATTAATATTTATTATTTTATATTATTATATTATTTTGATTATTATTATTTAAATTTATTTTAAAATCCAGATATTATTATATCTGATCTATTTTAAAATTATTAATTATTTTTAAATATTAATTATTTTAAATTATTTTAAAATTACCTTTGAACCTATTAAACTTCAAAAATTCATAACTTTCCCGTTTTAAACCGGATTTTGACGCACAATACCTCGTTCTTTTCAGAAAAATGTGAATTTTAATTTAAAATTATTTCCTGTATGTGATTCTGTCATTTCTAGATGTTTTCTGTATTTCTATGTTTTTTTAATTATTTAAATATTATTTAATTAATATAATTGATTATTTTAAAATAAAAATTATTTTAAAACCCCCTTGGTGGCTGGTAGACCTCCCATACTTATGAACTGAAGTATTTTCAGTTATCTTATTTTCAAATTTACATTATTATTTATAATATTTATGTATTTTAAAAATGAGTTTAAAATTACATATTATTTAAATCCCCCAATTTTGGGAGGTCCACCCCTTATGAAATCTTAAACCTAGGCTATGTATATGAAGAGCAATTCGTGTGGGAGAAGGATTAGTGAATGATTGTGTCCCAATCATTCACTAATCACTTCATTAGGCTTCTTTACTTAGTGTTTTCGTAGTCCTTGCATGTGTAGGTTGCACAAGCACTTAGCCTAGGCTCTCCTAGATCTAAGGACATGATTTGGTGTGTTTATACTTGCTGCATCTACCCTCTATGTTGTGCCTAAGGGTTAGTTACTTCATTTCATTCCTATATAATGTAGTGACGCACTAAGGACAATAATTAAGGACTGTCTAGCGAACTCAGAATATTTCTAGAAGCTAGGATAGATCCCAGATTGCTATGAAACTTTAAACACTAGTGCTTAGTGACATCTGGAACCCTCTAGAATTTTCTAAGAACTTTCCGGACTCTTTAAAACACTTAACTAGTAAACCCTAATTTACCCGTTAATTAAGCCTTAGAAACTTCGGAAAAATATAATAAATCCATTTTAAATCAAAAAAATACCCATAATACCTTAAACTCTCCAAAATTCATTCCCCAACCTTAGATAATTAGGGCCCCTAATTGAACCTTAATCTGGACTTTAATTCAACCTTAATCAAAAATCACCTTTTCGCCTTAATTAAATCATTAAAAATTATTAAAAATCCCAAATTTCCCCCAAATACTTGGGAACACCTTCTTAGGTCATTTCTGACCTTTGGGGGTGATTCCAATCAGTTTGGAGCTGATTTGGGCCAAAACCCCCAAAATACCCCTGACTAGGCAATTTCGATAATTCCTTTAATTGCCCCAACTTCTAAAAATCATAACTAATTATAGAAAATTCCAAAATGGGCAAACTAAAAGGCACCTAACTCTAATTAAGGTCTAGTATTTGTTAAAAATATTAGGTGTCCAGAAATCAACCTAAAACAAAAAGTCAATTCTTCGGTCAACCGTAGCCTATAGTCTAGGGCCCGAAACTTCTAAAATTCATAACTTTGCGTAGGAAACTCCAAATCTAGCAAACTAAAAGGCATTCAACTCACATTAAGGTCTAGTATTTGTTAAAAATATTAGGTGTCCAGAAATCAACTTAAATCAAAAAGTCAACAATCCGGTCAAACTTAGTTCAAAAACAAGACCAAAACTTCAGAAATTCATAACTTTGGATAGAAGAATCCAAATCGGGCATGCTAACTGTCTAACTGATCAGGTTAAGGCCTAGTATTTTATAAAAATATTAGCTGGTCATAAATACCCTTTAATCAAAAAGTTAATTTTGGACCCCCTTTTACTTAGTGTATAGGTGGACCCCGAACCCCCCTAAAACTCACTAATGCAATTTAAACTTTAAATATTATTACCCTAAGAACTAAAATTGATCCACACATTAAATCAACTAAGATAGATCTCAATTCACTAATATTTGGACTTTAAATAAAATTCACTTTTCAGACCTACAACCAACCTGGACAGTAGGCAATTGTAACTAACTACCCAGCTTAGGATCTACCTCAGCCACACAGGCTTTTACACACACTGTAGAATTGTTTGCTAGGGCACCACTTTTAGGCTTAGGTTAGGCCGGTGTTTACTTTTCTGCTGCGTGCCGAGTCTTCCGGATTTCATTGCATGTTGTGATTGAACTATTGGTGTGTTTGTTTACTTTTACTGCACTCTGGGAATTGATGTGATTGCACGATAGACTACCCATAGGTTAGGATCGAGGTTGATACTAATGATGTTTTCTGCAGGTGGCCATGCTCATGCAGCGCTAAATATAAGGGGGGCAATAATCATGATTTAAAAATTAATGCTGTTTTATGCAGGTGCTTCAGAAATTGCTCAGCCCCCCTAAATAAATGAGGGCTAATTGAAAATCATTATAAATTGCTACAGGTGCTCCAGAGCTTGCTTAGCCCTCAAACATTTAAGAGCATGGCCAAGTGTGGCTGTGATGAGTATTTTCATTTCTATATAAATTGCTTGGGATAATATAAAATTGCTTGGGTTGATTTTTTTTAGGATAACCTTGCAGGAGAGTCTAGATTTACTGCTTTCATTTAATGTAAATGGTTTGTAACTTGGTATTGAGTTGTGAAAGTTTATTTTGAGTGGGGATACAAGAATCCAAAGGTTGGATGCCCAAAGAGAAAAGGACACCCAATATGAGGATAGTCCTTTTCTGTTTGAGAATCCAAATTTGGATTATTCTACTACCCGAGGAGTCCAAGGAAGCTGAGGTCCAAGGAGTCCGAGGAAGCTCAGATCCAAGGAGTCTAAGAAAGAGAAGATCAAGAAGATGAAGACCGAGAGTATCCCACTCAAAATAACTTGCGTCAGTCTTAGGATTAGAAATCCGGGTTGTTGGCAGTGGTGCCCGGCCACTTTAATTTTCTGCAGACCCTGGGTTGTAATTAAGGGCAGTTGGCCTATGGACATTTATTAATTTGTTTGGATAATTTTGATGTGTTTTATGATTGTGTGCCTCTAGGATTGTTTGCTTTTCTTAGTTTCTTGGCGTTTTGCATGTCGCTTTTGTTTTAGCCTGGATTTCGTTAGGCTCTTTAAGGACTAAAACTTTTTCTACTCCCAACTAACATTCAAATTTTAAGATTTAAATAATTTAGAAACTTAACGACCTAGGGAATTGCCGGAATCGTCCGGGGTAGCATGCATATCGTTGCATTTCTCTCTTTCCTTCTATAAGACACTTCCCCGCCCGTGGGTAGAGTCCGGATAATCTGACCTATGAGGATGAGGTGCCAGACCTGGGGAAGCCCAGTCTAATTCTAAAAATTATTTTTATAAGCCTTTTTAAAGTTCTATGCATACCTGATTCGGATACTCTAACTAGCATGCATTGCATTAGAAACTAACTAAATCAAAATTTTAATTGTATTAGTCTTAGGAGCATACACCCTACATAAGTCCAGGGCCAATTAGGAAATCCTCTAGATGTCGGCCCTATCTCCGAGAACTATAACCCACCTACCCATCCTTCATAAATGACTGGACAGCATGGTTTTAAAGCGATTAGGTGGTTAGCTGGCTCCCCCTTCCAGGCCGGGGTAAGTCCAGGTTTTACATTGCATTAGTTAGGACACGGGTGTTAGTGTTGCGTAGAACACTAAACCCACCATAGATTCAGGATTCAAGGCTACTATTGTTCCGTAGTACGCCTCATCAGTAGGTAGGTCTTCTGTCTTCCAGAGACCCTAAACCCTATATATCTGTGTCACACGGATGACGCCACCTCCATCCTTCCCTCCTGCATGTTTCGAGTGCATGATTTATTTATTTTTCTCCAGTTTCTTCTCACTACCTTAGTCCCTCCGGATGCTGATGTGAGCCGTGCATGTTGACTAAGCCTAGTTGAACCTCTCTTTCCCTTCGAGTAGGACTTCCTAGTCTCTGCCCTATGTGCCAATCCCAATTTTGAAAGAATAATGTAGAATCCTTAATCGAGAGTATTCTCAGGCTCCGGCTTGAGATGTAATTAACCACGGGGGCTTGCGCCCGTGGGAAACCGCATCCCACTCTCAAATAAACCCCATTCGAGCTAATGTATCGGGTGGGGGAAACCCGTTGTGACGATCAGATCATATATATTATTACCCATCGGGGTGTGCTGGTGAGAGCCGCTATCCTCAATGGTTAATCGTATGCATGATCGAATCTGCCCTTCCATTGGCCAGATACTGTCTCCCCTCGCGGGGCGATGGTGTCTGTAGTTCCTTTCGGAGGTCCACACCCCCAAATTGCCTCATCACACGGTCAGGGAGGTGCCATTCCGCACGATTTCAACTTATTAGGGGCACACGTGCCCTCCAGAATTCCAACCCATCATAACACTGTTGCGGCAGAGAGGAGAAAACTTGCTCCGTGTAAGGTTCCATAGTAACCTATCATTAAAGATTTGAGATAAAAATAAGAAGGCATATTGGTTTATATATATATAATGAGAAAAAAGTAATATCATACCTGAGTCATCCGTAACCCATCTAAATCATGACGGTATGTCATTATGTTTCCTGATGGGAGGTCCCGAATGCGATGTTCAGCCCATCTGTATAGTATTTAGTTAGGATATGCTGAACAAAATATGAAATATAAATTTAAGACATTGTTCTGTCATACCTGTATCCCAATGGGCGGCCACCTAACTCATAGACATGAGGCAGACGTAGCGTGGGTCGTCCAACTTGTAATCGCTCCCAGGACCACACTTATAGCAGAGCTAGGCATCCAGCAATGTTTGTGCATGTCGGGCATGTTGCGTGATATAGCTCTCTGTATAAATGTGCTAGGACCGCGCTACCGATAGACATCCTGCCAAATGTGTCCAAATCCACAAGCAAAGGTAGCCACTGCAAGGAGACATGGGATCGTGACACATCTGGTATCAATAAACAGCCGATCATGTAGAGTATGTAGGCTCGGACATGCTGGAGAAATGTCCTCGGTGCTAAGTCATCATATGAGTCCTTATAGAATGTCCAGCGGAGCCATCGAAGTGGTAACGTTGCCTCCACCTCTCCTGTACCCATCCTGGAAGTAGCGGTGTCATCCTCATCAGCAGGGGTATGGTACACTGTATCCCTCCCTGGATGTGTACCCAAAAGCTCCTCGCAACAATCTGGCCAGCTAAGCCACCGATGTTCTGCACCAACGACACTTGGCCACAGAATTGCAGGACCATCAATTCGGAGACCAAGAATCACCTGTACATCCTGCAGCGTCATTGTCATCTCACCAATTGTAAAGTGGAAGGTGTTAGTCAGAGGACACCATCTCTCAACCAATGCTGTAATAAGGTCATGATCTAGGCGAATGAACTGTAGGTGGCGTATCGAGTCTAGGCCAATTTCTCTTAATATATATATCATCCTAGGGCAGTCGACTGGCCATTCACGGGCCATACGTAAATGTCTCACAGCAATCAAAGGGGAGGCCTGTTAAAAAAAAAGGGACCGTCGATTATTTACAAATCAAATAAATTATTGTTCAATAAATAGAAAGCCAATGAAGCTTCTTACCTGTTCTGGATCGTGAGCCCTATGCGAATTTCCAAGGGATGCTATGCTCATCTGTAGGGGGCTACTCTCCTCTTCGGAGACATGCTCCGTCGGACTCCGTCTGGCACGACTGCGCCGCAAACTATCGGGCATATTCTAAATTTTAAAAAATAAAAGATGACTACTATGAGTGTTTTGAGTTATAAGATACAGATCCAGGATTATTGCATATTTTGTCTAAAAAATTTAGGATAGAATGTAGAGGTAGCATAGGGATTATTCTGTGTTATTCGTTAAAGCTGTGGCATAGTTCCTTCGGGGTGTTTTTCAATAACTTCAATATTAAAAGAAATATAATTTTTAATAAACATCGTTAATTTATTTGCTCGTAATTATTACTAAATTAGTATAATCTCCTTTTAAAATTTGAGATAGAACTAGTGAAATGCTTTCCTGAAATGTAACAATTTCGAAATAAATATTTATAAGATAAGAAGCAGCATTACCATATATAGCAGTACATAGGCTTGTCGTACATTAAAATTATGTCATATATTCCTAAGTACATATCGTACACGAGCTTGGAGTTGTGTTTGTGTTGGACAATATGTGAACTCTAACTCAAATTCGTGTTGAAGCCGCTTCCAATCTTGTCCATCTAAAAAATCTTTTTTGTTTCCATGTTCAGAACATTTCATTAGCATTTTATGATAATCGAAGAGCCATTGATCATGTTTAGGGGACCAATAATGATATAAAATACAGTGATCTATGTCAAGCATCGACCTTCCTATCCCTGGCTCAACAGTACCTTCTTTGTCACGACCAAGTTCTCGAATACGGCCCTTTAAAAAATTTATTGATACGAGGTGCATCCCCATGTCATAAAATCTATCTTGTACCAATTTCCAACCAACGCCGTGAAGTTCAATGCCTGACCTATATTCCCTTATTTTCTTCACTTCATCATGTTCATGCCACAAGACGTAATCCTCGTCTTCCCCCCAAGTATGCATAACACATCTGAAAATTTCATTCGAATCTGCCTTTGCTTCTAGGGTCTCATCAGTATAGTAAGCCAAACTTTCATGTAAGCGGCTACTTCCTTCTTCAATAAGTTGCTGCGTCGTTACGCCTCCTGTTTTATTTATGAAATAAGGGTACATTTTTACTAATGCAGTTGAAGTGGTATCTTTTATGAAGCTCCAAAGTACTTGTTCCTTAGCCACCGTTTTCCTATATAGCATGCAGATAAAGATGATGTTAGATGTTTAAAAGATGGTTACGTCATAAGACATTTATAATGTTCATTAAATGGTTGCCTTTATACATCAATAAGTTAAAACTCCTTCAAATAATTTCTTATATATTAATGTACGACCTCTTTATATATATATAATATTAAAATTTAACCCCAAAAATTTATAGTTACTTTTGTAACTCATAAGCAGTACTCGAACATCAACTAGAAATAATAATTGAGAAATAATAAAACATAAATGAATGTACTAATGATTAAGACACTAACTTCAACGATAATTATCATAAAAAAGATTTACATTACATTAAAGTAAATCAGA
This sequence comes from Dendrobium chrysotoxum, assembly GCA_019925795.1. Taxonomy (NCBI): domain Eukaryota; kingdom Viridiplantae; phylum Streptophyta; class Magnoliopsida; order Asparagales; family Orchidaceae; genus Dendrobium; species Dendrobium chrysotoxum. Next base: position 85,870,556 of record CM034312.1, read on the forward strand.
AGAAGGAGGACATGTAGGAGTTCTACAAGCTTAATAACTTCAGTGATTATTTAGCACAATTCGTGTGCGAGCTTGGAGTTGGGTTTGGGTTGGGCAGCAGCCGAATCTCTGTTGGAACCACTGCTGGACACATTGCCAATCCGACGCTTCAAGAAACTCCTTCCGCTTTTCTCCTGGCCAATAAATCAGATTCTCGTACGTCTTAACAAGGAATGCATCTGCCGCAGAATCCCAATTTTTGTAGAGAATACAGTGACGTACGTCGGCAGTTGGGTTTTGAACAATCACCTCAACCGACCCATCTCGAAGCCTTCTTGTTTCAGCATGTCTAGTCTTCAAAAAGTTCATCAGTGCTATGTGTCCTACCTTTCTCATACCCTTGCTTTGCACATATTACCAACCGTCTATGTTTAAACCGTCTTCATCCCTATAAGAGCGGATCGTCATAGCTATGCTGTGTCTATCCCATAATATGGTGTCTTCCATGTTGGACCACGAATGCACACAGCAACGATAAAGCTCATTCATTCTTGCCTTCGCCTTTAAAGCATCATCAGGGGAAAATGCTAAACATTCTTGTAGCCTAGTACTGCCCTCCATAATCATGTTCTTGAAAGGGATTTTATCTCTCCGATGCATCGCAGAATAATATAAAATGAGCAAAGAGAAATCAATATATGAACTTCAGAACGGAAGGAACGACCTGCATACACCAATTTATAAGATGATATATATTCATCAGTTTTGTTCATCAATTACGACATACTACAGTAGTAAGAACTAGCGCGGTGCATTTTTACACCAAATTTATTATGTTTTTAGAAATTAGAATATTGTAATTTTTAAAATAAAATTTAAAAGTAATAATTTATTGAAAGCATATAAACATAGTGGTACTAAATTATAAACATAATTTAACTTAATATATATTTCTTAAGTGGTACTAAGTTAATTTATATATTAATATAAAATATCAATTCTAAATTTGTAAATGCACATCATTAGACCACTTGCATCATGAAGCATATATTGCATAATGTAACACGAAATTATTAAGAAAACATAAATTAACAATATGAAACACAATATTTATCGCGTACATAATGACATAACATCACCAAAAAAAAATACATCTAACGATGCCGGGGTAATGCCCCACTCCCTGGAGTATATCTATTAGGGGCCTTTCGTCGCCTCCTTTGAAGTTGTTGCTCCTCTGACACGTCCTCCTCTTGCTGATCAATTTGGCCAGGTTGTTGTGATACTTGGCCAGGCTGCTGTGATACTTGTAGTCCTTGTTGTGATGGATACGTCCCCATTAACAATATGTCCTGCTGCGTGGGGGATGATGGCAAGCCAACTGATGACATCCACTTAGGAATCGCCATTGGAAATAATGAATATGTTGTGGGTTGTTGAGATTGTGTGCCGTAATGCACATCTCCTGGTTCACCTGACTGTCCACCATATGGGCTCCAATGTGTAGAGGAAGGACCGGCACCAGTGAGGTCATAACCAATGGACGAAGTGTACATAGAATGCCTAGGCGGATCACTCTCAACAGGCTGTCGGTGACTGCTACCTATTGAACGGGATGGAGCACCAGAGGTTGATCGTCTACCACCGTGAGCTCTTTGAGAATCTGTTCCACGTTCCCTCGTTTGTGTTGCCTCTTCTGTAGATGTGTCAAATGTGGTGTAGTCAATAAAAACTGATCGCTGTACTCTGGCAGAAAGTTCAGCGACTTGGTCAACAGCTAACTGCAAAGAACTAGCATTCTGTCCTTCCCCCCCAGCAAGCGGCTCAAGTATCGCAGAAGATCGTATGTAGTAGTCGGCCTATAGTGGAATGAGAGAGTCATTAGCAATATCATAATACATTAAAAACTATCATAATTCAACATACGTACCACTAATCTTTCTCCTGGTGATCTTGGGAAGAAAGTCTCTGGAGGCTCAGTTTGTGGCTGTAGAAGGTAGATCGAAGCCCAAGATCTATACCACCTAAGGTAAGAACCTAACTGTCGATTACCATTTCCTTCTTGTGGAGTAATTGGAACCACATATGCCCTCATATCCTCCCATATCTGCAGGTAGTCACGATATTGTACGGTCCAATCCATATCTGCTCTACCACGACCATCTATGCGACGAAAACTTTGATCCATCGGGTCAATATCGATGGACTGTACTCCTGCAAACTGTCTCATAACACGATCCGGGAGGTGCCACTCCGCACGTTTCCAACTAATAAGTGGTACCCTTGCCCTCCAAATCTCCCAACCATCCTTACATTGTATGGGCAGAGAATCCAGAAGTTGTTGTGTATATGGAGTCATTGAAACCTAAAATTTTAAGCAGTAGAATGATCAACAATATCATAAATTTATAGTAGATTTTTAAAATAAATCTTATTTGTCAAACCTGACTCATCCGCAGACCATCAAATTCATCCCGATAGGTTAATGTGTTTCCAGATGGAAGCTCACGTATCCTATCTTCAACCCACCTGCTCAATTTTTAAGTGAGTTGTTATTAACATATATTTCGAATTAAAATAAATATTAAATGCTCACCTGCAACCCAATGGTCGCCCAGCCAAGTCAAAATTTTGAGGGACTCGTAGTGTAGGCCTTCCAATGTAAAATCTTTCCCAAGACCATACCTGCAACAATGCTACACAACCAGCGATATATGTCCTCGTCGGTCTAGTCGCATATCACAACTCTCTGTAAAGATGTGCGAGAACCGCACCACCTATGGACATCCTGCTAAATGTATCCACATCTGTAAGCAAAGGTAACCACTGTAAAGAGACATGACTCCTTGATGTATCTGGTATGAGGAAGCAACCAATCATGAATAGGATGTATGCCCGAACATGTTGAAGGAAAATCTCAGGGGCCAAGTCATCGTATGAGTCTCTGTAGAATGTCCATCTGAGCCAGCGAAGTGGAAGCATGGACTCTACCTGTGCTGAACCCATCCTAAACGTCGCATTGTCATCCTCATCACCAGGAGCGTGGTATACGGTGTCCCTGGTAGGATGTGAACCAAGAAGCGCATCACAGCAATTTGGCCAGGTTGTCCATATGCGTCCTGCACCAACAACATTGGGCCCCACGATAGCGGGTCCATCAACTCTAAGGCCCAACAACACCTGGACATCCTGCAATGTTATGGTCATCTCGCCAATAGTAAAATGAAAAGTGTTTGTCAAAGGGCACCATCTCTCAACCAGTGATGTGATTAAATTATGATCCAGGCGAATGAACTGTAAATGCCTTAGGTTGTGCAAGCCGAGGTTGGTCAAGACGTATAACATACGGGGGCATTCAACTGGCCATTCCCTAGCCATGCGAAGATGAGTAGCAGCAACCAAAGGGGATGCCTACCAAATAAAATTCTGTCAGTATTAGAAGAGTAACATAATATAATAATTATAACATAATATAATAATTATTTATACCTGATGTACATCGTGAGCCCGGTGTGATGCCCCAAGCGATGCAATGCTATTCTGCACAACTGTTCTTTCTGTAGCATTGTGATGAGTGCTACGTCTGCCAGAACGAGGTCGTCTAGATCTGTCGGCCATATCTGTACCAATCATATAGGTTAATTTAAAATATTTATATTTCAGAACCATTAATATGCATGTATTATTTAATTAGGATTTTTTTGTTATGTATTACCTCGATGATGCAGGATTATTTGGACATGTAGGTCTATTGTGACCTTTTCTTTTGCAATATCCACAAGTTCTGTTTGATGTTGATGGCATCTCATCCATAGTATTACGGAATCTGGTTGATCTCGGTCTACTGACACGCCTTCTAAATGCCGGTGCAATCAAAGGAATTATTCCTTGTTGTTCGTTACAGTTTGGCCAAACATCTTTGGGGGGCAGAACATGAAATAATCCAGAGTAGGTTTCCTTGTATGAGTTAACTGTGAAGAATTTTGATACAAATACATTATGATTCCATCGCCTATATCCTGCAACTGCTAGCACATGAATGCATGGCACATGATATAACTGTGGTTTCATGCATGTGCAAGTGCAAGTATCTGATGTAAGGACCTCAACTTTATGTGGTCAACACGATGTATCCACAACTTCAAATTCTCTTCTATTTATTGTCCCAGGTTGAGGGCATCTACGAGCTTCACGCTCTGCTCGTTGTAACATAGTCATTGTACGGGAAACAAATTCTGACTCGTTCACCTCTAACCACTTCTCAGCGTCTGTGGATCGCTTCAAGAATAATGAAACGATGTTATAGTATATGGCCATAATCAGACCTTGTATTGGAAGGCCACAAGCACGCTTTAAAACTCCGTTAAAACATTCTGAGGCATTGGTTGTCATAATGCTATATCGACATCCATTGTCGTACAACAACGACCACTTACTCACATCACGTTGTATCAACCAATCGTATGCTTCTTGCTTAGCAGTTCTTATGTGGTTCATCATACGATTAAAGTATGACACGTCCTCAGTAATTCCAGCTAAGTACATATTATTGATTAGGCTCTCACTATCGGGAATGGCTAGACGACGTATAAATTTTTTAAAGTTCTCCCGTAAGTGGCGAAGATAATGTCTATGAACTGCATTAGGGAAAATTTCTCGGTAACCTCTTACTAGACCTGGATGCTTATCAGAAATTATGCACAGAGTAGAACGCTCATTAAGTGTTCCGAGTAAATCATGTAGGTTTTGAAGGAACCAAACCCATGAATCGTTACTCTCTGATTCAACAACTGCGAAAGCCAAAGGAAAAAGTCCACCATTGCCATCGATTCCTACAGCAGTAAGAAGGGTTCCACGATACTTTCCAAGAAGGAAAGTTCCATCAAGGCTCAGGACTGGCCGACACTGTTGCCATCCAGAAATGGATGGACCGAAAGCCCAGAATATAGACTTGAAGTGTGAACCTCCAACCAGTTGAACATTGTAGATACTACCTGGTTGAGAAAGACGTATTCCTTCCATGAAGCGTAGTAGAGAGCGGTAAGATTCCTCGTAGCTACCAAATATAGCTTCGATAGCTTTTCTACGAGCATCCCACGCCTTCATGTAGGTAATCTTCATTTCAAACTTCGACTCCATTCTAGCAATTATCTCCTTCGGTTTCATATCTAGTTGTTGTCGTATGATTGGCATGATGTGCCTACATATGAACTTAGACGTGCAATTTTGATGACCAGCAGCTAATATAGGTTGGGTGCAGGTATGTGGAGGACCGAAAGTTCCTACTTTCCATAAACCACCTAGTCTTTTACTTCGTGCTGCATGTAATCTCCACAAGCATGACCTATGCGGATTGTTATGTTGGCTATATATAATAGTGAGACGACTCTTGTTAGAAGTTGAATTAATGTACTGAACATTGTGTGTTATTGACCATCCATTAATTGCAGCCTGTAGGTCTTCCTTACTATGAAATATTTGACCTTCATACAGTTCGGATGGAATATTTGATTCTGTTGAGCTAACTATGTTAACGGATGGAGCATCAAATTGTTCATCACCATCCCATTGTTGGGTTGTTTGAACGGTTTCTATGAATTCATTATTTGCAACCATTGTTTCAATTCCATCTAAGTTTTTTCTTGCATGGCTTTGAATGAATTCATCGCCATTACTTTCCTCATTATTATAATTTCTCATATATTCATCTGTTTCATAGTCAGGTTGACTACCATCCGGTAATGAATCAGTACTACCACTATCCATAGTTCTGTATGAATCAGCGTCATCGTTATCCATATTAAACCCCTCTGGCATAAAATTATGATTTTGGAAAGTCTGATGCAAATTCGGCCGTTCACTCATGCTAGGACGTGAATTCAACGGTTGTTGCACATATGTCGGTCGCTCCGAAAAACTAAGGCGGCCATGAAAGTCATATTGCACATCACTCGAGCTTGCTCTTCTAGCTTCTCGTATGTTAACAGGGGTTATGCTGGGCCTATGTTATATAAAAAATTATTTAGGTGTGTGAATTAATTACAATGAAGCAACACAATATAGGGTTGTTAATACTCACACTTGCACTTCGGTAGATGGACCGGCAACATCGGTATAATTTAATTCTTCAACTTCCACGTACACTACGACAGTATGACTTCTAGCTTCTAGGAACATGAACTCACATATCTCATCATCCATGACATGTGTCGCGCAATACCCACCATTATCACAGAAGCGACATGTTAGGTTAACATTGTTTGTTGTTGAATTTATCCTAAGTGCACGCATAATGCGTTGTTTCAACATCGCAAGCGATATGTTCTCTTCAACGAGGAGTGGCCGATTGCTTCCACCAATATAAGTGGGTGTGAACTCGTCCGCAATACGCAACACTCCCCCATAATATAACAGTAATCGTGACATGCTATCATAAATATATGAAACTAATTATTACAACAATAGATTACAATTATTATATTCATCATATTGATTCTAAATTTACCATAGTTTATACTCGACTTAAATCTTAGTAATAGGATTTCATTTAACTTTTTTGAATAGAGTACATTATAATCAATATTTTTCAGTTATTCAAATTATCTCTAATTGTTTGATCTAATTACAATTAAAGTATATAATTAATTGAATTTCAAGTTTTTGAAAGTTAACATAAATTAACATTAATAGTTTGTATTGATATCCCATTGTCGGGTTGTTTGAACGGTTTAATCTAATTAGTTTTAAAGTATATAATTAATTGGATTTATAATTAAATGAAAGTTAACATAAGGTAACATTAATAATTTGTATTTATATCCTAAATAATGACATATTTTAAAATTACATTTATCATAATTGAATGGATTTAATGTGGATTGATTAGTTTGTATTTATGTCCTAAATAACCACTAATTTTATTTCTATTTATTTTAGTTGTCCTTTAATCTAAAATGAAAATTAACATTAATCGTAATATATCATTCATTAATAAATAGTTTTATAATACAAATATTAGTTAAATATACCTTTTAATAATTTTAATGCATTATATTTAATTAATTTATCAAATATGAACAATAATAAACAAGAGATTTAAAGAAAATTTTTTGTTCAATTATATTTAATATTTTTGGTAAATTAATTCACAAAAGATTTAATAATTTTCTATTGATATAAATATTTTTTCATTACACTTTCATTAATATTAATAGAATTTAATATAGTAAATTAAATTTAACGTATAACAGAAATTAACTAATAAGCATTTTGTCTTTTAACATTTTAATTAGATATTTATCATAATGTATATAACTGATTAAAAGTTAAATATCAAATACAACTTCTTCATGATTAAATTATATATAATTATTTATTTTTGGATAACATTATATATTATTTCTAAACTAATATAACATAATTAAAAATAACCTGTCACATAGTTTATACATGACTAAAACCTTAGTTAATAAAACACATTTTTTATCTAATAGTTTAGTCTTATTATTTGTAAAGTATATTATTAATAAAATTTTAACTTGTTTATTACATAATAATCAAAATTCATAAACAAAATAAAAAGTTATTTATCAATTACAAATTATTTTTGATATACATATTTTCCAACTAATATATCATATTTAAAAAAACAGAAAACTTAAAATTTGGTGGAAAATTACTTTACCCTTTTCTTAATCTATTATTTTGATGTTATTTAGGATTTATAAAACTATAGGTTATAATTTAACCTTCATAAATTTAAAATTTTATTTTTAATATATTTTCAAATCTTTTTGCATGCTTTTAGATAAGAGTTCTAAAATTTAAAACTTAGGTTTATCATAATTGAAGGGATTTAATGTAGACTAATTAGTTTGTATTTCTTTCCAAAATAATCACTAATTTTATTTCTATTTATTTTAGTTGTCCTTTAATCTAAAATGTAAGTTAATATTAATCATAATATATCATTCATTAATAAAAATTTTTATATTACAAAATTTACTTAACTATACTTCTCAATATTATTAATGCATTATAAGACAATATATTTAATATTAAGAAAAGTGCATTTTGTAATATATATATATATATATATATATATATATATATATATATCATATATAAAATTAATTATTAAAAAAATTCCATAATTTAATAAACATAAATTGATAAAAAATTGACAAGTTATTAATCAAATAAAATTTAGTACTATTTAATATTATATTATTATTTAACTTTATAATTTTAAATATATTTTTTCAAAATATTAAATGTTCTTTGTAAAATATGATAGAACTATATTTTTGTTTGTTCAAACATTAATACACAAGAGATTTAATGAAAATTGTTTGTTCAATAATATTTAATATTTTCGTAAATTAATATTACCATAACTTATCTATTTCTATTTCAACTTATAGGATAATTTGAGATATAATGTTAGAGATCTAATGATAGAGAAAAAATTTTAGATTAATATTGTATATAAGGAATTTATGTTAGTTTATTTTTAAAATAAATTTTGATAAATTTAAACACTCATAGGATATCTTCATATAATTATTTATTGCTTTCTTCTGCTCTTTCATAGATTTACAAAAATTAATGTAATCAAAATATATGTTTTTCCTAGCAAAATAGTTGAGTTGCAATACCCCGCAGTACTATTCGACATTGCAGTTAACATTACCCATAAAAAATGAGACATTTTGCTCTTAAAAATTTTAGATCTACTAATTTTTCTTGCATTTCTGTTTTGCTATATGATAATAAAAGAACAGTTGATATTACTAGCAAAATAATTTATATATAAATCTACATTGCACTCAACTCTTCTTCCACAATTTCTAACAAGCAAAAATAAATTACAACATAATTGCTTCAAAGAATTCAGGATATAATTGTTCTTTTTTAATACGCACTATAAATACAAAAAAATATATTCATATGTAAATAACATTATATGCTTGTAAATAAATAATAACTTTGCAATCAGGTGTCACTAAATGATGAGATTTTTCCTTGGTAACCTCAAAACAATACCATTTAAAATTTACTAATCACATAAACATACTTTATAAGAACCAGCATCATTTATCTTCTAAGTACAACAAAAATCAAAACAACAGATGTGAATATAAACGAAAATATAAAAAATACCTATCAAAACTTCTATCAAATAGTTTCACTAATCATATAAACTAACAACATTAACAGCTTTCAAACCAAAAAAAAAAAAAAATTTAACAACTGCCTAACCTTCTATCCCGAGAGCTCTTCAAATGTGAGATTTCTATGATACATTGGGGGCTATTTATAAGCCAAAAATCTGCCTTCGCTTGCAATTTTTTTCGCACACCAAGCGTAAATCCCAGATCTGGTTCCCGCACCGCGCGTATTTCGCGGATCTGGTCCCGGTTGTGGACAAAAATCGAAGAATGCGCCGATCAATCTGGCGCATTCTTAAGAATGCGCCGACTATTTTGGCGCATTCTTAAGAATGCGCGTACCAATCTGGTGCATTCTTAAGAATGCGCCTAATACTTTGGCGCATTCTTTGGAATGCGCGTATTTTGATGAATACGCCTAACCCTTTGGCTGGTTTGCTGCTTCTTAAATTTTTAACTGAATACGCTTCTAATGCTAAATTTCGAATATTTGCTGCTGCTTCTTAAAAATCTGCCTCTGATTATTGTCACCCAACTATAATGACATTCGCCGACTTAATCTCACTCAATATTAATAGTGTTGATCCATGCTATCCACTGTAAGGCTTATGCATGTCATTGATACAAAATCTTATTCTTGATGTTAGCACTATTATTTAAACTTATTTTTTTATTTATTTATGATCTCTTCTCCACAAATGAAACTAATTCAAAAGACAAACAAATGGTCTTTTGAACATACCAAAATGTCATGAGGCTTTTCCAACTTTTACTGTAGAATATGTTGTATACAGTTTATGACTATTATATTATATCAATGTATTTTTCAATTATAGGAAAAAACATCTTTTATAAGTGTGATAAATATTAATAAAATCACTTCAATTGGATCGGTCCTCATAATTTTTTTCTATTTTCACATTTTTCACTTACAAACTCAGCTATCACTTATAATTTTATTTTATTTTATTTATTTGAGTGCTAGATTTTTAATAGTATTTGATTCAATTGTGGGTCCCAATTTTGAGAAAAATAATATGTATATTAAAGGAATATATATTATATTGTGCATTTGTGCATATTTTATTTATTATTATGCTATAAAAATAATTAATATTATATTTAAAGGTCATATTCAAGTAATATTTTATTCTTTCAAAATCCTAACATAAAATCACCTTTATAATTAATAAAATAATTGCATCATACTATTTATTTATTGTATTAATTATATATTAAACATATTAAATTTTTGAATGAATAGAGCATTATGGGTTAGTTACTTTCTCCACATTCACAAAAAGAGTCCTTCTAATGAATCTAATTAGTTCCTCCACTTTCTCCTTAGCCCTAAAATTCTACACAGTCCTTCGCCCGCTCTCTCCTCCCTCTACCTTCCCTTCCCTAAGATCTAGGGTTTCAGCGCTTCCTCCTCCTCATACTAGAAGCATGAACACCTCCGCGGTGGCTTCAATGCCTTCATCTTCTTCCGGCTCCGATGCTGCGAAAAAACCCGGCGATCTTCTGGTCCAGTACGTTGTTCTTCGGCGTGATTTAATCGACGAATGGCCGCTAGGGAGCACCGTCACACAGGGCTGCCACGCCGCCGTTGCTGCCATCTGGAACCACCGCGACCGTATCGACACCGCCGCGTACTTATCTGCTTCCAACCTCGATTCCATGAACAAGGTATGCTCGATGAAATGCCGCAATGAACTTTATCCATCCCAATGGTTGATTGGTATTAAGGAGTACTAAACCCAGGTTATACATTAGTAGATCCAAATTAACAAATGGTCAAAATGATCTCTGTGTCTATTTTAATACCTTTTTTTTTTTTGGGTGGAATTTGCATACGTAGCTAACATCTATCCAATAAAATAGTTAAATAATATATAAATAAACATAAAATTTATATAATATATATATAAAGGGGATCCCCCAAATTTTTTGAGTCTAATTTAATATTCAACTTATTACATCTAAACTATTTGGGCATGGTTTGGGACAGTTTTTTTAAAGCTTTATTTTTTAGATCATAATTATAATTTTTGTATGATCATTATTTTTTTTTGTTGCTTTCAAAAAAATATTTTGCGTTAGAAAATTATTTTCTACAACAACTTTAAAAAATTATATCTCTACGATAGCTTTACAAAACAGTAATAAAGCTATTCTAAATCAAGCCTTAAGCTTCGTTTGGGGTGGCTTTCTTACTGCTTTTTAAAGCAATTTTATAGCACAAAATTTTTATTTTTTTAACTAAAAAGTTACTTTAAGAAGCAGTAAAAAAGCCGTCCCAAACGAAGCCTTAGTCTTATCATCAGCTTTATATTCATTTAGACCAAAATTAGAAATTCTATTGGTTTTAGTTTGAGTTGATATCCTCTTAATAAATTTGAAATGGCTTCATAAAAAGTTTATCTCCACCAAATTTCGCCCAAAGAAAGAAATGACAAAATTGATATTATGATTAAATCGATTCAAATTTGGACAATTAAAATTAAATTTAACATTGAAAGAAAAATTTAAGACAAATGAACAAATTTATAAAATCTAAGCTACATTTTAATCATTTACTCTTTTCTTTTTCCTACATATTGAACTTATATTTTGTTTATAGGTGACTCTGGAGGTTAAGGGAGAAAGTCAGATAAGGAACCTAGCGGAGAAGCTGACAGCAGAGGGAATAGAGCACAAGCTGTGGATTGAGCAGCCAGAGAACATCCCCACCTGCCTTGCTACGAGGCCATATCCAAAGTCATTTATTGCTTCCTACTTCAAGAAGATCAAGCTCTGCAAATAAAGAGCAATTAAACAAGTTAGTGGCACCTTCTCTCTTTTTCTGTCTGGGAAAAAGTTCTTTATTTTGCTTGTTCTAATTATATGTTTTTCATTAAAGCCTGTTAAATGGGGTGAGGATGTTTGGTAGCTTCATTTCATCCACTTTTTATAATATTTAAGTACATGGATCAAGTTGCAGAATATTTTTGAATGAAATAGTGATAGTAGTTGATGGTGCCTTAAGAGTGATAAGAATTAGAAAGGGAATTGGGTGGTTCTGATCCTTCTAAATTTTTATATATGAAATTATGTCACATCTTTCACTTGAAATCTTGATTCTGTCATTGATACCTTCACTTGATAAAGAAAAAGAGATGCCGTCAAAATACACTTATGCTTCGTTTGAGACGGCTTTCTTACTGCTTCGTAAAACAGCTTTTAAGTACTACAAATTTAATTTTTTTACTAGAAAGCTGTTTTAAGATTCAATAAGAAAGTCATCTCAAACGAAGCCTTAACTGAGGGTCGTAAAGTGCTTGCAAGCAGACAAAGTGTTGTGTAGATTATTGGATGAGTCAATTTGAAGTCAATTTCGCCTATTGTAGATGCGTTCCATCTTCCTGATCATGAAGCTAACCTTAATTATAGTTAAAATATAGGTTTCGTTTTTCAAAGAATAACTACAGAGCAACTTAGCCCGCCCTTAACCTCTATACAATAATGTGAAGAACCCTCAGCTTCAAGAGCAACTTTAGCTGATAGAAAAGTTCGAGCATGCTAAGCTGTGCAAATAACTCTATTAGGACCGTCAGGAAACGGGCAATCTATGAGACATCACCCCTACAAAGTAGGATAATCCTCAACTGATAGCTCACCACCATCAAAACAACCATTAACAGTACTTGCAAGAACATCAAAAAACTTCTGTGCAAAAAATGTATAATCATGCCTTCTCATGAGGCATGAACTTCACAATACATCCACTTCTTAGCAAACCTTGAATTAACAGTTATAAATAGGCGCACCACCAAGTTTAATTACAATTACTTCAAATAAATTGTATGAGGATTCAAGACATTTGTATAGCCATTACTCAATGTGCTATGATCATACATAATATATAGCAAGCTAGGATAAAAGTTAGGGAAGATGGTAGAAAATTGGAAACTTAGCTGCCCACTACCAATCTCATATGTCCTTTGTGCTCTCAAAAAAAAAAATTTCCGGTCAATGCATCTCTTGCGCATGCTGAGACTGGTAGCTAACCAAGTTTTTGAACAATTTAGTGGTTAGTAGTGATAATTACAGGTACCCGCTTAGAAGTACTTTTTGACAATATAAAACTGAGTAGTTAATGCGCTGCAACTATGACTCGCCCGGTCGCAGAGATTCAACCCCTGCAAAACAAAGCAGAAGTTCACTTAGTCCCAAATGTAATATCTAAATCTGGCATATTTATAAAAGTAACACTCGAATATTTACATTTATAATTAAAAAAAAAGTTACATTAGAACAATCTAATAAAAAAAAGGATGAATCTCGAAGTCTTTAAATTTATTTTTAAGGAAAAAATATTAATTATATATATATTGCACTTCTATAAAGATTTGAGACAACAATACTCTGTAAAATTTGGGAAAACAACCTTGGCTTTCTTTGCGTTGTATCTTGAGACACCTCCGAAAATACTCCCCCAGAGGAATATTTGGTACAGGAATGAGCTTCCCAGCAACAGCTAGTGGCCAACTGATGAATAGTTGGAAGAGATAAGTTTATTTGATTTGAAGGAAACCTTGAGCAGATTTAACTTAAATTTCAAGTCCACTCAGACATACCTCAAGAATGCAATTCCTATAGAAACCATCCACAACTTCCAACTGAGCCTGACAGTTTTACTGAACTTCCCAAGGAACTCGATAATCACAATCTGCGCAGAAAATCGTTTTTCATTTAGGGAAATTCATGCATGTTAGAAACCTCATTTTTGAAAGTATATGGTCATTACCTGAAGCACTAGCGTTATCCCAATTATTCCCATAAAAAGGTGGTTCTTTGTAACCCCTGTGAAGACATTCATCTCATCTGGTTTCCGAGCATTGAATTCATTGAATATCTGAAGAACAGAAGTGCATTACATGATTTATTCTAGCACGAAAATTATATACTCACAACCTAATAATAGTGCCAAGAGAGAATAGAGAAATAGGTGTACATGGGGAAAGAATATAAAAATGGCACGCAATTGATTGAAAGCATGAGCGACAAAACAACTCAAAGCTTCATTCAGGCGAGGCTTCACCTGACAAAAGACGAACGTATTAAAAATGAAGCTATTTTTCACTTTGTCGGCATGTTCTCGCGTCTCGTCGGATAAACCAAGAAGACTTCTTCCACCAAAATTCAGTATGAGGAGGATTGTTACTTGGTAAAGTGCCTAGGTTTGATGACAGTAGACAGTTAAATGGAAGTACCACTAAAAATAAATGTACCCCGAGTATAAGTGAAATGCTGCAAAAACGAACAAGGAAAAAAAATGAACCATACCTGTACTATGAGGTTTCTCCACATGATATTAGTAATAAGGGGTTCCCTTGAAAGAAAAATAAAAAAGAAATAAGAAAACAATGCAGTCTATGAAGAACTAATATACATCTGAAGATTACAAAGTGAACTAATTCTCAAAAAAAGAAACGCCTTTGATAGTCCAATGAAATCATATTTGTGAAAAGATATATACACGAGTCTCCAATTAAATCAGCAGGAAAATAATAGCTCTAACTGATAAGTATCAAGTAGTTCAGCCAATGAAACATGCTGCTTTAGGCATTCAAAGTAGGGGGCCTTAGAGGCAAAAAACGAGCATACGCTGACATTATAGAAACAGTAATGCAATCAGCAAAGTCCCCAAAACAGTTCCAATACAAGATGATGCTTTGGAGTGGTAACAATAAAAAATAGTGCAGACCAAGGACTTCTAAACAAGCTTAAATTATATATATATATATATATATATATATATATATATATATATATATATATATATATATATATATATATATATTGATGACTGCACAAGATTTATTTTATAGGGGACCAAGCATGGGATGCAAATCTTCATGACTACTGCATATTCTGTCTTGCATAGCAGAAAAAATGTTAACAATATTCATGCTCAGCACATTAACACAAAAAAAAGGCACAAGTAAAATACATTGGTCTGGTAGGTATATGTTCTTAAACAGATAGGTAAGATAAAAGTTCATCTTGACTAGATCTGGAATGAATAGTGCAGCATCGTTTAAATAGTTATAGAAATAATTCTCGCCCATGATTTAACTACTATATGTGGGAAGCATGCCATGAAAGTCTAACAGGTGCAGTTAAAAAAATACAATTGTAGTCCAAAAAGAGCACAACTAGGAAAATCAGCTTTTCCTGACATTCAATTAATTTCACTCGAGTAAAATAGAAACTCACCTCCGGCCAACTGGGGGTCTCTTCATAAGGTGGTCTGTTGGTGGCTCAGTGGCTAATGCAAGTGCACCAAGTGTGTCCATAATAAGGTTAACCCACAAAAGCTGGTAATGAAAGGAACAAAAAAAAAGACAGTAAATGTTAAATGTTCGCAGATAAAAAACACATATAATAGGTTGGTAAATAAATTCCATTTAGATCATGCAAAATTTAGACTTCAATTGTACCCATATTATGAATCCAAGTCGATCATGCATAACATTGCTAGGGAGAATTTAAGAATGTTTTGATAATAGTCATGTTAAGGGTATATGACTGAGAGAAATAACCTCCAAAATATTTAGATATATATGTTAAATTCAGAGATTTGGAGAGGGAAAAGCTTATGCACAAAACTATCCCTATTTATAAATCTATACAAGATATATTAATAAAGAAATAAATAACTACAAACTCATGCATAATTATCTTAATATAATCCTTCCTAAATCAGTCACCAAATATAGAAGGAGATTGGCGTGATCCAGGTGAGCCTCCCACAGATCCTCATGCTAGTCTTGGGATCAAGGGCAAAGTAATGATTGAGATTTAACAGCGTGATCCAGGTGAGTCTCTCACGGATCTCCATGCTAGCCGTGAGATCAAGGGCCAAGGGACGATTGAGATTTAACACTCCACTCAAGCTGGGGAATACAAATCTGTCATTCCCAGCTTGGTAATCCGTCCCAGAAAGATAGAGTTATTAAATCCCTTGGTAAGAATGTATGCATCATCGATTTCATCCTTTTTCTGCACCCCATGCATCTTGGTTTTGCCTTCAATAAACTGCCACTGCTCTTTCTTTAAGAGCAGCAGCTCTACATCACCATCATACAAAATTTTATGCATTCTTGTACTTTGATCAAAAGAATCAACAATGTCATCATAAAACATTTGATCATCTGGTGCCCAAATTTTTATCTTTGAACCAACAATTGTGTCATCCAAGCCTTTCCTACGCTTCTGTGGTCCAGAAGCCTCTTGTACGCCCTGAGCATGCTTCCATCTTGATTTTGTTTTACCAGTATCTTTAACATGATTATGACCTTTAACCAAATCTTTCACTATAGACTTTTGAGCAGAGAGAACTTCCTTTCATTTCAATTCTTTATATTCAACCTCACTATGCTTTACTCTTTTCTGCTTCTTAGTGAGACAGCAGTTTGCTTGTTTTCTGAGAATCTCACTCTAACTTTTCTTTGAGATCCATTTCTACCTCTATTACTTAACTAATTCTATAATGATCAATGCTAATTGACAACTGCAATAAAGCATTTCTTCCTCTTGCGAGAACTTAGATCTAACCTTCTATCAGGCTTTGTTGTACCTGAATCCAAGCTATGTTCAGTATCAACTCTAGATTTACCACTATGATGGTGAAATTCAACATTTTGCTTTGCAGCCATGGAATCACCATTACCATTCTAAAAAGATCCATCGTTCATCACCAGCTTGGAAGATCCGTCTGCAGTAGCAATAAATTTTTCAGGATGAAAAATTTCACCTTCATGTTGTGCATATCCTTGAGGCTAGTCGTCAGAAACGAACCGCTTACATAATTTATGATCAGCTACTTGATTTTCACCAGAAGCATTCATTTCATTCTGTATCGAAGTGTCAGGTTTTCCTTGAAATACAACAACAACAATTTTGTTGTAATCACTTAAAAGAGTACCATTGCCATCAAATAATTTCGCCAAATAAGGCTTTAGCTTCAAGGAACAGTTTCTTTAGAAGCTTCCTGGTTGTGTGCAGAATATTCTTTTCAACAACTTTCACGCCATCCAATAGACATGAAAGAAGCTGTGTATAAATACTTTCAGTTTCCTCCAAAACAAGTGTTATGATAGTCTCCATTGAGAAGACAATATTAGAATGCTTTGATCTTATTACCTCCAAGAAATGTTGAAAATTTTTTCAATATCAAATCATCACAATCAAGATCTAACATCAAAACACAGGATCAGACCTTTGCAACAGTTTCAAATATTGAAACTCTCTTCGAAAATGAACGGCTTAACATCTCATCCAAAGTCTTGAAAGCTCCAATAATAAGCCCAAATATCTCCTTCATTATATCATCATCATATGGAGCATTTGGTGTTATTCCACTAAGACAAGATGCAATAGAAACCTTCACATTCATGTCTGAGTGCCTCAGAAGATCCTTAGCAATCAATGCCTTCATAGCAGGCTGAACGGCAGTCAACATTGAAGTAGATGGAGATTGCTCCATTCTTGACAATAAATTTTCAACTTTATGAAGAAGTAGCATTAGCTATTATAAATCGGATGGAGGAGATGCCGGCTTATTCCCGATGTCATTGGTCCCTCCTCCAACATTAAATCATCAGGCGACATTTGCACAGATGTGCACGAGAGAGATTGCATGTATGACAATAAGGGCTCCAAGCTCTCGGTCCCTTACAGGCGTGCACAAGACCACCGATCCAAGCATTCAGCTCTTCTCAGGCACGCACGCAAAAAAAATCCTACACGACTCCTCCTGGCGCTCAGTTCTGCTTCCGTGCAGGTAAGAATGCATGCACAGCGGCTCAGCATCCTTCGCACGTACGAGGGTTACTGGTCACTCCTCTCTGCATCGCTCCTCTCTCGATCGCACTCGAGGACGAAGACTTAGCCCGATGTTGTCGTTCCCAAGAGGAGGTCCAAGCCATTGTCTAGACGCACGCAAGAGATCATGTGCTCGACTTCTCTCACTTTTGCTCAGTCGACTCTATACGTGCAAGAACAAAGACAGCCCGATGCCGCCATTCCTAGGAGGTCCTGATTGCTGTCCAAATGCACAATTTCTCGTCCAGTACAGTCACACGTACGCAAGAGGGGCTTTCACTTGATTCCGCCCAAAGATCTCTCCTCGGTCTTAGACGCACGAGAGACTCCCATCTCCACTTCTTTTGGCCGCAAGCATGAAGAAATAGAGGGCACGAGTGGTTTAGACTGCTCGACTATTGTTCGATCTCCAATGGCAATGAAGGCCTCTTGCTCCTCTCTGCTTCCTTCGATCCGTACATCCCAATAATTCCGGCAATGAAGGCCGGTGGAATGACCAATATTCCTCAAAATTCTGATGGTGTTAAATTCAGAGAATTGGAGAGGGAAAAGCTTAATTTTATTGCACAAAATTATCCTTATTTATAGATCTATACAAAATGTCTTAATAAAGAAACAAATAACTACAAAATCATGCATAATTGCCTTAATATAATCCTTCCTAAATCAGCCACCCAAATATAAAAGGAGATTGGTATGATCCAGGTGAGCCTCCCACGGATCCCCATGCTAGCCATGGGATCTAGGGCCAAGAGATGACTAAGATTTAACATTGTGATCCAGGTAAGTCTCCCACAGATCCCCATCCTGGCTGGGAGATCAAGGGCCAAGAGATGACTGAGATTTAACAATATCATTTCATAATAAATCAGAAATTTCAAAGATTTCTTCACTAATGTACCCACCTCAACAGCATTCAAAGGAACTTCACCGGATGAAACTGCTGCAACCACATTAATCACAAGTGCTGCAACATTAACAGTGAGCTGGAACTGTATAAACTTCTGGATATTTGCATATACTGATCGACCCCACCGAACAACCTAGAATTAGTGGAAAGTTTAATCAGTTTCCAGCTTAAAAACAGAATTAGTGCATAGCATAGTTAAAACAAGAAACTTAATCTAACCTTCACTACTGAAGCGAAATTATCATCAAGGATAATAATGTCTGAGCTTTCTTTTGCAACCTCAGTACCTTGTATTCCCATTGCCAGACCAATATCTGCCTAAAATCCAAAATATGCCTGAATAAGTCATCCTGTATTGTAGTGAGGGGCATAATATAACATTTAAAAGAGTGATTAGATTTAGCATACATCATGCAATGCTGGAGCATCATTTGTACCGTCTCCAGTTACAGCAACAACATGACCCTTTTTCCTTAGTGCTTGCACAAGCAAAAGCTTGTCATTTGGGGAAGACCTTCCCATTACCTGTAGGAGGGAAGAAATAAGACTTCGAACTGTGTAACATCTACCGTGGTTAACATGTAAGGAGTAGTTTCTATACTTATGGGTCTTAACAATAAAAAGGCATAACCTTATCTAGTGAAGCTAAAACTTTAACTTTCACAGTGTAATGCTGCTGTTATATAAAATATAGTCATAATTCTCCTTTGGCGACAAAAAAATAATCGGAAATATTCTGTCAAACAGCCTTACTGATATCTTTTCAGCAATTTCTTCTCTAGCTTTCTCGGAAAGAGCACGGAAAACTTTCCCCTCTATTAGAGTTGGTTCTGTTGCTTCCTCTTCTGAATCAAGGATTCCACAGTCCAAAGCAATAGCTTTGGCAGTCTGAAGATTATCTCCAGTGACCATGCGGACCTAGTTTATACATTAATTTACAATTTAGTTCATCCAAATAAAGGACTTCAGACAGTATTTTCTCGCATGACAGAAAAATGTGAAAGAAGAATAACCAGAATTAATTCACCGTAATATGGAACTACCAAAATATTATACGATGCACAAAACATTCGGTACTTAGCATAACCAGAACATGTCACAACTATTAGAAGATCACGGTAACGAAAAGCTAGCCAAATAAGAAGAGGCCAGCATTTTATTACTATCACGTTAACGTGGAAAATCATCACTGCGTTTTTAAATATGAGTTCCTTTCCACCACCACTATGTAGCATTAAGAGGTTGTTTGATTTGTTGAAAAAAAAAAATGCAATGTAAAACTTAACGATAGCAGTGGCTGGCGATGACAGTTGGTGGTGGGTGGCAGCCCGCCCGGGGGGCGGGGGGTAGCGACAAACAGAGGCCATGATAGCAATGACAGACAATTTACAGTGTATTTAGAACTCAGCTAAATCTAATATTTTTAAATACACCAAAATTGAACTAGAGAGTAAATACTAAATACTTCAAAATTTTTTACACTGCATTTTTTTACTTAAACAAAACATCAACATTTTCAAAATTTTTATATTTGAAATACTTTACATCAAATTTTACTTCAAACCAAACAACCCTTAGATTTGTTCATATTTAGCATTTTTCCCTCTTATTCTCTGGGCGGTTGTTAGATAACTTTGAACTTTATTTTATCAATAGCAATATTCTTTGCTGCAGGCAAGCAACATAATAGAAGAAGCCCTCTTTTGCAACTATAAGCATATCAAAATGCTAATGATTGAAGCCATTGTGATTGATGCAGTATAGATTAGGATACAATAATACTTGACCTATTACCTTGACGCCTGCATTGGTGCATAGTTCCACAGCAGCTCTAACCCCAGGCCTACAAGGATCCTATAAATTTAATGATCATGATTAGTAAAATAAGGTAAACAGGAAAAAAAAGTATCTATAAAAAAAAGGTGCAGTGTGCTGAACCTTCTGGCAATAAAACAAAACATTCTTAAGTTCAAAACAGTAGCACAGTTCTCCACCCGTGCTTAACAAATAAATCAGGTTAATTATAAAAATAGAACAAAATTAAAAAAGAATTGCAAACATCATTTATTACAACTCTTGGGATCAACTTTATGAATCCTTCTTCAATTTTCATTCATCTCTAGAGAAGGTTACATCATAAGTTAACTCAATTGCTCAATTTTTGGAAAATATTTCAGTCAGGAGCTCCTGACATTTTTTTTTTTTGGTTAGGAATAAAGTGCCATGTGTCTGCAGTTGATAAATAATCCACAAGATATTCATTCTAAAAATTATATGTGACATCTAACAAATAAATTGTAAGACAAATAATTGAATATGCAAGACATGGTGAAAAAAAGGACAATTTTAACACAACCTACGCTAAATAAACATATGATTATATAAAATTTAGGACATGGGCTGTGTGATTAACACCACTTGATAAGAAGTCAAGAGCTACTTTGACCGGATCCCCCCTTCCTCTCTCTTCCAGTTCTTTTAGATTATTCTATTTAGTTATATTATGGGTACATCTACTCTTTATAGTTCATACCAAAGCACTGAAGTCGTTAATCATTTACATCATGTTCAATAATCATTTCTCGCTCTATTATTCTAATTTTATCTAACATCATCCTAGTATATTGCCAAGTTCAATTTGATTGTCAGTGACTTATTTGTTCTCCAAAACTAGGATACATGAAGCATAGCTAGATTGATCATAGTTCTATAAAAAATGTACTTCTAGATCTCCATGATACTTGCAATGATAAGCACTCCCTGGCACACTATTTTTAGCAGTCAATATCCTTTAAATATGAGACTACAAAGATGTATCATACTATCAAAAGTAGCTAGAAGCAAAAAATCTTGTTAACCAATTAATGATACTTCCAAATGACAGAGACAAAAGAATAAAACAATATGGGGTTGTAATTAGGATTTCGCATAATATCAAGTTCCCTTAATTTTAGCATTAGCCAAATCAATATCTTTCATGAAATCATTGAGAAAAAAAAAAAAAATCAAGTGTGTTCATTAATTGTGCAACCGTGCATTAAAGGAAACTTGTAAATATCCAACCATAAAAACACATATAATAGACAACAGACCTTTATCCCTACGATACCAAGCAGAATCAAATCATTCTCAGGCAATGCCCAACTGTCCCTTTCTTGTTCCCTAGGTACATTTTCCATTTCATGTAATCTGTATGCTAATGCAACACAGCGAAGGCTTAGTGCTGCCATATCTTCAATAACTTTTTTAAATGAGTCGATCTGAAAACATGATATACAAAACATCAAAACGAACAAAGGTGGCATTAAAAATCTAATCAACCGCAATAAAAGAGGGGATATAAGGGGGAAAAACACCGAGAACATTAAAGTATCACCTGATTTGAGTTCATTTCCTGCAGGTGACCATGAGAATCCATCCAGCTTGTGCATGAAGCTAGGACAATCTCAGCTGCTCCCTTCCAATGTACATGGACGACTTCAGAGCCTGCCTGTAATAATAGAAAGGCAGAAGTAAGAGCACCAAAGAAACTTGTAAACATACAATAGATTATTCGTTCTAAGACAAATTAAGATATCAATAAAAAAAACTAATTCTAGAAGATAAATTATAGATGTGATAAGTTTAAATGCCTTGAATCTATTTTATAGAGATTGATGCTACAGATGAGAATATAACTCAAGAAGTTGCAACTCGGGGATTTAAATGAAATGCCTCAAGGATACTTTATTATAAAAAATATCACGAAAACTTAAAGTTAAAAATTCTAAAACTGTCATTAGGCCAAATTATATTTCATGGATCCTAATGCAGGCATGTCTTACCTTAGTCATGAGTCTATCATGTAAGTATCATTTAATATATCTTAAAGTCATTCTCATTTATATTTAAATTAATTATTAATAGTTTAAATGTCATTTTGATATTCATGAATAATTTAACATTTCTATATTTATTTATAGGAAGTTTGTTATTTTTAATAAGAAGTATATCAAAATATAGCGCCCAAAATGTTGCAATTCAATTAGTGATTAATGAACACACAAAGGTTTTCTTTTGCCTTCCGCTTTATCAATTGATTCTCTGTTCTAAAGTTTTCTCATACTTTCTTTCTCTTTATCTTTTGTTTCCCTTCATTTGAGGTATTCATTCATTTAATTTTCTCAATCCTCTTCTCCACTTTACATCCCTGGATCTCTCCTCATATATATTCTTGAATTCCTGACAAATTAAATATAAATAATCCACCAGCAAATTTGCTTTTTATGTAATGCTTGTTGTCAATTTGGTATCGAAGCAAAAGTTCTTGAATTCAAAAAATTTAAAAAGCATTTTATGATGAATAAATATTCATAGCCTCGAGCTTTTCCCATCCCTTTAGCCTTTCTAGTCTATGGAAAATAATAGTAGCTTTTTCATCGAGCCATCAGTAACCAAAGCCCTTCTCATTCTCCTTTGCCTATCTCCTCTTCCAAGAATCCTTCGCATACACATTTAGCTATCCTTACGATTCATCCCCATCATTCTCCTTTAATAGTTTTTTCAACCACCTATGTTTCCTCTCTTAGCCTTGGATCAGACTCTTCGTAAACATCTCATCCTTTATGTTTATAGTAGATCCCACAACTTCTTACAAATAAACCATACCTAATATTTAGTGTGGCTCATTGTCATCCCTCAATGGATTTTGGTCATCCACCACCTCCACTTCTTTGCCTCTCTTTAGGATGTTGCACTTGGCTTCTTCTTCCATCACTATTTTGTAGTTATTCCCAACCTCTACTTTCTTAAGTGCAATTGGTTCCACCTTGTATTTTTTAACCACAGACAACCACAAAGATTAATAAGTAAAATTCCACTGAGATCAAATATTCATTCTTCATAACATGCCCACTAATCGCTTTTATCTTCATGTAACAAATCAGGAATTTGTTTATTTGTGCATGTGACATCCATGCCCACATATTGTGGAACAATTTCCATATATATATATATATATATATATATATATATATATATATATATATATATATATATATATATATATATATATATATATATATATATATATATCACGTCCCTCACACATCTTCCAAACATGTTGCAAGCCAAATACTATCGAATGTGTCTCGACACATGCATTTGCATTACGACGCATCTTTATATCAGCTCATTCACAGTATTCACCACTTTGTGTTTAGCCTAGAAGTATGCATATAAAACTTTAAAGCTTCCAAAGTTATCTTTCTAGAGTTATTGTGGTACTACTAAGGATTAATGAAAAGAATCTTTTCTTGATAAATTGATGAAGGTGATGTTCTCCCCCCATCATCCTTTCATTGGGATGGATTTCCATTTGTCACCTCTTCTTTGCATTAAATTTCTCATTGACCTCACTTCTTTGGGTTGTATTTTGCAAGCTCTTCAGTATGATTGAAGATCTCTAGTTCTTTATCCAACATTTCAACTCTCTTCAATAAAATTCCTTGCAGTCAAAGACAATTGATGTAGTGCAAGTCCACCTCACTTCATATCCGTAAGTTTGTTTTTAACATCATTTGTGGTCATCCTTATTTGTATTCAAGCTGATTATTAGTGGCTTAAATGTCATTTGCTATTTAGAAACTCTAATCTAAGACTAATTGCCCTGACCTAGACCTCTATAAGAACCTACTGGGTTAAATTAACCCAATTGACCAGCCTAGAGACCAAGCAAAGGCCACCATAACAAAATTAAATTAATAACACAATATTCAACAGGTGTTAATCTAATCAAGCTCTATAACTATTCTCCCCAAACTCCATAGCAAAGCTTAAAAGCAAAGCTATCCCTGCAAATATCTTGATTAGACAATTCTCTCAAGCTCGTCCATGGCCAACTTCCCAACCCGTGTTATTTATGGATAGTTGCCATTTTCAGCAAGACCTGTTTCTATAAAATAGAGCCTAATATATTGTAATGTAGTAAGTGAAATGAAATAAAGAAATGTTTTTTCTTTGGCTTCAAACCCCTCTGGAGATGATTCTCCCTTCTAAGGTTCTCTAATATTTTATTGTTTTTAACTCATGCTTCCCTTCCTTTGAGGTGTTTATTCATATATTCTTCTTAGTCTACTTGTATTTATCTCTCGAGTTATTTCCCTAAACATGAATCTTATATTCCAAACAAATAAAATATTAAATATCAAATGTCAACGACAAATCCCACTTCCATTGCCCTGCTTGCCATCAAATTCAAGTGTTGGGCATTGGAAAAGCTACTGAAAATCAAGATGAGCGTAGTAAAGATAAGAATGTTAAGATGAATGTATGAAAATACTAGGGGAAGTAGAGATTAAGGATAAGGAAAGATAGCAAAAGTATATATTGAAGATGAAATAGTTGAAATAGATAATGATTCGGAAATGAATGGCAAAGGGCAGCAAATGCATCATAAGAAAATTAGTGTTAAATGATTATGAAGTTAGAAGGATAAACCAAAATTAATGAATATAAGTTGTGCTAAAATAAAGAGAAGGAAAAGCATAATAGGTTTAACACGTCATGTAGCACTCAACATAAATAGGTGGAGGATTAGGATTCATAAAATAAACCCTAGATAATTAAAATGAGAATAATGACTATGCTGAAAGAACTATTCCATAGGGAATTTTGTATACAGACAAGGAGGACAGCAAACGATTGAAGAGAAAAGGGAGAAGATAGCTCTTCATGGGCTTCATGCCATATCAAAAGTAAATCAACTAACCATCTGCATACCCACTTGTGAAGAGAATGGTTTATATTAGCTAGGATGCATGTGCAATTTTCAACGACCTGATATATATTTTTTATGGCATGATAAACCGTGATGTAGCATCATTATGAATATTTGTGTAAAACCACATGCTTGTTTTACAGACAATTTGAAAGCAGCTGTATAAATGTTAACAAAAAGGTGGTTACAATATCGGATCAAAATAATAAGAAGCAGTCTAAAGCTTAAATCTGAAATGCATTTCCAATTCATATGTATATGCTAGTTGTGACTTGTGATAATTCATGAATGCAAGGATAAGGTGAGAACACACCAAAAGCAAAAATTATATAAACTGTGCAAACTAGAAGGAAAATAGAGCATAAAGTCTTATGGATTTAAATACAAATTATGGCATGTTTAAAACTGGTGAAGAGAAATAATTACCTCATGAACTGCAACACCTCCTCGCTTCTTCTCTGAGTTGAAGGGGAAAACATGAAGAATTGATGTTTTTGATCTAGCATCATCAAATTTCATACCAAGCTACAGAAATGGAAAATGATGATATGGTGATCAGCAGACGTGCATAAAATAGAAGGTAAGATAAAGATCATAGCAGCATGTGCAGTACCTTAATACCCCAAGAAAGTATTGCCTTTTCTGTAGGAGAGCCAGTAACTTCAGAAGGAGCGCCATTCTATGGACAAAAAAAATTCTTAGTAATGATCTCCTTCATTAAGTAATTAAACAACGAAGAAACGTATATCACATTACAACATATATAATATATAGAAATAGTATATATTCGTTGCAAAGTCAAAACAAATCTCTCATGGATTTCAGTTTGTCGCAGTGTGAAGTAAAGCAACGCAATGAGTTGAAAATAAAGGACTAATTTCAATTATTTATTGTCTAGTTATTAATTAGGAATAGACAGACATTAAGTTTACTTCAAATATGAAGGATTACAATAAAAAATGTGTTGACATCTGGCTCATACAGATCAACTTATTTTAATAACAGTGAAAAGTTTAAAAGAAGTTACCTCTGGCTCATACACACTACCAGTTGTATTCTGAGAGATGCCTTCAATCAATAGAGAACATATAGAAGAAGATAGCTGTTTTACATCATCTGAAGCAGCAAGCTTCATTCCACCAACATGTGCTTCCACGACAGTCATCTTAATCATTAGCATAAAGCCAATTAGAATTTAAGATAATGGTACATTGTAGGATCACATCACAATAAGTATAGAGCCGCAAGCCTTTGCATCCAGCAGTATGCATCCAAGAAGTCCAAACTAGCAAATTTTCTAAATCCCAAAGGAAAGCTAAAATCTCATGACAAAAAAAGGAAACATAGACAAAGATTACCTCATTTAGTGTTAGAGTTCCAGTTTTGTCACTGCAGATTGTTGTAGCCGATCCCATAGTTTCACAAGCTGAAAGCCTCCGCACCTGTAACACAACCGCTTAAGATCAATAAGAGCTCAAATAAGGAAAATCTAATTTTCATTTTTAAAAAATAAGCATACCAATGCCTTGTCCGCCATCATCTTTCGCATTGAATATGCTAGACTGAAAGTGAAAAATATTAAATTAATCAAGAAAATTTTTTAGTTTGTTGCTCATCAAAAAATACCTAAAATTAACACTTACGTCAATGTAACAGCAAGTGGAAGACCTTCAGGTACAGCAACCACCACAATAGTCACCTGATTATCATTCACACAGCAGCTTAGTAACTAGAATTGCAAGGAAGATGCACGTAGTGTAGTGTTCATCATATGGATACATACTGCAATAGTCAAAATCTTTACGGCTCCATTTATTGCATCTTTCACACTCGTCTGCCCCTTGATGAATTGAACACTTCCATCAGGCTTCTTTGTATGACCAGTGAAGTACCTGAAATTATATTTAAGCCTTCAGTATGAAATTGCAATACTCTGAAAACTTGTGTGCACTCATGGATGCATGCATGTGTGAGTTCCGCTTACCTAGCCATAAGGACTACCAGGACAAAAGCAGCAACAGAAAGCCCTACTATGCCAATTAAAGTAGCAACGCCATTCAAGCGAACCTTTTTGAGAGGAAATCAGAAATGAATCGCATAGATAATAGCACAAAAAGTCAAAACAAACTATATTTTTAAGGTCAAAAAAATAAACCTGCAAAGGAGTTTCTTCACCGCTGTCTTCTGATATACTGGCCATCAATAATCCCCATTCAGTATTGATGCCCACAGCAGTGACCTGTCAGAAGAGTTATAGAGGCAAGAAATTAATAACGAAGGATGGATACATCATCCATTCCATAGCATACTTAATATAAGTTCAACGAAAAAATCAAATGAAATTCTACAAGTTAAAATCGGAGAGTGATAAAAGGGATGGCAACAGGAAAAAGCCATGTGCCAACAAAATTAAATCAGCATTACTCATCAAACCTTTACTATGAAAATCAAAACCAAAGGAACATTTCATTTCAAAAAAATATCCTGTAAAATAGAACTCAGACAGTGCTAATCATGAACTCTTCTACAACTACTTTCTTCTCATTAAAATAGTTTCTAAGGATCAAATGTTGCAAAGAAAATAGTTTTCCATGGTTACAAGCATGTATAACTTGGAATCTACGAATAAGGCTCCTTAAACTAATGAAAAAAGTTCCCAAGTTATTTGGAACTAAACTGACTTATTAATGCATTATTTCTTCTCTTTTTTCTGGATTTTTGTTCCATACCAACCATCAAACTTTCAACTCTCACGTCTCCAAAGCTAGATTGAACTGGCCAATTGTTTACTAAGGCATCTATTCAACTTGGCGCAAGCAGCAAGTGAAATCAGAATGAGAATGCACAGTTGTCCCTACACCGCTACTATGAAAGATGCTGAAGAAAAAACTCACCAGCATAGTCCCATAACCATCAGCAACTTTGCATCCAGACATTAAGAAAGGCATTTTCAGATCCTTGTGCACCTGCAACAAATAAATACAATAATGTTCTTGAGTCCATTGATGAGAAACATACTTAAGAAAAACTGATAAGGTAAGAATAAAAAACTCACAATTTTGCTTTCTCCTGTTAGACTTGATTCATCAACAGCAAGAGAATGCCCAGAAATTAAAACTCCATCAGCAGGAACCTATAAAGCAAATTTGAACTTGTGTTATAACAATAAACCACGTTCAAGAAAAGAAGAGTTAGCTTCAACAAGCAAGCCTACCTGGTCACCAATTTTGAGGGGAACTAAATCACCAACGACAATATCAAATATTGAAATTTCAACCCTTCTTCCACCTCGAATAACCTGAGCATCATGAAGATCACATACAATACCTCTAAATATTATCCATTGTGAAATATTTTAACTAAAATTATGCATTACTTTTCATTGATAACAACAAACCTCCAAATGTATGTTCCGCTTCTCCTCATTAAGATTTTGGAACTGAAGAGATTGCTTATAATCACTGGTAGCTTCAAGAAAAAACGAAATAAAACTCATTGACTGGCTAAATAGGAAATTCATTACGTTCACTGCAAAAAGAATGCCAATATAAAGCAAACCCCTGGCAAGGATCAGATTGTGAAGAAAATAAACTATGAAGTAACTTCATAAATTTACTTTGAATCAAATGCAAAAAATCTATTTTGCATGTAAATACTTCACAAGTTTTCAACAAACCAAACAACCTTTTGTAAAGAGAACATCTCCATCAGACTACCAATCAGTTTAATGGCCCATTCTAATAAAGTAGGAACTTATAATGAATTTGAAATACAAGATTAAAAAAAAGATAGAACAAAATTAAAGTGTTAAAATGTCTTACATTGGGAGAAAATGGAAAAGATATAAAAAAAATTATAGAGACTCATAAATTACAACAAAATTACTATTTCCTCTAATTTTGCATTAACCTGCAAATTAATATTTATAACAATTGAACTAAAAGGTAGAAATATTACAACATCTCTATTCAAGAAATTAGTTTGATTAAGAGAACCCACGAAAAGATTTATCCTTGCCTAAGGGCAAGTTGGGTAGAGTTTGACCTGTTGAGTGGCTTCTGCACTCCTCGGCATTAATTCTTCTATAACTAATCTTGCCTCATATTGTTGGAGACACTAAAGTAAATCTCAGAGAAAAACTTCGTATAGAGGACTCCATGTAAGAAAAATTTCATGCAACTTTCTATCTCATATATGCACATCTCCTCATCTTCTTGATAATATCCTTTCTGTGAGGAAATTCAAAATCGGTATGAACTAGTGGTCATACTCACCAACCTACATTGCCTCAAATTCATTAACTAAAGATGGCCAACTCTTGAGATGTGGTTGCATGAGGATTTTCATATTTGGCCAAAAGAGACTCCAAGCTAATTACCCCTTAAGAATCATGCTTCACTTTAAATTCTTCGACTCGGAGATTTTTGCTGGAACTTTAATTAGATGCTAAGCTAGAGTTGGCTCGCGCACATCAAGATGCCTAAAGATTTGATTCACAATGAGTTATGAGTCATTGTGAGCAACTACTTATCTTCTCACTCCAATTCTAAGCATCAAGTGAAGTCTACTAGCATTGATTCATACTCTACTTGATTATAGGTCACCTCAAACTTGAGTAAGAAAGTGAACCTAAGAATCATGCCCTCTAAACTCTTAGAGGCCACTCTTGTTCCGTTATTGCTCTTTATGGATGTTCCACTTGAATGCATAATCCAACAAATCTCTTCAGAACCTCAATCTTTGCCCATTATGTGAAATCAAACCCAATGTTTGCTAAAACTTGAGTTTTGATCACAGTCCATGGTATGCATTATATTTCACAATCACTGATTTCAATTGACCATTTTATTAGGCGCCTTGAATGCTTAGGTATCTATAGCACATGCTTTAGTGGTCTACCAATCGCCACCTTTATCAAGTGTATCTAAAAGTATGCCCAAGGTCACCTTGCCGACACCACAGAAGCAAGAGCAAGTTTTCCATCATAATGTAATCATGTTTTGTTTCATTCAAGATTTTGGCCATAGAGTTATTGGGATGTTGTTTCCCATTTCTTTGCAAACCAATAGTAAGTTTATCATAATTCACTGACTCCTAAATATATCGACAATGATTCATCCAATTTTAGATTATTGAGCAGTGGAGATGATGACAAAGTGCATCTTTAGTTCCTGAAAATGACCTCTCATAAGATTCCATCCAATTGAACTCATTGGATTTCTTCCGGGCTTTAAATAAAGAAGCACTTCTCTTACATAACCATGATATGAAACAATTTAAACCGGCCGATTTTCCAAACAACTTACCTCTTCAAACGAAGGAGGTGAGTTTATTTCTTAGCATAATTTGAATTTTATTTTGATTGACTCTAATTTTAGCTAAATTATTCATATAACTCAAAAAAATTCGAAGCTCATGGCAAAAATACACTGTGGGTTTTAGCCTCATGTTATATATCCTGTATGTGATAAATATCTAGAAAATATCTTGAAGATATTTAACTTGAGTTCTTGCTTTTGATAAAAAAACATCTAGCTTGCTTCTTTTATGAGATTTGAACAAATTCTTCATCAATATTTGGCTTATTGCATCCACATTCTTCAACCTAAAAAACATCACTTTGTAGTAGCATGTGCCCTAATTGGTGATGAAATTTATTTTCTCTTCATCAATTGAATCCATCTTTATAAGATCCTAACCCAAAAATCATTGAGTAAGCTAAGCAGGGGATACCCAACAGAGTCAACCAAAGCATCGTTGTTCTACAAAGAAATCCTTCGAAAAGGCTTCATCGAACTTGGTGAAGTCCACATACATTCTCAATTTTTCATTCGAATTTTTTACCATGATAACATTCGAGACAACCTATATAAAGGATTTCTTGAATGAAACTAGCTTTTGGGCTTTCATTTGGATCATATCTTATAATTAGTCAAAAACCCTTCTCATACTTTATTTAGTTGGTTTGCTCTCAGGTGAATATTAAGTCAGTGCCAACTAACATTCACAACCTCTCCTAGTATCTTAAAAGGCATCTAAGCAAAAATATCGTAAAAGAATGATTAACATGGCTTGAAAGTTACCTTCAAGGAGTGAGCTTACGTGTAAGGGCCAACACGAATCCACTTTTTTGACAATTCGACGACGTCTTCCCGTCTTAATTCCACCATTATGTTCTATTCATATGATAAAAATTGTGGACTTTTATTTGTGAAAAGTGTCCCAGTAGCATTTTCGTGATTAAGTTAGATCGCCTTTCATTATTACAATTCTAACTTGGGTATGACATTTGAACACAAGTGGTTTGTTGAGATGACCACTCAAAAAATCATTTGATAGAGTTATCAAAAGATTAATGTTGTAGGGTATGACATTTGAACAAGTGGTTTGTTGAGATGACCACTCAAAAAATCATTTGATAGAGTTATCAAAAGATTAATGTTGTAGATAGATTGCACTTCCAAGACTATGAAATCAATAGGTTTGGGCTCGAATGAACATATTGATGTAGTTTTAGAATGATTGGTTTCTTTAATGCAAAGGAGAGTGTAGAGCTTTTCAATTATTTTTGAAAGCTCAAAAAGTGCATGATGAATTGGCTCTTAGATTCATCAAATAATGTAACACTCTCCTAAGGGAGTTTCAAAGAAAACTCTACACCGAACCATATATGATTGTTTGTAGAACACCATAGCATCTTCAAACCTTGCTAGCTGTTCCACAGGATTAATTAGCCCTTTATATAGTTAATGATAAGAGGACTCTTACATTTTGAAGGTATGGATTCCTGTAAATTTCAACATCAAAAGCTAAGGCATATGGTGAGGCACCCATCAAAAATTTCAAACTATGTGCTTGAACTGTTGTTACATCATCAGGGTATGTTCTATGTGCTTTTTATTTCTTCACAAAGGTGAATTTGTAGAATAGTCCCGGTATTTTGTTGATGATAAACTCCCTGCAATGCCACTTATTCCTATTATTGTCTAAGAGATTCATCTACAACAGATTGCTCCGCCAGAGCTTGAATCAGACATTCAAACTTCTTATTCCTCTCTATGAATTGGGCTGGGCCTATCTCGCATATGAAGGAATTGATATACAAGTCCCCCCAATGGTCGATACGGGATCACCATTTCCATTACGGGACTTGATTTTGGAATGTCACATCAGTTGTCTTTTATGACTTTTTCCCTTCAACTTGAGTTTTATCAATGAAAGTGCTAAAATGTAAACATCGAGATTTTAATATCTCAAAGTTTGTAGAGTTTAGATATCAAGAGAGATGTATTTACTAAAGAGAGTAATTGAGAGAGAATGAGGAGAAGAAAAAACATAGCAAAGTAGTTAAATCTTCAATCCTCACGACCTACCTCCACTTTAGAGGAAGAAGAAGTCATTTTATTTGTCTGTGAAAGTGCGACAATTTTTTTTGCTAACAATTTAAAATGATTGAAGAATCATTTTTCTACTTCAAATTTTCTATGAAAATTTGTTTCAGCATTGCATTTATTATCTTCAGGTATCACAGTTGGCACGCTTATTAGGTTTTGGAGTTTTCATATCAACCAAAAAGTAAAAGTGTTCATACAATCATGATATCAATAAGAATTCAATATTAATAGATAAATGAACATATATAGATAGGGTGTGAATAGAAGAGGGAAACATGAAGGAAATCTCAATCTAAGTAGCATACCTGTAACAAGAATAACAAGGATAACAGCAAATGCAATGCTTCCACCATCATACCATCCTTCTTTGACACCCTGTGTCACATCGGACAGAGATCATAAGAAAACATAAAATTAATAAACTAGTATGTAAAGTTACTATTCGGCCAGACCGCTAGAAAGAGCAAGATTTTATTGCACATAAATTTTAAGTCAAATAAAAGTTAATATTATAGAAAGTACCATCAAGCATTCTACTTGTTAAACATGATATGTTATTTATTTGGAAGCATCCTTAAAAAAAATCAATTGCCACTCATCAACTACATTTAATTAGATGCAAAGCTGAGTAAACTAGATTTTAGATAGGCAGATGAGTTACGTTTTCGATATTTTGAGTCTATTGTTCAGAGTGATGGTGAAATAGATGGGGATATTATTAGTAGAATTCAAATTGGATGATTGAAGTGGAGGAATGCATGAAGTGGAGGAATGCATAGGGCTTGTTGTGTGATAGAGAAGTCCCCTCAAACTTAAGGGAAAATTCTATAAGATGGTGGTTAGACCTACAATGTTTTATGGTGCAGAATGTTGGCCATTAAAAAAGAAGCATAATATTAAGTTAAGTGTTGCAGAGATGAGGATGCTCAGGTGGATGAGTGGCTTTACTCCTAGAGACAGGATACGAAGTGAGCATATATGTGAAAAGGTTGTAGTAGCTCCAGTGGAAGATAAAATTAGAGAGTCGTCTTACATGGTTTGGTCAGATAAAACGGCAGCCTTCCAATGACCCGGTTTGGAAAGTAGCTGTATTAGATTTGACTTATGTTAAGAAAAGTAAAGGCAGACCTAAAAAGGCTTGGTTAGAAAATGTTAGAAATGACCTTTCTGTATTAGATTTATTTAACTCTTAACATAACACAATGGAGAAAAAAGATCCATGTAGCCGACTCCACATAATGGGATAAAGGCTTGATGTTGTAGTTGTTGTTGTATGAGTCAACGTAACATTCAGTAGGCCCTTTTGAAGACACAAATTAATACTTAAGATGCAAATCATGAAAATTTATATTTATGATATTCTCTTGCTTTAGCTAACATATTGAACATCTTTGGATTGTAAGCCAAAATCTTGCAAAGCTCTTTTTTAGGGTTAAATAAGTCCTTGATTTAGTATATGTGGAATATGCCTCCAAAATCCTCATATTGTTTTTTATTACCCTTAAAAAACATCTACTTATAAAAAAAACATTTGGATAGATGTTTTGTTTGAAAAGAAACCTTCATATTTCCAAACTTTTGAAAATTCCTCTTCCCCTATTATTTGCTTGTTTCCAAAATATTGTCTTCATTAGTTTACTCCTTTCCAATTATGACGCATCACCTTTCTTTTTCACAAGACGCCTAAAATTTCCTGACACCACAACTCACCTTATCGCACCCTTCTTTACCTTTGCCAACGATGCTCCCTCCACCTAACAGCCCCCGGTTTACATATTTATGAAGACATATTTCATGATTTTCACTACTAACATTTAGAAATGATTTAAGTAAAGTTTTATATAAGTTCCGGATCTAATTTTGTGTGAAGAATTTATGTATGTTTTTATCGCCTTTTTAACCTAAAATTTACTTCTTCATTTACATGAATAATAAACTAAAATTTTCAGTTTAAGGTGATTGTACCCTATCGATATGGGTATGAGACTTGGGACTAGATTTGTATGGCAAGTTTTCGATCAAAGATAATTTTAAAATCATGGGGGACATGAAAGAGATTGGAAAACTAAATCATCCTTGAACAAGAATAAATAAAATTATTCTCTGATGGTTGAAATTCCACTAAATTGTTCTATGATTTTTTTCAAATAACATACAAATGAATGGTAACAAATTTTAAACTGATTTAGTTTTTTTATTATTCCAATTTGCATGGCATTTCAAATGATTTTTTTCAAATAACCTTAAAAAGCAAAACTCTTTAATTATAGGCATTCATATATGCTCAATTTCATCAAATGGTTAATATTCATGACCAGATTACAGCAGAAATCTAGGATCACCAGCACGATGGATCTTAAGGCATTTGTTAACCAACAATATGTATTTTGCAATGATGCATTTTAAGAATTACTTTTGCGATGTTTGATATCATTAAAAATTTCTTTTGCTGTGACACATTTGTGTTTAATAGATGTTGCCAATCAAAAACAATCCTAAAATGTTTCATTGCATGGCTTATCAAATATCATTGAATTACTTTAGTACACGCATATTTTTTGGTTTATACAAGGTTTTGGTTTAATGTTTCTGAAAACAGGACATAAATAGGCATCCAAACATGTTTCTGTTTCAAGTAAAAAAAAAGGAAACAAAACAAATAGAAAATAAAACGAAAGCAGAACACAGCAATAAATTGACACCTCTACATTTATTGTCAATCAACTTAGTTAATTTTTAGTAATTAAGTTCCTTGGGAGCTATCAATATACAAGCATATGTCAAAGTATCTTCAAAAGTTAGCTGTCAAGACTGGAACAGTTAAATGGTCAAAAGCAAAGGAGTCTGTTTAAAATGCAACTTATGTTAGGAAAGCTATACCAAAGACCAGAGGAAACAGTTAAGACCGACAAGAAAAAGTTCAGAGCAATTGGGAAGATAACCTGGAAAATAATTTTCAAGGGAAAACAACGCACCTCAGTTTTTATGCCCAAAACTAAGGATATAACTGCAGCTACTATAAGGATTACAAGAGTTAGATCTTGACAAGCTTCCCAGAGAAATACCTGTACATGGGAAAATCATGCTTAAAAAAATTACATAAATAATTACACAAAAGCACTGTTAATTTAAACTGGAATTAAAGAGAAAACATAATCCAAACATAAGAAGTAAACATACCAAAAAGTTCCTTCCTTTCTTTTGAGGATATGTATTTGCCCCAAATGCATTTCTCCTGTGTAATAATTCCGTATTGCTTCCAACAATTCCTTTATCCAAATTAGTCTTCAATAGATTTGATAAGCCTTTTACCTTTAAAAAAAACTCGAAAAAATTAATATCTACAGAGTAAGAGAACCATAAGAAAATATGTATATCTCAAGGAATACTTGCCCCGCCATATCCTTGCAGAGATGACATATCATGATCTCTGGTCATTGTAGTGAGCTGCTCCAACCCAATCCCATAACTACCAGTAGGCAGTGCTGGTGCTACATCAGGTGTGGCTATAAATACCCGCGGATCAAATATATAAAAGCAAGTCAGTCAGAAAACTAGCAAATCAACCAAATAAACTAGCAACAACAAGAAATTTGAACATTAAATCTTTCCAAATATGTCTAAAAACTAAAGTAAATTGCAAAGAAGCTTTACAATCTACATTTGGAGTAGGGATAGGGGAAGGGGCGCAGAAGAAGCCACATGAACAAATCAGTGCAAATGAATTCAGAGAACTATAAGAAGAATTCCATATTTAATATAACGTGTTCAAGCAAGAAAATGAAGAAATAATTTTATCCTATCAATGAATCTGGTTCAGAATCTTTAAATTATGGGTTTAAACAAGGAAAAGAAAATGGCATATTCTACTTGACCAACAAAAACAGAATAGTTTTAAAACTCTGAATAACAAGAAACATAAAGAAGATGAAGATAGATGATAAAGACTGAACCACCTGGTGCCTCTCGTTCACCAGCCTCTTTAAAAAGAAAAGCAGCCTGAGCAATTCAAGCAAAAGGTAATAATAATGAGTATGGAAAACAGAAAAAGAAATTCAAGTACAATTATTGATTGAAAAATATACCCGTATGACTTGGGCATGTGCTCGGATCTTCCTCCTTAGCTGCTCTTTCTCTTCTTCCTTCTTCAAATCCAATGTATATCTAAAGCGACGAGATGCATTAAGCACAAGAGCAGCTTGCTGTCATGTAACATCCATGTTAGACAATCCAAACCCAGAGTTAAGAAAGAGCAAATCAACATTAACTATTAAGACATAAATAATTATTACAATTAGACAATACACATTTTCATTTACTAGAGAACATTTTGACCAACACACATGGGTCACTAAAAATAAGGTGTGCTTGATGTATGCAACTCCCATCAATGCATGATTCGGGGAAGGGGTTGATGTGCACAGTCATACTCCTAGATTTTAGAGGGGTTCCTTTCAAGATTTAAAGAATTGGTGTTTAGGTCTCAATGGACAACCTACACATTGCTCCAAACCCCTCAACGTAAATGGCTAAACGAAATTCCTATTCATGATCATTTTTAGATTTATTCAAAAACTAGTTCTTAGCAGACTATACATTATTTTTGTATTCAACAAATTTTGGCATTCAGATTGTAAAAATTATATGAATGTCATTAGGTCATTGCTTGTCATACAACTTGAGAGAATAAGCGCTAGACAGCATGTTGCATGAAGCTAAACTTCCTTGGAGAACAGTAAGTAGGAAGGGCAAGAGTAATAACATTACACAATATATGATATACTTCATCGCTTACGAAATAAGAAATGCCGAGTATAAATTTCATATTATAAAATGGAACTAGCGTAGAAGAGTTAGTATTAGCAATTATAAAGAGTATTCTCCTTATACAAGAGAAAAACGTCTGCCGCAATTAGTCAAGTGCTGCTAAAGTCATAAACTCAATTTAGGCTT
The DNA here is from genome assembly GCA_019925795.1 of Dendrobium chrysotoxum. NCBI lineage: Eukaryota > Viridiplantae > Streptophyta > Magnoliopsida > Asparagales > Orchidaceae > Dendrobium > Dendrobium chrysotoxum. The sequence continues at coordinate 85,908,590 of CM034312.1, forward strand.
TACAACTGAAAACAAAAAGCTAAAGACATATACATTGACAATTTGAATAAAGAGCATCAGCACTCAGAAAAATCTCACGGCACGCTCATAGCCTGGGCCAAAACCTCCATCTCCATGTTAATTTCTGATTTGCAATCACAAGTTCCACTTAACTGAGGAGACAAGAACGACGGATCTTCCAAAACCACGCATAAAGAAGGAACTCAATACCCAAGATCTTCAATGAAATCCACCATAACCCTCTCGATTCCAAAATGATGCATAAGAAATCGCAAACGCAGGAAAATGAGCCGTTAAACCCTTTCAAAACAATACCCCTCTCGATTCCAGAATGATGCATAAGAAATCGCAAACGCAGGAAAATGAGCCGTTAAACCCTTTCAAAACAATAACCCCCCCGCCCCCCCAAAGTCGACCAAGAGTAATGAGATATATAGCAACAGCATTGAGGAAACGGCGTACCCTCCATCTCCGTAGCCGCTCGATAGGTACATTCTTCGGCGGAATGTCAAAGGCGTCGTAAGAAACGCAGACATCACCCTCGACCCCACCAGTCCCGCCCCCGTTCCCAATCTCCTCGTCGCAGTGCCTCTGGTATCTACTCGGCGACAGCTGTTCCATGACGATCAATCCACAGGAGAGATGACACCGGGCTTCCCGAAATCTTCAAGAAAACCATCCTCATAAATAAAAAAGGAACAAAACCACCCGCAGAGAGCGAGCAAAATCAATATAGAGAAAACAGGTAAGCCATACAGCTGCATGTTTATGCATACCTTAGCTTAGCAGATTGAAATGTAACCTCAAACAAGGAAACCGGGGAGAAAGTGACATAGAACTCGAACGCGAAGCATCGCCCAGGCTTCTCCCAGCATCAACATCCCAGAGATCGAAACCCCATAACCTCAGTTCTCACCTCCTTAACATCCCCGTACAACTCTCGCCCTGTTTGAACCAGCAGTACATCTCGACCTCGATTCCTTTCCCGAGCTCAACGGATCTATCACAGCTGTTGCCACCTGCTCTTCTTTCTCCTCCTCCACGTCTTAGCTGCGTCGCATCCAACTCGATCCCCACCCCGCTGGCCTCGCTGCCGAAGATCCGGCGGAAGTTTCTCAGTCCACACGGAACGAGAGGTGGAGAGAGAGAGAGAGAGAGAGAGAAGGGAAGTTTCCTCGCAACTTCCTTCTAAACTGAAAAAATCCAAAGTTCCGCGCTGCAACAGCTGCGTCGTCCACTGTAGGCATGGGATTCCCACGGCCACTATTATAGGTCCTCCCACGGACGGGCGATCACAGCCGTCTATTTGCTACACTCGTGGAAGCCCGTTCAGTTTCAAGATTCGACATTAATCGCTTTTTGGAATATATTTGCTAATTATTAGTTAAAACATCCGCCTAAATATTCATAATTATGGGTGCTTAAACGCAGTGTTAACGGCTCTCTGGGCCCCACGCAGATTTCAGTGGGCTTATTTAGGAGAAATTATTCTCTGCGGATGCCGAACGCGTCCGGAGACCAATCAGAATGAGTCACATCGGTACCGCAGCTCGGTACTGCTCGTTACCACTCAGTACCGCGGCTCGGTACCGCACTCGGTATCGTTGATGTGGCTACACCTGATTCGCCTCCGAACGTAGAGCTGTGTTCGACGTCCGCACAAAATAATTTCTCCTTATTTAGGACTGTCAACCAAAAAAACCACTAATTTATGTTCAACCAGCAATTAGTTGGAATGAATGATATTTAGTTATATATAGAATATTATGTGAAAGAATAAATAATATATAGGGACGAAATTTTAACAGTGAAAAAAACTCTAAATTTTTATGTATGTTGCACTTACCTCTTAACCTCTCTATTTATAGACCCGAGTTTATGATTGAGCATTAGATAACTACATAAGAAATAAGAGAAAAATATAAGTGATGTGTAACTTGATAAGCTTGTCTGCCGAGCTTCTACAAAGTTGTTGGCTTAGTGTGTGCTGATGTACAAATAGCTGAATATCCGTTCAATAGCTTTTACATGAAGTTGCCCACCTAAGTAGTCTTAAGAGCCGACTTCATTGGTTGTACTCGTTAGGGCTAATTGATAAGCCGCACTAGCTTGTGTAGGACGAGTTCTTGGATAGTCGTTGCCTGCTTGAGATGATATCACTTGTATGCTATGCGGGTCTCTTTTGAGTTAAGATCGAGTGGTTTGAGTAATTAGCATGAATCATGCAGCTTTGACTTGAATCTTGTTTTCTAAATATTTGAATGTATATTTAGTTTCCCGATTCTCTAATATCTTTTCAGGCTTACTATAAAAAGAATAAGGGAATATCAAAAACATATATATAATTATTCATAAATATGTATTATAATATTAGATATTTGTCTATCAAATTAATTTTTAATTTTGACATTGCCCTTTTATCCCTGACAATAAATGCTTAGGTTTCGTTTTGGACGGCTTTCTTATTACTTCTTAAATCAGCTTTTTAGTTCAAAATTTTAATTTTTGCACTAAAAAGCTGCTTTAAGAAGCAATAAGAAAGTCGTTCCAAATGAAGCCTTAATCTATGAATAGAAATTTGATGTATATTATTCAAATATTTTTTCTTTCAACTACTCATTTCTTCTTGAGCTCTCTTTGTGAGAAAATGAAAGTTCCAAAAGCAAGGTTAATATTCCAAAAAATTATAAAATAGCTACTTTGTTTAGAAAGGGAAGATGAAGAAAAATAGTAGAGATGGAAGAAGTCAATGGGGAGGTTAGAGATATTGTTGTTCCGACAGAGGCATTGGTCGATCAAAATTCATTTTCAGCCATCAAAGTTAAAAGAATTTATTTGCTAATGCAACCCTCACATGTTGTGATGGCCACTAGAAAAGAAGGTATATTTTGACATTAAAAAAAAATATACTTTTGACCGTAGTTCTTTTATCAATAAGTGAGCTCCTCGGTGAGTCATCAGTTGTTGATCCGCAAACTCACTAAGGGGCTATTTGGTAGAATCTAGGATTTCATTTAAGTAGGATTTCGTAAATCTTTTTGAATTTACGAAATCATTGGGTGGGGTTAAATCCTGAAAACTGTTTGGTAATCTTCATGATAAATCCTATGTGACTGTTTGGCTATTCAATTCAGGATTTAAGGAGGTTGGAAGATTTAGGCGGAGTTTCTTCCTTCCCACTCCAATAAAGCCAGAGGATTTCGGAAATCCGCCGAATGAGAGGATTTTGGAAATCCGGGATTTACGACGAAAAGGCAGAATTTTTCGTCTACGGCAGCTTTCATTTTCCGTGAGAATTGGTTTTGCATTTTAGGTCGTTTGGGTTGGATTTCGCCTCAAATCCGGCCAAAATCCGCATACCAAACAGCCCCTAAGAGTCGAGTACAGAAAGAGTAAAAGTCAACAAAGTAGTCACTTTTCTTTAGAAATGAAGTCATCCAACTGAGCAGTGAAAGTGTATGTGGTAGAAGTCACCCAGACACCATTGGAAGCAGGTATAGTTGAAGTCATTGAAGCATCTGCCAAGCAATAAGCCGCTAAAGGCCTAAATACCATAGTTGGCCATAAAAACTGCTGACAATACAACTTCTTTCAACTCCTTGTTGGATAAAATTTTACATTGATCTTCTGCACCAATTTTATAAATGAAATGCTTCCGTTGTTGGTTGAGTTGGCTAAAGAGAGTAATCGCAACATACTTTCAAACTTCTTTAACCTAGTACCTTTGGCATTGACAAAAATCATTGAGTTGACTACTGACAAAGGGAAGGGAAAATTATTAGATGCGGATACCGGATGTAGAGATACGTCCGGACGTTCACTTAAAAGTTGACACGTAGAATGTGCTTTGTTGTGCTTTTTGACTGTGCTTTGACTGCGCTTTTGATGTGCTTTGACTGCGCTTTTGGAGTGGTCCTAGGATATTCATTGTGCTACTTCGAACACTTCAAGGGAATTATTTGAAGAGACACTCTTGAAAAGAGTTGATGAATTATTTGCTAAAGTCAGCTAATTGAGCTTGTCCATCAGCACCCTGACAGACGAGTATGAATTGGAGAAGTCTGACTTTAACTAGCAAATTGTCGATACGAAAGTTTTATTCACTAAATGTACTAAGCCTATTCGCTAATAAGTCTTTACTTTGAAAGCTGAGGTCAATACTAGCCAAATATACATCGAGTTTACTAAGGTTTCGTCTAGAACGACTTTCTTATGATTTCTTAAAACAGTTTTTTAATACATAAAACACAAAAAAAAAATTTAAATTTTATACTAAAAAGCTATTTAAAAAAATAATAAGAAAGTCGTCCCAAATGAAATCCAAATTTAATTATTTCATGGTTGATGGCCAGTTTGTTTTGAAGTGATTGATTGATAGTTAAATTAACATAATCTAAATTATAATTAAAATATAATATATATTATTTTCATCTTAAGAAATTCCGATTAACAAAGCCACCAGAAGCAACGGTAACAGCTAGCCACATTTGTTAGGACTCGTACCCGACCGTCATGCGTTAACGACCGGCCAACTATTTTCACAGATCTCTCTTTGACTGCCAGGTGGCAGTTGGCCTTATCTAATATTATGTATTTTTCATCCATTACAGGTAGGTGCCGTGTTGCAAGCATTTAGTGGAAACACGATTGTCCTTTATTTTGTTAGTATTAGAATTATATTTTATTTATTTTTATATTATAAAAATAACTATTATATTTTTTTTTAATAGGGGATTCAGATACATATCACATAATTTTATATATTTATATGTACAATATATGAATCTAAATTGCATTAAAATATCTGCATAAAGATATATTATTTTATATTAGATATTTTTTTTTAATGAACTAATTAGGGGTAGAATGGACTTCAATTGGAACAAAATTTGCTTGAATTGTTCTCTCCTTGAATGGGTCTATTTTCATAAGGGGAAGGGAATTGTCTGCTTCCTTGGACTATCTATGGGATGAGTAGGCCATTGATAATAAATAAATAAATAAATCTCACCATATGTCATCATCTACTCTCGATTTGAAGTTCATGAGTTGTGTCACGCTTATCATCACATATGTTAGTGCATACGATAATTGAAACATCAAATCGATTACTATTTTCATGATTTGGTGCGTAAAAATCTTTTCAAGAATGATCAATATCCAAGTGTAAAAACCAAGGTTTAAAAAATCGAATCGGACCAGTCAGTTCGACTGGTTCAACCGCGAACCGTCCATAAGTCCAATCCAATCCAATCTGAAGTCTCTGCATTGAACCAATAAGAACTGCCGGTTCAACCAACTAGTGAACCGGTCCCGATTCAACAGTCGGTTCAATTGACATGCTTTTTAAATAATTAAATAAATGATGTTATTATATTAAAGATTAAATAATTTTATTCAATGAATAAATGAATTATAATAAAGATTATATATTTTTAATTAAACATCACGATACATCTTCACATGGCCCACCACTCCATGTAGTCTCTTAATATTAGGAACTCAAAAAGCTATATAAACAATAGAAACAAAGAATTCTAAGTGATGTGAGACTAAATAGAAGAGTTGAGAGGTGTATAAGGCTATAAGCTCATAACATATATAATATCTATGCAATTTATTTTTTAAACAGATTTTTTTATTAATTATTTATAATATGAATAATATTTATTTATTAGTTAATAATAATAATTTATTATTTATAGACTATAATAATAATTTTATCTATTTATTAATAATAAACTATTTTTATATAAGTAATGTTTAGATATATTGTTTTAAAATAAATTTAATATATAATATATACATGTAAAATATATTTAATCATATAACATAAATTAATAATAATTTCTATTAAATTTATAAACTTATGTTATAATTAAATTTATATTAAATATGTAATATAAATTAATAACATAAAAATTAGTATATTTAATCATATAACAAAAAAATTTGCATGTTATTATGAGTGTAAATTCTTATAATTATGATATTTAAAATTTTTTGCTCTTATATGAGATTTTAAAATAATTCTTTTACTTAATTATGTACGTTTTATGCTTTATAGTTTTTTATTTCGTTTAGTTTTATTCTCATATTTGGAATGATAAGATTATTATTATTGTAATTTTATTAAATTTCAATAATATTATTATTTATTACATCATCAGATTCGACCCCAGTTCGACCGGTCGAACCGTAAATCTCTCCTTCTTCCGGTTCATTGTCTGATCCGATTTTCACAACCTTGATAAAAACTCCTCACTTGGGGCTTCATCTCGTGAAACATGTGTATACACATATATGCAAATGTAAGTAACTCTTAGGTATCTCATTAGATTTCAGTCCATAAAATTCGGCTAGGAGAGCATACAGACAAAATAGCAATCGCTCAAAAGAAGCCTCGCCCTATAAGGCAGTCATTAGCATCATCATGTAGGCAAGCAATCACTCACCCATGCGGAGATCATGATATATTGACTCATCCTAGAAGATCAAACAAAGGATGCAACAATCTTTGACAAACTCCTCTAAATGAAATGTGTTTGCTCTAAGAGAACTTATTCTATACAACAACTATTCATAGCCAAGTGCACCCACCTTCCATGGTTTCTCAAATCAAGCTACAATAAGTGCCTACATAAACAATCTAGTAATATAACTCAGTGGATCAAACTTATCCCACATTAGTAACAGCTTTCTCCTAGGGTGCTAATCGTTTGTTCTCAAGGAATTGCCTTCACATACTCGGCCTATATATATTTTTTATTTTTTTATATTATTATTATTTTTAATAATATTATGTATTAGTTTTTTTTAGAGAGCAATAGTTATATTTTTTATTTAAAAGAATTAAGTTACAAAGAGCATTATTTGTGGAGAAAACACAACCCCACATAAGACTAAACATAGCATGCATGACAGAAATGAATTATAGTCTATTCATGACTTAAGACATACATCATTACTTTCCTAATGGCAAACTATAATGCTATCTCATAGCTATTGCTCTTCAGATAATCATGCATTATTTTACATCAAGAATTTGGAAGGAAAACAACACTCATCCTGTGGAAAGTCTTCATTCAAAAGAGGGAAGAAATTTAAGTTGATAAATTTAAAAAAAATCATTTTATGAATGCATTCAAAAGAAAGGGGTTCATCATCTAAATAGCCAGATAAGCATGACATAACTAAGCAACAGGAATTAGAGATAGATACATCAATGTCGCAGTGCTAGAAGATGGAAATCGTTTCATTAATGCATTGGTGAGTGCAACAACTCAGTTTCAAGCATGATGAGCAAGCATAAGAGGGGGCCACGCCAGAAACATGAGTGTAACATACTCGTCCTACATGCCAACTTGCCAAGTCCCAAATGCTCGCCCAAAAACTCACCTAAGGTATTTGTCGAAGGAGAGGGGGGCACGCTAAAGATAGGAGTCAATGTGTACACCATCCAGCTAATCCATGTGTCTATGTCATCTTGCATCAGTTACATTATGCTTTATTTTTTCATTTATTATAAGGGTATCATTTCTTGTATATCTCTTGGATAATAATAATAATAATAATAATAATAATAATGGGTAAATAGATATATTTTAAACTGAACAAAAAAGTAGCCATGAATGAATTACTCTGTTGAACATAATAGTGTTGATAGATAATTGAAATTAAACAGACTTTGCTCAAAATATAAATACACAAGCACATCTTATATCAAAATAGAAATTAACATATTTTCCTCACGCTCTTATTACCTTCCAATAAAAATAAAAATTAGAATTCAGACCCTTATTGTAATAACCTCGAAATACAAAATGTGTTAAAAAAATTGAATTTATGTTTTGGACTAGAGTGCTTCGTTGCCATGCTCGTGAGCACTGTGGCGCTAGTGTTGAGAGCACAACGACGCTAGAAAATAGCGCTGTGGCGTTTGAGTCTTTGTTCTATAATTATTATGGATTTGATATGTAGCATTGCTGTGCTGGATCCAAGCGCTGCTGTGTTGCAAGCATACATATGATTGTACTAACATCTCAATGATAAGAATACGGATGATCATACTGATACCTCAATGAGAAGATTATAGATAGTATTGATGCTATTTAATATATGATAAGATAAGACTACTACCATTATATATATATATATATACTAACTACCAATTATTAATTTACTGATTCCTTATAAGTTTGCTAAAATCAGTTTGATTATAAACTTTCAATTTAAATATCGCCCTAAGATTCATGACAATCAAGAAAATTTTTTTTGAAGCGTATCACATCTTTTATTTTTTACGAATAAAAAATAATAGAAGCGTGTAAATATCTATTATATTGATTTAAAAAATTTAAAAAGAAATAAGCATATAATTTTTAAATATAATAGTATTATATTACTAATTAATTTTATATATTTATATTATTTTTATTTTATAAAAATTCAAATAAAATGCATTCAATGCACGTGCATTTAAGCGCGAAATCAAATCTCACCAAGAATGAAAAACCAACAAATGGGTTCAGTTGAGTGGTTAATGCAAACCGGTCGGCCGTAGCCGGTCCACTCCGCGGTCTGATCACGCCCAATATAGCCTAAGATTCAGGACTTTCGATTTTATTGTTAGGGTTTCGAAACCCATCATCCACTCACGATCTACTTCACCATATTCTCTGCCACTTCACGACGGGAGATCGCCACCGCCGCCGCCTGTTCGCTGTTGATTAGGGCCAGTGTATGATACCCACGATCTTCTCATTAAGCATTTCTCACGCTTTGGATTCGATTTCTTGCGCTGTTTCGTGGTAGTCTCTCGATCGTTCGAGTCCATCTATCTCTCCGCCTCCGTTCGTTTTCTCTTACAGCATTCTTAGGTATCAACTACTTCATTTATGGGTTCCTCTACGCTCTAGTCCGTCTGTATGTATGATTTGTAGCTACCTTAATGAAATGCCTAATTTATGAAATGGAAATGTTTTGTTAACCTAATAAAATGAGTTGGAAGATCGTATATTGTCAGAAAAGTTTCTTAGTATCAAGTAACTTTGAACATTGATTTAAAGGTAATGGTTAAGGATGTATGGTTCTTGAATCTATAGCAAGTGATTTCTTTCTATACCTCATTTTTGTGAGCTTGAGATTCTAGAGGTGGGCGGGTTCACCACTACTGACAAGATGGGTTGTCATTGCCATATGGATGTGGAGTGGTGATCTACGTGGAGCAAAATATTTATGGCTTTATTAAAGGGCAGAAGCTTACCTGGTATACTTTGATTGCGCTTTGAAGCTTGTAGACTGCTATTGAAGAACCGAAAGAGGGCTTGACTAACAATGAAGTGAACTAAATATCCCAAAGGGAGCAAAGGGAGATGAGTGGCGAAGAGACCGCTTAGAGAGCAAGTTGGTTGTTGTGAAGCATCACTTGTGATAAAATGTGCGTTGAAACCTTGAGGCTCTTAATTTGGCTCTTTTAAGCATGCAAAGGCACTATTGCATAACCCCCCCCCCCCCCCCCCCCCCCCCTAAATGCTACACAACATGATAACACAGGCCTCGGATATATATGAAAAAGCAATTAAAAAGCATATGGTTACTATGTCTTTTTAGCTTCCATGTATCCTTCAACCCTTATAAATTTGCCAAGGACATTTGTTTCAAAAGTACTAAAGTTAATAAAAAACCAATGCGGTATTAATATTGTCAATTCAGTTTCTGTAAACCTCTAAAGCTATTGCAGGCAATGGGCATGTCCCATTGTGGACTTTCCATTCCTGTAATTTAATGTTGCATGGCCTACGCCCTTTCGACCATGCTCCATGTCTATGAGAGTCTACCATCTTCTTTCTAATCTCCAAATTGCTTTGTTCATTTGATATGGAAATGCCATCGGACTTGCCATGCCTGTTAAGTTAATGTTGCATGGCCTATGCCCTTTCTAGTATGATCCATTCCTATTGAGTCTTTCATCTACTTTCTATCAATCCAATTGACATGGAAATGCCATATATAAAGCCAATGTTTCCCATGAAGGTGGGCTTATGTCTCATTTTCCACCCTTAGTTATTGGAGATTGCCTTGGATAATTGAACCTATGGCTAATGGGTAAGCTAAAGTATTGACCATAATCTAAAAGGTAATGGTCGTAGCAATTTTCAGGCCTCTTTCTTCATCCAACCCCTCGTATTTTAATCTCTCACAACCATCAGCACGATACTCATAGTCCTGCATCCCACTTTTTTAATCTCCAAGCAATCATTAAAATGGTTCAAAGCCATCCACATAATGATCGAGGCCTTGCTACTTGCTTAGCCGAGAGTTCTCCCCCATAATCAATAAGGTTAAATAACCATGGAGGCTTGTAATTTGGGGTCCTCAGTCATGATTAGAAGCCTTCAAATAGGTTGAAATCTCTAGGATCGGTTTTATCTACTTAAATTAGTCTCTTTGATTGTGGAACAGGGTGCACTAGCTTAAAAGTGACGAAGATTAATTTTGAAAAAAGTAGTTCCTTTCTAGTCTCATGTTTTCAAGATATTATTCTTGATGATGAAGTTCTCAAATGTAGGGTTTCAAGTACTGTACTGCAGTGCATAATATGGTTCGCTAGAAGGTTTACTTGTGGTGACATTTTGGTTAGGAAACTTTTGGAGGAACTTCCAAAGTTTTAGTTGTTGTTTGGGTTCAAAGAATTTATCTCGATAAAACGGTATTCCTTAATGCAGTTAACTTAAAATTACTTTTTAACTCTTTTGTATCTAAATTGCTTAAAATTTTCTCTTAGAAAAATTAAGTGTGGCTTGATATGAACATATACAACTTGTAGTGAACCAAATACCGGCTATTTTCAACCTTCCATATCTTACCAAGCAAAGAAACCCTTAACAATTTTCTGGTTGTAGTTCTTACAACTGTGATTTGAATGTATATTTTGAAGCAGGTTTTTAGACATGAGACTTGCTTTCTGCAATCCATATCTATTATATACTTGCCTGGAGTTGACCTACTATTTTGCATTGATTCAAGTTGGCTGGTGTAGCGTAGTAGCATCTTCAATCTGGGAAATTGGGTTAGGATGAGTGTTCAAGCCGTTGAATTTATTTTGAGATAAGTGCAATACATGAAGAATCAATAGAAATTTTTATTACATTTATTTCAAATCAATTCAATGATTTTAACTCATTATAACCCAAATTTTGATCAAGATATCTAGAACCTTTTTTTTCCTCTTCCATCGTGGAGTACGTTTACATATTTGCACAAGTGCTCTCTTGTTTTTTTTTTCCTCATACCGTCTCTTGTCCGCCACTATAGATTCAGATGATTATTGTATTCCTTGTTTTCTTTTGTTTGTTTGTTTGTTTGAGGATGCGTGTCATTTATTTCATATGAAATCAAGCAGGAGTTTTTGTTATGGAGTCTCAGCCGCCAGGTTTTCAACCACGCACCTTCTCAGTCAAGCTGTGGCCACCCAGTGCGAGTACTAGACAGATGCTTCTTGAGAGAATGGCAAAGAACCTTTCCACTGAATCAATCTTTTCTCGAAAGTATGGACTTTTAAGTAAAGAGGAAGCATTTGAGAATGCTCGACAGATTGAGGAAACTTGCTTTGTTATTGCTAATGACCATTTTGAAAACGAGCCTGATGGAGATGGAAGTTCTGCAGTTCAGCTTTATGCCAAGGAAACTAGTAAACTTATTCTAGAAGTTCTCAAAAGGGGTCCGCGACAGAAGGAAGATGAAGAGGTGACTGCAAATAATGCGACAGCTGTTGTCCCTCATAAGACTGTCTTTGATATTTCAGGTGGTCGAAGAGATTTTCTAGAAGTTGATGAGGCACGTGAACTACTGAGCCCTTTAACAGAGGATGGTAATGCATATACAAAAATTTGTTTCAGCAACAGAAGCTTTGGCGTTGATGCTGCTCGGGTTGCAGAGCCGATCCTGAAATCCCTGTCGAAACAGTTGTTAGAAGTAGACCTCTCAGATTTCATTGCAGGAAGATCAGAGGATGATGCTCTTGAAGTCATGCGTATATTTTCTTCAGCTCTGGAAAACTGTGGTCTAAAATATTTAAATCTCTCCAATAATGCAATGGGTGAGAAGGGAGTAAGGGCATTTGAAGCACTTTTCAAATCTCAGAACCACTTAGAGGAGCTATACTTGATGAATGATGGGATTTCTGAGGAGGCTGCAAAAGCCTTATCTGAGCTGATTCCTTCCACTGAAAAGCTTAGGATCCTTCACTTTCATAACAATATGACGGGAGATGAAGGAGGTGTTGCTATTTCCGAGGTCCTGAAGCGTTCTCCTCACATAGAGGATTTTCGTTGCTCATCCACTAGGGTTGGCTCTGATGGTGGAATCGCATTGGCTGAGGCATTGGGAACCTGTACTCATCTGAAGAAGCTTGATCTGAGGGACAATATATTTGGTGTGGAGGCTGGGATAGCCCTTAGCGGGACCATTGAGAAGCATGAAGGTCTCACCGAACTCTACCTAAGTTATCTAAATCTGGAAGATGAGGGAGCAATATCGATATTCGATGCCTTGAGAAAATCTGATTCCCATCTTGAGATCTTAGAGATCGCTGGAAATGATATCACGGCAAAAGCCGCCCCACATCTTACCGCTTATTTAGCTGCTAAACAGACCCTCAAGAAGCTGAGTTTGTCCGAAAATGAACTGAAGGATGAGGGCGCTGTACTGATTGGTAATGTTTTGAAGGATAGTAACCCACAGCTGAAAGAATTGGATTTTAGCACTAATGCTGTGAAAAGAGTTGGAGCAAGGTGCTTGGCCCGAGCTGTTGTCACAAACAAGCCTGATTTTGTGCTTTTGAACATTGATGGCAATGCCATATCTGAGGAAGGGATTGATGAGGTAAAGGAGATCTTGAAGTCTGGTAAGAAATCTGTGAATGTGCTCGGACCATTGGATGAGAATGATCCTGAAGACAGAGAAGACGATGAAAATGATGAAGATGAAAAGGATGATGGCGATGAAGAGGATGAAGATGATGTAGACTCTAAGCTTCAAAATCTGAGTTTTCAGTAGGTTTCAACAGGTATATTCCATCACTCACCTTACCTTGCAGAATGCACTACCGCAGATGGCTGTGTCTTGTGGGTCATATCCACTGATTTATTGCTAGATGGCTATTGTTATTTGATCGGCCATTTACACCCACTGCTATTGTTGTGATTTTGGTGAACTCTGCTTTTTTATATTTGTCTCTTTTATGGCTTTGAACTTTGCTTTTTTAGTGTAGTTGCTATGCATGGAATGAGATATATTATGCATGATCCTGCTCGCAGGCTCGTTTGGGACAGCTTTATTTATGCTTTTTAAAGCAGATTTTTATTAAAAAAATATTGAATTAAAAATTTTTGAATTACAAAGCTGAAAGCAGGAAAAAAATGGGCCCTTTTCTAGATCTATTGTTAGAAGTTTCTCAGTTGGAACAAATTCTTCTTTTTTAGATAAGAATGTTTAATGTAAAATGATTGCTATTGAAATTTGATTTTAATGATTGTTAAATTTATTTTAAATGAATATAATGGATAATCAATTTATTTTAATTTATATTATGCTTATATTTTTTTAAAAATAAGCAATCATAAAATTTATTTCGCTTAAATTTTGGTTAAGGATATTTCTGAGGTCGTTTTGAAAGAGAAACATAAAGCTACCTTTTATATTTTTATAATTTTTTTTCGTTGGTCTCATCATGGATTTCGTTGACTTGTTTAATTTAATCATTCGTATGCTGAACTAAATAATTACTATTAATTAATTAAATTTCATTTCTTTAAAAAAGATATCCTATGAACTTTAAATCGTCAATTTTGTCTGAGAATTCAGAAAAAAGAAAATGAGTTTAGTACAATATGACTCTCAATCATTGAGATATTACTCATTTTGATCAAAATAAAATAAAATAATTTTAGAATTTCTGTTAAAATTTCAATCTTTACTTAAAAATGCACTTACTATGAGAGAACTTATAGAATCGGTTACCTCCTAAAAAATTATATTAAGGTGATAAATCATAAGATCATTAAATCAAAGTAAAGCAGATAATATCTCGATGGTTCAAAAATTTGACTTGTTACATTACAACTTCAACAATCTCATCTGCCCGAATCACCAATCTTTAAGAAGCTCACCTGCAGCTTTTTTGTAGCTTACTTTCTTCTTCACTGGATTTGAATCCTGTTGTGTCTCCAGCTGTGGTTTCTTATCCTCATTAATAGAGACCTGATCACCATCTCGATGCCTTTTCTGGGTTTGGCTAAGACTTGGTATCATATCCAACAGCATTACATGAATTGGGTCAGTCATTACCTCCAATTTATCTCCCGACTTATTTCCAATTTCCAGAAATTTGATAGAATCACTATGTTCTACAGGCCTATCTGGAACGTCTTGTTTCCTTTCAGCTTCAACTGATTGTTCTTCATGCTCTTCTTTGCTTCTCCATTCATCTTGTATTTCACTTGCAGTTTCCTGGACTTGGCCAGTTAAATTTTCATCTTTTGCATCTTTTGATGGTGCTGCTTCCAAAGAGTCACTGCTTTCAGAACCATCTGAACCCAGCTTTACTGAACGTTTACCAATCTTCGGCCGTGTTCTACGGGTAGGTCTGTGAACTGGTTTTCCAACATTAGCTATTCCTGCAGCTCGTCTCCCTCTTTTTCTCTTTCCAGATGCAACAGAGTTTTGATCTTCAGCTTCACATTTGATTGCTGGGAAGGCCAGATTGCTTCTGCCAAAGTATGTTGAGAAAAATTAAGTCAAGCAAGATGGTTTACATGTATATATATATTTAGGCTTCGTTTGGGACGGCTTTCTTATTGCCTCTTAAAGCAGCTTTCTAGTACAACAAATAAAATTTTTATGCTAAAAAGCTGCTTTAAGAAGCAGTAAAAAAGTCATCCCAAACGAAGCCTTAGATTATGACTAAATCGCTCGCATTACATCAAGAACTGCATGTGATTAAATAGTTAATTATCATAAAATCATGTGTAAAAGGATTCTTTATGCAAAAAAGAAAAAAAAAAGGCACCACTTACTTTTCCTCAACCACCAGTTCTTCCAATGAATCTGGCTTTAGATTATAATCATTTTCAGGTAACCTGACACTTTTATCCAAGGAATCTTCTAACCAATTATGTACCAAAACATATAATTTCTTCTGGTGTAAAAGGCGGCGATGATTTGATGGAATGCTGAAAAAAATCATCAAGAATAAATTACACATATAATTATTCACGTGGCAAAAAAGAAATTAAAATTACAAAAGAGGACATATAACAAGTTATAAAACGTTAATTACAGTTAATATAAATGCAATGCAAAAAAGTCAACAAATCATAAGATGCTAAATGAGCACCTTGCTTCACCCCAGGCCACCTTTGTAACACCTATATAGAACTTCTCGGGCATCATGCGCCAAAGACAAGCACCCTTTAATTTTGAAAATTTAAACATCATATCACATATTATATTCCATTATTGTTAGACATCACTATTCCCATACAAAATTTGTATACATTGAATGGTGTTAATCTATCACATGTAAATGATTTTTCTTAATCTTTCTTCTTTGATCTTTTTTCTATCCTTTTCTTTGATCCCATTTTTAAGATAGGCGTATTCTCTTCTTCTTAATAGGGCCAATGTTTTATATTCTAACTTTTCCTAAAAATGATTTTCCTGTCCATATTTTTAATTGCATTAGCGTACATGAAATATTCTAAAACCATTATATTGTGTTGTCATAATTGTGTCCTTCACATAGTATTCCTTCTCTTCGTTAGATTATAAAACATGCTAATTCTTACCCATCATGCTATCTAAAAGAGTTCAAAATTTTAAGAATAGATGTAGAATTTTGATCATTTCACAGATGTCAAATTGAATAAATTTTGATTTAAACACGATTTATCTTGAGATTCCATTAAGTAATCCTGAAATTGGTGCCTTGGTTGATTGGAGGAGCATCTCACCTCGTCTAAGGTGAAAATGAGTCTGGGCGCCTTGATAGCTCCTCTCCCCTACTAGCTGGTAAAAATAATCAAGTGACTCACTGCATCCTTTCTAAACTTTAATTGAAAGATGGCTACTAACATACTAAACGTAAACCTATAATGATGCAGGATTTCTGAACTTTAGGTTTTTTTTTTGGATACAGCTAATGCATAATATGATTAACGCAAGAAAAGTGAAGATTCATGCATCATAAGTTACCAATTAATTAAACTTCTTTTTTTTAACTGTAAATACACAATACAATAATAAAAATGCAAGTGATAATGAAATGATCAAAATAGTATGAAAAAATATAAGCTAATAAAATCATAAACCAAACTGAATTTAATCTAGACAAATTAGATTTATTAACACATCATTTTTTAGTAAAATGAAAAGCACAAGTTAGTATTAAATAATATAGATGAAATAGAACAAATAACAAAAAATATCAAAGTACAAATAACAAAAAATATCAAAGTACAAATAACAAAAAATATCAAAGTACAAAAAATTAGGCTCATGCTGGTATAAGAATATGAATTTCAGAATTAGATAGTCACACTTTTACAACATGTGTCGAGGGAAAAATTGTTGATGATGAGCGTTGAGAGTGAAAT
The DNA here is from genome assembly GCA_019925795.1 of Dendrobium chrysotoxum. Taxonomy (NCBI): domain Eukaryota; kingdom Viridiplantae; phylum Streptophyta; class Magnoliopsida; order Asparagales; family Orchidaceae; genus Dendrobium; species Dendrobium chrysotoxum. The sequence continues at coordinate 85,925,245 of CM034312.1, forward strand.
TTGAGCATTGTCAAGGGTGACATTGAGCTATACAGTCCAAACCTTAGCTCTTGAAGGTGTGAAGCATGCACTTCGACAATCCATGCCACAATAGAATGAAACAAAACGGAGGTCATTTGCTTTGTGATTGAAGTGCACTTTCAAGAACACTGTTCAACTGATGCAATCAAAAAAACCCCCACCACGTGGGAGAACCTCAAATTGTAAGTTACAAAACACTAGGTCTCCTAATACTTTAAGATAAAACAAGATTACAACTTAAAACATAAAAACACATAAAAATACTTATATATTAAGCAAGCTTCAAATACAACCATAACACGTCATCCTAAAATTGCTTGAGAAGAAAGATACAAGTGGCGTCGAACTTGCGGAGAGAAGAAAGAGGTTAGAAGCCGAGACGAAGGAGAGGACAAGCTCGCAAGCTTTCCTAGAAGAGGAGAAGGGAAGTGGAATAAGCTTGCAAGCTTTTCCAATACAAACCCGCAGGTTTTGGTCTCCAAAAATCACATCATAACGCCCTTAAAATTTGCTCTAAATAGCCACTATTTATAGGAGAAAAGCAGCAGCCAAACAGCCCAAATTGCCTCCAACCAAACCAATCAGAATAAGGCAATAGAAGGCCAAAGGGCATACCAGGACAGCAGCTGAAAAGCCTCCCAAAAATCAGGCCAAATACATCCATGTATAAGCTACCAGGGAAGGAACCGAAGAGGCAGCATTAGGACAACTACATCCACGTACAGGTTAACAGGGAAGGAATCGAAGAGGCAGCACAAAGGGGCGGAAACAGCAGGAAAACCCCAACAGCCAGCCACGGGAACAACACCAGATAGAGGAAATCGAGAAGACAAGGGAAGGGGAAAGGGAAAGAACCACTCCACCAAATGAGCTAACAAGAAGAATTAATTTAACATATTAATGAGCTAAACATCAGCTCAAGCAATTATGAGCTAGAACCAAGTATCTCCCAAAGAACACAGACCAAAACCAAGTAGCCAAGCTCAAACTGAGAGGCAACCAGCAGCCCAAAGAAATGAATTTGTTTTGACCCCCCCTTGCCTACATCATCAACCCATGTGGTAGTAGGTTCCCTTTCCACAAGTTATCTTTCCATGCTCAATCAATAGATTTTAGCTTGGCCAATTAATTTCATTTTTGCAAATCATACTTTTTCAATCATACATGCTTTGCCATTTTTTGAAGCTTTTAAGATGCAAAAACCAGAAACATCTTGGATAAAGATAATAGCCACTTGCCGAACCACAAGTCCCAAGAGGATAAAGCCAAGAAACATCGCCCAACAGTTCCACATGAATTCATGATGGTTATAGTTTTTATTATATTACCATAATACAGATCTTACTAGAATGCAGATGAATACCTTTCAAGTATCTCATCAAAGTCATGTGATCCAAGCACTGCATAAACTAATAAATGTGTCGCAGTTTCAAGATCGTTGCAAACATTACCCCCGTGCATGTTAATGTCAAGTTTCATCCTTCTTACGGCCAGCTCTGATATAACTTTTAAGTCGGTATTCCTTCAACAGATAAAGATAGTTCATTTATCTTGCTAGTGAAACATGACTAAAAACTCATAGTACACAACGAAAACCAAAATGATCAAGGGAGTTACCTAACAGGCATTTCATGCAAGTAAATGAAACAACCGTGAAACAAACCCAATCTTCTCACTGGAAGATATTTCTTCCTGTAATTCTCAATCATTTTGGAATTTCCAGATCCAATCATATTGCAAAATATCTGTCGTACAGAAAGTGAAAAATCCTTTTAGGCATAGAGATTGGTATTGATAGCTCATGTTAGGAGTTCTGATCCAAAAATAAATTTCTCGCATTCATCATAATTATCTGGAAATATAACTGGAAGTGCAAGCATATATTCGAGATGGCTCACTCATTTCATTTTGGCTATGAAAAAAGAAACTACAAATTGATTTTAAAATTTCCAAAATATATGCAAATTTCAGCTTAACTATTAATATAATTTTAATTATTCTTTGATATAACATTGAGCATCATGTTGATTAAAGCAAAAGCAAAAAAATGGCTTAAAGAGCATGTTCATTTAACAGCTTAAACACCCTATCTGCATGAAGAGAGAAACTTACGACTGGAAATGCTTCTATGCAATTTTGCATTTCCCAAGGCATATAGTCGATTAAATAGATACACACTTGACCCGAGAGATCCATATGGAATGCAGTAGTGCAATACCTCATGAAAAAATAAATCATAACAATGGTGGCATTGGTTGAATAGGTTGGCTTCCCAAAGTTTCAGTTGGCATGTTGTTAGAAGGAGAGGGGCAAATTTGTTAGTTCGACTCAGTCTAGCAACATGCCAACTGCATTTTGCACTTGTTGAATTTGCCAATCATCATCGCTGAGAAAATGGAGAAAGTGATATCCTTACTGAAAAACATGGGCTTCAACATCAATACTATGCACAATCAATACTTGGGTCAGTTCCACTCAGTCTAGCAGTAATGCAGGAAGGCTTTCAGGAAGGATTTAAGCAAAAAATCTTCTATATCGTGGGTCACAATGATGTTTTTCCTCATTGTTTCTTTACTCGATCGTCTTCTATATTTATGATTCTTCTGTGTGGATTTTCCATCAGCTCTTCTCTTCAGGATGAATTTTGTTGACTCCAAACAACTGATCATTTCAATTTTCCTCTAGCAACATTTCAACAATTAGGATTATAATTCTTCGTAGCTCAGGAGAATTAATTCAACATAATACATTATGTTTAGATTATGTTTAGAATTTCAGATTTATCTTCATTTAAATTAAGATTTTTAAATATATCAAGTTTATTGTATATTAAACAATCACTTTTAATTAGTTTACGTAGTTTGGATAAGTATGTATATTTGATTTCAAAGTTGAACTTATCTATAACCCCATTTCAATAAATAGGGTAATGTGAGCCTTATAATGAATCAATTGAATGACAGAATAATTTGAGATAAGAGATCTGTTTAGCCTCCCCTTTGGGGATTCTCTCCATTATATGATTTCTCCTTTTTTTCCTCCTCTCTATCCCGCGCTGCTCTCCCATTGAGGCATTCTATCATTTATGTGCTCAATTCCCTTCCCCCTACCTTTCCTGTTTTCATCCTAGATCTGATTCTTCTTTTCCTCAGTTTTTGCAATCAATTAAATAAAAAATAAACTCCGGCATTAGTCTGGGTAAAGTGAGTGAGACGAAGACTGGGTTTTAGAATTATAGGAGATTTTTTTCTTTTCTTTTTTTCCAAGTCGTGCTTGGTGCAATAAGGAATTAAAGTTAAATAACTTTTTACCATAACTCAGATGGCCTACAAGAGTGAGTTACAAACTTATCTACACGAAATTGGCTGGAACTCCCAGCAACAAGAACAAAAAACAATTCCAGACCATTTCTTAGCATGTACCCCTTTCTTTCAGTCTAGCGTATTTGGAAACTGAGAAGGACCTTCTTTAGGAAAAAAAGAAAGGATCCAGTTTTGTACATCAGGTAATATTAATTATTCCTCAATGAACATACAATTCTGAGATAAAAAATCTCGTTTAGTACAACTATTAGGAATAAAAGGGCATTTAATAGCCCTTTAAAAGTATTACCAAACAACCCTCAAGAGTGCATACAGTTAACAACTGGTCTATACGAGTTTGCCCGAAACCCCTCAAAGACCGGCCACATCAAAAACTAAAAATCCAGAGCAGTTATTAGCAACCCCAGTTCTTTTTAAGTCTGCATTTTTTGTGGAGTGAGGAACAAAAGAACCTTTAGCAAAACAACCTGAAGGGCTAAAATTTTACATTTTATTGAATCATAAGTGTAAAGTTGTTTCCAGTTGCATACTCCCAATTTTAAAAGGCAAGTGATGAATAAGATCTGGTGGTCTGCTACAGAAGTTTACCTGTTTTATGTCTTCGATGTCAATGTCCCAGTAATAATAATCAGAGAATGCATCAATCTCCTCTTGGTGCTTCTTCTTGGAAGAATCAGCAAAAAACAAGAAGTACCTCCATGACAGAAAAATACAACATTATTTTATTTTAAGTTCTCAAATGAGCTAAGGAAAAAAAAAGTACAGATGCTTTCAATTTAAGACTAACTTGGGTTGTATATGCACTAATTTCTTCTTATTGCAACAGTCCAAAACCCAAGAATAATGGATGATATCACCATGATGCATGGCCGCCTGATATTTGATGCCTGGGGTTGTTTTGGTTTTGGAATTAACGGGATATAAAAAGAATTTTAAAAGAAAATTACCAAAATATTCCCCAAATTATTTAGGATGTGCTCATTTTTTACCTCAAACTTTTATTTTTCTCTAATTTGGTCCCTCAACTCATCAAAAGAGTAGAGGGACTAAAGATTCAATTTTTGATATGTTGAGGGAGCAAATTGGAGAATAAGAAAAGTTTGGATCTAAATGAACACACCCTAAATAATCTGGGAAATAATTTGGTCATTCCGAAAATGAGAAATCAGTACCTTTTTTCTCAGCTGCAATGCAATGAGTTACTGCATCATTAAGATTCATGGAAAAATTTCCTCCATTCTCAACCACTAGTTTGTGGAAATAATCTACTGAAGAAGATGGGGGAACATTCACAAAATCTACAATAGTCAAGGAGTAGATAAAAATAAGAAGAAAACCACAGTAAAGTTTTTTATAGTGTAATAAATTGATCTCATTCGGACAGTAGGAAAATAAAGCTTGAAATATAACAAGAAAAACAAAATACTAACTGAAGAAATCATGTTTTGGTATGGAATGGTAAACAGATAGAACACAAACTAAATTAACTTATCGCAAGGATACAGAACATCATATTTGCAAATATCAACGTTTTCTTTACAGCAGAGATGTTAGACTGGATAGACTGGGGTGTAATGACAGAAATGCTTTTTTTCTCTCCCTTCCTTGATAATCTTTTGGGCTTGGCATTAAGGAGTTGCAAAGCTCCTTGATTTACTCCCCTTTGCGTAGTGCCATTGCTTGACTGCACCAAATCCCTAAATGCTGAAATAAAAAAATTGTCCAAATCTAATTACAAAGCACACAATGCAATTTATAAAAATATATTGATAAACTAGCATACATCATAAATATGTATATGATGATATATATTTTAATATAATGAATCAAATTCATTAAAAAGATCCTAAATCGTCATAATTTAAACGTTAATGTTCATTTTGATGATGTCATGCATATATTCAAGGTTATACAACTAGGAGATAAAAATACATCTTACAAATTGGGGAAAGGACAGGGTTGCTTTGTGTTGAAAGAATAACATACTAGGATAAGAGAAATATTCATAACAACACTTCCATCAAAGCGCTCATCAACAAAGAAAGCACAAACAAGATGTTATGAGAATTTATGATTAAACTTGGAAAGAAATTTGGCAGGTCAAAATAAAATCGAAACAATTTGTTTAAAGATATAATAAAAACAAAAGTAAATGTAACTGTGGACAAAATTGAATTGTAAAGCAGATTTCTGAAGGCCACACCAAACAGTTGGGACAACGTCCAGCAGCTGTCAATGCTGATGATGACAGTGTCAAATTAGTGGCACCTGATCTATTCAAGAACTTAATGGCATCCATTCAAGCTTTGTGACTTCTTTTTTTCTACATAGCAATTCAAAATTACAAGAAGAGAACCAAATAAATATAGCAAAAAGCACTCTAAACCTTAAATATTTTTTGCAAGTCCTTGTGTCAAATATTTCACATCACAACTTCTGATTTTAACTTAAAATTATTGTACATGTATAACCTCTTGTTATCATCTCAATGCAGTCTGTTTATGCTCTCATCACACAGGAACAAGAACCCAAAACTAAGATAAAAAGCTGTCATTCTTCTATGTCAGGTTGTTACATCAGTGTGTCTATTCTCACTCCAGAGATAATCAGTTTGCTTATGCTCTAATTTATTCAATTATATCTCCCGTAATATGTGACGCTCGGATCATTCATTATAATGTGTGATAGCGATTGACAAATAAAGTTCCATGCAAATCTCAGATCGCGAAACTGCTGCGATGATGAATTACTCAATTACGGATATGATGGTCACAAAACATAAACACATAAAGAAGCAACTATAGATGCAGTGACGTCACTAAACAAAGATAACTAATAACGGCTCATATATATATATATATATATATATTCTTTTGCCTGAAACTAAACCAACTTTATTTCATTTCATCAGTTTACATTGCATGAGTTGATCTAAAAGAAGACCACATGCTGGTACATCTACATAGCAATTGCGTAAAAAATGAAATTTCTTAGTTAAAAAAAAACTAAAATAACTTTAAATTTGAACTGCACAACAGGCTACTTCTTACTACAACATGCTATACACTTTCTTGATTTTAGGCCCATTTTTATGGTGCTTGTCAAATACCTGGGTATGATGAAATACTCCACTAAAATAATCTCAAGGACCTATACAAAAGCAGTAAATACAGAATCTTCTTTTACAGAGACAAGACAACACTTTTATCCATAAAACTCCTCTAGTTTCATGATTACCAAAAGATAGTCCATTTGCATTGGTGACATCAATATCAAAATCTCGGGTGTGTGGTCATTTCTCTTGCATCTTGCACTAAATTACGTATTAACAAATCTTTTCAATAATTTTTTAAAAAACCAGCAGCAGCAGCATTGACACATTAAAATAAAATTGATGAAAAAAAAAACAGGATAATCCAGGAATTAATAATACAATTAGCACATATCATTAAAATAAACATGAACATGACGACAATCAATTATTAAATTTTGCTGGTAGTAGCTATTACATAACAGGATAAACAATGCTTGAAAACAAGAATACTAAGCCTGCACTAATTTTCCTACGCAAATAGGTGTATTCCATTTACATAAAGGACCAGATGTATTTTTTCAGCTTCAAGAACTTCTTACATTCAACATCAAGGCACTCATGCCACTGCTTGTCATATCTCACACGTTGTATGCGTGGAAACCTCAAACTGTAGGGTGCAGCAAAAACCTTGGCAAATGGAATTTCATTCACAACAAATAAGGCATCTAAGAAAATTTATGAAAGTGCAAGATTTAGTAACTAATAAGATGCATAAAAAGGGATTTGAAAATTGACAACAAATTCTTCGTGTAAAGTACCTCAGATTTTATTGTTCTGATATCACTGGTAATAGAGAGTATGACTGACCTGAGATACAGAGCATATAATGTAAAAAGTGCACATCCAGGGAATTCAATGGAAAAAAAAGCGAGCAGGATACTAACTTATCAGGGCTCTCAACCCAAACATCTGGTCTCTCTTTTGAATTATTTGTTAATTCATAGAAATGTGGTGCTCTTTTAGGGTACTCATTCTTCCTGCATAAACAATGAAAGGCCTTAGTATCATGCTATTAATTAAAACCTTTAGCTCCAGAATGAGCGCCTAGAAAGTAAAATGAAACAAAAAATAAAATTGCCTTAGATATGAACAAATTGAGGATTAAATATGCTTTCATGGTTCACAATATTCTATATGAATTCATGTTAAATAAGATTTCATATTACAATTCAGAAGTAAATGATGCATTATAAACACCTATGATGTATCAACACTTCTCCTTAAAAAGATATGCAGTGTCCGACACGCATCAGATACAACACTCGTTTGACATGATGAAGACATATCCGATTAAGAAAATATTAAAAACAAATTGAATACATGTGTCCAACATATGTATCTTAAATATTTTACTAAAAAACATTTTTAAATATAATTTCTTATATTTCAAAATTTTCTTTATTAAAAAAATAACAACTAAATTTCTTATTTTCTCTCTATATCACCAAATCAATCGCAAGCAATCAATATCCTACTCAATGAACATCTTATTTTCATTTCTCGCTGATGGGTTATGGCTAGAATTTCACAACAACGCCCAATGCTATCTCAACATTGGTGTCTGACATTGTCATAATATCAACATTTTAAACCATCTCAACATCGAAATATTTCCCCGTCTTGAAATTGACGCTCGATGCTAATAATTTCTACACCCAAAATCACAACCCCATGCTATCTCTTATATTCTACTTATTCAATTTTTATACACTCTTTTAAGATATAAAATTATAATACTGTGTTTAACTTATATTTGTGTCCAATACTTCTAATAATTGGCATGTCCAATATTCGTGTCGTGTTGTGTCCGTGTTGCCATGTCAATATTTGTGCATCATAAATAAACATAAGTCAAATAATCATTGATTTTATGATTATATTATATGAATGGCATAATTATAGCTTAATGTTAATATGCAAATGACCGGCTACATTAGAGTAAAAGTCTAGAGAAATAAAATTTAACTAATCTAATAAAGTATATTTTCTTAGGTATTTAAATAAGTATTTAAAAATGTGTGTTATTATTGCAACACTCACAGTCAATGTGATGGCTATCTTTGAGGTACCCATATGCAAAAAATAATGTCCATTTATAAGTAAAATGTAAAGGTGAGATTTAAGAGGTTGAGTAGATAATTGGTCGAAAAGAAGTACAAACACTAAGTTGCTTAGCAGTGTGACTAAAGTTATGTGCTTAACTCTGTCTTATTAATAGTACTTGACTATGATAAGGTGTTCAGGTTGAAGAGTTGGCTCACCTAAAATTGAAAAGATGGGTAATCTCAATAACAGAGTGCTTTAGATTGCACTTGGTTGTGGAAACTTCCTTTTGTAGAATATGCAATATGAAAAATAAAGCTATCAATTTACCGTAATTATTCAATGACATTCTTCATATTGTTATGAGTAGAGCATGTGATACCTTTTCAAGTTATAAAATGCAATGATCACTTTTTAGCTAATGTCTATGATTATCAAATATCATGCAACCACTACGATTATGTATTCCAATTAATTATATAATTTATCCTTATTTATACATGGTATGCCAATATTATAGTCAGGTTTCCAATACCATATGCCATGGTAATGTCTGACTTCAACAAAATGCTATTATTTTTTCTTTGATTCTAAATGTCAAGCTATCATTATGATCAGGAATTCCAATTCATTCTATAGTTTATGACCATGTTTCCAAACGTCATGGTATCGCTATGGCTTTTATTCAAAATGTCAGGCAATTATTATGCCTCTGATCTCCAATGTTGAGATTGTTATTATTATGAAATGTAATTAATTATCGTTCAAAAAACACCTACAAATAAGCTATTGCAAGAAATAATGTATGTAAAGAAAAGCCCACATGAATGCATGCATTTGCATGAAGATAGATGGAGTCCCCTTATGTTAGTGGATGGGAATGTTAATATACTTGTTTGTTTATGTCTTTAACCTTTTCGCCATAGGAAATAGTAGACATAAGAGTCGTGCCCCTATGTGCAAATGGGGGATGTATCGACTAGTGGTGAGTTGGGTACTTTTCTGCCATAGACAAGAGTTAACGTAATGACTGCACTCTACTATACTGATGGGGATTTATCGATCAATGGCGATTTGGTTTATGATGAGGGTGTTAACATTCAAAAGGCAAGATCATGCATATGACAACAATTGCTGTCATGCTGTGGCAACTGCTATGATCACTTTATAGTTTATGCTACTATACAGAATGCTATGTCAAAATGTCATATTTACGTAGATCATTATCACGTTTAATGATTAACATGCATATCACTTGATGTAGGCAAACTAGAGAGAAAAGTCAAGATAGGAGAACACAAGGACAACTAAGAAAACACACCATTTAATTTAAAATGCAGACTTCCAAACAAACATTAAAACAAACTAAAAGTCGAACAAACGAAAACGAAAGAAATATAAAAAAACGCTATCCTCAAAACAACCGGTAAGAGGTTTTCTCACATGCAATGAAAAGTAGGAAAATATGAAAAAAGTGCTTAGACTTGCAAACCAAGGGTCCACCACAGCAATAAGGTCCAACGTCCCACCACTCCTCTGGCAAATGTCTCTAAATCAGCCAACAAACGTCTCCTAATAGCTCAAGAAGAAGGATACAAGTGGAGTGGAACTTGTGGAGAGAAGAAGAGATTAGAAGTCAAGACGAAATATAGAGGAGGAAAAGAGATTTGGAACAAGCTCGCAAGCTTTTCCAAGAGAAGAAACTCTCAGGTTTTTAGCAACTTATCTCAAGATAATCAACAACCTACCCATGACAAAAAACTCTCATATTTATAGGAGAAAAATGGGAGCCAAACAGCCAATTTTCACCTCCAACCGAACCAATCAGGTAAGGGGAAGAGGAAGACCAGCAGGCCACAAAACTGCTCCAAAAAAGACAGCACAGGAACCGGGTAGAGGCAGCCACGGGAAAGTAGCTAGCGGAAGAAACCGAAAAGCCAGCACAGGAGGAAAAAACCAAAGGGGCACAAGAAGGGGAAGAGGCAAGTTCCAACTCCGTACCTTTTCAAAATTATGAGCTAAGTAGAGCAATTACTCCCCAAATAATGAGCTAAACATCAGCTCAAACATTAATGAGCTAGCACCAAGAAGATCCCAAGATTTCAGCTCAACACCAAAGCAGCCAAAGCCCAACCCGAGAGCAGCCAAGGCCCAAACCGAAAGGCAACAAACAGCCCAGAGAAAAAAAAAAACCTAAAAAGCTAGCAAACCCAAGACTTGCCAAGCCCAAGCACATCCTACCATGATCATTGGATGATCTCCATCATTGGATAGCATAAAAAAAAAACATAAAAAATAACTAATATTCAAATTACATCAAAACAAAAGAAATAAGCCAAAACATGAATGCATCATCACTTCTTTCTCCATTATTTTCAATTATTTAGAGCTACGATATACCCATTGAGTTATATATTTTTATGCCACTCACAAGTTGATGACCATTTTTCAAATCCTCTGATGGAGTAGATGATTCATAGACAAGATTTTGTACATAATTGATGTGGAGTACATTCGTTCAGGTATATGTGTAAATACCGTAAATGTATAGTGTAGCTTTAGACTCTTTGGTTCAAGAATATTATTCCACGGTATATTGGATTCATAGCACTGCGATATTTATTTGGATGCATCAAGAATGTTCTAATGAGGACCACATGGTAATACATTAGGATGTTTAGTATACATGTACAATCTTCTTTCATTTACATTAAATGGAAAAAATCAAGGCTTGGCAACTCTCTTACAGATTTGGATGACATATTTGAATGATTATACATTGTTATCCACTGTTATATGAAATGATGCATTGTATGTAACAAGTTGAGAACTATTCAAAAGCAAAGATTTTTTTTCCCGAGTCGGAAGGGCCAACACATAGATCCATAAACCCATGGGTTTTAAATAACAGTCGGAAAGGCCAACACATAAAACAAATGAAAGAACTAAAGAAGAAATTTACAATTGCAAACATTATAGAGTGAACTACTTTAATAATAAAATTGCAACATTTAACGAGAAAATTAGAAAATGCATTGCCTCCTATATAATCAATTCGCATGACATACCAAGAATCAAAAGGTCATATAAACCATTTGTAAAAATTCCCAACTTCAACAAAGCAAGTTGAAGAAGGAGGTGAAGAAGCAAGAAAAATATAACTATTATCATATGGATCTGATGATTATTAGTTCAAGATTTCTCTCCATATGTTTTAAAAATATCTCAACAAATAAGAAAAAGATAATCCGAGTGAAGGGAAAATCCAGCAGTTAGTACAAATATGGTCATAGCAGATAGCTATTAAATATGTTGACGGGTTCCTCAGTAACAAACAAGAAGATATATATAAGTACCTTAAGTAGGGCTTCAATCTCGTAATGAGAATATCAAGATCATCATCTGAAAGACCAGAACCCACCCGACAGAAAGAAAGGAACCTAAAATAGTCACGAAAAGGCTAGGAATATCAATAATAATATAGTTCTAGCATTGTACATAAATACAGTGAACTTGCCGTGAAAATTTGCCTATAATCTGCAAATGTTAGTGATAACTAGACAAGGAAGTAAATCAGTATTTCTGTAAAGATCAAAGACAGGTTATATTAGCAAAAAATAGTGAGAATGCATTATGTTAGGAGAGGAATTAAAGGGAGGATTAATTAGGATTTTTTTTTAATTAGATTTAAATCAAAGAGGGAAAGATTTCTTAATGAAATTTAAATTAAAGAGGGAAACTATTAACAAATCTGTTTTGGAGGCAATTTGAGAGTTTATTTAAGGAGGGGTCTAGGTTTTATTTTGGGGCATGCATATTTTGAGTTTGCTGTACTTTGTAATTTTTTCCTTTGTGAGGACTTCCTAATGGTGACTAGGTTGTTTGAGAGAGTCAATCTATCTCTCTAATTATAAATCACTTGTATCTTGTTTCTCGTTGAACTATTAATAAAAAATCAGCCCTTATGCCCTTATTCCTACTGTTTGCTGCTGTTATTGTTGTTTCTCTTGCTAATTTTACTCCACGACGTATCATATTATAATGTATTGTAAGATGATCTAAGCATGCATGACATTAGGTATGAAGGTATCTTACATGTTGACATCATTTTTTGAAAGAAGGATTCATAATCTTCCTGTTGATTCAATGTTTTAATTGAGTCATCTCGATTTTACCAAAAGCCTCCAATCAATTTTAACTCGGGGTGATCCACTAATTAAATTTGGCAAGGTAATATCAATTCGGCTCAATTTTAGCCCAAATCAATTCAATTGAATTAGTCAATTCAATTGTATCAGTCATTTCAATTGAACCTATAATTTAGCTTAATTTGACTTTAAAATCATCAATCCGAGTCGAATTTAACCCAACTACATCAAATTAAGCCAACCGAGTCAAATCGATTTCGATCAAGTTGAATTGACTAGAATTGAGTCAACTAAATTGAAACAAATCGAGTTTAATTGAGTATAACTGAGCATAATCCAATCAAATCAGATTCAATTAAGTCAAATGGAATCATTTTGAGTCAAAATGAACTAATTCAACCCAAATTGACTCAAATCGAACAAACTCAAGTCTAATTGATCTAAATTTAACTCAAATCAACTCGCCCAATTCAGTTTTCCAAAAATTGGACTGGATATGCCTCATTTTAGCTTTAAAAAAACATCTTTCTAAATCAAGTTCTCTACCCATCAACAATTGAAATCAAAGTGCGGCCTATTTTCACCTTTTTCCACATTTTCCTAACATAGCAGCCGTTCCATGTTTATAGGGGTAGCAAGATCAAATCTTAACCATCCATTTATAATGGATTAAGGGCTGGATAGTCTCTAACTAGATTTTCCTATCTTCCAAGCCCATAAAATAGGCTAAAATCAAGGGGCGAGGGTGGGATTCCTTCTCGATTATGCCAGAAAAAATCAAGAGAGAGAGAGAGGTCAATCATGAGCGTGTTTATTCCTTTCCAAAGAGTTGAGAGGGACTTGATTGCGTGCGCCCACGTAGCCAAAATCGAGAGAAGTGCTATTGGTTTTTGTTTCTTACTGAGAGAAACAAGAGGAAAAGTTTGCTTGGGGACGACTGCTCGAGTGAGTAAATTCATTTGGAAAATCAAAAAGAGCTCCTTACATTCAATTACTTCGAAAGAGCAGAAATGAGAGTGCTAGGCTTTCCTTCCAACTCCAAAGCAAGGTAGACGCACACTTTTCATTTTCAAGTTTCTCCTTACTCGGAATAAAACTAAAACAGGGTGACGGCTAGGATTTCAGTCTTCCAGAGAGAGAGAGAGAGGAAGGTCATCTTCCTTTCTCTACTGTTTTAATTTCTAAAATCGAGAACTCGCTATCCAACCTCTTCTCCTTTCTTATCCATCAATTCCGGCGAAGTAGTGACAGAGTCAACAACCAAAACAACCCGGACAACAACCTTCTTATCTTTCAATTTTCTTCATTTCATCCAAATGAAGCCACTATAGCCGGAAATCCATTAGACTAGCTCCAGTGAGGTATATTCCTAAAACTTAGCAAAATTTAGGTCTCTTAATCGTTGTTTGTGCATGTGTAACAAGCCCCCAAGTCCTAAGTTCATGTAGGACTTTCATTGATGCTCGCCACCTTGATGTTGTTGGCTGCTAGCTAGAGGAGGAATGCATTTTGCTCCTTTGCAAGGGTAAGGCCAACAATACCAACCCTCAGGGTGTGGAGCGAAGACTCATTGTATTTACTTTGCTTTACATTTAAAGTGATGCTCTCTTAAAGCCATTATTCTTGCCTTTCTTAGCATGTTTAAGATGATTCTTCTTGCCTAGGTACTACGTAAACCATCCAGACAATTTTTCTTGGCATCAACAAGAGAGATGAGAAATAGTTTTAGTGCCTAATACCCCAACATGTCTACTTTTTTTTTTAATGTGGCTATGATAAGCTTCTAGCTAACTCAAAAATATTGGACAATTTTTGACAAATCTAGACTTGAAAAAAATGTCTCGACAATTGGAAAAAATGCTACCAAGAAGACTTTCGATTGGCATGGATGGAATTAAATTAAAAAACAACATAAAAATGCATTAAGAAAAATCCACAAAGAAACAGCAACTTTTGTAAATACATGTGAACTCGCCATTATAACAAGAAGACCATAATTGAATTGTTGATTAAAAAGGCAGCCGCTTGCATTTGGGCTAGCGCTGTCAAAATTAGCTTACACGAAGAGGTTGATCAACTTTACATTGATAAGCATCAATCACTACATTATTAATCAAATATAATTAATAAAACAATATTATATCTAGTTCTGCTTGTTTGCCTTTAAGCTCAAAAATCAAATTAATTAAACCACCTTTTGGGGAAACTTGCAGAATCAGAGCGCTCCGCCAGACCAAGCAAAAACTGAGCCACCTGTAATTAGTAAGAAATAGAAGTTATTTGAAAAAAAAAGATGCACTACATAGCCAATAGACTTCAAAAAATAAAACTGTATTAGATGCATATATCTTATATAAAACAGCTATAAGAGAAAGACCGCAGTCTACAATCAGATCTTCCTAGCATACGGGCTATCAAAAGAAAAGTATATACTCTTCACGAATATAACCTAACCTCTCCGCCATGACGACCAGAGCCAAAATAACCACCTAGAATAAATCAGCATATCAACAATAAATAATTCTCAATAACGGCATATATAATTGTGAAGTAAGGAAGCACAAACCTATAATAAGAACATCAAGATCAGCACCAGCATGTATGTAATCAGGCTTCAACTTCAACCATTTCCCACTTCGGTCACCAGGTTCCCATTTTGAACTAAGATCTTTCAGCACAATCCCCTCATCTCTGAGTTAAAATGTTTATGAAATAGATGGAAATAATAGTACAACCAATATGATCATCTTGAGAACTCAAAATTCTAAAACAAGTATAACAATCATATAGCAGAACAAAGTATTATGATAGATGTCATCTAGTGATAAATCTATGAGCAAGCTTTAAAGGCACCAGAAAAACTGCACCTATAGCTGACTTCATAATCACTGTAAGTCTGCCCAAAAAAATTGAGCAGCTGCAGGGTCAAAATCAAATATCAGCTGGGCCTTTAACAACCAACCAAGACAATGCAACCACCACGCCCCTTTCCAATTCCATAAATAACAAACATAAAAAAAGGCAAACAAATTCCTTCTACCGAAGATTACCTATTTAGGAAACATTTTAGGCTGGAAGTGTCAGGTTCGTCATTTAACAATCATTTCAATTCGAGTTTTAAGGTGGTTTGGCCGGTCAACCAAAATGGTCAACAGGGGCTGTTCAAACAAGATTTGACCCTTCGGATGTGGGGTTAAACAAACAGTGACCAAACATGCAATAACATTTGCGCTTAAATATACGATTAAAGAAGGGAGAACATTCACTTAAATCACTAAGAATCCTAGTGAACCTAAACAAAAGGATATAGGCCCAGCAAAAATCACTTGTTTTTCGAGACTCCATTAGAAGTTCTATCCATATATGTTCTGATTGCTAGTTCATACCATACTAGATCCAGTTGCATTGGATTGGAATTGAGAGAATAACCCAAATGGATTTGACTCAATTTTTATTGCTTGATCCCGAAGTAACTTTCATCAACTAGCAGCATTCTGATGAAAACCTTCAGGAAGAATTGGTTAGCTAAATGCAGACATACGCATTGAAGCGCAACCTAAAGCCACCTTGTATGCATTTTTTGGTCGCTCACGTAATTCCAAAGATACAATTAAAAAGGAGCTCCCAACATCCAGTTAATTTCCTAATCGTATAATTAGTAGTTTCTCTGGCTTGCCATTTCAGTTGATTCTCAACCAAATGATTTCACCCCTCAACCTATACAAAGCATTATCTCCTCCTGCACTCAATTGATTGCACCCACCTATATTGGATGATCTTGTATTGAAATGAAACCACAAGAATCCTCTCATTGCCCCCTGCTTACCTTTTTTTGTTCCCTTTCTAGAGCTCAGTACAATAAATTACTGACTCCTACATGCCTCCCAAAACAGCTCATCTCCTCCAAGCTGTTTTATAGAAAAATTAAGATTTTATCTGCAACTTTCTTATGTTTCTTTCACTACAATGATTCTTAGGTGACTCCAATAAAAAGGAACATTGGAGACACATTCCTTTAGTTTCTTTACCTAATTTACTCTCTAGTGCTTTCAAACTTGTCAATTCCATAATTTATTGATGGCTTGTTAGTCAGTCCTCTAATTTTCTCTTTAATTCCTCATATCTACTCTGCAATCTTTACATTGAAGCCCAACATCTATGTTGTGCTTGTGAGCTCCCACTCAATTGATGCATGAAGACTTGATGAAACTACCCTGCCAGCTTGAGACATTCATGTTTTAGTGTCTTGCTTCCCTTAGTTTGATGCCTTATTGTCCTGCAGTTGGTCTTGTGGCATGTTATGGTATTGGTATTTGATAGGAAACACTTATAGATCTCAAGTATTTCCTAACAATCTTCGAAAAACAGCGAGATTTCTCCACAAAAATCCACACAAAACCACGAAAATAGTAGATAATTTGTATTATTTGATGAAATGGAAATGGAAAATACCAAGATACAATTGATCCTCTATTCGAGAGGAGGATGATAGGAAATACTTGAGTTCACAAGTAATTCTCACGGAAATACTTGAGTTCGCAATCAACCCTAATAATAAATTGGTAAAAAATAGCAAGAAAGAACACAAGACGATAATGAAAGCAACCTAAAACAATAAATTTTATTAGATAAATCAAAGCAAAGCAAACATAAGCAGAGATACAATTGATCCTCAATTCGAGAGGAGGATCGTTCTCTCCCAATCTCTAGACAATAAGTCTAGAACCCAAGACACCCAAGAGACTCTAAGAGAACAACAATAAAGCATGCCCTAACCCTCACCTCTCATGCCTATTTATAGATTAATTCAAACCTCCTTTCCCAAAATAGATTAATTCAAACCTCCTTTCCCAAAATAGGTTAATTCAAATAGATTAATTCAAACCTCCTTTCTCAAAATAGATTAATTCAAATAGATTAATCCCCTTGCCATAAATAGGATATTTTATTAAATTAAATAGGGGCCCACGTCCCTATGGCTTAGGCGGTTAGAGAGGAGGCGGTTTGAACCGCCTCCTATAGACCTTGGCCGACCCAGGTGGGGTCGGCTGGATAGGCACTAACCTATCAATACCGCCTCCCAAAGAATCACCTTGTCCTCAAGGTGAAAACAAGGAAACTGATGTTTCACCCTCTCGTATGGCTCCCACGTGGCCTCGTAATCAGGAAGGTTTTTCCACTTAATCAACACTTCCTTAGTTCCATCTTCTTTCTGGCGGACCCCCATCAACTCTAAGGGTTCCAGAACCACCTCTAAATCCTCAATAAGTGTCGCCGGTAACTCGGGGTTGGCTGCATAGTCACCAATGGCCCTTCTCAACTGAGATACATGAAAAACCGGAAGTATAGTCACCGTTGGTGGCAGTTTCAGCCGATATGCTACAGCTCCGATCTTCTCCAGCACTTCATAAGGTCCAAAGTACCTTGGAGCAAGCTTCTCATTCCTCCTGTTGGCGACTGTCTTATGTCTGTATGGTCGGAGCTTCAAGAACCCCTCTCCCCCATTTCAAACTGGATGTCCTTCCTATGCCCATCAGCCTGTTTCTTCATAATCTGTTGAGCTCTCAGTAGATGTCTCTTCAACTCCTCTAGCACTCTATCCCTCTCTTCCAAGTACTCCTTTACTGAAGAAACTGGAGTACTGGTACTCCTAAAGTGCACTAAGTGGGGAGGAACCCGTCCGTACAACACCTTGAATGAGGTCATCTGCGAAGCAGAGTGAAAAGATGTGTTGTACCAATACTCAGCATATGATAACCACTTGGCCCATAGCTTGGGCGTCTCCGACACAAAGCATCTCAAGTAAGTCTCCAAACTCTATTGACTACTTCTGTTTGGCCATCCGTCTGTGGGTGGTAAGCTATGCTCCTTTTCAGAACTGTCCCTGTAATCTGAACAACTCCCTTCAAAAGTGGCTGAGAAATACCTTATCTCTATCTGATACTATCGCCTCTGGTACTCCATACAATCTGACCACCTCTCTGATGAAAGCTGAAGCCACTGTCACCGCGGTGTAAGGGTGTCGGAGGGGAATGAAATTAGCATACTTGCTTAATCTGTCCACCACCACTAAAATCACTGTGAAACCTTCTGAACGGGGCAACCCATCTATGAAGTACATGGATATCTCCTCCCATACTCATCCCGGTAGAGCCAACAGCTATAGTAGTCCTCCTGGTGACATAGCCAGGTATTTGTTTTTTTGGCAGATCTCACATCTGGCCACCATCTCCTCTATATCTTTATGCATCCCCTTCCAGTAAAGCTCCAAAGCTAGCCTCCTGAATATCTTCTGTACTCCTGAATGGCCCCCAACAACGCTCCCATGAAACTCTTGGAGTAAGTTTGGGATGTGGATCGAAGTCTGGGGTATCACAAACCTCCCCTGATATAGCAGTCTGCCCCCTTTCAATGAGTACAGTGGGCGGCTACCCTCTTCCCTCAGTAAATCTGCCCTGATCTTTCCCAAATCTTCATACCTTGCACTTTCCTCTCTGATGGCCTCCCAATCCAGTATTAAAAGAACATATAGTGCCACTGCCTACAGCTCCCCCATACACCTGGACAAGGCATCTGCCGCCTTGTTCTCCACTCCTAGCTTGTACTGAATCTCAAAATCGTACCCCAGCAACTTGGACAACCACCTCTAATGCTCTTCTGTCACCATCCGCTGTTCCAATAGGTATTTCAAGCTTCGCTAATCTGTCCTGACAATGAAATGCCTCCCTAGTAGGTAGGTTCGCCACTTCTGGTGGCCATTAACTCTATCTCATAGACTGACTTCAACATGGCTCTAATAGTCAACACCTGGTTGAAATAGGCACTGAGCCTATGACTCTGCATAAGCACTGCACCCAACCCGTACCCGAACGCATTTGTCTCCACTATGAAGATCTGAGTGAAATCTGGCAAAGCTAGGACCGGTACCATAGTCATAGCCTTCTTCAGGCTCTCAAATGCTGATGTGGCCACCTCCCCCCATCAACTGCTCAGTGAGTGGCCATGCTATGGTGTTGTAGCCCTTTACAAATCTTTTGAAGTAACCTGTCAGTCCTAGGAATCCTCTCAGCTCCTTCAAATTTTTAGGCACTAGCCATTTCAGCATTGCCTCAATTTTAGATTGATCTGCAGCCACCCCTTCTTTTGATACAACATGGCCCAAGTACTCTACACTGGCTTGTGCGAAGTAGCACTTCTTCAAGTTGGCTCTCAGCTGGTGTTCCTACAGCACCTCTAACACCCTTTTTAAATGCTCCCAGTGCTCTTCTTCTGTCCTGCTATAGACTAAGATGTCATCGAAGAATATCGGTACCTTACCCGGATCTCTAGTGTTAGTCCCTTCATGAAATTTCCCTCTAGCACTGTCTCAGGAAGGCGGTTCAATCGACTAGCAAGGTACTCGAATTTCTCCCAGTACTCCGTTATTGAACCCTCCTGTAACTGCTCGTAGAAGTCTCCTCCCTTGCCAGTTCGGAAACGTTCTACCATACAATCCTTGAACTCCCTCCAACTCCGAATGGGTCACCTCATATCCCGCCATTGATACCATGCCAATGCCTTCCCTTCTTAGCAGAGTCCTGCCGCTATCAATTTCTCCTCCTCTGTAAACCCGTTGATTGTAAAGTATCGCCTAACCTTGTAGATCCACCCATGTGTGTCCTCGCCCTCAAAGATAGGCATCTTCAGCTTTCTCACCTTCGGGTCACTCCCGTTACCCCTGAATCCTCCATAACCTCCCATTCCTCGAAGAGGAGGTGCCCCCCCAATCATCACGCTATTCTCTTCGATACTCATACCCGAATCCTTCCTCAAAATCCTCCTTTATAAATTAGCACCCCGGCAAACGAAATCATCCCCTCTCCTTACAAATTCAGCACCCGCACTCCGTATTCTCTCTCCAGGATCTCCACTTCTGGATTTTTCCTTCCCCTAAACGTATTAGGGTTCCCACCTCTTCCATGACCACCGGCAGTTTCCTTTGCTTTCGATGTGGCCAGTTTAGTTTTGGCTTCAAGCAATTTCTTCAACATGTCTTCCACCACGGCGAACTTTTCCTCCATCCTTTCATTGACGGATGTGATTTGATTTTGAAAATCAACAATCTTCTCCTCAAAATATGCTTTGAGTTGCCCAATTTCTCCCTCCAAAACTTTCACTTTCCTTCCGGCCATTGGTTCCCCTTAGATTGACGTGCTCTGATACCAATTTGATAGGAAACACTTATAGATCTCAAGTTTTTCCTAACAATCTTCAGAAAATAGCGAGATTTCTCCACAAAAATCCACAAAAAAACCACAAAAATAGTAGATAATTTGTATTATTTGATGAAAGGGAAATGGAAAATACCAAGATACAATTGATCCTCTATTCGAGAGGAGGATTGATCTCTCCCAATCTCTAGACGTTGCTAGAGCCCAAAGAAAACCTAAAGGATCCCAAATTTCAGCCAAATTCAAGATGCCCTAACCCTAGGAAAACAAACTATTTAATGCATACAATTCAAAAGGAAATCTCTAAACAATCTCTATATTCAAATTTCCCTCCTAATTCCCTCAAAAAACCTTCCAAAATAGCTCACACATGCCCGGGCGTGCGTTCGGCGCGTACAGGAGGTGGAAAAGTCTGCCTCTGTTCACATAAGCCAGTCCCGTCGGACCGGCTAGACCGGTCCAATGGACCAGTCTAACAGTATGGCATCTCGCTTGGCATTAGGGCGTAGCCAACACAACAATATCGTGAGGATACAAGTGATGACATAGAGATGGATTTTATGTACAAATTTCAAACTAAAGCCTCTATTTTCACTTAGTAAATTATTAGAAAAGATTGTAAGAGAGGATAAGAGAGTCAAAACAGTGGAAAACATGATTGCTTGAATTGGCCAAAACCTGACCACTATATATAATGGGTTACAAAAGTGAAAAACATAGAATAAATAGACAGATCCTAACAAGAAAGGTAATATGAATATTGAAAAAGGTTTTATCTCAAGAAACCAGCCAATAGACAAGCCAATGCCAGTTGCCTTATGATGCTGAAACGGTTGCTGCATTCCAACAATTCTTTCTGTCATCAAGCAATTTCTAATACAGTAACCGTTAAATGCAAATGTTCCTTTTCCATTTCTTAGGAAATATGACAGTAACATAAAAAAAACCAAGCTTGATAATCATTTTGTTCAAATAGGGGTCTACCCAATATCAACGATCTATTCTGAGGTAATAAATGAAATAAACAGGCAACAATGTTGATCTTTTCAATAATGTCAATCTATCTCCCCATGTTTTTTGATCATGATGAATTGGATTGTGGGTTATACTGATAACACATTGTCACAATATGATATAATAAGGGCCTTGATCGTCACTTGAAAGTTCTTCTAAGAGTAATCTGAGCTAGATTAATTCACAACTCCCACAAGCCAAGGATCTATGTTCAACTTCTATATTACTCCTTGAACATTTTATTTCTTATCATGTCACAAGACTACCTTTTGTGCATGTATCCTTTTGTAGATCTACTATCAACTAGAGAGTTCGCCCAATCAGCATCAGTATAAGTTTCTATCATTCAAGATCTCCCCTTCTTGAAAAATAATCCCTTCACGGGTGTTACTTTTCAAGTACTTAAGTATCTGAGTAGCCCCACTCTAGTGTTCTTCATAAGGTGCATAAATGAACTGGCTCACTATGCTATAACCATAAAAGCTATGTCTGATATGACATGAGATAAATAGATGAGTTTCTCAACCAATCTTTTTTATCTTCCTTTATCGATTGGAGGACCAATGTTAAGATCACTCAATTTCATGTCTAGATTAGTTAGGGCATCAATCATTTAAGTCAACATTCAAGATTGCCCTCGTAACATCTAGTTGGTGAAGAGGCAAGTGTTAGTTAACTTCCGCGGAAAAGGTTTACATTCAAGAATAGTCTAAGCAACTATTTCGCCCTTATTATTTCTAAAATTTAACCAAAAGCACATGCTTGGCCGAGTCAAATTTCCATGCTTACTATAAACATCACTGGTTGAAGACATACCTTTTCCATGATAATTACTGCCAATAATGTTGGGTACAAAACTGGAAAAGAAAGGATAGAGAGGCTTGAGGAGAAGAAAATACAACTGATTATGATTTCAATTCATGCTCGAATGTAAAGAAGTGGAAAAAAGATTATGGACAACAAAATTGGCTACAAATTAATCTTATTCACTTCACAGCTATACTATCAAAAAAAAAAACTCAATGTGACTACTTATCAGAGCAAAGAGTTATGAAATTTCTAGGTGCTATTGATCAAGCTATCTAGCACCAAGCAAGTCAAGAAACCTGTTAAAGTTGAGCAGTTTGATAGTAACTCTGTTCAGGCGATATGTGCCTAAAGAGAACGACACTGGTCTTGGGCATTTCAAAATATTTAACTCTTGTTTTTTTTTTTCTTTTGGGATTTGTCAGTGCTTGTAACTTTGTATATCATCATGTTCTTTGCATTAGATATCTTTCACAGGCTAGAATTATATATCAACTTACCTATTAATGTTTTTGGCATACACTCATAAAAGAAATGAATAAAATGTGTGATAAAGATAGAGGTAGGGGGGCCATATCTATTAACAAAAAAATATTTAATAGTTCATTTTCTCTTATTTTTTTATCTGGCATAGTTTATTAATTAGCATAGTTTAGTCCTTAGGCTCTTTCCTATAAATACTTAAGTCTTATGAGGGGGAGGGTTTTTTTTTTTCGGTTAGAGAATTTGTTTTACATTTTCCTGAAAATAGGGTGGATTCCCTAGTTTGAGGTGAGGTGAGGTGTGAGAAATCATAAAGGAGTCCAAGACTTTGCCAAAATTGATGTCCAAGATCTCCTATCTCTTCCTCATAGCAGTTCTTTTCCCCTCTTGCAACAGCAGTGTTCTGGAATTAGAGCAGTTGATGTTGATTCAGTGAAGTAAAACAAGATCTCGGACTGCTGTTGGGCTGATTCCAGCCGCACAAACCTGGTTCCAGGTCTTCCTGCTGCTTCCCTTTGTTTTTCCTATGGGGATCTTGCTTCTTGGATGATTCTTTCCAGTAAAAACAAGATCTCTGCCTGCTGTTGGGTTGAGTTTTAGCTGCCCCAATCTGATTCCTGAAGACAACAGCCTTTCCAGGCCATTTTCAGCCAGCAAATTGATTGGAACGTCTGTTTTGCCTAATGTTTTGGGTTCTCCAACTGTTCATTCTGGGCACGGAAAAAGCAAGCATCAAGAATTCAGCCATTATAACCCAGTTCTCTGTTGCATTTGTGTTAAATTTCAGCTGTTTTCCTTTCCTGTAAATAGAAATCTATTCGTGCCCTTGCTATTTCTGGCTAGGCTAGTACAGGTTCTTGAAAACAAGAGAGCATTCTTGAATCAAATCCTGCTCCTCTCAGTCACCGGCAGAGTAATTCATTGGAGTCAAACAACATTTCAAATAGCAAGAAGCTGAAATACATGATCCAGAAGAGAACACGAACCACCGGAGCAGCTTTGTGTTTTCAGTCACTATAATTCTTTGTTTATTGTTTATTTTCTGTTTTCTTTCAGTTTCTTTTTCAAGCTCTGATTTATAATTGGGTTCTTTTTAATATATATATATATATTAGTATTTTACTTGTAAAGGCTTCTTGTAGGATTACGAATTAGGAATTTGGGGGTGTTCTTTGTGTCCTTCATTGGTTCATTATTCTTCCTTCTTGTTTTCCTCGGTGTCAATGTGACTATTGTGAGTGCAGGTTCTACTGATACCAAAAACCAAGAACTAATATATGCAATTGATGATTTGGAGTTGTGGTAGAAAGAAAAATAGTTAAAAAAATAAGTGGCCTACAGGAAGACAATTTGCATTTACTAGCAACAAGTCACCGTATTACAGATTAATACAAGATACAAGTGATTAATAGAAGGGAAGTTGAAAAACCTGTTTTCAACTGTTTCTTTGAAAAACTTCTCAACGTCTTCCACACAATTGACAATAATAGACCAGCATGGCTGACCTGCAAAATCAGCATGGTTGCAAGAGATCAACTATAAAAATTGCGTGAACAAGGAAGAAGGAATATGAAAATAAAACCTGCTAAGAATAGTGGGAGACCGTGAGCATACAAATAGAGATCAAATGTTTTATTTCATGAGTTTAATATGTATTAGAGGAGAACGGCCCAACCAATAGCAATTTGCATTAATCAGTCGTTCTATTTTAAAAAAAGATAGTATTAAAAATCAGTTGATTAAAACTATGTGCTTCTCATTTAGGATACTATTGCTGCAACATCATGAAAACATGGAAAACATCAGTAGGCTTACCAATGGGGCAGCGTACATTAAGACCATCATTGGGCACCAAAATTTCTAAGCGACCCCTTAATGGTTTTACAACTTTATGAAGCAGTTCATGTCGTTCAGTCAAACTCTGGTGAATAACACTAGTGTCTCCAGCGTACAGTATATCAAAAGCAACATCTAGCCATACCTAAAGTTATGCAAAACACAATGATCCAAGATAGATAAAATATAACTAAAATGTACCAAATTGCTGTAGATAGCCAAGAATAAAAAAAGCAGATACACAAAGGTTATAGAAGATATCATCATCATCATCACTCTTAACCTAAATATTCGTGGCTGGTTTTATGAATCCTCATTTTTTCTTTGTTTCGGTCAAGTGTTAATAAGAAGTTAAAACTATTACACGTAATTCTTTTTACACAACTTCTATCCAACTTAGGTTTGATCTATCCCTTTTCCTTCCTGTACTTCAATATTACAATCATCTATTTATCTTATGGGTGTACTTTCTATTTTTCATTGTATATGTCCAAGGAACCCAAACCATATTATTATTGCATATTGAAATAATCTTAAATCTATATATAGCATATTTTCATCCATAATATCTAGCAATTTGTGGACAATTTACAACAATACAACCATCCGTGGATAACAACTTTTCATTTACTCTCATTTACAACAATCCAACAACCCATGAACAACATCATTTCATTTTTATTGTGGCTAATTCTAAATTTCAGAATTAAAGACATATTTTTAGTCTATTTTCTTCCTGAACAATTATATCTGCATCTATTTATGTACTACTTATATTTTTTTTAAACATACAACAATGGAATAAAATTAAGTCATCAAATCTCCTATTTTCTTTTTTTTTTTAATTCTAATTTTCAAAATGATATCAAAGACATTAAGGTTCTACTCTCTATGATGGCGGGTCCTCTAACATAAAGTCTCTCCTCCAAGTTGGTTGGCCCCTCATCAACATTGAAAAACATATGTAAGGGATCATCTTGGAAAGAGGATGGTAGCAGATGTTGCTCTGGTGCTTTGAGAGGTTATTTTTGTACACATCCAAATAAGATTGATATTTTGATTAGACGGAAGCTTGATGTATGCTTGGCAGTATTTGAATTTATGATGTCTACAAGCTACCTTTTTGTATAAAAATTAGAATCATAGGTTTAACAGTCAAAAAAAAAAATTCTCCCATTCTAGAGCCTACTTTAAATAAATTGTTACGACTCAACCCGATAAGCTCGAGTAAACGAGGCGGGAACGGAAGTCAGACGAAAATTTAAAACATAGTTCTGGTGTTATCACATGAACAATCACATATCTAACATCCAACAATTATAAAGAGCCACTAAAAGTTCCAAAACACCAAAGATTTTATTTCATCATATAAAATTTACATAAGTGGATCCTAAACTAAACATGTGAGATCCACTTCAAAATGTAACATCAAAAAATACAACAAAAGAACCTGTCTCCCATGGTAACCCTACGCTGGTAGGTATACTGCTGCCTATCTACCATCCTTAAACAATGGTTCTCCTGAAAACATCCCAAAGCTATGAAGTGAGCTAGCACTCGGCAGGTAATAAGTAACTCTACCAAACTCAATTACAATGTAACGAAGATCAATATGCATGCTGTAATATGAGACTGAGCAATAGGTAACTAAAGTAGTAAACAATATAAAGTCATGCAAAGATAGCCGTGCACCTATCTCTTTATGAATTCTAAATTCCTATGATCATTTTACATTTCATAAGTATAATACTTCTTTCATTTCATGCCTTTCAATATGTCTTTATTTTCCGTATACATATACATATATCTTATTAAAAAAAAAGAATATATATATATATATATATGCATATATCTTATTCGTATCATATACACCCGTATCAGAGTATCGAAATTGTACTGATCAGGTACACATACATATTGACCATATCATTTGTCCTTTACAATATTGCATCGAAGAGCCATATTGTGCCAAGGCACTATATTGGTACTCAGCCTCAACATGCATAAATTCACATACAATAATTATCATAGGATAGGTGACTAACATATATAACAATCATTTACTTCTATCACATTCTTATGCAAGGCTACATGAAGATTCTTTTTTTTAAATAAAAATGTGAAACTTACTAAATACTTTAAACAAAACAATAATTACTTTTGACATGCCAAATAAAAGAATTAACATATTATTCAAATGCTAAAACATATCACAATGCATTTAACTTTAAAAGAGCATAAAAGAACATTGAATTTGGAAAATAAAATGTACCTACCTAACGGACGTGTGAAATTTACCGTTCTCCTTACAATGTCTTTTCCTCTCCCACTTCGAAATCCACCAAAAAGTGTAACTTCGATCAACCCATATGAACCTTAAATCATGCTTATTAAAAGAACAAGTCATGTAGTTTAACATTAATCCTAATTCTTAATTGTCATTAGCATTAAAATATACATGAATGTCATTATAGTGTTTATCAAATATCATTTATCATTAACATAAATCCTTAATTCACTTTAACATTTTCCTTAATTATAATCGTCATTATAAAGTAATTATTTTCGGATTTAATTATATCTTAAATTTTAAAAATTCATATTTTGGTAAATTCCCACATTTTACCCTTCCTAAGTCATTCAAATTACATATCTAAATTAAAAATGATGTTGATTTTCGGTTTTATCCAAAAACCCTAATTTTGGAAACATGAATTTGACTAATTTCAATACATTTGCATATTAAAATATTTCCCTTAACATAATTAACAATTAAACATAAAAAATTTCGGATTTAACCTAAAGCCCTAAATTTGGAAACCAAATTTTCATTAATCTCTTTATATTAGCATGCCAAATCGTCCCAATCATTTAATTAATAACTAGGACTTTTTTATTTTCGGATTTAATTTAATTAGAAATTAGGAAAAAATATTTTATGAAAAATCCTAATTCCTACCCTTAAAAACTTCCCTAAGATCATTAGAAATAATATTCATTAAGAAATTTTCATAGAAATTAAAAAAAATCGGAAAAAACCCTAATTTTTGAAATCTTAAAAATAATTTGGGAAAACTTGAATTTTATGTTTAAAATCATTCATACATCCTTCCCTAACATGTTTTTCCCACAAATTTTGAGTTTTAAAAAAACCCTAGATTTTTCAACTCAAGAAATATATGGGAAAAATGAAAATTTTTAGGTTTAGGAACATACCTTATTGCTTCTTAGGCCTTCCCCTACGATTTCCCTCCAAGACCACCGCCAGAAACCCGCCGGCCACCGCTCACCAACGCCCGAGCCGCCGCCCTCTCCCTCTCCTGATCGCTCTCTCCCTCTATTCGGCCGAACAAAATGAGATGGGACCAAATATTTCGGTCCCTTAGGAGTTTATTTGGGTGGTGGGGAAATTGACGCATGTGCCCCCATTAGCCAAAATTTCTTATTAAGAGGAGGGCAATTTAGTCATTTGTGCTTTATGAAACTTCGACGATTTTTATCTCCTAAATCGTGCATAATTTACTATAAGTTCTTTATATCAATTTGATAGGAATTAAATATATAATTTTAGAAGATTTATTTCGTTGAAATCTAACAACTTTGAAAATTCACCTAATTTCATTATGGTGCATCGAAATGCGTGCAATGCTTACAATCGACATTTTTGGGTTTTACATAAATAGTCAAATGCCAAAGTACAATTGACCTCTTTTGTTTTAAAATAGTTTTATCATATCATGTCATATATTTTTGTGATTCTCCATTTCTTATTATTTATTTTTTACTAATTGTCATGCATTCAATCCTTATATGAATTTTATGTTGGAGTTCGCTAAAGTTATATTAATTGTTTATATGTTAAAAATCGAAACTCACTTAAACTAAAATGATTAAAGGCATTTGATTTATGATTTTTTAGAATTCACATTATAGGTTTAGTTCAAAAAAATAATATGAGCAAACCAAACTAAATCGTGCACGCCCCTGCTTAGGACCTTTAAATAAAACATGCATGAGTTTCCTTGTCGCCTTTGCCTCTCTTCTTGTGCGCGTTCCATGCAATTGTTACCCTCAAGCATGCTTGCCACACACATGCGCTCATCACACCAACAAGCATTAGTTGTGATTGCACACCCTCCACATTTAGCACTCTTTATGCTTGCTTGGACATCCATTATACTTGCTCCAGTTGCTTGGTGCTACCTCTCACCATCACATGCCTGAGGGTTTATGTGTAGCAACTCTATTATACAGGGTTGACACTTATGATGTCTCTAGCCTCAACAACCTTGTTACTTCAGTCAAGCTCACTACTTCTTGCTTCTACTGTCCAGCAATGTCTTATCTTCCACCTGAATTATTCCTCAGTATCCACTCCATCAATTTCACCAATTGATCCACAAATACAATGGCATGGTGATGTTCCATCTATGACTGCTCTCGATACCAGGGCTTCTCCCTCCTCAGGATCTCCACCATCATCCACTCCCTAATTTTTTATAGAGGCTGCTAGGAGAGGTAAGGGTCCTGGCCCTCTGTTTGGCTCCTTTTGTTTGCCCACAAATTTTCAACAAGGGCACATAACTTACCACGAACTGTCATCCTCCCTTCAAAATAAACCAGCTTTCATATTATTAGAATAGAGATCTCCAAGTTGGCTTTGCCATTTTTCCTCCTTTATGGCAAATTTTGTTGAGGCAGCCTAAATATGAAATTTGCTCACAAGTTCATGGTCAATTTACATTGGCTTGGGGCTTTATATCATTGGACTTGTAGATTCATGTCATCTTCTTATTAAGCTATTACTAGAATCTAACTACTCAAGGCTCTTCTGTCGGAGAACATCTAATTTAAATAGGTTCCCAATAAGTATGCTTTAGTGGTCACCTCATTATTACACCAATTTGGATTATTTTTAACATATAGGCATTCACTACTACAATCAATACATTTTAGACTCTTTTGGATCAATTTTTAGTAACCACTTTAGGTGGATGCTGTTGCAACTAGACTATCCATGTCATGACTAGGGAATTAGTTGAAATGGATGTTACTCTCTCTCCAATAAAAAAAAATGGAGGAATCTACTTCTATTGACTCTTAGCATGAGGTTGAGTTTAATGGAATTCATCCTTATTGTTCTTCTTGTGAAATATTTGGCACAATTTCTCAATAAGCCTCAAGGTAATACTCAAAACTTTATCAACTTTGGACTCTATCTTAGAATTAGTGACATCCCGAATTGCTAGCCCATCGACTATCATTGACCTCACACATTTTCACATGATTATTGAGCCAGCCCATATGAGGTTTTTGCTTCTACTGTTATCATTGTTGTTGGGGATTTGGGTAATACAGATTCTCATTCTATTGCTTTAGATGTTCGCATATTTAGCACAAAAGAGTTCGTGGATAAAAAAAACTTCAAATTTTATATACCTAGATGGGAAGAAAAAATAAAAAATCTAAATGTAATTCTCCAAAATATACAAGACTTTAAGATGTTTTTAGTGAGAGCCTTTGGGGCTCTTCTTTTATGGTTGTTGGAGTATGTGCAATCCATTGGTCTTGTCAATGTATTTTATTTTTTGTTTTTTATCAAGCTTGCAAGATTTAACAATTGCTTTTCGTGTTGTATTCTTTCCCTTTGACTAGTAATAATATTTATATTTTTCTTTAAGAAAAATATGCACTAGCTTCTTGCATGAAATCATTAAATAATTAGCCTTCTGCACTAGTCAGATGCCAACTTATCTATAATTGATGTTTTGCTCTATTTTCAACTTCTAAAATATGTCGGATAGATTTTTATCCTTTTGATTTATGTATTCCTTTCATGACAGGATAATAAAGTCATGTTCATGGCAACCCAAAATCATCCCTAATCAGCCTCCTCCTTTCTTTAGTTAGTCCCATTGAGTGGCCTCCAATGGTGCAGTTATTGTGTTTTCCAAATCTAACCTTAACATTACACCACTCCTAGGAAGTCATATGGCTGATCTTAAAGCTCCCCCAAAGAGGAGTAAGTGTGGCACATGCATTCTTAAGGTTCTTGAGATCCTCTTGGATTATAGATTTCCTAATTGGTTGTGATCTTTATTGTGATGACTGAGAAATACATTGTGTATTAAAATTCGAAAATGTCGAACCGTAGTGTAGCGACGTATTGTGACGCACCGAGATGAAAATAAGTGAATTTTCGAAGTTCTTGGAATGCAACGAAATAAATTTAAAAATTCTACATAAAATTTCGATCAATTTGGTATAAAGAATGTAAGGTAAATTTCGCATGGTTTTGATATTAAAAATCGTTGAAGTTTACTAATGGTCAATTTACTAAGTAGCCCTTCATAACAAGAGAGCTTATGCATGTGAGGGCACATGCATAATTTGGCAAGCCCCTTCCCCACCGCCCAAATAAACTACTAAGGGACTTTTGGTCCCTTTCATTTCTCTTGTTCGGCCGAACGCAAGAAGGAGAGCGAGAGGGTAGCGGGAGCAAGGCTAGGGTGGTGGTGGCGGTAGTTTCCGGCGGCCCTTTTTGGAGGAAATTGGAGAGGGAGGCTCAGGGAAAAAGAAGATGAGTTTCTAAATAACGATTTCCTCCTTTCCTCTTAGATTTCTTTAAGTGGAAAGGTTAGGGTTTTTCTAAAACTTGAAATTTTGGAGAATGTTAGAAAATGTTGAATAATGATTTCTAAACATGAAATTTTAATTTTCCCCAAATTTTGTTGAGTTTTCAAAAATTAGGGTTTTTCCAAATTTTTTATTTCTATGAAATCGCCCTAACGAATATTATTCCATAAGGTCGTAAAAAGTTTTTAATGGTGGAAATTAGGGTTTTGCACAAATTTTCAATTTTCCTAATTTTTAATTTAAAATAATCAAAAAATACTTATGTCCTAAATATTAATTAAGAGATGGGGAGATTTTGGCATACAAATATGATGAAATTAATAAACATTAGATTTCTAAAAATAAGAGTTTTGAGAAAAAACCGAAAATAGAAATTAATTTAAATTAATTTAAGATATGATAAAGGGTTAATTTGGGTTTTTTGTTTTTTTTATTCCGCAATTTGATTTCTTTGAGAAGGTCTTCACAAATCTTATTCCTAGTGACCTTAGGAATGTTCTAATGAGGTAAAATCAAAGTTTTGTATAGAAACTTTATTTGTCCTAATTTTGAATTAAAGAAATTCGAAAATTTAATTAAATTAAAGTCTAATTAGGTTAAGGGGATGTCTTTGCATGTCATGGGAAGAAAATAATGAATTTTGGGTTTCCAATTTTGAGATTTTTAGGGAAAACTGAAAAAAATTAAAATAAATTAGAAATCTAAAGATTGGGAATCAAATGAAGGGAGTACACTATTGAATATAAACCTTTTGAGCTAATGATAGTCTTTTCCCTTAGGTCTTGGAAAGGGAAGTGATAAGGAGAGATCGTCGTGAGGTTAGACGACAATTTACATGCATTCCGAGATTTGTTTGCTTGTTTTGAGGTAGATATATTTAATTCTTCCAAGTTCAATGTTCTGTTATGCTCTTTAAAAGTTAAATGCACTGTAATATGTTTTAGCATTAGAATAACATATTAATTTTCTTATTCTAAATGAAAATAGTATATTGACATGTTTAGAATAATTATTAGCTTGTTTAGGGTACTTAGAAAGTTTCACATTTTAATTCAAAAAGAATCTTCATATAACCTTGCATAAAAATTTGAT
The DNA here is from genome assembly GCA_019925795.1 of Dendrobium chrysotoxum. Taxonomy (NCBI): domain Eukaryota; kingdom Viridiplantae; phylum Streptophyta; class Magnoliopsida; order Asparagales; family Orchidaceae; genus Dendrobium; species Dendrobium chrysotoxum. The sequence goes on from CM034312.1 coordinate 85,957,952, forward strand.
AGTTAGAAGCATATGTTGATATGTAAGTACCTATCTTATGATAGTTATTGCATCTGGAATTGTTCATGTTGAGGTAGAGTACTAATATGGTGCCTTAGCACAATATAGCTCTTCGGAGCAATATGACTCTTCGGGGTAATATGATAAAGGAAAATGATATGGCCAATATGTATGTGTACCTGATCAGTACAATTTTGGTACTCCGTTACGGGTGTATATAATATGAATAAGATAAATATATATGTATACAGAAAATAAAGATAAGTTGAAAGGCATGAAATGAAAAAAGTATTAAATATATGAAATGTAAAATGATCATAGGAAGTTATATAGATATAGGTGCATGGCTACCTTTGCATGACATTATACTATTTAATTCTTTAGTTATTTGTTGCTCAGTTTCATTTTAAAGCATGCATATTAATCTTCTTTACATTGTAATTAAAATTAGTAGAGTTACTTGATACTTGCTAAGCGTTAGCTCACTCCCTAATTTTGGGGTGTTTTCAGAAAAATCTGCTAATCAGTAATGACGGACAGACCGACATTCACCTACCGCCGTAGGGAGACACCGGGTGAAAGGTTTTTTTTGTTATTTTACTGTTTTGTAATAGGTGAAAATATAGGATGGCATGTGATAGAGGGACATCTATTTTTGTAACAAACTTTTATGTATATGTTTATTAATGAAAGAAAATGTTGTTTGGAATTTTAGTGGCTTTTTATTACATTTATTTGAATGGTTACTATAAATGTTATATTGAAATGTTTTAAAATTTTTCGTCCGACTTTCGTTCCTGCCTCGTCTACGCGAGCTTATCGGGACAAATCGTGACAATGTAAGCGTGATATGTTTATATATCTTTTGCAAGTTGGGACCCACACTTGCCGAAACTTCCACTCTCTTTTTCCTTCATCTTTAGTTGTCACCTATTTAATTTGTGGAATCCTTACTAACTGCTCATTAATATGTGGAATATTGTAATAACTTTGAAATTATTGCTCCCTAATTTTTGTATGTTTCCTATTAGAAACTCTTTTAGAATTGCATAAATACCACACAAATATTGGAATAAAACATTGAACTAATTCTCTCAAATTCTCATAATGGTATCAAAGCCCTAGGCTTTTCTCTTCCTCGTCTTTCCATCATTATAATACTGCATTACCACAATCTCATGACCTTCATTACAACGCTTACTTTTCTCATATTCTTTTATAGCTATAGGCTTCTGATACGCCTTAAGGTGAAAACAACGAGAGAATACAGCAAGAACAGCAGTATGTTGAGAAACAAAGGATGATTTTTGTATTAATGTTCCAATAGAAAAGAAAGATACAATGATCTACACATAAGAGAGGTAGATCGTCTCTCCCGCTAAACCTAGACGCCGCTAGGAAGCACTAACAAAAGAAAATTACAGCAAACACAACTCAAATTCTACATAAAATAAAATAACCCTAAACTTCCCCTTAAATAAGCTCTCCCACCTCCTTAGCCCCCTTTCCTAATATATTTCCATACTAATTCAGCCCCACCTCCTTAACCCCCTTTCCTAATACATTTCCCTCCTAATTCAGCCTTCATGCCTTAATTAATTCCCTCAATTCTTTGAATTTAAATTAGGAAATTCCTTTCCTAATTAATCTCCTCATAACATAAGTAATTAAATCCTTGCTGGACCCCACCAAAGCAACCGCTGGGCTACTGCCTCTGCCTCTGCATCAGCTTCATCATTGCATTGTCACAAATATTTCCCATTATTGCGGCTTTCATTGATGTATTGTCACAAACTGCTTTGGTTTTGCATGTAGCATTTGTAAAGCCCGAAAAATGACGATTGTGAACGTCGCACGCATTTCGATGCGCTGCGATGAAAATAGCCAAATTTTCAAAGTTGTCGAAATTTGACGATGTTAATTTTATAAAATTCTATGTGAAATTCCGATCATTTTGATATAAAGAACTTATACCTAATTTTGCACGGATTTAAAATTAAAAATCGGCGAAGTTCACTTAAGTATGAATTAAGTATAAATGACCTAATTATCCTCATAGCTCTTAAGAGGAATGTTAGAATCAAGGGCACATGTGTAATAAGCCATTTAACTAAGTCCTTAAGTCACTTAAGCCTAAGGGGACCGAAATCATTCGGTCCCTCTTGTTTTCTTCGGCCGCATGCGAGAGAGAGGGGAAAGGGCGGCGGAAGCTCCACGTTTCCGACGGCGGCGGTGGTTTTCCGGCGACATCCTTGGGAAAAATTCAAGAGGAAGACTTATGGAAGGTTAAGGTATGTTTTAATTTAGAGATTTCTAACTTTTTGTGAAGTTTTCTTTGAGAGAGATTTCTAGGGTTTGTTCCAAACTCAAGATTTTTAAAGAAGAACGATAGGGGTAGATTAGGGAAGGTTTGTAATCATGAAAATATAAAATTTTATCCAAAAATTTTTAGGTTTCCAAATTAGGATTTTTCCAAGTGTTGAAATTTTGTGAAAATTTCTTAACAAAGATTGTTCCTATAGGTCTTAGGAAGGTTCTATTGATGAGAAATTGAGATTTTTATAAAAAATATCTTTTCCCTAATTTTTAAATTTAGATAATCCGAAAATTAGGTTTATTTTAAATCAATTTATGCTTTAGCAATAGGTTAATTTTGAGTGATTAGTAATATTATACAAAATTAGAGAGAGAGAGAAAGAAAGAGAGCCTATGGTAATTTTATAGGAGAAGAAGAATTAAGTTTGAGATTATTAGCTTTAGCTTATGAATATTAAATTATTTCTTATAGGTGTTAATTTTGTGACCTCGAAGAAAGAGTACAAGTGAAGAAAATCAATTCCCAATTTCAAGGTGAGTAAGCATGTTTCTATGTTACAGTAATTATATTATTTCTAAATTTCATTTAATTGTTATTGCAAGTTATTTACTTTACTGCATTTGCAAATGACTCATTTCTCGCATATTAAATGCTTTACTAAATATTATCATATAAAGCATAAAGTAAAGCAAATTATTATGATATAAGAATGATGTGATTGATATATAATGATTGCATGTGCATGTTGAATGATGGAGCTCACCCCCTTATGGTACTGGCTGGGGACGATATACTCGTGCACGTTAAAAGGAAAAGGATTATGGAAAAGGAAACGGAAATGGTAAAGGGGTGCCTTCATTGGTACCAAATTAGACGGTGACTCTTGTGACGGTTGTACTATATATGAAAATGAGAAAGATATGAATACAGATATGTCGAACGTAAACTGGTTATAATATGACATGTGTTTATGATTTATGCATAACGTTATACATTTAAAGTCTTGATAAAGCAAATGGTATGTTTAAATGAAATAAAATTTAAGATATGAAATGACATCAAGCATATTCCTTCTATTGCATTGAATTACTATAGTTTAGATGCATGTGTTACTCGTTAAGCTTTGGCTTACTGCTGTTGCTCTAACTTTTCTTTCAGGTAAGTTTAATATCATTCAAATGAGTAGAAGAAACAGAAATGTGTACCGTAGACGTGAGGCACCAGAAGAAAAGTATTTATGATATATTGTCTCATAATTTGATGTTTAGTGGCTCTTTCAATGTTATGGTGATAGATTTAGAGATTGGATATTTTTAGTCTACCGTCTGACTTCCGTTCCCGCCTCGTTTATTCGAGCCCTTGGGCCGGGTCGTGACAGCATTTTTTCACTTTCTATTTTTTCTTATAAAAAGAATCACAATTTTTCTCTCAGTGGACAATAATGACAATACCCAAACATTTTTTTAATCTTAAATTTCCTTAGAATTGAGAGATACAATCTAAATCTAACGGAAGATTTACAAAACATCTATTCAACATACTTGTCGAGGGTCCCATAAATTTAAAGCATAAATGTCTCCAAAAAGCACAGCAGTAGAAAAAATCTCCTATCAAAGTCTAGTGGGAAGACTTATCTATTTATCACATACTAGATCTGACGTTGCTTACATTGTTTTTCTGGTGAGTCAATTCATGTGATCATAAAGAAACACAATGTGCTTCTGAACAAGACCTACAAACTATCTTACAATTCAACATTTCAGGTTATTGCTCATGTCCTTGAATTTTAATTTAAAATTTACACAGAATTATGAGAGCGCCATATTATAAGAAATTCATAAATGAATTTTGAAATCCATAGGCTATGAGAAAAAATGGCAATTTGCAGATCAGGCTGGGAACAATGTGAAAGCAGAAGCATTTCAAGAGGGACTAATGAAATGGAATAATATAATCACCGCATCAGTAAATTTGTTTCATTATTTAAGCCATACCGTATATTTTGAAAGTTCTGAGTAAATTTATTACAATGAAAACAGAATCGGGATTCAAAGGATACAACATAACTGCAAGAAAAAATAATATAAAAGAAATCAGATATTAGCTTGTTACAGAAAAACTAATTACAGTTGCAACATCATATAGAAACAGGGTACCTGCCTATCACCCTGTAATCCCTGTATTGCAGCCTTCGCTGCAGAGAAACATTTTTGTAGTCAATAATTATGAAACAAAAATAATATTACAAAACCATAAGAATATCCATGTGAACCTATTTCCTGGTTCGAACCAAACTCAGCAAAGCGATTGGTGGAAGTATCCCAAACCAGCATCTCACCGTCTAGTATAATCCTGCAAAAGGAATATTCATAAAAGTGCTAACAGAATTTTAAATAATCAAAAGGACAAAAGGACCAAGCCAACAAAGTTTGGTAGTGATGAAAAATAGAAAAAAAAAAAAAAAAAAAACAGAGTTTTGCAGTGATGTACAAATTCAAGGACCACTTAGCTTGGAGCATGTTGTCAGTCAATTGTCGCCTTAGAGATGAAAAAGTTACCCACCATCAGATAATTAATGGAAACCATGCATTAGATGAATAGCTCAAGGCTCATTCAAATAAAGCTCCGTTTATGCTTGTTTATATAAATAATGGGGCAAACTTGAACAGAATTTCTAAAGGTCAATCTATAAATAAACAAACTTTAATATTAATCAACTCGTTAATTTATATTCATAAAAAATGCCCATTTATTGTTCAGAGTGTAGCTCAATGAAGTGCTTAATTAATGAAGGATATGTTTATTTGATGACTTAATATATGTTATTGTATCAAGCGTTTTAAATACTATAAACTTTAGGAATATGCATATTTCTGCAGGTATTGGTATGATGAAACTGTTGACCAAATAGCAAGTTGGATAGAATAAAATCTTTCTTTTTTCCTTATTATTAACATTTGAGCCTCATGGAATATTAGAAATAGTGCATTAATTATGCCAATTTTGTCAACAAATTATGAATAAATATACAACTAGAAATTTGTATCCCATTACGTTGGATCATCTATTTGACTCATTTTTCTTCATTGTATTCCATCAAGAGTCAAATTCTCATTTAAATCTAATATAAAATGACTATTTTTAATACTTTCTAACCAAATCTTTTAGATCTATCTTTAGATTTCATATCATAGGCTATCGATCTAATGCATTTACTCTCCTAACAAGATCATCGAAAAACTGACGTTTTATGCGACCAAACCATCTTAAGACGACTCTCTCTAATTTTATTTGCCACTGGAGCTACTCCAACCTTTTCACGTATATACTCGCTTCACATTCAATCTATAAGTGTAAAGCCACTCATCCACCTGAGTATCCTCGTCTCTACTATACTTAACTTAATTTTATGCTTCTCTATTAATGGCCAACATTCTGCACCATAAAGCATTGCTGGTATCACCACCATCTTATAAAATTTTTCCTTAAGTTTAAGGGATACTTTTGTATCACATAACAGGCTCGATGCATTCTTCCACTTCAACCATCCAACTTGCATTCAACTAATAAATATCCCCATCTATTTCACCATCACTTTGAACAATAGCCCACATGATTACCCAATGTCACAATCCCATCACAAAATTTATTACTATTAAAATAACACTCCATATAGTCATTTTTAGATCTACTCAAATAAAACTTTTAGACTCTAAGGTTGATCTCCATAATTCAAGTTTTTCATCAATTCACTCTAATCTTATCAACAAGAAGAATATCATCAACAAAAAGTATACACCAAGATACATCTTCTTACAAATGACTTGTAAGAATATCCATGACTAAAGAAAAAAGATATGGGCTTAAAGCTAATTCTTAATAAATATATATTAAGTCAAATATTTATATATTTAAATTTATAGAACCAAACATAAAATTAATTAGAATTGATTAATCTTTTATAACAACTCAAACCTAATAAGAAAATAAATAACAAACTTAAACAAAATTTTAAAATTTATACCGTTTTGAAGCTCAACTTGAACTCAATAAAGCAAAAAATGAACAAGCTTGAAGAAGATAATATTTAACTTGTCTCGATTTATTACAACCCAAACCAACATGATCATTTTTTATGTAGCAGATGCCGATGTATCACATTTCCAGCTCTTATTGTTGGAGAAATGATTAATGATTCTGATGAGGACATCAGTAGAAGATTCTGGCGCGTCTATCACCGGAGAAATCGTAGATCGACGCCTACAATTAGGAGTCTTTATTTATGATGCATTTTATGTATTATTTTTGTTTATGTTTCAGTCTTTACTATTGTACCCCTGTGAGGGATTAGTTTGTGGTGTAGCCCAAAGGGCATTTCAATCTTTATGTTTTTGTTGCTTTAAGGCCTATATATGAGGGCCCTCACTATTGTATTTTTTTTATGATGATTTTGAATGAAATTTCAGCACTTGTTTTTTTTTTCGTTGTGAGCTCTTGAGAGAGGAGAGAACCCTAAGAGAGGACCAAGCAATTCCCGTCAGTCGTCGGTAGAGTTCGGGCTTGCGGTTTGTATCCGTTCTTATTTCTAATTTCCTTTTTCTTCTTCCCTAGCGATCGGTCTTGACCACCACCTCCACCCGACAACCGGCCACCCTCCTCCCCCCTTCCCCACACCGCCGGCTACCCTTTCCCAAACCCTAGCCGTCGGCCTCCTTCCCCTTTTCCCATCCAAACCGTCGGCTCCCCACCTCCTCCTCATCCCACCGCCGTCGGCCACCCCTCCCCAAACCCTAGCCGGCGGCCTAACCCCTCCCCCAATCCCCTTGAATTCAATTCAAATTACCTCTTTAAGACTTTCTTAATTTAGCCCATTACTAATTGGAAAAACTTCTTAATTCAATTTCAAAATCTTTCCTAATTAGCCTAACATATTTTTAGAAGTTCCCCTAATTGCTACCAATCTGAAATTAATTTGGATTTAATTCCAAATTTCACATTCATTGCATGTAGACACATTCATTGAATGTGGACACTTCCCAACCCCCTCCCCTTTCTCTTGGCCGCAAACGCCCCCCCCCCCCCCCCCCCCCCCCCCCTCTCTTAATTAATTCCCCCCATTAATGCTCCCAATCAAATCCTCTCCCATTAAAGTATGCCGCCCCAACCTATCCCCAATTAGAGGGGATTCAAATTCAAATTATTTCTCACCTTACCAACTCTAAAATCTGAAATGTAATTTCAGATTTTTGAATTTGTTTTCCCTCCCAAGTCAAACCCTAAATCTGAAATTAAATTTCAGATTTTGAATCTATTCTTCCTCCCTCACCCAAATCCTAAAATCTGAAATTGACTTTAGCCTCCCCTAGCTTTGGCTGACCACCCAAGCCCCTCCCTCATCCCTTACATCGCTTCTCCTTTTGCTTGATACACCATCCAAGGAAGAAGAATCACAACCCCGGCCTACTTCCCCATGAATGGCCGATCCCGAACGTGATCATGAATTTGTCTACGATCTTCAAGGATGAGTGGATGTGCTTAGATCAGAATTCTTCGACGTCAACTTAGAGATCGATTACACCGTTGAAAACTACATCATCGGATCCTCTTATCCTTGACGACCGCCATCGACGAACACCAACTTCCCGGCCAGTGGCAAATCCTCCAACATCCACCAACTACTTCTTCTCCGAGTAACTTCTCCTTGAGCGATACTGTAAGCACCTTCTGTCTTCTAGTGGCGTCATTAATTTTGCTGAAATTATTCATCTGCTAAAAAGCCCTCAAGAGTGTGAGTGAGGGAAACTAAAGGTGAATTTTCTAATTGTTAACCGGTGTATTTTTGTTATTTGTGCATTTAGCTTCTTACTATAGTTTTGTTGTTATTTTAATTGTCCTGCTAATCTATTTTATAACCGCATGCCAAAACAAAACAACAGCTAAAAAATCCTAGAATCTAATCTTGCGAAACATTAATTTTAAAATTGGCAAGCTTAACAAATTTAATTAAATTCCTGCAATTCTATTTGTTTCACATCAGATTCTAGACAAGCAAAATAAATAGTAAGAATGTCAAACTCTTCTCCTATATCACTTTATCTTTAAACAACATATTTAAAGACATCGCTTCAACAATCCAATAGGATAAAAGCAATTGGGCAAAATAAGTTGAGAGACAATGGGTCAAGAAAGTGCACATACGGAGTTATACATCAAAATTTAAACAACATTGCGTTACTACTGAGAAATGTGGCATACAACTTTTGTAAACAGCTGTAACTGAGTGTTGGTTTAGAAAAAACAGAGAGAAAAGAAAGAAGAAATGGACAAAAAAATTTATAAGTGTTAGGAAAAAACAAGAAATCTTTCTTCTTCCTCAAGGAAAAGCACGAGAAGCCATCTCCCTTTCAAGATTATTGATATTTCTCCCAACAGATCTGCTCGATTTCTTCCTAAAAACAATACATTAAGACTGGAGTATCACCTTGCTCTGTCATAAGGTATCGTTGTTATTATAAGTTGAGTGCTTTGCTTCGTTAAGTGACAAGTTTAGTGCCCTATATAGTTCCTTTCTTAAATCATCAAATATCAATTAAGCGTACAAGTTAATGAGAAAACTTATTTTCCAGTGTTGTCAGCTATCTAGATCGCGTGTAATTGATTTATGAACTAGTAGATGTCTGAATGAAGATTTTCTAACTCAATTTTGCGCTGAATTGATTTTCTTATATTGAAATCTGGTAAGCATTTGTAATTTTGAAGTAGTAATTAATCCTACATTGCAGGTAAGATTATCCTATTTGTTGCATTGCATGGATAATTTTGGCTTGATTTTATATTATCTCACCACCATGAATTTTAACACATTAAGAGATGAATATGTAAGATTATCTAAGCATGTCAAACAAATTGAGCAAAGAGGAGAAAACATAAAAATCAGGACGACTAGAGTAAAAATAAATATGAAAATCTAGAAGATAATTGGATCTCAATAGTTAAGTTGGATGAAATTTCATGCTCAACTAAAAAACTAATATTTCAAATGAACCAACTTGGAAATTCTAGCGTAGGAATCAGTCATAGTGGCCCACGCTTTCCTAATAAAACCATAGGGAATCCATATCATAGAACATTTAACATCAAAGACTTCAGTGCCCATTGTTTGTTAACATTTTCTTTTACTTTCTTCCTATTTCCTATTAATTTTCGCTATTCCATTGTGCGCCAGATGTAAAGTGAATATTGTCATGTCATCCATCACAAAATATAATAAATAGAAGAATAAATAAATCAATAGTTAAAATATCATTGTCCTTTAATATAAAAACTAGAAAAGGAATCATTACCTGTCAACCAAAATGTTTTGCAAAATAACATCAGACATTCCATGTAAATATTCTGTATGGTCCAGAAAATTCCTGCATGAGTAAAATGCATTTAAAATAAGCACTAAAATGAGATATCAACATTGGAGGAAAAAAACATTTGAGATTAATGGCAGACAACATTCCTGAGGTAAAATAAAATGCATGCAATCCCTCATAATAATAATTTGTGCCGGAATCGGCCAAACAATTCACAGACTAAGCAAGAGGAAAGAAAGAATATGAAAAGCTGGGAGGTAACATAAGAGAGTAATCAGATGAAGAATTATGAGGGGACAGAGAGCTAGAAGCAGGTCTTATGTGTCAATGAGGCTCAGGGTGTGGATAAAATGGTTCAAAGAAATTATAGAAGTTTGAGAAGAATTTACACATGAAGCTGGAGATGGATGATAATCTTCGGTTTTCCAAGGCAGCATGTTAAGCTCCATTTCCTCAACAATGAGGCAAGCTCAATACTTTGAGAATGAACTTTGGGATTAAGAACCCATGGACTCACATTAGGACGAGGCTCAACACAAATCCAGGAAGAAGCTGCTGCGACTGGATTAGGATGGCAGAAGAACAAGTAATTTAGTCCTTTAATCCTGTTACTGATGGAATGTTATCTCTAAGGATCTAAAACTAATCCTTTTACTAAATGCAGCAACAAAATGGTGGCTTTTAATAAAAGGAGGACCAAAATGCTATGAAGCTAAAAAAGATAAGACCAATTTGTTATTTTCCCAGTTCTGCTACAAATGATATTATAAATTAGAACCAAAAATTCAAACGCTAAAGCCATGAATAGACAAGAAAAGGCTTTCTACTGAATGCCCTCAAAAATATGATGATAAATATCTGAAATGATGCATAGCTCAAGAAATAGGCAAGAATATGAAGAACAGGAAAAAGAACATGGGATGAAACAAAGGGAGCAAGGGGAAGGGAGTTATTTGCTATCCTCCAAGATGAACAGACGCAAGATCAAAGAGTAACATATAGGAATATATTCCTTATTCATCGTAAGAAGAAAAAAAAAGATAAATGAAATAACAGGAGTAAAATCATGATAGCCTCATTCAATTCAACAAATGGTCAAAAACATATATTATAAAACAAACATTTGACAGGAAGCCACAACTAGTAAGCAAGATAATTAGCAAAAAATCAAAAGTGGTTTCTTTAAGCTTCTAATAGATGAGTAGACTTTAAGTGCTGAAATTTTATTGATAGCACAAAGCATTCATTTGTTCTCTTGGCTCACCAAGAGACGCCAATATGCTAGTGCCTAAGTGTCAGTGCACAATTCACCTCTTTGACTCTGCCTTATGGTGTAAACCCTCTTTTTTGCTAAGTATTGCGCAACTTTACAATTCTGCTTCACAAAGAACATAAAGCACGCTATTGTGCTGTTAAAAAATTTGCAACAACTATAACCGGGATGATTAGCTTAGAAGAACTTAAGTGGCAACTCCTAATAATTAAGAATAATGATGAAAACAGCATAATGCTTTTTTATTTTATTATAATTGCTTTTTTTCTCTAGTACACTTGTTGATGAGGACATCAGCAGGAGATTCTAAAGCATCTATCACAGGAGGAATCGTAGATCGACGGCTACGATTATGAATCTTTATTTATGATGGATTTTATGTATTTCTTATGCTTATGTTTTAGTCTTTCCCATTGTACCCCTATGCGGGATTAGTTTGTGTTGTAGCCCCAAGAGCATTTTAGTCTTAGAGTCTCTTTTATTTTGAGGCCTATATATGGAAGTCTTTGCTACCGGATGATGATGAATGAAAATGTTTGCATTCTTGTTCCCATGAGTGTTGAGAGCTCTAGAGAGAGGAGAAGTCCCTAAGTGAGGGCAAAAGCAACTCCCGCCAGCCGCAGGAAGTGTCCGGACTCGGTTTCCCTACCCTTCCTTTACTCCCTCCCTTTCTTCTCTCCAAACTGTCGGCCTGCCCACCCTTCTCACATCCAAACCGTTGGCTCCCATTTCCCCCTTGTCCCACACCGTCGGCCACCCCTTCTCCCCACCAAAATCGCCGGCCCTAGGCTCAACCCGCCGCCCTACACCCACCAACCCAAGCTCCCTCCCTCCTATAGTCGACGGCCTCTATTGCCCAAACCCTAAGCTGCTGGCCAATCCCTCCCTTGGCTCCAAAATTTTCAAAACCCAATATTCTAAACCCTTCCTAATTTAGCCCTTTTTAATTTTGGGAAACAATTTTAATTGATATTCAAATAAATTTGAATTTGAATTTGTTTCCTAAATGAAAAGCCCTATTTTAGGAAAGTCCCTTGAATCATGTCTATTTGAATTTTAAATAGGATTGGATTTAAAATAACTCTTCCTATTTTAGGATTCTAAATAAAGCAAGTATTGATCCTCCCCTCAAAAGCCCCAATTTCCCCTAAGCAAGCCGCCGGCCCCTCCCCCTCTCCCTCTCTTCTACATTATTTCTCTTTCCCTCTTTGGGACCCAATCAAAGCCCTCATCAAAGGGACGCCCCCTTCCCTCCTCCTTTTCCCTCTTATATTAGTAATTTAAACTTCAAATTCTCGCATTCAATTCCAAATTAAATCTGAAATTAAATTTCATATTTTAAATTTACCTTCCCTCCCTAACCCATTCCCAAAATCTAAAATTAACCTAGCCTTGGCCAACCACCCAAATCCCTCCCTCCTCCCTTACACCTCTTCTCCCTTGCTTGACACGTCATCCAAGGAAGAAGAAACACAACCTCCCTCGGCCTCTTTACTAATGAAGCCGATCCCGAGCATGATCATGGATTCGTGTATGACCCTCAAGGACAAGTAGATGTTCTTCAGTCTCCCTTCTTTGACATCGATTTCGAGATCGACCACTCCATCAAAGATTACATCGATCGGATCTTCTTCACCTTGACAAACGCCATTGACGAGCATCAACTTCCCGTTTAGTGAAGATCCTCCAACATACGCTGGCTATCTCCTCTCCGAATAACTCTTTATTAAGCAATACCTTAAGTGCCTATTGTCTTGTGGTGGCATCGTTATTATTGTGTAATTATTCTCCCGCTGAACTACTTGAGTGTATGAGTGAGGAAAACTCAAGGCGATCGTTCTAATTGTTAACCGGTGGATTCTTATAATCGGCAAATTAAGCACCTAATATTTTTGTTCTTATTTTAAATTCTCCCTACTCTTTATTGTAACCGCATGCTATTATTAAATTTTTAACTGAGAATTTCTAGAATCTAATCTTGTGAAACATTAAATTTAATTAGCAAGCTTAACAACTTTTTACTATTTTCTCGCAAGTCCTGCAACTACAATATGTTTCACATCACTTTTCCTCCAAAAGATGGACATTCAGTAAAGTGAATAATATCTGGCGTGAACTGGCAAAGTATAGTAGCTAAAGCAGGGCCTAATAGCCAGGATAGCATTCCCTGTAAAGATTACAATCTGATACTTACAATCATAGCCAATTCTATATCTTGCTATTTCTTATGCTTTTTGCTATCAATATTACTAAATGAAAGCCAACTAAAAAAAATTACTCATCCTATGAGACCTGACGTCAGTCATATACTGAGGTTTGCAAGCCATAAGTAAGCATTCATTTTATATACATTGAAATGTAAATATCACGCCACAATGTAGGACTTACATGGCAATTGCAAAACAAAGTTTATTCTTATTCGACCATAATGTACAATAGATAATCGAAACACCAAGAGACAAATAGAAAACTAAAGTAGAAACAGATTATAAAAAACAATGAAAAAGCATTAAAGACTACTTGACATATTTTTTTATAAAAAATACCGAGAATAGAAGTGTATATCTTTTCCATTTCTGTGGATTTGAATGCGATCACCATCAAATTTGCACTCTGCAACAATCTGCTTACCATGGAACTAGAAGAACAAAAGTAAATTATTTAAATACATATTTGTAAAGCATGATATTGTCTTCGCTCATTCTGAACCACCAAAATGAATAAATACGGTATATGTGATTATTTAGGAAAGAGTCACCATCCTGAATCAAGGACTCAAGGTGCTCATCAAAAAAATGAATTGAATGAGACTACCGAGAATGTCAAAGATAGAAAGTCCCCAGAACGACAGAAAAACATAGAAGCACAAGTGGAAATGACAAAGGTTATTGTAATATAGTATGAGAATTATGAATAACTGATAATACTAAACAAAGATTTCAGCCTCACTAATACATCACCAATCATATTTTTTACACACTTGTATGAATTATTCGTTATGAAAATAAGGAGTACATACAATATTTTGCTGCGATATCTTTATAACAAAAAAAAAAAAGTTTTCTAACGTTAATCCATTTTAGTTATTGATGTTGTCAAAGTTTTTTCCTTAAGCAAAAAATTTTATTATCAATCAATGAAAGGAGTACAATACAAAGCAATTATATAGGGTTTATGGTTGTTGTTGCTACTTCTGTTGTTGTTGTTGTAATTGTTACAAATGATATGGCCAAGAATGAATTTGTTGTTTTCTTCGGTAAGAATTATGATGGTGGTGCAGATGATGTCGGCATTTTAAAGTTAATGATGTTTATGCTACAATATAATAGTGAATAACTAGCTATCAACTTCATCCCAAAAGAATTGTATATAATGTCCTAATGATGCTAGTAAATTTAAACCAAGCTACAAACATTTCTCACATCATGCCCAGCAGATAGACATATATGATTGCTATGATCTTTTTTTTAACGGATGGAAAAAGGGTATCCAAACTGCTCCGACAAATTCTTACAAAGGATTTCTTTGATATTGTAGTGTAATCATTGAGCTAAAATATCTGATACAAAACCAAGCCACTGCTAAACTAGCAAAGATTAAGGCTTCGTTTGGGACATTCGTTTGGGACATTATTTTACTGCTTTATAAAGAGACTTTTTAGTAAAAAAATTCTTGAACTCGACATTTTCGTACTAGAAAACTGCTTTAGAAAACACTAAGAAAGCTGTCCCAACCGAAGCCTAAGAAGCCTCTTTTGAAAGCTTTCTAATCTTCATAGATAAGGACATATGTAGTACAACACTTTTCAACATAAGTTTCATATGTTACACTTACATAGATTAACAAGTTCTTTAGAAGCATCTTCCCAATCATCCTGAAGGTGTACAACAGTATGACATATTTTATCAAATGTTTCCCCCACAAATTAAAATTGTGACATGCCAGGCTTAAAAATGCAAAGCAGTTGAAAATCATTATAAATTAGCCTCAAGCTTCAATAAAACTAAAGAAATTAGATGCTCTCTACAGGTAGTTCAGACATATTGAAGACTCTTCAACATACAAAACTGTTAAAACTGAACATGAAAATAGAGAAGGCTAGCTGATACTCAATAAAAAATAATAAAAAAAATAAAAAATAGCATGCATACAGGACAAGGATAACCTCTAGCCCAATATATATATATATATATATGCAATGAAATTCATTGTTATTTTGTTCAAACGAATGCCATTCTAAGAGTTCCACAGCAGACAGCAGCATAATAATCTACATCAAGGAACCAAAGTTATTTCAAGCACTAAGAGTTGGATATCAGAGGAATAAGTTAAAACTTAAACGAAAGTGTGAAGAGATATATTAGTCAAGGAGACACCAACCGGATAGGAACTAGAACAGAGGACAAAGGAATTTAAAATATTTATGCAAAAGCATCATGAGCCACAACAACACAAAAAATATTCAAACCAATACTGCATTACAAGCAAACCTACCTTCCTCCATGCAGTAGTAGCATCACTAATCCGCATAGCCAGCTGAGGCCTAACAGCTTTCCCCACTTCTATATCCTATTGTTGAACAACAGTACTGGATAAGTGACAAATCAAAGTTTGGAACAAAAAATTGTGGAAAAAAGAATAAAAGTTTTCATTAAAACTTTTTGATGAAATTAAGATTACTAAAATGCAATAAAACTGACAAGTTGTCTACCATGGAAAAAGGACTTGAAAAGGCTGTATATGAGTTTAGTTATTGATATGTCACTCAAAACCACTTTGATCGGGCACGAATGTCAATGCACATTTGAATTGAAAACTGCCAAAATTAAATGTGGGACCATCTGAACTCCGATTCCAACAAACTTACAATCGAACTAAACATCTCAATGAGACAAACGCAAAGACATAAAAAATGATCCAATCCGAGCCAGAATAAGCCCAAATCAAGGGCTTTAAGTGTAATTGAAAATTTTAGGATATTAATTGGATAACCAAATGATCTCCAAATTTGGTACGTTTATAGTAGAATCGAGCGGCTCGACGAGACAAATCCAACGAGCCCAAGATTACTTAATTCCGACAAGATGATGGGTCGTTCGATGGAGTGGTCTAAATTTTCTCCATATATACGAGCATGTCAATCACAAAAATTTATAAATAAACTCTCGCTCTCTACACGAGGGAGGAAGAGGAGCTTAGATTTTGAGCTTAGACTTTGGTTTAAGATTCAAGAGAGCTTTAAGGTTTAAACGAACCTAGAGACAGTCATGCCACCGTCGGACTGTTGTCTTCGAGCCTTCACCAGCCTACCACTACGGCCTCCTGGCCATCATCATCCAAATACAAACCTTCTGACATCCGTCGTCTGCCGACTACGATCCTCCAACCTTTGTCGCCCGCCGAATATGATCTCAAACAAACTTTTTGATATCCTATCATGCCCAAAAAAACTACGAACCTACGACCGCGAAGTCGACCTTAGCCAATCAATTACGATTTGCAAATTATGGGGATCTACAAATATCTCACCCTTACTAACAACATGCCCCAAAAATGTCACAGAACTCAACCAAAATTCACAACTCAAAAACTTAGAATACAATTGGTGCTGCCTCATCATCTCTATTGCCACTTTAAATGCTTTGTAAGATCATCCTCAGTCCCTCAAATATATCAAAATATCACCAATAAATACAATAATAAACTGATCTAAATATTCTCTAAACATCATATTCATCAGATCCATAAAGACAACAGGTGCATTAGTCACCCCAAAAGGCATGACTAAGAACTCAAAATTGATGTAGGCAAAAATAGCCTTTTAGTGTTCCCTGGCTTTCTCGGTTTCCTTGGCCTTGGCTATTCGATTTCTGTGGCTGTTCCCTGGCTTTCCCGTTTCCCTGGCCTTGGCTGTTCGGTTCCTGCTGCTGTCCCTTAGCTTTTCCGATTCCTGGCTGTTCGGGTGGGGGTTCTGCCGAGCCTTAAATGCTGTCTTTTCTTCTCCTTTTTGGTTGGCTATAGTGGGCGGCTGTGCTTGGCTGTTGGCCTCCTTTCTTTCCTATTTAAAGAGGTGTTTTGTTGCTGTTTGAAGGAGGAATGATGTATGATTTTGGAAGAAAACCTGAGGGTTTTAATAGCTTGCGAGCTAGTCTCCTATCCCCTTCTCCTCTTAAAATTCGTCTCGTTCTTCTGCCTCTTTCTTCTATCCATGGTGACCACTCCAAATGTATCTTTCTTCTCAAAGCTTTTATAAGTTGTAGTGTGCCTTTTTATATTAATATTTTTATCGTGTATGTTCTAAGTGTTGTTGTGTCCTATTTAGTGTGTGTTTTCTTATTTTGAAGGAAGACAAGTCTTTTTATTATGCAATCATAGTTTGTGTTCGTGTGTGTGTTTCTTGTTTACATCAAAAATGGTCATATCTAGTACTGAAAGATGTCTTTGCTACATCCTTAGCCTTCACCCTAAACTAATGATACCTAGATTTCAGACCAATCTTCGAAAATGCAGATGCACCTTCTAACTAATTAAATAAATCGTCAATTCAAGGTAACGAATACGTGTTCTTAACCGTCACTTCATTCAGTTCTCTATAATTAATACGCATCCTTATCGAACCATCTTTTTTCTTTACAAATAGTACCAATGCGCTCCTAGGGAGATACAATAAGCTGAATAAATCTTTTTTCCAATAATTATTGTAATTGAACTTTAAGTTCATGAAATTATTTAGGTTTCATTCTATATGGGGTCTTCGAGATAAGGGACATAACCAAGCACCACATTAATACAAAATTCTACTTCTCTCTCAAGAGATAAACCTACCAACTCTTCAGTAAATACATATAGGAACTCCTGTACTACAGGAACATCATCAATCTTTCAAATAAATTTACTTTCATCTCTCACATATGTCAAAAACACAAAATTCCTTTTCTTCCACAACTTATCAACTTACAGGGTCAATATTAGACATGACAATACATCTCTAAAACCTTAGAAATAAAACACCTCTCCATCAACATGCAATGCTACCCTCTTCGATTGCAATCAATATGAGCTTCATAGTTGCTTAACAAAATTCATACACAAAATAACATCAAATTCAAACAAGGGGAACACGATCAATCTAGATTCTAGTTTCCTATCTAAATCTCACAAACAAAAACTTGGCTAGCAACTAAGAAATCACTCGTAAGCAACATAATAGACAAGCCAGGAAATAAAGGAATAGGAGATAAACTCAAAATATCAAAAGATCTTACAGATAGAAAAGAATGGCTAGTTCCAGAATCAAACAAAGCATGACAGACTGAGCAGAAATGAGAAATGTACATCTCACCATGTTCGTAGCATCTCTAGCTTCCTGCTGAGTCAAACTGTATACTCTAAGCTGGGCTGGAGCAGCACTAACTACAATATTGGACTCCCTCAGCGCTCCTCCAGACCGTCTCCCAGTGAATTACTTCTACTAGATGATCCTTCACTAACAACTCTCAAAGGAACCACTCTTGTCTGCCTATCAGACCTTTGGTCTCCTATAACCCCCTTTCCCCTCCTCTTTGGCGACACTAAGCTATCATGCAACTAAACTAGCCACATTTAAAACACTAGCCAGTAACCAGGAACCAACAACCCTAATGTCTCCTGCCATAAGATTTACATACTAGAACACTACTCGGACAAATATGGACGTGCACTCCCATAAACTATTGGACCTCCCCTCCTTGATTCACTGTCCCAAATCAAATTTGCTTTCCACCGGGCCCACTACTGGATGGCTCCCCACTGAACCTCTTCCTACTCGCATTCTAATGCTATTGGGTTGTCGTCAGGTCATTCTTCATCCATTTAGCTCTCTGAAAGAGCTCGGTGAGGTCACTAATAAGAAAAGGAACTAAAGGTTGTCTCAAATTATTTCTCAGTCATCTTGAAAATCTATAACACTTCTTCTTAACTAATTGAGAGAAATAGTTGGCTAGTGCAGTGAATTTAGCTTCATACTACATCAAAAATTTGCTAAAAATGACTTTTGCATCTGCTGCCTAGCAAATGGTGGCATGAACCAATGTCTAAACGTCTCCTTAAATTCTTTCCAAGAAATCTCTGCATTCAACCTTTGTTGATATTTCTCTTTATGTTGGCCTAACCACCAATGCTCAGCATCCGCATCTAACTAAAATACAACGAATGGTATCTTCCAACTCTCAAGGCACTGCATACTATCAAATGACCAACAACTAATCTTCATCCATTCTAGGCTCTACAACACCCTGAAAATAAAGAGGTTTCAGCCCCTGAAACATCTACAGGTGCTTATCAATTTTATCAGTCCTTGGCATAAACATCCTACTTTATGCTTTCTACTATCCATTGGGCTACATGAAATAACTTTAAACCATCTCAACTTCCTAACACTTATCTACTAATTATTCCTATGGATCTGGTTATAATTCAATTCTTTCAAATCATTGCTCTCATACCACTAAAAATACTATCACAACCCAACCCAATATAACCGATCACACTCGGATTGATCATATTGTGTCAGGTTATAACAATGAACCTATGATTTCCCAAGACCTACTTTGAAAGAATTTTTTCCAACTTTACACTTTTTCTCGATACACAGCACATAGCTATTCTATAAACATCCAACATACGTGGAGACGAAAATATAAATTCATTAAACAACTTTTCAAAAGAATAATATACAATAATGATGATTTCATTTTCGTCAAAATATAAACAGATTCATGACTGACAAAAAAATACAAATATGTATTGAAAATAACTAACCCTGAAGTCTAATCTAATCAATAGCCTCTATCAACTCAATCTACTTAATGGGGACTTTGCCTTTTCTTGAAAATATTTACAAATATATAGAATGAGAACATATTTACAAATATATAAGATGAGCAAACCACTTGCTCATAGATCATCTGGATCCTACTACTACAAAATTCAATATAATAGTATAAGAAATAGCTTTTATATAAGTCTACATTACATGAACAATAGTTTGCATTTAAAAGTAGACTATCCTAACATTTGTAGTGCATAATGCATTTAACAACTTTAACTTAGCATCAAACAGATGTTCTAGATTTACACATATAACAGTAACAGTATAAGCATCCCTTGAACAGGAATTCAGAAGAGGGATAATATTTCACAGTATCATATAGACATGATTGTAATATTGTATAATATAAACATTTTCCTAAACATGTTATCAAAACATAAACATCACCTACAACATAATATGAAGTAATACATAACATAATATTCACATTTCCTAATGCATCCTTATACATCTACTTGGTCATCTCACACATGTCCAAAAAAGATAGAGGAATTACATGCATCATGATTTTACTTATAACTCCACTTTCACTTATACCTCCACTTGATTATCCTACATTTGTTTAAGACAAATGGAAGAATACATGAACATAAATAAACATGATTATAATGGCCCTTCTAACTTCTCTTGTATTGCACTTAAAGCTCCACCACACTCTTCACATCCACCACATTCCCCTCATCATTCCCCTCATTTCATCACACAATTCAAGCACATGAACATTGATATTCAACATGTATAGTCAACAACATCAATATTTGCAGCATGTAAGGACAGTAACATTGACGATTTCAACACATAAAAACACTATTAACATATTGCAGGAATACATAAAATACTCAATTGTATGGTGGCCTTAGTGTTTTAGGGAGAAATAATTGCGAACATTCTCAATGTTGGCAAAACATAAAACCTTTCATAGATAGTGTTTATAACCTTGTTTTGAGTCTTTTATCGTTTTATGACACTTTTTGTTAACACCTACATAATTAACAAATTATATGAAAAATCCTACATTTAAAACCACTTGGTGAAACTTTGAGTTTTTCTTATTAAAATGTTCATAATTATTTATCCTGCGACATATCAAAAGTTGCACGGTAA
Source organism: Dendrobium chrysotoxum (assembly GCA_019925795.1). NCBI lineage: Eukaryota > Viridiplantae > Streptophyta > Magnoliopsida > Asparagales > Orchidaceae > Dendrobium > Dendrobium chrysotoxum. The sequence goes on from CM034312.1 coordinate 85,978,876, forward strand.
AAAATTTCCCAAACTTATTTAAATCAAATTAAACCCTATAACTTTTACCTAAATTACTCAAATTGAAAACTGAAGTAGGGTAATAAAATCTTACCTCGAGGAAAACAATTCATTCAACGGGCCTGACAGATGAATCTAGCTCCGCGACCTCCAAACTCTTTTTTTCCTATTTTATCTCCTCCGGTCCCTCTCTCGACGTTTCTAATGATTGAAATTCGATGAGGGGTATTTTGTTAATGCTTTTAGATATTTATATAAAAATATAAATATTGGTCCATAGTCGCGATGCTGACTTACCAGCGCTGCTACGCTCCCAAGAAATTTTGGTTCTGAAAAATTCTTATAAATAGAGACCTCGGCGCCGCAAGGTCCAACGCGGCAACACTCTCAAGAAATCAAATTTTCTTCATTCAAACAAAAAGCTCAACACCACAACGCTCCCGGGGAAAATTTTCAATTATAAATATTCTACTTAAATCAACTTCATAGAAATCCATAAACACTTAAATAAGCATATAATTATTATCAGGTTCATTTATATTCATTGTAGATAGACTGGGTAATATAGTAATGGATAGTACACTCTGCCACCCACCAACTACTGGGGTCCTTGGATAAAGTTGCCAAACTATGGTACTTAAACCTTCGTCGTCCACCATCTATGTCAACTCTAACTCCCAACTTCAGCAGTTGAATTTGTGTTGAATTCCTGCCAAAGGGCTCTTTCAACTTCAACCAACTAACATGTTCTTTACAATGTATCAATTCCTTATCTCAAAGAAGGCTTCACTTGTAATCAAACAAATACTAGTGGAATCACCTCAACATGGCCAGGCCCCAATATTTTTTCATTTCAAGATTTTACGCATAAAAAATTTGGTGTTTCTTATAATTCTTGCACTCATCTTCTATATGTATGTGTGTTGAATCTTATTATAAAGCTAAAACATTAAACTCTATATCCCTCTACCGCTACGAATGTTCCGACATGCAACAGTAATCATTAAGCACTAACCAAACAATAAAACGATAACAAAGAAAAAAAAGTCAAATGCTATATCATTTAAAAGAACAAAAGCCTCCCAAACGTTAAGGCTATATATTTATAAAAATTGCAACTAATATTAAATTTAGTTATCAGGGCATCAACACGGTCAAATGAATTAACAAACCATCAGAGAAGCCTAGTTACATGGTAATATAATATTAAGAAACTGAATAAAAGTAAAAACTAATAGCAATTTCAGAGATATTCACGCATATATATTTTGAAATGAAATGAAAAATAATACTAATTGAAGAAAATAAACAAATAACATTAGCTATAATCATCTGTGAAGATCTTTGAAATTGCTTAGTTACCATCATGAAATTGAGCAAAAAAGAACCTGTCGTTTATGCCGTTGACCCTTATCTTTCAACTTTTCACAAACGAGTTTAAGGTCACAAGTCACATTGAAAAGGTCTTCAGCATCTGGATGAAACTCATGAAAAATACTCTTCTCACTAATTCCCAGCTTCAAATCTATACAAGTAAAAAAAGAAGCTTAGGAACAGCAGTACTGAAACAACAACAACAACAATAACAAGCCTTTGTCCCACTACGTGGGGTCGGCAACATGAATCCTTTTTCTCCATTGTGTCCGGTCGTTAAGGAGAAATACCTTTTAGTATGATCATTAGAATCCATTTCATTTCCACTGCATTTGTTTTCTTAATGAGACCTGAAAGGACCGCAGCTTTGTCCCCCCTGGCCAAAAAGAATTAATCAGCCATCACTGACTTAAAACAATCATTTGAGAAACCAAAAGCTATAACATTAAAGCTTACAAAATCATCTAGAAAATATATAAAATCAAGTATCTAACTATCAATCATTCCATCTTTTATTTAAAAAGCAAAGATGGTCCAGAATACGAGGATCTAATAGAAACATACAACCTAAAAAAGAAGAAAGCGCAGCCCAATCAAACCACTAAAAATTTGAGCACAAGTTTTGGAATTTGGAATAGCCATAAAATTAGATTCCCGCTAGAACTACTGACCTAACATGAAAAAAAAGATTTAGTCCCACATCATCTGCTAGAAAAACTATCAGTTAATAGGTTTGGACACACCTATAACAAAATCATTTTTTAATATATTTCAATGTTCGGAATTTGATCTATAAGTAAAATACTTTAAAGAAAGAGAAAAAAAAAAGGGGAAATACAGAGTTGTTGTGCCTCTCAGTTTGAGTTTGGAAGTATCCAATTTAAGTTAAATCCCTTGAGAACTATTAGCAACCCTTACCACTTCTAATACGTACCTAAAATTGAATCAAAAATAGTTCTGAAAAAGAGGCAGTTACTACTCATCAATATAAATCACTTTTAGATGGATTGTTTGGTTGAAGTCCCTAAAACTAACCAAATTATGTATTTTGACATTCCTTAAGTGAAGCATTTTTAACCCCGACTTTCTCCGCTGAGGGTTTAATCAAACTGTAAGGAAAACGGGGCTGTGTGAGCATAGTCTTTTAGCTTATCTCATTAGCAAGTTATTTCCTTCCAATCTCCTCCATCCATTGTATGGTCCGTACACCCATTGTATTAGCTCTTTCTTCAGTGATTAATATCCTCCTTCCACTGCTATCTATTTCCCCGCCAATTGCCCACATTTTTTTATCAAATTAATTCTTGAGACATTCAATCCTCTATTTTCCAAAGATCTATAAAAAATATTTGACAAACATTCATTTCCTCTCCATACTTCATCATTAATTATTTTAACACAAAAATTATACTACTAGTGAATCTTCCTATCAAAAACTTAAACGCATTTGAACAAGAACATCATAAGCAACTAATTTGGCAAGATTTATCCTTGTCAATCTTATTATTAAATTTGAAGTAGCAAACTTCTCACCCTACTAGAAGAGAGATTGGTATTACCCTTTCTCTACTTGTGCTATAGCTGACTTTCTGGTGCTCTGACTGGCTGGGCATTGAAGAAGATAACATAAAACAAGGTTTGAAATTATGCAATCAAGTATTGAAGCATTTTCTTTCAATGAGGCGAGGCGTAAGCCTCATAACTAAACCATTAAATTAATGAAAAATATGGCATAATAAGAAACCTGCTAACACAAAATAAAATATTAAATTAAGATCATTAAAAAATAAAGTAAAGCCATTAAAAGTCATACAATACTACAGCAAACGCAAAATAAATAACCACTCATTCCCAGTTCAACATAAAATTCTCCTAATACTGCAAAACAAGTAGTGTAATCTCATAATTTATTAATTTAAAATTCTCCTCCTTTCATCAACAACAACAACGTCTAGCCCTTATTCCACTATGTGAGGTCGGCTACATGAATCCTTTTTCTCTATTGTACCCTGTTAAAAGTTAAATTCTCATTTAAATCTAATAAAGAAATGTCATTTATAATATTTTCTAACCAAGCCTTTTTAGGTCTACCTCTACCTTTCTTAACATAAGTCAAATCTAATACATCTACTTTTCTAACCGGGTCATATGAAGGCCACAATTTTATGTTACCAAACCATCTAAGACAACTCTCTCTAATCTTATCTTCCACCGGAGCTACTCCAACCTTTTCACGTATATGCTCATTTTGTATCCTGTCTCTAAGAGTAAAGCCACTCATCCACCTGAGCATCGTCATCTCTGTAACACTTAACATAATATTATGCTTCTCTTTTAATGGCCAACATTTAGCACCATAAAGCATTGCAGGTCTAACTACCATCTTATAGAATTTTCCCTTAAGTTTGAGAGGGGGACTTCTCTATCACACAACAAGCTCGATACATTCTTCCACTTCAACCATCCAACTTGAATTCTACTAATAAAAGAAGTTAGGATTTCCAACGCTAACTGCACACTAGAACTCCGCATCAAACTCCCTCCAAAGATAACAGAAATGCACATTTTATAGCCAAAAAAATCGCTTCTCGCATAAGCAAAACCCATCCGCTACAAACCCAGTACCTGCCCTCCCTCAATGAAAGCTGATCGAGCGCGTCGTTCACCTCTCTGATCGTGAGCCCTCCGGAAGCCGAACCCTGCCTCCGTTGCAAAATCTGACAAAAGAGAGCAGGATATCTTAAAGAATGAAATTATATATAAAAAAAAAACGAGGAAGAGAGGAGAAAAGAGTACATCGGCAGCAACGAGTGCGAAGTTTCCAGCGTTGGCTCCGGTGCGCGCCCCGCCCTTGCGCCAGTTGATTAGACGAAGGGCATCTTCGGAGTCCTTGGATATGGCGAGGGCATCCACCAGTGCGGCTGCGAGGGCGGACTCCTTAAGGCCGTAAGTACCGCGCTCGCGATCGAGGGAAGGGAGGATGAGGCGTATAGCACTGAAGTAGTCCCGGCCGGTGTATACCCTTTCCAAAAATGTCCGAAAACGGTTCCGCTTCTTCACCGCCGACCGGTCCCGCCCCATCGCCTCGAACATGCTGCACAGCAGGCCGAAGCGCACCGTGGAGTCCGTCATCCCCACCGCAGACGAAACAACTCTCTCTCTCTCTCTCTCTCTCTCTCTCTCTCTCTCTCTGACTTTGATCTTCTCAACTGCTGTGAAGGTTTGAAGTGCTTTAAAAAATGGAGGCAAGGATGGCTTGGCAGGGAAGCTGTATCACGTGGATGAATGGGCGGCGGGCGGGCCCACCGAGGGCCATGGGCTGACCCGGGATCAATTCTTTTGTTCAGTTATAAAAAAATATAAACTTTTTAGGTATTTTTACATATATACTACTTAAAATTATATTATTTACTTATCTAACCTCTAAACCTATCTATTTACACACAAACCACTAAAAAGTTTTTTTCATTTCTAAAAAGCCACTCCGTCCCCTCTACATGAAATCCCGCTCGCTAATAAGTTCGCGAGCTTATTTGGGGGCGAAAGTCACCTCCATCTGGCATTTGCTCATCTTCTCCATTTCATCCAAGAACAAAACAGATCTCTGTTCCGTCGAAACGCGTCGGAGCCTCCCGTCTAGCCTCCTGTGCGTTCCCGTCGGAGCCTCCCGTCTCGACTTATTTCGGTTCTGTCTTTAAAACAGAAAAAAATCGATTAGGTAAACAACCTCACGCAGTCCAGCAATCTTTTTCAATTTGTGACTGTAACACATAAAATGCATCGTTCGTTCCCTAATATACTTCATAGAAATGAGCTAGAACTTTTCTGATAAAATGTCCAACAACCCGTTCTGCTCAAATGCATAGTTCAGTTTGGTTAGGGGAAAAAATAGCAAGTCATTATTTGCAGTTTAACAGATCTATGCATTTTAACAGAACTTTAGTTTTTCCTTTTCCTTTAGTTTTACCTCATTATTTCTTTGCTAGATATGGATTCCAACAATTTGTGTTATATTGTATTCAAATATGGAGGATATTGGAATGTAGTGAAGGGACAGAGCAGGCTAAAATATGTTGGGGGTGATCAAAGAACTTTAAAGCTTGGAGAAGTGATGTTAATTTGTTTTTATTGAAAGAACGAACCAAAGCCTTATGCCCGTGGCTAAGGGGTCATGCTTACGACCTACACTATCACATCAATGGGACATCACCTAAAAATTACATGCCCATATAAGTGATATAGATATAATGGACATGCTTACATATTCTTCTGATTCCCACAGAATAGAGGTTGTTGTCGTTGTGAAAGAGCTTGAAGAAGATATGGGTATTACTTGTGATAGCCAGCATGTGGATACGCATGATTTAAGTGGCGACAGAATGGCAAACAATGATGTATTAGTTGGTGGAATGTCTGATGATTTTATTGAGAGTCCAGATTTAGAAAAAAATTCTCTAGTTGTAGGATCGCATTTTGAGGATTCGTTCAATTTCAAACAAGTCATTTGTTCCAACATAATAATACATAACTTTGATATCAAGATTAAGGCTAGTGACAAAATAAGAGTTATTGCTATATGCTCATACCGTGATGTTACAACAACGAAAGATCACTTTATTATTCGCCAGTCTACTTCAGCCAAGGCTGAGGTCGAAGAAAGATACGATACCATGAGGTGGATATTGAGAATCATATATGTAGTTGTGGATTTTGGCAAGTGTGTGGACTTCCATTTGTAAAATTAACTGTTTTGCTTCAGATTTTTGTAACAGAGTTCTTACAAATATCTTCAAATCCTTTCTTGTTCAATCGCGTCTACAGATTTCTGATCTTAGGCAGTCTTTTATCACAACTTGACTTCCATGCGAAATTTTATTGTTATTTGTTGGTACTATCAGTCGGTGCAAATCTTAATTGCTCCATTCACTGAAGAAAGTAAATACCAGTGGCGATCTATAAAGTTGCATAGCCGAATTCAATGGCTGAGGGAATGCTTTAGCAACCAGAAATGAAAATGGCAGCATGCTATATAGTCCGAATACCACCATGCTGTAGATAAATTCAAAAAAAACATCTCCCAGCAAAATTCTATACTCCTGAAGAAACGCCTCATCATCTTGGACCAACAATGCAAGGGACAGGAGTATATATATATATATGATGAGGCGTTTGATGCAAGCCGCAAGTAAAAAATCTATTATCCACGAACTCTAACAAGTTCACAAACTCCTGAAGTCATTTTGCTGCTTCAGAAGCTTACAGCAAAAATAATATACTTAACGAAAATAAGGACTTCAGACTAAAACGTTTCAGTTTAGCAAAAATGAAATGCATTAATATTAGTGTCTCGGTTACAGCAATGAGAACTAAAATATGTAAATTGCAAATTCAACTCATTTACTACTACAACACTTCGATATAAACTTAAAGTCAACTACAACAAGCAAAAGTATGATTGAACTCATTTACAACTACAACATTTTGATATCATATTTAAGTCAACTACAACAAGCAAAATTAGGATCACCAATAACATTTTAATTTGAAAAAACTCATTTGTAACTGAGACAGCCTGGTTGGAACGGACTTCAGCTGCATTTGCATTTGTAAACTGATTTATTTCTTCTGATAAAACATTTTGTTCGTCGACCCACCTAAAAAATCGATAATCATCCTCTAATCTGTTACGCGGGCATCGGTAGAATTTTCTTCCATGATTATTCGGTTTATAACAAGTAAAAATTGAACATTGCAGATTACAATGACAATATATAGGGATGTCCAGGTTTCGCATTGATGCCGTCGATTGGCTCAAACTCATTTCACAAATCGAGGATACCTGTAATTGCAAATCAAATTTGTGTTTATAACTACAACGAAAAACCTGAAATTGAACGGACTTCACTGCTTTATCAATGCAAGAATACACAATCATAAGACAAAGGATTTCATAAATATCTCCTTAAGACTGAACTATATAGTTCTGTCAAATCTTTACATTTTTTTTTTTTCATTTTTTTTCTATATCTTCACAAAATCATGTGTTCAATAAAGATGATTTAGTTTGAATGTGGATTGCACTGGTTTTCATATGGACAAAGCAAACATAAATATCTCCTAGTGGCATTTTATCGAACAACTGCCATACAACATTTAAAGCAAACACATACTAAGACAATAGGTCTGATTATGAAGCATAAGATAAAGGAAACACATACTCTTATCCCTACATAAAATCTAAAGCAAAATGGAATGATTAGTTGAGAATGATAAGGAGATTTGAAAAGAGATTATATGGAAAAGAATAGGGAGTTGGAAAAGAGAAGAATGGGGAGAGTTCACCTGGCAAAGGAAGGACAGCCGGCGGCTAGGGCAGGTCGGCGATGTCAACTAGGGCTGGCGAACGTCCGGAGAGAAAAGGAAATGGGGTTCGGCCCGTGGAGTAGCTTGCAAACATATATCGAGCGGGGTTTCATAGAGCTGAGACAGAGTGGCTTTTTAGAAATGAAAAAAAGCTTTTTAGTGGTATGTATGTAAATAAATAAGTTTAGGTGCTAGATGAATAAATAACATAATTTTAGGTGTCATGTATGTAAAAAATCCCTAACTTTGTAACTTTTAAAATGTAAAAAATGGTGATATTTTAAAAGATGAAACAAATAATTACAGGTTTAAAGAATATAAAATGTAAAGATGAAGAAAATAATGTGCAAGCAAACAAGTATATGATTTGATATCTATTATTTGTAGGCAATGATTACTACTCATTTAATAGCTATTTGGTTCGAGCTCAATTTAAATATGATTTTTATGTAATTAAGATTTTATTTGGAAGAATTTTCTTACTATTTTATAAAATAAATTTTAATGCAAAAATTTTAAATTAAAAAAATTTATCCTAAAATACTGCTTAAAATAGCAAACAACCATCTCAAAAGAAACCTAAGTCATATCATGCTTAACAAACTTTAGACGGCTCATATACAATAATAAACAAACTTTATTGAACTATTAATAAATAACTATCTTTATTTTTAAGAAGTTCATTAAGCTATTTTAAATCTTATCAAGCAAATAAATCTTATCACAACTATTGATATGTCACCAAAAATCGTCTAAATCGGGCGTGAATTTCGATGCAAATATGAATTGAAAATTTTCGAAAGTAAATCCGTGAACATCCAAACTCCAATTTCAACAAACTTATAATCAAATTGAACGTCTCGAAGAGATGAACCCAACGACACCAATATTGATCCAATCTGAACCCAAATGGGTTCAAACTAAGGGCCCGAAGCTTATTGAGAAGCTTTAGAGAATTAATTGGATGACCAAATGGTATCCATATGTAACGTGCATGTCGGACTTCCTTCCAACCACCGCCACTTGACTATATTCCTTTCGACCCCCGTTGCTCTTCGACTACAATTCTTTTGACCACCGTCGCCCACCAAACTATGTTCCTTCGACCATCGTCGCCCGACTACGATCTTTTCAACCACCGTGGTCCTTCTGACTACAGTCTCCCGACTACGTTACCTTCAACCACCCTCACCCGATTATGGTACATATGATCACCATCGCTCAATTACGCTCCTTCCGACCAAATTCATCCAACTACGGTTCTTCTGACCTCCATCACCTGATAACAATGGTCCTTTTGACACACTGTCGCCCGACTACAGTTCTTCTAAGCATCGCCGCCCGACAACAGTCCTTCCGACCATCGTTTCCCTACTACAGTCTTTTCAACCACGTGATCCTTATGATCACCGTCGCCGACTTCAGTCCTTCCGACCACCATCTCCTAACTACGGTCCTTTCAACCACCGTCGCCTGATTATGGTCTTTCCGACCACCATCGCCCGACTATAGTCGTTCCAACCACCATCGCGCAATTACGCTCCTTCTAACCACATTCACCCAACTACGGTCTTTTTGACCTCCATCATCGGCCGACTACAATCCTACGGCCATTGTCGCCTAACTACGATTATTCAAACCATCGCCGTCTGACTATGATCCTTCCGATCTTTGTCGTCCGACAATTATGGTCTCTGCGACCTCTGTCGCTCACCAACTACAGTCTCTTCTACCACTGTCGCTCGCCGACTATGTCCTACAAAGCAAATAGACATGACAATATTATCTTGAAAATAATTCTCAAATCATTATATTTTTCCCCTCTCACCATGCAATATGCTCTATATGATATATACTTACTATATTGAGCTAAGGCCCTTCCCCCATGAAAGGACATCATTTGTAATCAACTACAAACACTAGTGAAATCATTTTTAATTGGGTCAGACCCCACGATTTTTCCCCCTTTTCAGGATTTTCAACGTAAAAATATTGGTATCTCTTATTACTTCACACCCCTCCCTATCTTATATGTGTGTGCTGAATATTTGTTCCAAGCTGAGAACGTTAAACTTAATATCTCTCTACCACCGCGAATATTCCAAGACGCAAACAACTACTAATGAACAACTATATTAAACCTTATCAAACATGTTACCAAATATCTAACAAACTTTTTCAAGCTCATAAATAAGCCAAACTACCACGCATTTTTGGTGCTGAAAAACAGACCTTACACTAAGAGGGATGTTATTTGAGGAAAAGTCTCATTTTCCCTAGTTGGGGATCTCAAGTAGAGAAATATAAGGTAGAGAAGATGAAAGAGAGAAACTTTTGGGCTATTTTCACTTGACTAATTGATTCAAATATGTGTAATATTTCAAAATTTTGTTTTCCTCCACCAAAAAAACAGATCAAATACTTCACTTAAAAGGACAAAATTTTAAACTATCTATAAATTAATATGATTAATACATGACTTTATAAAGAACAACTTTAATGAATAAAATTAGAAATTAAGGATAAAATATATTTTAAGAAAATATGAGCGAAGACCTATATCTTGGAGTTATCTGCAAGTTCAAAATAAATCTTACGCACAAAGCAATCACCAACAAAACACAACAAATCTCCACAATATATTTGGGAAAATCTATTATCCCAATCACAATTTCTATTCCGATTTCCCCAAAACAACTTTTTAATACAAAATTTTAGAAAAAAAGGATAATCCCAACTTTTATTTTGCTTGTTAATTTTTCTACCAAAATACAAAAAAAAAATAAAAAAAATTATGCTACTTTAACTGTATAATTTGCAAGACTGCCGTTGTAGTTTAGAGTTGTGAGACGACTTGCTGCCACCCTTCTCCTTGTAAGAATTCCTTGAAACTACAGCCTTCCGACCACCTCGAGCAGCCGCCACAGCTCGCTGCCTCTGTCTGTTTAAACGCTTTGTTAGGACAGGAGTACCATCTTCGGAACCAGTGCGACAATCATCATCATAATCATTAATCTCCTGCAACAAGAGCAACCAAATTTTTTAGGGTCAGAAGATCAAAAAGGTAACTGAGAGTTCTAAGAAAACAAAGGTTAGGCTGCCACGGGAACAAGTCTTGGACATCACTATGAGGCGAGCCCTAGTCATAGCAAAGATTCAAGGATAGGACATGGCATCCTGAGATGAGGCCGGAAGCCAATATGAATAACTTACATGACTAGGGAAAAGAAATGCAACTTACATCACCAATATGAATAACTTCTGCAATTTTAGGTTCTTTGGGATGCTCATCTGTATTATCCCCATTTTCACGATCTAATGAGGCCTCCTATAGCAGATTCCGAATATATAAGTTAAAGAGAAAAAGGTTGAGTCAAGATGTAAACAGGATGAACTTGCTAACAAAGCTGTCTCCACGGCCACATTATTATAGCAAAATTCTAAGAAATTGAGCCAAAAAGATCATAGTTAATCTAGTCTTAAGCTAAATTACCCGTCAAAGATAAATTTTTGTGATTCTCATGATAAAGAATACTGAAGTGCAGCACTACTTGAGATTCTAAATAAAGCTTATAAACAATAAACAAGACCTCAAGAAGAAAAATCATTTGAAACTCGGGAATACCTTCTCTACCAACTGCATGCAAGGTAAAATATTAACAATAGCATTGGCGTCATCATTATCTGCTTGATTTTCATTAGCAAAATCTTCATCATCAGAGCTAACTGTTTCCCGCACATCTCCTTCAATAAACTGGAATAAACAACACTATCAAACTTAAAAGAGAACTGAAAAAAAAAAGAGTGTCAATGTAACATAGCTAGATATTATACGAAATAAGTGCATATATATAGAGAGAGAGATAGAGAGAGAGAGAGAGAGAGAGAGAGAGAGAGAGAGAGAGAGAGAGGGAGAACACATTATGCAACACAAAGGAATGAAAGGAGAAGCAAGATTCATAAAGCAATTTGCCAAATAGTTAAGATAAGGCTAAATAACGACGATGATGACAAATAAAGGAGAAGAGAACAAAAAAAGAAACAAATATACAGTTGATGTGAAGTCATAGTGGAAAGAAAAATTAGAATATTGTAAACCATTTTCCAATAATATTAACCATAAAAAATGCAAAGTTACACCAAAATTGTTAGGAGATGAAAGAAGTGAGATCAAGAAAAGATCAGATCACAATGCCATACACAGAGAAGTCTAAGAACGGGAAACTAGGGCTTCTAATAAGGTGAAGAAAAAATAGATGGTCATGTTTATACTTTACAGCAAGTGAGATAGAGAAAAAGAAAGGTTGAGCTATGTGAGAATATTTGGGTAACTGAAGAATTATGTCACGTGCAGGCAAAAATAAACTTCATTATGACAAACTAAAGGTATTTTATATGTAGAAGGGATCATCTAAAAACTAGGTATAGGTGCCTAGTGGTATGATGCCACTTAGGCAATACAATTAGCAGCTCTTATTTCAAAACTTTCACACAGTCAAGGGACAAACTTAATAAGGTCACAAATCTTTTAACTTTTCTTGACCCTTAATTCTATCATAAACCCTGTATTCTTCAACTAATGGATATTAATTTGGTTGAATATTAAAATCTGGAATATATTTGCTCACTAAAAATTCACTAATGAGGTGGTATTATGTCACGTAGGCAATACCATTAGTAGCACTTATTTCAAAATTTTCACACACTGAAGGGACATTGAATATTGAAAAACAACGAAAATTAGCAGCCCCATCTAACTACACAAAATGGTACAATCGACCGGCAACATCAAATCACAGGGTTCAGGTTGCACATTGAAAAACACAACTGAAATTAATCCAAAAAAATCCTTCAACATATCATAGCTCCATGTGTACCTTCTCAATTTCATCTTGATCCTTTCTTGTGAAGCCACTTGCTGCGAGTTCCTTGTCCAAGAAACCAGTAGACTTCTCTATGGACCAAAATGATGGCCTACCATCCTCTTCCAAATCAGAATCCGAATCATCACAACCATCTTTATCATAATGAAAAGAAAGGTGAAACCTTGAAAAGAAAAACAAAAATTGTGAGTACACTCATTGCCAGGTATTCACATGAAAAGAGAGAATGAACTCATAATGAAGACATAATCCATTAAAAACTCAAATATATACATTTTGTCATAACTGAATAGTAAACTAAAATTTATAATAACAATCAAGTAGGGCTGTAATCGATCCGAGCCTAGCCTATTATGTCATAGATTAGACTTGGCTTGGTCATATTATAAGATTTTCATGTTCAGTATGAGCTCAAGCCGAGTTTTCACATGTATGTTCATGTTTGACTCGTTTAAATATTTCAATAATTATATTTGGCTTGTCTAAATTCATTAAACAATCACTTCAACAACCTAAATAAGCTAAAAATTCAAACAAACACTTGGCTTTTTCAAATTAAGTTATTAACAAATACGTTTACAAATATAAGCAAACAATCAATCAAATAAATTTGAAATTATTATATAACTACTTTACGCGAATTGAATAAGATAATGATCAATTAATGTATTGGAGCAACAAATACATTTGCTCTTAGACTTCTACGCATCAAAACAAGACCTCAGACATCTTAACAAATCATAAAATGATCAATTAACGTATTGGAAAAAATAAGTAAAGCAAATGAAAACTTGATTCATTCACAACCTAAATTCTCAAAAAAAGATAATGAGAGCAACTATTTGGTAACTCTTATGCTGGTTTTGTGAAATCAAGAAAGTTCTTGAGTTTAAAGGATTTAAGGGCTTTGTGATTCACATGAAAGCTGGACTAAGCTCCCGTCGATTTCTTCTCCTAGCCAAGCCTGGCAATTTCTTCTCCTGGCCAAGCCTGGCAAAGCTTGGGTCGGGGTGGGGTAGAAGGGTTCTATGATTTTGGGTGGGAGCGAAATGAAAAAAAGATAGAGTGACTGGTGAGGCGAAAAGGCTAATGACAAATTAATATAGTGAGAAGTGTTTATAGAATAGGAAAAAGAAATTAATTAATATACAATTGATAAATAATCCTACAATACTCATATAACTAAAATATGATCAATAAATAGATATTAAAAAATAAATATGTAATTAATAATCAATCTTAAATATAACTAGAAACGAGACAAATATATTAAATATGATCAGAAATGATGGATTCATAAGCCAAAAATAAATTTTTATGCTATAGATATCTTCTTAAGATAATAGAAAAAGGAAATAAAATACAAAGGGTGTAACTTATGGTAAAAAAGTACTTGGCATTTTAATTCTCTATCAGTAACGATGCTTAAAGTTAGTCTCTTCAAAATTAACACTGAATATCGTAGATGTGTAAAATGCCACAACAAAGTATGCATGCTCAAGAAGAAACCACACGAATCATAAACTAAATAAGATCAGCTCAACATCAAAAGTTAATAAAACTATATTAAATCCAGTGCTACAAACCTTTTACTGAAAAACTTGAAAATGCAGTCAGTATCTCGATCAAAGTACCTGAAAGACAGATTCCTTCAGCCATTGCTTATGAAGGGGGAAAAAAAAGCTTCCCATACTGGCATATGGCTTAAATTTAATCACAGATACAATCTTCCTAAAGAAATTTTAACAAAGCAAAAAAGGAAAATACAAGTTACATTTGTGCATTACGATGGGAAACCGACACCATCTGAGGGAAATCAATCATGGTGACCTTCTCTTCATCATCAATCTACAAGAGCATAATTGACGTGAAATGTATGCATACCTGTATCTAATGCTAAAAAAATTAAACTCTAAGAAACAATTATATATATATGGAAGCAATAAAAAAAAAAGCATGTAAGAAGCCAGTTCATTGCATAAAATATCAAAAATAAGGTGCTACAAATAAATTTAAGTACAGTACATGGTACACATTAGGCTCAAAAAGGTTGAACAATCATTATACTGGGAACAGAGGAATTAAGAGAGAGCATACCACTTTGTAGAAGGTTTTAAGAAAAATGTTAAAATGCAAAACAATAGAAGTATTCTTGTGAGGATAAATTAGTAAAAACGTGTGTGTAGCTCCATGCAAATTAAGCTTCCTCCAACATTCATTTTAACAGAGTGACAAAAAAGAAAGATGTTAAACATTTACAAAAGGCACCTAAATATGAGAAGCTATTGAAGCTCCAAGAACAAGAAAGATGTTAAATTTCAAGTTATGAAAAGAAATTTTAAACATGTTCAAGAAAATTCTTTGAAAATAGCTTACAAGCAAGATAAAGTGGTATAGTTGGGAGTAGGGATATAAATGAGTCGAGCTGAGCTCAAGTCATCATGGGCTTGAGCTAGATTAATTAATCGAGTTCGAGTCGAGCTTTATTCTACGAGTTTGAGATGGCTCAGCCAGCACATTAACTATAAAGGAGAAAAATGATTATAATTTAAGCAATTATTATAATAAAATGATTTAAAAAATAAAAAATAAGAAGAAAAATAATTAAAAATAACTTAATACAAAAAAGTGAGATATATCTTTAAACATTTCTAATAATTTTGTACTTAAAATCCAAAATACTAGTATATTTTAAATGCATTTTATACTAATATTTTTAAACGAGCCAGCTCGTGAGCTAACGAGTTATGTCAGGGTTAGCTCAAGCTTGGCTTGTTAGCTTATTGAGCTCGGCTTGCGAGCCATTTATTGAGCTGGGCCCGAGAAAGCTTGACTCACACCCCTAGTTGGGAGATTGGAAAGTCAACCTTCCCTCACTTGAGACTGAACTCTTCTTGGGACTCATTATCCGAGGAACATATTACGAAGGAGACAGTCAATCCGATAATTCACTTCAAAGAAATATATAAGACAACTAGCGACACATATATCAAGAAAATTTAAGAGAGATCATATTAGTTGAAGTTTAACAGTCTAATTTCTCTATGAAAATTATGGTGAAAGTGATTCCCATATCACACCATAGAGATAAAAAAGGACATCACTAAGAGTCCATAGGTATGATTGAATCATTAATCATATCAAGAAAAAAAATAAAGAGATCATATTAGTTTAAATTTTCAACAATTCAATTTCCCTATGAAAATGAAGGTGATTCTCATATCATAACACAGATAAAAGACAATGTCCTCAATAGTCTTTATGCAAGATCCAATCATTGATCGGGTATCAAGCCAGGGAGATCAAAGCCTTAAAAGATATACCATTAGATCAAATTTCATATTACAATGGGACAATAATGAATTTAAATTTTTTTATTTATCAGGATAAGTTGTATTTAAATTCAAATTCATAATAGAAAATTTCTTGAAAGACTTATCATCTGGTTTGAAAATATCTAAGTTGCTATTATTGAAAAGGACTTATTTTTTGAGGATTAGGTTCAGGAATGGATAAGATCCATACTCTATTACAATTGTCCATTTAAAGGCTTGAAATTCTGCAATGAATCAATTGAAAATTTAAAATATCACACAAAAACATTACATTTCTTTCTCTATCCAAATTCCTTCTCCATATCTCAGCAAAGTAGAAAAAAAAGATCTCAAGTGGATAGGTACTATAGCAGTTGTATAGTAGTCATTCTAAGTTGTTCTGCTGCTTGCAAGTGCCAGTTCCGTATTAATTCTTTTGCTAGCTATGTGTGTTGTTGATTGATTGTTGCTCATTGTTAATTATGACTAGTGGCTGCTACCTATTACTGGTTACATATCGTTGTTGTTTGGTATCAATTACTCAATAACAACAAATTGTTTAGTGTCTAGTGTGAAACCATGCAAGAAAAATAGCAAGCCAATTGCTACTTGTGAAGGGTAACTTAAGAAAAATGAGAGTTATGGAAATCCGGCAAGGTGTTAAAAACAGAGAGTTTTTCCATTGGTTTAGCAAGAAATAAAATGATTACAACAACAACAACATCAAGCCTTTATACCACTATGTGGGATCGGCTACATGAATCCTTTTTCTCCATTGCGTCCTGTTAAAAGTTAAATTCTCATTTAAATCTAATAAAGAAATGTCATTTCCAATATTTTCTAACTAAGTCTTTTTAGATCCATCTCTTCTACCTTTCTTAACATAAGTCAAATCTAATACATCTACTTTCCTAAACGGGTCATCGAAAGGCCACCGTTTTATGTGGCGACTCTCTCTAATCTTATCTTCCTGGAGCTACTCCAACCTTTTCACGTATATGCTCATTTCGTATCCTATCTCTAAGAGTAAAGTCACACATCCATTTGAGCATCCTCATCTCTGCAACACTTAACTTAATATTATGCTTCTCTTTTAATGGCCAACATTCTCCACCATAAAACATTGCAGGTCTAACCACATCTTATAGAATTTTCCCTTCAGTTTGAGGGGGACTTAAAAAATAAGATGATTGGAGC
Organism: Dendrobium chrysotoxum; assembly: GCA_019925795.1. Taxonomy (NCBI): domain Eukaryota; kingdom Viridiplantae; phylum Streptophyta; class Magnoliopsida; order Asparagales; family Orchidaceae; genus Dendrobium; species Dendrobium chrysotoxum. The sequence goes on from CM034312.1 coordinate 85,996,007, forward strand.
AAAAAAAATCATCTAAAACATTAAACAATGCTTGAATACCTTTAATTGATTGTTAGATAAATAGAAATCCTATTAAATAGATTTTTAATTTTTTTCTGAATCCATTCTAGCCTCACATTGTGAACATATGCAACAACATCGTGAGTTTGGCTAATCACAGCCTCTCCGACTAAACCAACCTATTTTTCTTATTTGTTCTTTTGTGGCTTCATGCTATTTCTTCTTCTTTACAAAATTTATAATAGTGCATGACTTGGGCATAAATTATTTTTACATTACAATTCAAATTACTTCCCCTCAAAGATTTAGGAAACACAATACAGGAAAATAAGAAAAACAAAGTGAGAAAAGCATCTAAAGCGTTACTTTAAATACCATTAATTGATTGATAGGTCAATAGAAAACCTATAGAAAAATTCTAAACTTACTTCAAAATCCATTCTACTATCTCATTATGGGTTATGCAATAAAGTTGAGAGGTTGGTTACTGATTACAAGTCTCTAACTAAAACAACCTATTTTGCTTATTAGTTTATTCATGGCTTAATGCTGTATTTTTTTCCCTATTGTGCGCATTTTGCAATAGTGCATGGCTTAAACATGAACTAGTTTTACATTATGATTTCAAAATGCTTCCCCTACACTTGAAATTTGCAAAAACCCTGTTGAATTCAGAGATTTGAGAGGGAAAAGCTAAACTTTACTGCACAAATATATCCCTATTTTCCTAATATAATCCTTCCTAAATCAGCCACTTAACTATGAAAAGAGATCGGCACGATCCAGGTGAGCCTCCCACGGATCCCCATCCTAGCCGTGGGATCAATCTGCTAAGGGACGACTGAGATTTAACAACCCCCTTCTCCCCTTTGGAGATCTATTAGTCACCTCCCACTAGGAGAAACCTTTCTCGTTCCTTTTGAAAGACTTACCTAACTAAATCTCTTATATATCTCTCATCCTTGAAGGTGTACATTCACAATAAAGGTTCTTCTCATTGGTTTGGCATCACTGATAGAATGTAATTTTAATATTTCCCACCCTTTCCCAAATTAGACACCAATCTAAAACTGGGCAGTGTTGAGCAACAAGAAACAAAAAAAATAATAGAAATCTAGGATAATCAAGCAGTACTTTAGTAGTATGAATATAGGTAAAGGAGAAAAGGTGATGAATAAAATATAGTAAACCTTTAAAGCATAATTTAATAAATAAATATCAGCATAGGTACCATGATATTAAATTCATTAAAATCACAATGAATAAGCCCATGCTCCGCCAAACGAACAATAAGACCAATAATTCTCTCAAAAACCTCGTCAGGATTTTGCAGCTGCTTCACTTGCACTCTGCAATCAGAATTTAGAAATAAAAAGATTATTGACAAAATGCCACAATGTTGGAAAACACATAAATTTTAGTACACAAATATCTCCTCTCGCAAAAAACATTAAGCATTTTAAATTCTAAACAAAACGTCATAACCTACAATGGGTAACCTTGGACAAGAGACATTACAACGCAATGCCGGTTGCAGTCCACAGCACGAGGAACAGGAAATTCATGCTCTCCCAAAGCCTATGACAGAAAATTTATATAAGAAAATCAGCTTGAACGGGACAAGTAATCCTAGTGCCTAAAGTTTTTAAAAAAAAACCAGCAAAAATCACCTTCATAAAGGCAAATTCTTTGAGAGCAGCAAGCCTTGACAAGTATAGCCAGTTATAGCTTCTTCTGTGCAGCAAATAGTCACGCTTAGATTTCACAGCCCTGAAAGAAACCCTACCCAACCTATGCAACTTCATAGCCAGAATCGTTCCATCTTCAGTGGCAACCTCGAATATATCTTTCATAATAGAACAAAGCATAACATACAGTTGCAACATCGTCAAATGATAAGAAACCCAGTTTTGAAAAAAACAGCTAAAGAAAATGAATATATCACAAATCACAAAAGAAATAAATACCAGATTCCTTGCCAACACCTATCTGCCTGCCAACAGAAGAAAATACTCCACGATTGACAAGTGCTTTGATTGCAAGGAAGTCATATCCAAGGTAGGTCAGTCGATACCCATCGTCTGCGCAAAAAATCGAGGCAAAAATTACATTCTTTCGCACTACGAAATGAAATTCATAATCCGAATAACAGTTTTGCAAGGGACTCCGAGTGCCTCACATTTGGAGGAGTCATGATGTACAAGCTTATGCTTTAGAAGATTCCTCAATACCTTGTAGGTTCCCCCATGCCTGTAGTTACAGGTTTTGATTAAATTATCTCAATCAAGTTCTCCAAAGCATCAAATCAATTGAATTACAAGGAAAGAATTTACTTGAGGCCGGCAATCCGCTCAACAAGCTCCGCGGGAACAATTTCATGCTAAAAAACATATTAAAAAGAATGAGAAAAAAAAGAACACAGAGAGAGAGAGAGAGAGAGAGAGAGAGAGAGAGAGAGAGAAAACTGAGGGGTACAGGAAAAATTAGAAAGTGAAATAGAAGTTACGTTTCTCATCCCCATCTCGACGGCGGTTAAGACTCTGAAATCTTCTTTGGATAGATACCTCAAAGCGTCCACATCGAGCTTCATTGTGAGCTGAGGAGGAGGTAATCGTCGCAGAGCCGATGAAAAGAAGTTGGCAAGGGTTTATGCGGTTGAGGTGGCCCGGGTGGTTCGTGCTAAATGGCTGACCGAGTCCTGGGCAGTGGACACGAAGAGGCTGCTGTTCAGTAGCAGGACTTTGGGGCTGTTTGTATACAGGATCTATGCTAAATCGATGTAGGGAACTGTTAAATCTCACAGCGAGTTAAATCCTCCGTTTCCCTCTTTTTGCCGTAAATCCGGGAGTTCGGCGGATTTACGGGATTTGGCCGAAGAAGGGCGCGAAAGGAAGAAAGATCGCTACCTTCGCAACGAGCAAGCTCCCGTCGTCTATGTTCCTTCCGATCCAACAGAAGAACGGCGAGGAGGTGTGGCTTCGGATCCGATAAGAAGGAACGTCGTCGATGGAGGCGAAGAAGTTATTTAGCGACTCGTTCAAAACTACCTCTCACGCGAAGCAGACGAAGTCGAATAGCAACGAACAGCCGTAGATGAGGAAAGGCAACCCTAGCAATCCTGCGGCAATTGGAAAGCAGTGATGAACACTTATTGCCACATAAAAATTAATTTAGTTTAATCATGTTAGTTAAAATTAATTAAGAATATAATAATTAATTACTTAAATTAATTCCTAATATTAAAAAAAGATTAATTGATAATTAGCTGAATTCTAATGGTATTATTTATATGATTAGTTAGTAATGATAATTAAATTTAATAATTAGTAATTAGAAATAAGGTCATAAATATGATGAACTATGCCTAAGTGGGCAAAGTCAAAAGAAGTGGAAGTCTAAAGTAATGCTGGTGAGAAATTATTCTGTGTGATCACCAAACAGATCAGAGGTAAATCAGAATGCGCCATGTCACATGTACACAGCATCGATACACAACAAAAAAATGATGTGACGCGTTCTAATTCGTCTCCTGACGGTGTATGGTGACCGCATAGAATAATTTTTTCATGCTAGCATGCTTGTCATTCATCTGACTCAAATATAGGGGTGAAAGACTAATCAAATCATAAAGTAGCTGGTTCCATTTGAAGTTTCCTTAAAATTGTTGGAGCCCCAGATAGACTTCTATCGAGTAAGCCAATAATTAGAGGCATCAAATGCACAATGCCTTTGCCTTATTCACAAAGTTTAATAGGTAGGATAGTCCGACTACTTTTATGAGCCGTGCCACATAATTAAAGGTTCCATGGGTGCCATTTTTTTAAGCAAAACTGGTGATATAAGATGAAATGGAGGCTGGTTTATAAAGCGCAATTGCAAGAGTGTTGATTGATTAAGACAACACGACTTTTATTATTTTAGGACTATATAATAACATTATATATATGATTAAATGGTACATAATCTGCCTCATAAACACTCATCCTTACCACATCATGAGCCTAATTATGATTTTGTAAATTTTATATTTTAGTCTTCATAATACCATATTATCACATAATACTCTCTTGACATTTCTCCATTTTAACCTATCATACTTGATATAATTTTATTTTTTTTAATAATATGGATTGATAGTTGCTAATATCTTATCCACTAAAATCATATATCATATATACAAATTCTATTCTATTAATTAAAATCCCTTTATATCCTAAATATTTTCTCATTCATTCTAATTTTTCACTCACTTTAATAGATATATTGCATTTATAATCATTTCATAAAATTTAGATATTAAAACTCAAATAATAACTCCTTGATTGGACTCTTTAGGTTAGATCTTCTTGCTTGGACTCATATAATTTTGACCTACATGACTTGATGATATTCTATTACACCACATAATTCTTATTCACATAGAATATAATATTCATTTATAAAAAAAATCATACATTATTATGCATATAAACTCCTACATATCTATAACAAAAGTAATAGTGCAAACACTCAGTTGCAGTCTCATAAGTGTGTTAAATAGAGTGTGACCAATAAAGATCCTCAACACATTGAAAATTCATCAAAAGTCTAAAGTGAGAAGAAGCATGATAGTTTTATTTCTCATAGAAGCCCTTTCTTTTGGAAACTTTGGATGCAATCATCAAACATCTCGGCGATGGTCCTAAAAGATTTGAGCCCCAACTCCTCCACCTTGTTGGTATTCAAACTGTGTGGATTACTATCTCCTTGCTTCTCATCACACCTGCATTCATATTTTTCCTTGGTCAGTTCAACAAATAGTATTATGATTGGAACAAGTTTTTCATAATTTTATTTCACAGACCTCTGACATACATTTGTTTAGCTATAACTTTTTTATTTATTTTTTAGAAATATGATGGACTGGATGAGCCGGCCCAAAATATGGTCGACTCAATTAAAATAGTGGGCCCAGGTGAGGAGGGCGGCTGCCAAATTAGAAAGGCGGTTGGAAAGGGAGGAAAATTAAAGGAGTGGCTCACTTATCAAAGGAGAATGTTGGGAAAAAATATGAAGGAGTAAATTTAGATTTTGTGATGAAAATAAATTCAGGTTTGGGGGTAAAATAAGGAAATATATATTAGGCCTTTTGGTTATATTCTTTTTCTTTATGCAGAATTTTGCGAGTATTCCTGTTGTCCGTTGTTTTTGTACGGGATTCTACGACATCTAGAGTTTGGGAGAGAAGGTCCTCCTCTCGAAAGAGGACTATTGTATCTTGCTTATTCGTGTTTCCTTTCTTATCAATAAAATCTATTGATTCGCTGAGTTTTATTGTTGTTCATTATTTTTAGTGCTCAAGTTCTAACAAAATAGCTATGGCTGGGTTTTTTTACCACTGAAATTGCTAGAATGTGATAGCTACGAGAAAATTGTTCACCTTTTTATAGTGAGAAATATTTCTAATACCGATAATACTTTGAAAAACTATGCTTTTCTTGCAACAGTAACACAACTAAAGGTATATTTGGAATGACTACAGCTATTTGTAAAATTAGTGGTGAAACAAAAAAAGTTAACGGCCAAAGCCACACAGGGTTACGCAACACTAGCCTCATGTATCCCAAATCATCTACACATGGGTTCCCACATGCCCTCACACGAAAAAAGATGCGGTGGACATGGGTTGCGAGTGGTGTGACAATGAGAACGAGTCAAAATCACCCTAAAAATCCCTAGTCACCACACCAAAATCACCCTAAGAGTACTACAATATCACAACAAGATTAAACAATATCATAGATTCTTACTTGCTGGGAATTGGGTAAGACGGATATTTAGCCCTCAACATTTGTATAATCTCTGACCAATGTGCAACACTACCTGAACAAATGAGCCTTCCCGAAGCTCTACTATCCTCCATTGCAAGTATGTGAGCAGAAACAACATCATCAATGTGAACAAATCCTATTGTCCTGTTTGGATATAAAGCATAATCTCCTGCATTACAAATAACATCATTTGAATACTACATATAGTATCAGAGCTTAACATAATTGTAATCTTTATTTGTGTTAATGAAAAAAAAGGGTTGGTTAAGAAAAATAACCGTTCATTATAGATAGTATCGTTTGGAGAGTGCTTGTGGGATGGGGTGCTATCAAAGGACCAACGACAAATGATGGGTTCACAACTACAAGATCTGTGCCATATTCCTCTGCCAGTCTCCAAGATTCCTTTTCAGCTAGTGTCTTCGCATATGCATACCATAGCTGCAATTGAATGATACCATATAAGATGAAAGTATTTTAACACCCTTCATTTGAGGTAGCTTATACTTTTCTATGTTTACTTTTCGGACTTCTTAAAAAATAGTTTTCTCAACCGCAATATCCTTTCTGATTTCGCAAAAGTAGCATTTATAAGACATTTTTGAAAAAATTGGAAAGAGACTGTGCATTACTTTTCATCCAAATAATAGCTGCAAATGACACAGATATAGTCAAAGTCCTTATTTGCATATGTTTTCCAATTTCTGCTACTAGGATATTTTAAAAGCTACATTTTTAGGGGTCAATTTGGGACAGTTTATAGTTGTCTTATTTTTTAGAGTGCTAATACATTTCTATTTGATTATAGCTTTCATACTATTATTAAAAAAATTTCATGATGTGAAGTAATTTTTTATAAACAAATCTTCTAAAAGTGAGGATGCTATAAAAAAATTGTTGCCCGATTAAAAAAATCTATAAAATTCACAATAATTTTAAAAAAGTCTACTTTTTCTCATAACAATTCTATAGCTACTTTTATAAGCAACTGCAATCACCCCTAAAGGGTCCTCAATCAAAGTTTCTATTCTATCATTTCAAAAATTCCTTTTTTAAAGCAAATTTTAGGAAAAGCGGTACAACTGCTTTTATTTTCCCCTCATCCAAACAAACAACTTTTTCCTGCCTTTTTTTTACCACAAAGGCAATTAAAAATGGTCCCAAGCGAAGCTATTTCCATCAATGAAATGAAACAAAAAGTTGAAATAAGAAAGAAGTAGACATACATTATATCTCTTGCAGTATTCAGTATCGCTCCAATGTGCTTCATTAAGTGGAGAGACAAGAGTAGAATCATTACTATATCTTATAGCAGAGCAGGAAGAGGTGAGCACAACACGCTTGACTGAACTGAATTTAGCACATGATTTGAGCACATCAATGGTGCCTTTGATGGCTTGGTCAATGAGAGATTCCTGCACTAATTGTTATATAGTAAGGATTTGTTTGGTTTGCTAAAAAGGAATGCAGAGAAAAATGAATATAGTATATTTGAAATATTTTAAAATAAATGTAGGATATTGCTTTTTGTATTTGGTTTAAAAGTAAAATGAATAAAAGGTAAAGTTTGGTGGCAAGCAGCGTTCGACTGTCAGGGGTGACAGCGGTAGCTAGTGGATGTAGGTGGGTGGTAGTGGCGATAGCTTGTAGTGTACTTAGAAGTGGACCAAATAGGCTGAGTTTTGAATACATCACAAATGACCTGTAGGGTAAGTTTGGAATTCATGAAAATTTTATTATGAGTTCCGTTTGCTTCAAACCAAACATCAATTTTTCAAAACCCTTATATTTTGAATACTTTACATTTGTTTTACTTCAAACCAAATAGCCCCTAAAATAAAAAGTGGTATGTTTTCTAATATCCATTTTGAGTGCCTATATATGCTTGCAAAAGTTTTAATTGATGAAACCATATAAAAATATGAAATTATTTAGTTTATCATTATCATCATTAGCCCTATTCCAATGATATGGAGTAAGCTTTATGACTCCTCATTCTCCTCCCTTTCATGATGTTGAATGCTATATGATATGTTAGTTAAAATTGAGCTATGTTCTCATCTTTATCTTATCCCAACGATAGGGAAGAAACTTTATGACTCCTCATTCTTCTCTTTTTCATGTTGAATGCAATATTAGATATTTGTTGAAGTTGAGTTTAGAGCTTGAATGAGTTGCATGAAACTTCTATAAATTAGAGCTATTTGGAGGTTGGGATAATTAAAAAGAAGATATATGAGAGAGAGAAGTGGGGGTCTATGCAATCAATTACTATACCAAGCTAGCACAACAATTGAATTCAAATAAAGGTAGATTCACAACAAGTTCCATATTATTTGCATTGTTTGATTATCTTACCTCCTTCATAGTAAGATTATGAATATGACGAATTACACAATCGATTACTATAATTAATATTACATTATACACTTCAAAAAATTTAGATGCAATTATGTAATGTACTTTAATTTATGTATTGTTCTTTGCTTGTTAGATATAATTGTTGGATTATTAAGCTAGACTTCATAACTATATTATCATGTTGGTATGATAATTGTTATATGAATTGCCTGCAAAATTTGTGAACGATGTAAATGATAATTTTTAGGAGAAGATATTGCCGAATTTCTTAACTTTTTTTCTAGGAAAATAATCACAACAAGAGGATAATCATAATTGATTTGCACGCATATATTCATTAATAATTCATCATGATATTTTATTAAATAATTACCTGAATATTTCCGCTGGTGAAAACAGGAAAAGCAGTGTGGAAGACTCCATCAACACCGTCAAAAGCCTCATCAAAGCTCCCCTCCACCAATAGATCAGCTTTCATCAATCTTAACCTCTCCTTCGCTCCATCCATACTCCATAAAAATCCAACCTTTTCCTCATCTCCTGCTTATATCTCCATGGTCACAACCTATTAAACTTGCAGGGCAAAATTACAGTGGAGATATAGAAAGAGAGATAGAAAGAGAAGGACCTGGGTCTCTAACTGTGACTCGAACTTGGTAGCCTCTGGATAGAAGCTCTTTCACCAGGTAGGACGCTATGAATCCGGTTCCTCCGGTGACACAATACTCCGGCATAGGTGCTGTTTGGATGCAGGATTTGAGTTAAATCTTGCCAACCTCAAAAAAAAAAAAAAAAACCGGCGTTTTTGACATTTTTGCCCTAAATCCAAGATTTAGCAAATCCGATAATTTAGTGGATTAGCCGAAGAAGCGCTCGAAAGGGGTGAAAACATGTTTACCTTCGCGGCGAGCTCCCGTCGTGCCTCCCGAACCCACGGGAACGAAGCTATCACAGGAAGCAAAGCTTAAGCAGCTTGGCTCCTATCAGTCTTTCTTACTTTTGAAATCTTTTAGTATTTCATTAGTTTAATATTTAATTAATAATTAATTAAAGAGAAGAGAAATTATAAAAATAGACACATAATGATATAAAAAAAGCGAGTTAATAAAAAACTTTAAATTAGAATTAGCATTACATAAATTTAATAATTTACTAATCAATAATTAGTTTATTAATATCTTATTTTAGCTAACTGACTTTAAATACAGAAATAAATATTCAAATATTTCATTGAGATTTAGCAAAATTTTAGATCTACAATGTCAAACAATTTTCAGGATTTAACACCATCGAGAATTAGTAAATCTGAATTTACGAGATTTATATTAAATGCTACCAAATGCAACAAATGGACATCATAAATCTCACAGAATCCAGGAGTTTGACGGATTTACGAAATCAGGCTGAAGAAGTGCAGAAAATGGGAGAAAGATGGTTACATAATTACGTTTGCCGGGTTCGAGCAAGCTCTCGCCGTTACTTCTAATCCAACAGGAAGGGAATCTCATTGAAGGGGGTGAAGAAGTTTTAGGAGCATAAATAGTAATTAAATGATTAGTTAAGTGAAGCATATGAATATCAAAGCAAATTCTAAAGAGGCCTAATTAGACAAATTAATAATTAATTAAATAATTAACAGTGTAGATTATAATTAAAGAATTAGTTAGAAGTAGAATACTTAAATAATTAATTTATTAATTAAATAATTAATAGCGTACGGAGTAATTAGGTGAGACGGTAAGAGCTGAGTTAGGTCATAGGTGAGTCGCGTGGTTTTTGTTTTGTTTTGCAGCTTAAGATTAGCTGCTTATATTCTTCCATTTCACAGATAGTATATAAGATTTTTGAATATTTATCAAATTAGCATTTTTTTAACTCTATTTTTTTTATTTTTTACACAAATATCTTTTTTTTTTATAATTTTTAGAAATATTCGTATTGGCAATCATAAATATACTATTAAATAGTATAATATTAATTTTATCCATATTGAGCTCTAAAAAATTTAGGATTTTTTTACCATATAATTTAACTAAAATGATATTTTTATTTTTGTTTCGAGTAAGAAATATTCTTACTGCTTTGATATGGTACGAAGGCTGAGACGACTTTTTTGTTACTTTTTAAAGTAGCTTTCTAATATAAAAATTTTAATTTTTTAACTAAAAAGCAGCTTTAAGAAGCAACAAAAAAGTCGTCCCAAATGAAGCCTAAGATTGTTGTCTTGAAATACCATGTTCCAAAAAGTCCATTAAAAGACTAAAAAGCAAAACTAAGTTAACAAAAGAGTGTTGCAGCACCTCAAAACACTGGCCATGCAAAATTGATTCTTAGGTTTTGTTTGGGTCGGCTTTCTTACTTTTTTTTAAAGTAGTTTTTTAGTACAAAAATTTCTAGTACCACCGAAATTGCTAGAATGTGTGGATATGAGAAAATTGTTCACCTTTTTATAATGAAAAAAAAAATTGTTCACCTTATTCTTTTTCACTTTCTAGTTCATCTTTTATGTATTCTAAACTCACCAAGTTTTGACCAAATTCATTTTTCACCGCAAACCAATTGCGCTGTTGCCGCCCGACACCGGCGACAACGCCGCCTTAGCAACTTCTAAGTAGGATCGTGTGGCTGACATAATAACATATTAGCTGTATAAATTCCTGCAAATCTGGAATTAAAATAATAGTGCAAAATACTAAGAGCAAGAAAACTTTATTATTCCAGTCTCATAATTTTGTTAAGTAGAATGCGACCAATAAAGATCCTCAATACTTGGGAAACTCATCGAAAGTCTAAAGTGAAAAGAAGCATGATGGTTTTATTTCTCACAGAAGCCCTTTCTTTTGGAAACTCTGGATGCAATCATCAAACATCTCGGTGATGGTCTTAAAAGATTTGAGCCCCAACTCCTCCACCTTGTTGGTATTCATACTGTGTGGATTACTATCTCCTTGCTTCTCATCACACCTACATTCATATTTTTCCTTGGTCAGTTCAACAAATAGTATTATGATTGGAACAAGTTTTTCATAATTTTATTTTATAGACCTCTGACATACATTTCTTTAGCTATAACTTTTTTATTTGTTTTTTGGAAATATGATGGACTGGTTGAGCCGGCCCAAAATAGTGGACCCAGGTGAGGGGGTTGGCTGCCAAGTTGGAAAGGGGGTTGGAAAGGGAGGAGAATTAAATGAGTGGATTACTTATCAAAGAAGAATATGGGGGAAAAACATTAAGGAGTAAATTCAGATTTTGGGGGGGAAATAAATTCAAGTTTAGGGGTAAAATAAGAAAAGATATATTAGGCCTTTTGGTTATAATTTTTTTTTCTTTGTGCAGAATTTTGTGAATGCTCTTGTTGTCCACTATTTTTGCAAGGGATTCTATGACACCTAGAGTTTGGGAGAGAGGTCCTCCTCTCGAAAGAGGACCATTGTATCTTGCTTATTCGTGTTTCCTTTCTAATCAAGAAAGTCTATTAATTTGATGAGTTCACCGGTGCTCAAGTTCTAACAAAATATCTATGGTTGGGGGTTTTTTACCACTGAAATTGCTAGAATGTGGTAGCTTCGAGAAAATTGTTAACCTTTTTATAGTGAGAAAATTTTCTAATACCGACAATACTTTGAAAAACTATGGCAACAATTACACAAATAAAGGCATATTTGGAATGATTACAATTATTTGTAATATTAGTGTTGAAACTAAAAAGGTTACGACCAAAGCCACACAGGGTTATACAACACTGGCCCAATGTATCCCAAATCATCTACACATGGGTTCTCACATGCCCTCACACGAAAAAAGATGCGGTGGACATGGGTTACGAGTGGTGTGACAATGAGAACGAGTCAAAACCACCCTAAAAATCCCTAGTCACCACACCAAAATCAACCTAAGAGTACCACAATATCACAACAAGATTAAACAATCTCGTAGATTCTTACTTGCTGGGAATTGGGTAAGAGGGATATTTGGCCCTCAGCATTTGTATAATCTCTGACCAATGTGCAACACTGCTTGAACAAATCAGTCTTCCTGAAGCTCTACTATCCTCCATTGCAAGCATGTGAGTAGAAACAACATCATCAATATGAACAAATCCTATTGTCGTGTTTGGATATAAAGCATAATCTCCTGCATTATAGATAGTATCATTTGAATATTACATATCATTTCCAGAGCTTAAAATAGTTGTAATCTATATTTGTGTTAATGAGAACAAGGGTTGGTTAAAAAGATAACCTTTCATAATAGACAATATCATTTGGAGAGTGCTTGTGGGATGGGGTGCTAGCAAAGGACCAACGACATATGATGGGTTCACAACTACAAGATCTATGCCATATTCCTCTGCAAGTCTCCCAGCTTCCTTTTCAGCCAGTGTCTTCGCATATGCATACCATAGCTGCAATTGAATGATACCATATAAAATAACAGTATTTAAATAAGCAACTTCAATCACCCCTAATGGATTCTAAATCAAAGTTTCTATTGTCATTTCAGAAAAATAAAATTTTAAAGCAACTTTTAGAAAAAGAAATACAATTGCTTCTTCTTTTTTCTTTTCTCATCCAAACAAACAATTTCTTTGCTGCCTTTTTTTTACCATTTAGGCAGTTAAAAACGGTCTCAAGTGAAGCTATTTATGTCAATGAAATGAAACAACAAGTTGAAATAAGAAAGAAGTAGACATACATTATATCTCTTGCAGTATTCAACATCGCTCCAATGTGCTTCATTTAGCGGAGAGACAAGAGTAGAATCATTACGATATCTTATAGCAGAGCAGGAAGAGGTGAGCACAACACGCTTGACTGAGCTGAATTTAACACAGGATTTAAGCACATTCACGGTGCCTTTGATGGCTGGGGCGATGAGAGATTCCTGCACTAATTGTTATATAGTAAGGACCTTTTTGATTTGCTAAAAAATGAATATAATATATTTGAAATATTTTAAAACAAATGTAGGATATTGATATTTTATATTTGATTTGAAGTAAAATGAATAAACGGTAAAGTTCGGCAGCAAGCACCGTCTGATAGTCAGGCGTGACAACGGTGGCTAGCGGATGTAGGTGGGAAGCAGCGACGGCAGCGGAGGCAATGGCGACAGCTTGTAGTATATTTAGAAGTCGACCAAATAGGCCAAGTTTTGAAATCCATCACAAATCACAAATGACTTATATAGGGTAATTTCGGAATTCATTGAAATTTTATTACACGTTTCTTTTGCTTCAAACCAAACACCAATTTTTATATATTTACATATCTAAAACTTAAACATTTGTACTTATTTATAAAGCATCTTAATGTCAAGATCATATTATCCAAATATATGCATGAAAAAAAATATATAATTAACCTTAGAAAAGTTGATATTAGTGGGGTTTTTATGTGATTTAAGTATGTGGGTGTTATCTAAATAAATATAAAGATTTATGTATTAGATATATAAATGCATAAGAATTCATGTATACATAAATCTCCTAACAAGAAAATATGAGAATACAACTTAAATCCCCAAAACAAAAATTATAAATGAAAACTCATAATTCCTTCTCAATCCTTCTATACTGATACGCATAGATATAGTTCCAGTTTATAATTACCTGAATATTTCCGCTGGTGAAAACAGGAGAAGCAGTGTGGAAGACTCCATCAACACCGTCCAAAGCCTCATCAAAGCTCCCCTCAACCAATAGATCAGCTTTCATCAATCTTAACCTCTCCTTCGCTCCATCCATACTCCATAAAAATCCAACCTTTTCCTCATCTCCTGCTTATATCTCCATGGTCACAACCTATTAAACTTACAGGGCAAAATTACAGTGGAGATATAGAAAGAGAGAGAGAAAGAGAAGGACCTGGGTCTCTAACTGTGGCCCGAACTTGGTAGCCTCTGGATAGAAGCTCTTTCACCAGGTAGGAGGCTATGAATCCGGTTCCTCCGGTGACACAATACTCCGGCATAGTTTCTCTATGGTTCTTTCTGCATCTCCTGCAGCACTCAAAAGATTTTGACTTGGAGGCTTTAATCCCAAATAAGTAAAAAAATAAAAAAATAAGAAGAAGCCCTTCATGTTATAGCACTGGTAGTTCTTTGGGTGAGACTTTGAGATTGGAGTTAGGTGAGTCACGGGTTTTTTTTTTTTTAGGGATTTTTACATACATAAAAATAACTTACGACAGCCTAACTCTATTTTTTTTTTGTTGCTCAAATAGCTCTGTTTTTATTTTTTTACAAAGATTTTATTACAGCAATCATAAAATAGACTATTAAATAATATAATATTAATTTTATAAATATTAAATGGTGGAAAATTTATGATGATGAAGTGAAATCTTTTATCTTAATTTTGCATAATTTTTATGTAAGGGATAGGGTCACAATTCTCAAAGTATCACATTTCTCATACTTATTTTTTTAATTATACAAAATTGATTAAAAATATTCTTTTGAGAATAAATTAGAATCAATTTTATATAATCGATAAATTATATTGAGATCAAATTTTATATCACAAATCATTTTGGATCAATGATATAGTCAAAATTTGAATTAGAGCAACAATTTAATCTAGAAAGTAGTTTGAAATATATATATATATATATATATATATATAATATGATACTTCTTTTCAAACAAGATAATGACGTTTCTATGATATGAAATTCTAGAAGATTCTAGAAAGTTTATTTTATTTTATTTTATTTTATCTTTTTATTGAGCTGTGGAAGGTGATGATTTTTTTTTATGACGGCAAATAATGTTAATCATGTGATTTGATGCATTAAGGTTTTATGTTCTTTATAATTTATATAAATTTTTTTCAAAATTATCTTTTAAATTATAATAAACATATTTATTATCAGTGAATAGAAAATAAATTAATCTATAATATAATTTAGGTGATTAAAGTCACTTAATGGACGATTTATGATCCGTTTTCGACCGTTATAATTTTTTATAAAGGTAATTATAAATATATTATAGAGAAAATAACTTTTTTAAAAGTATTTATAGAAATCAGTTTCCAAGCACAAAAAATTATTAAAAGCTATTAAAAAATAATGATCAAATAAAAATTATGATTACGATTTGAAAAACAAAATAGTAAAAAAGGTTTCAAACAAACACTGTGATATCTTTATACTCATCAAATTTATTTTAAAATAAGTTAAATGTACAAAGAATCAACAAAAATTTATATTATACTCATCTTAACACAAATCTCACGGATAAGTATTTGGTAGGTTAATTAAAATGTTCTATTAATTTTGCTTAATTCACCTAATTATTTGTACTCCTAATATATATTTTTTTTTCATGTAAATTTTTTAAAAGTGTAAAAGTACTCCACGCCTGCATTATTGGGCAGTTGGGCCAATCCTTAGCAAAATAATAATAATAAACTTCCCTTAAAAAAGCCCAAATGATTAGCATTGGATCGGCCCAATTGCTAATCCTTAAAATATCTAATATCTTAGTGCTAATGTAATACGTATTGTAATTAATTAATTATTTTTTATGTTTACCTTAAAAATAAATTAATGCTCTTAAATTTATTATTATTATTATTATTATTATTTTTATACTCATTAAATTTAATGTAATATGATATTATTTATTTTAAATAGTTGTACTTAATATAAATTAATAATGATTAATTTTTAATTAGTTTATCTTCCCCTAATCCAATAAGGCAAGCTTGGAGGTATTAGTTATATAAGTATTGTACTTGAAGAAGCAGAGAGAGGGGGGGAGAGAGAGAGATGAGAATAGCTGATATCCTCCGTGAACGAGACGACGGCGATGACGGCATCTCCGGCGAGAATTCTCTCCCATCTTTTTCAAGCAAGAGCTATTCTGCTTCGCCAACAGCCGCCGCCGCAGCCAACGGCGTGTCTTGTCGGTCTATACTGTTCAGATGGTTCCGCAATCGTCGAAAACGTGCACCGGCTGCTTCAGCCGGAAAGCTGATAGGTCATTGGTCAGCGACCGACGCGATTGCAGCAGGAAGGGTGGATTCCGGTGGGAGATTGCTGCCGGAGATCGGTTTGTCTTCAGGTATTTGCGATTTTCCATTTTCCTTGTTGTTTTTCCTCCATTAGTCCCCGCTTCGCTGCAATTTCGATTTCCGTTTTTTCTTTGTTTGTTAAATGCTGAGTTGTACTGATTGGGTTTCTTAAAATGATTTCTACGGAGAATCGCCGGAGTTTTGAGTTGTAATCCTATTTTCCTGATTTGTTTTTCTCACTGTTCATCTTTATTGCAATTTTGTTTTAGGGTTTTAATGCTAAACCTATATTCCTGTTTGATTTAATTTCTCTTTCCAAAACCTTCTTTGAACAGTACAACTTTCTTCCTATTGTACCAATTTGTTTATTGCGGTTTGAATTGAATAGCTTATAATTGAATTAAGAAAACATTGTGGTGGGGGTGTAGCGTAGAAAGTTCGGTATAAATTTATTTTAAAATGAGTAAAATAATTGATTGATTGCTCATATTTTTAAATAATCCAAATTTTATGATTCATCTCCACAGTTAAAATCTATCACGTCAACATCAAAGGCCATGCCGCCATTAATTTGTTCAAGACAAAGGTGTTGTGAGGGATAACGTGTTTGAATCAAGTATAGGGCATCTTATTTAAACATAAGATAGTTTATTTAGGCATTAGTTCTTTGAATTAGATATGATGATTATTAGATAAAAGATTTTTGATGAAGATATATTTTTATACATATGAGATTTATTACCTAAGTTGTAGGAGCTTTTATCCAAATATATAAGAAATGTTTAGGTGGCATAAGATCATTTATTTAGACAGAAGGCATTGATTTAACATACTTTTCATAGAATTAGTTGACTATTTTTGAATTTAGCCTTACCAATTTTCAAATGTGTGGCACCATTTTAAGTGTTATAAAATTAGGATTTGTGGATCGAATTGATTTCATTTTGAGTTGGCGCAGATTTGACTTGAGTTAATTTGAAATAATTTATTTTTTTCTTTTTTTTAGAATTATTTAATATATGTTGGTGTATATTTATATATGCATATATCAAATTAAAAGAATATACACATTAATTATATTTTGAGCCGATCTGAAACTGATTATTCTTGCAGAACACATCAAGCCAAAGCTTTGGCTTGTAAGCTTTGGCTTGTGGTTCTTTCTCAGTTGGCTGGATTTGAGCTCCATTCAAACTAAAAATCGAGTCCATCTTTGAGCTGCAAGCTCAACCCTACTCAAAATAATTTCATCCAACCAAGATAGTCTGTATTTTACTATTTTGTAGTGCTCTGCATCTCTATTTTTCTTGTTAGCAAAGCCTAAATTCTGCCAAATGAAAAACTTTTTTCAGGTGTCAGACCGAATGAGATTGCCTTCAATCTTGGGATGGGAATAGGGATGGCTTTCCTTCTAGCTGGGAATACCAATGAGATGAACAAAATGGTGGAGCTGAGGAAACAAATGGAAATGCTACTGAAAGAAATTAAAGGTGAAGTTCAAAGAAGAGATGATAACTCCTTATATACTTTGTCGGATGTTAGTGAGGATGCAATTAGCACAGCTATTTCTATACAACAGAATAGTTCATCCTTGGAAATGGAAGAGCCTAAACATTTCACTGCATCTAATAGAAAAAATTATCAGTCAGTTTACAACTTGAGAGGAATGGATGAATTGGAAGCAGAGCTTCAAGTTGAACTGGAACGAATGCAGCTAAAATTTGGAGAAGATGCTGGAGAGCGTAAGATGAAGGAGGTAATGTTTTTTTTTTTTACACCATGCTAAGTTGGATGTTTTATTTCTTCAAATTAATTTATAGATCTGTTGTGCATTTGTTGAGCTGCATTTTCTGTGCTATTTTTCTAATTTTCATCCTAGGCTTGCTCATAGTAATTTATGTCCACAGTTACAAAATTGTACTCATCTATTCTAATACTAAAAAAATGTAGGTTCAAACATAGGATGATATTTGGTGCTTGATTCATCTGCCTTAAACAAATATGAGCATACAACTATGCCAAACTTTTAGAAGCTCTACGGCTTGATTTGGGACAACTATTCATCTCCCTCCCCGTTTAGTTTATATTTTAGATTTTCATATGCATGATGAATTTGGCAATGTAATCCTTATTTCATTTTGAAAATAACCCAGTTGAACAGCAAGAAGGTTGATTTATCTTCCGGAAGTAGTGCTACAGCTTGGTATGACCACATGCCTGATGAAAATAGTGGAGAACACCATGGTATTTGTGCATATGATTTAGAGAGAAGATTGCACGAGCTTCTCCAAACAAGACAGCAAGAGAGGATAGAAACTCTAGAATCCGCACTGGAGTTAGCTCGGAGAAAACTTCACGAGAAAGAAGAGGAGTTATGTTGTTGGAAGAACATTAGAGGACTTGCTCCTGAAAATGATGAATCTTATTTCTCACTCAGCTTCAAGTAGTTAGTGTAAAGAGTTCTAGATGTAAGCAAAATGCTTCCTTGCTTCGTACATATATATTCTAAGTTTCTCACTGTATCTTTATTTTTTGCACTTTTCTATCCATACCCCTGTCAAATCTTTTGCTCCTTGATTATCATTATGTTAAGTTGTGGTTGAGGAGTCTAATAAATATTATATATATATAATCTTTTGCAATCTTTCTTTATTAGATTTAAACGAGAATTTGACTTTGAACCGGATACAATGGAGAAAAAGGATTCATGTTGCCGACCCCACGTAGTGGGACAAAGGCTTGTTGTTGTTGTTGTTGTATAATCTTTTGCCACTTTCATTCGGGATGGCCTATTGTTTCGAGTTTTATTTATTGTTGTTTGATAGTGAAAGCAAGCATTTATATCGGAACGAGAGGTTAAGGCTTCGTTTGGGACGACTTTCTTGTTGCTTCTTAAAGCAACTTTTTAGTATAAAAATTTTAAATTTTAAACTAAAAAGCTGCTTTAAGAAGCAACAAAAAAAATCATCCCAAATAAAGCCTAAGGGTACAATGAAAAATCCAGCATTACTTGCCCATGCGCTTTCTATGGCTATTATTTGGCCTGACACTGTGAATCAAAGATTGCTTTTGAATCATAATTACTCTCTCACAGTACCTTGATAAATATTAATTGAAGCACATTAAATTAGACCTGATAAGTGGGTCCAATTAGCTGATTGTTGATGATAAATACTAGCTTAAAGGAATCTACTTTAATGAACTTTTGTTCACCTAATGAGTTCTTTTATCATTTTAAAAACCCTCATTATTGTCATGGGAGACCACCGAATAGACACGCATATATTGACTTTAGTCACTTCACTAACATTAATCCAATTAATTATTGTTAATATTCACATTCAAGAGAGAGAGAAAGAGAGAGAGAGAGATTAATGGCACATAAAGTTTGAAATTTTGGGGACTGGTAACATTTTTCTTGAACTTCACAGGAACACAGCCGAAACTTCAAAAAACTTGCCCATGGCAAGATTTGTGCAATTAATCACAGTGGATGAAAGCAACATACATATGCCAACAGTTAGCACGAATTAGTATCTAAGCCATCAACAAGATTTCATTTACACACTCGCCTACAAAGGCCATCTAAAAAAGATTGGAAGAACATGCTAATAGACTGGCTAAATTCTAAATTCCTACCAAAAAATAAACCTTAAGACGCAAAATCTCACAAGCGATGGATTGACCTTTCTTATGTTGCCCATAGCAAGGGTTATATTTACCACTGTCAGGATCAAGCACGGTTCTCTATCTGCAGCCTACTGCCAATTATTTCCTTCGTCTTTTATTTGTTTTTGCTGAAGAACTCAGTGAAAGATCATCCAAGTTTTCAATGGCAGAAACCTTTGTATCACTTGTAGTTACAGATCCCTTCCTCTTCCTCCTGGCTTTAGGATCCTTACTAGCCATGTTATCCAACTTGAGTGTTTCTTTCCCCTTTAAATTTTGATCGGTATCAATTATTAAACCATGCTTGAATGCAGTAGTATCTGGAACAGTATCATCTGAATTTTTTGTTTGAGAAGATTCAATCTTGATTTCTTTATCATCATTGCAGGTGGTTTTCAGTGTTTCCTCATTCAAAATTCTACTAATTTGTAACGTTTCTCCTCTTGGCTTAACCCTAGATTTTAAGGCTGATTTCCTCCTATCCTTGGATTTTCCATCTACTGTAGCTCCAGTGGAAGTACCAGCATCTACAAGAGTATCATCCAAAGAATTTTTTGTTTGATGGGATTCAAACTCAGTTCCTTCATCCTTTTGAAGAGTCTTTGATTTTTTTCCTAAAGAGTAACCTTCTGGCCTACCTCTAGATCTTATAACTGATTTGGCGCCACCTGATGCCAAAATATTCTTTAGCTTGAATTTTTGGTCTGACATAAACTGACTAGAAGTATTATTATCTTTGATTATGGAAGTATCATCAGGAGTTTTATCTGAATTGTTGATATGAGAGGGTTCCTCCACCTTGGTTTCTTCCCTGACTAAACATTCTGGAGTTTTCTCGTAAAATGAAGTACCTAGTTCTGAAGTTGTTTCTCCAGGCCCGCCTCTTGATTTAACTGTTGAATTTCCATCACCAGATTGCTGAATTGCCATATCCTTTGATTTCCTACCGAATTTACCTCTAATAAATGGAAATAATAAAAATTCTTAGAAACTTGACATAAAATAACGTGCTATAAAGGTGAGTTCCAACTGACCTTTCTCTGTTTGCTTTCCTTTTTCCTGAACTTGCTCTCCTTCGCTTCTTCCTTGGCCTGGAGATAACAAACAGAATAAAGAGTAATCAAGATTTCAGTGAATTTCAGCAATAATTTGCATTTGATTGAGGGAAAAAAAAAAGATATAAACACATTGAGCAGATCTCACATCATGTCTTAGTATTATACACATCATCCCTTAAATAGATTGTGCGGGGCTCATTTCCCCTCAACTAACCAGGCCAAAAGCCTTATAACTTTCGATCAGAGTACAGATGTGCATATCAACAGAATAGCTTGCTTGATAAGCGTTTTTCGCATTATAAGTTTTTAGTACTTTGATTTTGGACTAAAATTGAATGTATATCATACTATTGAAATATTTAAAAATTTGTCCCACTTACGACTTTTCTTAAATAAAAAAAAAAAAAACTTGAGTGACTTTGGCTAGATGATAAATTTCACACTAAAAATCTTTTTAATTTTTGTTGGTGAATAAAGAAGAATTATTCTTTCGCGTTAAGTAAAATTAGGGTGTCCTAATCAATAGTATCAAAGCCAACTATCCTTACCGTTAATTAAAGTGCATTTAAAATTTGAAATGAGGGTTTTAGTTGATACACAACACATTATTTGAACTCATACCTTATTCATTAGAAGGTAAGAGTCTTGAAGATATTTCTACAATGTCAAACACTCTTCACTAGTTCAAGTCCTGAAAGTGACAAAATTTAGAGGATGATAAATTAGCACATAAATTTTTATCTAGAGTGAGTTTGACGATTGATAATGGGTAGCAATATAAGTTGGGTGCCACTAGCACAGAGTCAAGTGACAAAACTTTTGAAAGAATAATGTAACCTATTCCAACCACTTTTGATAGTAACCCTAATTTTCATGACAGGCTATAGTTATGGAAGATATTATTGCCTACAAGAGTACAATTACAATCTACTATCCAAGTACTAATTTTCTTCTTGTTTACAAAACGAGTGTTAATTTTTTGAGCAACCAAGTTTATTCAAGTGATATTCTTAAATAAGCTTCTCTATGAGAAGAATTAGCAATCTTTGATTTGTTATACGATTGAGAAAGAGATGCGAGAACTATTGTGATTTATCTTTGTTGCTAATTCTCTTAGGATTTTTTTAGTCCATTATTTCATAATGAATTTTCTATATTTCGGATTTGGATTTTCCATGTTGAGGTTGATTTCTAGCATTGTCAATTTCTTGGCCATTGGCTTCTTTGTGACAATTGCCACTATCTTCTTTTCAGAAAGATCATTCACATACATTTCATCACTCTAGTCGGACAATACTAACTTTCAATGT
Source organism: Dendrobium chrysotoxum (assembly GCA_019925795.1). Taxonomy (NCBI): domain Eukaryota; kingdom Viridiplantae; phylum Streptophyta; class Magnoliopsida; order Asparagales; family Orchidaceae; genus Dendrobium; species Dendrobium chrysotoxum. The sequence goes on from CM034312.1 coordinate 86,018,238, forward strand.
TGGTGAAGGACCAATCAACTTGGAGGAGAGACTTCATATTGAATGATTCATCCACCTCACAAGGAAAAAACTCTTACTGTCTTTGATTCTATCTTAAAAAGAAGCGAGGTGAGTATAAACTGAGAGATTTTAAGCCGGAATTTTATTCTCTTCTGTGTACAAAAACATGTGAAGATGTATGAAAATAAGTGGGAAAAACCTACAAATAAAATAAATTAATCTAAAAATCAATCTTTAATTCCATAATCTAGTCTTAGATACACGACAAAAATGGAATATTATAGACGAAAAGCTGCTGTCAATAAATTATTTGATTGTTATTGATGGAAAGGTGATGATCATGGATTAATGATTACTTCAACACATTAGAAGCATAAGAAAGTTTGAGGAAAAAAAAAGAAAAGGAAAAAAGCTAAATAATATATGAAAGATGAGATGCAAACTGTACAATGAAAGATGAGAAATGCAAACTTACTGTACAATAAGCAAACTTACAGTACAATAAATGTTTTCAACGAGCTAATCACATTGCAATGCAGAGGAGTTCAATTTTGCTTCAATGCGTAAAGTGCAAAGCAAAGAGATCCTCTTACTAACAAGAGCATTCAAGGGTTATATATCATCTATACAAGTATTATATGCATGCAATAATTGTTTGCTAACCAAACTTAAATCACTTCACATAATAATTTTTCAGCAACTATAATGATACAATCAATAACAACAAATTTCACATATTCGAAAGCCAAAAAAAAAATCAAGATGCAATTATATAAGTAATAAAGTGATATAATGCTTAAAAAACGAGAATGCATGAAATGACTAGCTAGAGCCCTAGAAGAGAAGGCAATGTGAATAGAGAAAATTTGTGTAAAGATAAGACATCAAGAAGGCAGGCAAGTGAGCATTAAAAGAAGAAGAACTAAGAAACTACTAGCTCAAGTCGAAGAGAGTGAAGAACCAATGAACAACAATTCAATGGTTATGAGAAATAATTAGAGAAAGCAAGTGATTGTGCCTAGTTATTATGAAAGATGTTGAATCAAACCATAAAAGATGAATTAAGATTTCACTCCGAGCAGGAGCTGAGTGTGCAACGCTATGACACAACATCGCAAAGCAGTGCAACATGTGTGCTTAGTTACAAGCTCATGCTTCACTAGCAAGCCATGCATAGAACCAGCGCATAACTTTGTTGCAATCCTACAAAGTGCTTTTAACAACATTCAATACAATGATGTGACGGAAAGTAAGATCACAAAGAAAGCGCTTCATGAACAAAACTATGGGAAAAAAGGAGACATACAAAGCAGTAAAGGAAAAAGAACATAAGTTAACAACAAAAAAATACAAAATCAGTAACAATAACTGATGGCAGAACAACCAAAAAATTAAAAACTTAACGGAGAATTACACTGTACAGTGAGTTTCATATTAGCAGGGATTAACTCCTATATTGAAAAGCCAATTAAATTTGGCAGGTCAGTTAATATACATCACTAAGCAGGTAGAGCCTGGAATTATTGAATATAATGATAAAAAGCAAAAACATGTGACCGAGCTTAGCAGTGTAAATGAACCGACTAAAAAAGATACTCACACTTGTAAAGAAGATTCTGGGCTCGCAAGATCATTTTCCAGTTCCTGTTATAATGTTAGAGAAGCGGAGGCTCAACACTTTTGGATGCAATGGAAACATACAAAATGAACACAGTGACAGTAAATCTACAAACCCTTTCAAAATTCTTGGAATCAACATAATTCCAGCGCTCATTCCTCAAAAATAAAATCTCCACGTCCCCATCATCATACACAACCTGTGCCGTGAAAAAGAAAATTACTGATATATTCTTCAAAAAGCATATAATTTGTGCGCAAGCCACAGGTATAATTAAAGGTACAATTGGTATACTCTTCAATACCCTGTGCTTCTCTGTTACTGGATCAAATGCATCAATCACACCTTTGTAGAACCTACAACATAAAATGTCTAACATTAAATCCATTAAAATTATGTCATAGGAAGACTAAAATAATTTAATCAAAGCATATTATTTGAGGGATACATTATCTGGCGTAAAAAAAGTTATGATCTTCTTATGTGTAGGACTGTCTAGATGCCATTTGCCATACACAATGATTGCTAAAATTTGATTAGTTGACATCATCACTACGGGATGCCAATTAGAAATTAGCATTGGCAATTATCTAACAATGCATCGTCGTCTGCATATATCAAAACTATAATGCAAATATTTGTCAATAAGGATAACGTTGCTTGAAATCTATGATAGAGGAAAAAACACTTGCTTCATTAAAGTTATGTTGTATACTGCAACAGACATACAAAAAACTAGTGCACACACCAAAATAATATTAAAAGCATGGGGCTTCCATAATGACAGGTTGAATGAGGGTTGAACTAGTTGTGATTTCAATAGATGGGAAAGCTCCAATCAATAGAAAATCAGATATTACTGTAGGATACATGTGTAATTGATGGCATGGATAAAGAAAGGTATCTAAGAAGTGAACCTTTCATTTCTCGGAAAAAACTACATTTAGCGATAGTATTAAGTTCTAATTTGAATACAACAACAACAACAACATCAAGCCTTTGTCCCACTACGTAGGGTCGGCAACATGAATCCTTTTTCTCCATTGTGTCCGGTTCAAAGTCAAATTCTCGTTTAAATCTAATAAAGAAAGATCATTTCTAATATTTTCTAACCAAGTCTTTTTAGGTCTACCTCTACCTTTCTTAACATAAGTCAAATATAATACCTCTACTTTTCTAACTGGGTCATCGGAAGGCCACCGTTTTATGTGACCAAACCATCTAAGGCGACTTTCTCTAATCTTATCCTCCACTGGAGCTACTCCAACCTTTTCACGTATATGCTCATTTCGTATCCTGTCTCTAAGAGTAAATCCACTCATCCACCTGAGCATCCTCATCTCCGCAACACATAACTTAGTATTGTGCTTCTCTTTTAATGGCCAACATTCTGCACCATAAAGCATTGCAGGTCTTACCACCATCTTATAGAATTTTCCCTTAAGTTTGAGGGGGACTTTTCTATCACACAACAAGCCCGATGCATTCCTCCACTTCAACCATTCAACTTGAATTCTACTGATAACATCCCCATCTATTTCACCATCACTCTGAACAATAGATCCAAGATATCTAAAACGTGTACTCTTATTAATGACTTGATCGCCCAAAGTCACAATCCCCTCACTAGGTCTATTTCTGCTAAAATTACACTCCATATATTCAGTTTTAGATCTACTCAAGGGAAAACCTTTAGACTCTAAGGTTGATCTCTAGACTCAAGTTTACCTTCAACTCCCTCTCTAGTCTTGTCAACAAGAAGAATATCATCAGCAAAAAGCATACACCAGGGTACATCCTCTTGTAAATGTCTAGTGAGAACATCCATGACTAACGCGAAAAGATATGGGCATCCTTGATGTAATCCAATCGAAATAGGGAAATACTTGGTCAAACCACCTTGTGTTTGAACACAAGTAATAGCTCCTTCACACAAGTTCTAATTTGAATAATTCACAATAAATTTCAAATTATTCAGAGCCCCTCCCTCCCCCATTGGAACATCAAAGTACTTTCAGTAATGCAAGTTGAAAAGAAAAATGCACAATGGAAAATATAGGAGTAAATTATTTTATTAAATTATCTTAAGCAATATATGGAGTAATAAGAGAATCAAGAGTCGGAATGTTAGCCATAGTCACATAGATTTTAATGCCAAAGCCATAAGTAACACTTCAAAGTAAAATATCAACTTGAAGCAGTAGAATACGTGCAGAAGAGCTTTATAAGCAAGGACCAAAAATGTTTCGTCCGGATGCTAACCAAAATTAGAAAACAAAATAAGTCTCATCTTACTTCTTATCATCAGGCCACCACACTTCTATCTCACGACCAATAAGCTCCAAATATAAGTTATATAGTCGAGGGGCCTGAGAATGACAAAAGAAACATATACAATCTATCTAATCATAACATATGTCAAATCAAAATTTGCCAAAGTTAAGAAAAATTAAACAAAGATCGGCATACTAAAACAAAGCAATGATTGCATTTAAAGAGCTCGACGGAGATTTTTGCAAGTGTATTTCCAGTGCAAGTAATAATCAAGTTACTAAAGGATAGCACAACCAATCAATTCAAACGGATAAACAAAGTGCAAATCCTAACTTGAGCTTGCACAAACCAATTTACTAATGACCATAGCATGTAGTATAGATACTTCAATAGAGGTAACATAACTGTTAGTAGTTCATATCTAAAACCAAGTTTAATAACCGTGCCTTAGACTACATTTGATGATTAAACGTAAAACATTCAAAACTGTAGTATAATATTCCATCAGATGCTTCATGCAATATATTTATACTAAATTTAACGAATGATTCAAATAAATCCATTAAACAAATATTACATGGGACTATCTCACAGGTTATACTAGTTTATTGTTTTAAAATTTCTGCAAACAAATACACACAAGGTGTGAGTGCATGTCATATAAGCATAATAAGGCATCTTGATGCGGACGTGTGGGTGGAAATTCATAGATTTTGATTTACTATGGGATTTTAGAGGGCAAAGTGGTGGAATTGAGAGAAGCATGAAAGAGATAGCAGAGAAAAGAAGATAAAGAGAGACAAATAGAGTAGCGAGCAGGGAAGGAAGTGTCCAAAACATTGCAGAAGAATCCAGAGAGCCAGGGGGTGTTGGGTGTGTGTGAGAGTTACTAGGAAAAGGAGAGCTTTAGTAGGGGAGAGATGGAAAGAGGAATTCGTGAGAAAGACTAACAGTTGGGGGTAAATTAGAGAAGGGTTGTGAGCAAAAAAGAGAAGGTGGGAGAGGTTGGAAGATAAAGAGTCAATAACATGAGGAAGGGCATATCCAGTGCCTGGTAAGAAATTGTTGTACATAGCCGTGCCACTATATTTGTAAAGAAACTAGATCCATGACTCAAAACAAGACCTAAAAAGATAATTCTTCAAATAATCATAACAAGACTTAAGGTCCCTTTCATATATATAAGAAAACTCATAGGAACAATTGCATAAATGCCCCTAATAAAAACTAAAAATTAATTTAAATAAATCAATTAAAAAAAAGAAAATAGCATAATCACCATAAATATAATACTTCAACTAATAAAGCCAAAAATTACTGTCTTGATCGGGGCAATCACCAGTAATTCTCTTGGAATACAAATAACTCTCCTCTACAAGAGAAGTGCTATGGAGAGTTCTTGAAAAGAAAGGAGTTAATAACGCTTATATTCAAATCATTAAAGATATGTTGCAGGAGCTATTACTTGTGTTCAAACACAAGGTGGTTTGACCAAGTATTTCCCTATTTCGGTTGGATTACATCAAGGATCAGCCTTAAGCCCATATCTTTTTGCTTTAGTCATGGATGTTCTCACTAGACATTTGCAAGAGGATGTACCTTGGTGTATGCTTTTTACTGATGATATTCTTCTTGTTGAGAAGACTAGAGAGGGAGTTGAAGGTAAACTAGAATTGTGGAGGTCAACCTTAGAGTCTAAAGTTTTCGCTTGAGTAGATCTAAAATGGAATATATGGAGTGTAATTTTAGTAATAATATATCTAGTGAGGGGATTGTGACTTTGGCCGATCAAGTCATTAATAAGAGTACATGTTTTAGATATCTTGGATCTATTGTTCATAGTGATGGTGAAATAGATGGGGATATTATCAGCAGAATCCAAGTTGGATGGTTGAAGTGGAGGAATGCATTGGGTTTATTGTGTGATAGAAAAGTACCCCTCAAACTTAAGGGAAAAGTCTATAAGATGGTGGTGAGACCTGCAATGCTTTATGGTGCCGAATGTTGGCCATTAAAAGAGAAGCATAATTCTAAGTCAAGTGTTGCAGAGATGAGGATGCTCAGGTGGATGAGTGGCTTTACCCTTAGAAATAGGATACGAAATGAGCATATTCGTGAAAAGGTTGGAGTAGCTCCAATGGAAGATAAGATTAGAGAGAGTCGCCTTAGATGGTTTGGGCACATAAAACGGCGGCCTCCCGATGACCCGGTTAGGAAAGTAGAGATCTTAGATTTGACTTATGTTAAGAAAGATAGAGGTAGACCTAAAAAGACTTGGTTAGAAAATATTAAAAATGATATTTCTTTATTAGATTTAAACGAGAATTTGACTTTTAACAGGACACAATGGAGAAAAAGGATTCATGTAGCCGACCTCACGTAGTGGGATAAAGGCTTAATGTTGTTGTTGTTGTACAAAGTTAGGGGTGCTCATCAAGCAGACTGAGAAAAAAAGGCATTGAACTCATCATGTATCTGATAGGCCGGTTCCTCCTGAACCAGAACAACCGGCCCGTCCAAGGCCGGTTTTTGTTTATAGGAGGCGGGCTAGTCCCGCCTCCTCTATGCTTGCCACCCACAATAGTGGGTCCACTATTCCAATTGAGTTCAAATTAGAAAAAGAGGGGGCGGCTAGGGCTTGGGAGGGAAAATTGCTTTGGAAAGTTTATGTATTAAATAGCATGAGGTGTTTTAGGGTTAGGGCATGCTTGATTTGATTTCTATTGAAGTTCCTTGGCGCCTTGGGCTCTAGACTACCTTGTCTAGAGATTTGGGAGAGACAATCCTCCTCTTGAATTGAGGATCACTTGTATCTTGTTTTTGTGTTTGTTTGGCTTTGATTCTCTTATTGCAACCCATCATTTTGGGGCTAATTTCACCCAGATTTTGATTATTCTCTCTGTTTTCACCAATTAGTGATAGGTTTGCTTGCTAACTCAAGTATTCCCTTTAGGGTTACTTGCGAACTCAAGTATAGGGCTGTAAGCAAACCAAACGTTCGACGAGCTACTCGTTGTTCGGTTCGATTAAAGCTCGTTCGTGATCGTTTAATTAACTAAATAAACAAACATGAACAATATTTTAAATACTCGATTCTCAAATAAACAAGCATGAACACTAATGCGTTCGGCTCATTTATATTCGCGAACAACATCATTTGAAGCTCGTGAACAAGCTCGACATTAAGTTCGATAAGAAGCTCGATTAATGTTCGATTTTGAACTCGTGAATAAGCTTGATAAAAATAATTAATATTTGATTATATAATTAAGTAATATAAATATTTTATATTTATTATAATATAATGATATAATTATTGTTTGATAGTTAAAAAAAATTCGTTAAATATGTTTGCGAACATACTCGATGTAATCATTTGTTAGGAAGCTCGATAAAGCTCGTTTGTTAAGTTAATGAACATCTAATAGTAGAGCTCGTTTATAGCTCGTTCATGTTTGTTTGTTTAAAGCTCGATAAGCACTAAACGAACGAACATGAACCGAACATGAACACTCATTAATTTAAATGAACCAAACATGAACACTAACAATAAAGCTCGAACAAACATGAACCAAACTTGAACAACCTGATATTAAATGAACACAAACATGAACACTCACGTACTCGACTCAGCTCGGTTCGTTTGCAGCCCTACTCAAGTATTTCCTATCAAATTGGTATCAGATCATTTCCTAGACCATTGTGGGCTGAATTTTTTGAAAATTCAATGGAGGAATTTTGATCGGAAGGTGAGATCTTACTGAGATTTGGATCTAATATCCAAATTTTTGTTATGGCGGCCAAGAAAGTTGATGCATTGGAGGAACGTTTCGAAGGGGAAATGAGCTAAATCAAAGTCACGATGAAAGATCGACTCTCATCCGTGGAAGGCAAGGTCTCGTCATGGAAGAGAAAGTTTCTGATCTTCATCTGATGATGAAGATCTTCAAGAATCAAATTCAAATGGCGGCATCGGAGGCAAAAAAACCAGTGAGGAGAATTACGAACTCTGATGTTCGTAGGAGGGAAAGCGAAGGAGAAATCATGGAGGAGAAAGGGGGAAGGTATGGAGAGAGGCGTGGGAATAGGGAACATGGAGAAAGGGGGGCTGGTTGGGAGAGAAAAGAGGAAAATTATGGAAGAAGGGGTGCTGATTTTGGAGAAAAGAGGGAAGAAAGTGAAGAAGGATTTGAAGATGAATGTGTAAGGGAAAGCCGGGAGACATGGGGGGAGCAAAACACATGGGAAAGGGGAAACTATGGCGGGATGCGGGGAAACGGGGGAGAATCGAAGGTGAGAAAGTTGAAGATGCCGATATTTGAAGGGGAAGATGCCTATGGGTGGATCTACAAGGTGGAGAGATATTTCGCCGTCAATGGGTTGACGAATGAGGAGAAATTGGCAGCCGCGGGCCTATGTTTGGAGGGGAAGGCATTATCATGGTACCAATAGAGGGATCAGAGGAGGCCTATACATAGCTGGAGAGCGTTCAAAGACTGTTTATTAGAACGTATCCAAATTGAAGGGGGAGGAGACTTCTATGAGCAATTTTTAGCACTGATACAGGACGGATTAGTGGCCGACTACCGGGAGCGGTTCAAGCAACTGGCCAGTCGGGTGGAACAATTATCAGTCTGCTTTGGAGGGGAATTTCATAAAGGGACTCAAGACAGACATCAGAGCAGCTGTGAAAGTCATGATGCCTCGTGACTTAGGAGAGGCCATGAAGTTGCCACAACTGGTGGAAAATCAAAAGAACTTGGAGAGGGGAACCAGGAGCAGCAATTCAGGAGGCACGTACTGGATGACGACTACTCATTTAGCACCGAAGGGGCCGACGACAGGAGGATTTTGTGAGACCACTGAGGAGAAGACAATAGGAGGAGGAAGTGGGGGGAATTTCAAGAGGCTGACAGAGAAGGAGATGCAGGAAAAGAGGGCCAATGGGTTGTGTTTCAGGTGTGATGAGAAGTATACTCCAGGACATAGGTGTAAGGACTGAACTCTTCAAGTTCTCACCGTCTGTGATGACGAGGAAACTGAGGAAAGTGGGGGAGAGTTAAAGGAGGAGATGGAGGAGAAGCTACATTTGGATCTGGCCGGGGTTTCCCTAAACTTGGTGGTAGGATTCACTATGAATCATACCGTGAAGTTGAAGGGGGAGATAGAGGACAGGGAGGTGGTGGTGCTAATTGATAGCGGGGCCACCCACAATTTCATTTTCACTCAGGTCGTCAACCAATTGGGAGTGAAGTTGGTGGATACCGGTTGTTATGGGGTGATGATGGGTACGAGGAAGGTGAAGAAAGGCCAGAGGATCTGTAGAGGAGTGCTACTGACTATACAGGGGATTCAGGTGAGGGAAGAGTTTCTTCCACTGGAGTTAGGTAGTACATATGTCATTCTGGGGATGAAGTGGCTAAAGACCTTGGGAGACACCAAGGTTAATTGGGGAGCAGACACGATGGAGTAGATGGTGGATGGAAGGCGGTGATCAGGGGAGATGCAAGGCTATCCAAATCCATGGTCTCTCTTAAAACCATGGTGAAGAATATACAGTTGGTGGGTGGAGGATATTTGGTGGAGCTGCACAGTTTGGAGGAAGCGAGATTGGAGGAGGGAGGGGACATACCCCTCTCCATACAACCATTGATTCAGCAATTCCAGAAGGTGTTTTAGCCACCTCAGGGATTGCCACCACCGAGGGAGCAGGAGCACACCATCGTCATGAGGGAAGGGGTGTCACCCATCAGCATGAGGCCCTACCGATATCCTCAATTTCAGAAGGATGAGATTGAGAAGCTGATTCGTGAGATGCTGGAGCCTAGGATCATCAGGCCGAGTGTGAGTCCTTTCTCTAGTCCAGTCCTTCTGGTCAAGAAGAAGGATGGGAGCTGGCGGTTTTGTGTGGACTACAGAGCTTTGAACAAGGGGACAGTGCCAAATAAGTTTGTTAGTCCTGTGATTGATGAGCACTTGGATGAACTATATGGAGCAGTGATATTCTCCAAGCTGGATTTGAAGTTTGGGTACCATCAGATCAGGATGAGGGAGGCAGACATCTCAAAGACAGCTTTCGGGACACACGATGGGCATTATGAGTTTCTGGTAATGCCATTTGGGCTTACCAACGCCCTTGCTACTTTCCAGCCGCTGATGAACAAGGTGTTCATGCAGTACCTCCGAAAGTTTGTTCAGGTATTTTTTGATGGCATACTGGTTTACAGCAAAACTGAGGAGCATCTGGAGCACTTAAAGGTGATCTTGGGAGTTCTACAAGAACATCAGCTGAGAGCCAACCTGAAGAAGTGCTGTTCTGCACAAACCAATGTGGATTATTTAGGTCATAATGTGTCCAAAGAAGGGGTAGCAGTTGATCGGTAGAAGATTGAGGCTATGTTGAGGTGGCCCTTACCTAAGAATCTGAAGAAATTGAAAGGATTCTTAGGACTGACGGGGTACTACAAGAGGTTTGTAAAAGGGTACAACACTATAGCATGGCCACTAACAGAGCAACTGAAGAAAGATGGGCTCTTATGGGGAGAGGTGGCCACAATAGCATTTGAGAGCCTAAAGAAGGCCATGACTACTGTCTGTACCAATCTTAGCTTTACCAAACTTCACTCAGGTCTTTATAGTGGAGACAGATGCTTCAGGGAACGGAATGGGGGCAGTACTCATGCTGAATCGTCGAACCATTGCCTACTTCAGCCATGTGTTGACAGCCAGAGCCAGGCTGAAATCAGTTTATGAGAGGGAGTTGATGGTCATCGTCTTAGCCATCCAGAAGTGGCGACCCTACCTATTAGATAGGCATTTCATTGTCAGAACTGATCAGAGGAGCTTGAAATACTTGTTGGAGCAGCGGATGGTGACTGAGGAGCATCAGAGGTGGCTATCCAAATTGTTGGGATATGATTTCGAAATCCAGCACAGGCCAAGAGTGGAGAACAAGGCAACATATGCCTTATCCAGATGTATGGGGGAGCTACAAACAATGACAGTATTAGTTCCTTTGATGCCAGATTGGGAGGCTATCAAGGAGGAGAGTGCCAGGAATGAGGAGTTGGGAAAGATCAGGACCTACTTACGGAGGGAAGGGAGTAGCCACCCGAGATACTCTTTGGAGGGGGAGAGACTATTGTACCAAGGAAGATTTGTGATGCCCAGGACATAAGTTCACATTCCACATTTGCTTCAAGAGTTCTATGAGAGTGCAGTTAGGGGTCACTCAGGGATACAGAAGACTTACAAGAGGCTAGCCTCGGATTTGTACTGGAAGGGAATGCATAAGGTGGATAGGCTCATTGTGGAGGGCGACTGTGCTAATGCTATCACTTGGATGAAAGGTCTCATGAACCATGACCACCCCTTCCACTTTGCAAGCTGTGATGTGGATGTGTCTTTCCTGCTGATTTCAAGCAAGTTTTATTCCGTCGCAAATTACAACTTATAAAACATAACATAAGCAAATTACAACTTATACGAATATGACTCAATGACAACCCTAAAATTGCTTTGATAATTGTAGAAGAAAGATACAAGTGGGTGGTAACTTGCGGACAGAAGAAAAGAGGTAAGAAGCTAAGACGAAGAGAGGAGAAGCTCGCAAGCTTTCCTAGAAGAAGGAGAAGAGAAGAAAACTAGCTCGCAAGCTAGAGAAAATCCTCAGATTTTCCTTCCAAAAATCATCTTATCAAACATACTAAAATGACACAAAACAGCCCATATATATAGGTGAAAAGAGGAAGCCAAATAGCCCAAACAGCCCCCCAAACAGCAGCCCAACAGTTCACCCAAACAGCAGCCCAAAAGCCACATAAAATCTGGGAAAAAGCAGCCACGGGAAAGCAGCCAGGGGAAGAAACCAAAGGGCCAAGGGAAGGAGAAAGGGAATAGAAAATAATTTTGTTTTGACCCCCCCTGCCTACATCAATAATTCACTTGGTACAATCAAAGAAACATATAGTCTGATTTACGTGTCAAACTCACGCAATTGTCATGTTTCACACTGACCTATGATCCAAGTGATGCAAGAAGGTTTAGGGTTAAGGTTTTTTAATGCAGCTATTATAATGCATTATAAGAAGTACGAGAATTTGATATTTCATAGATAGATCACAAACTATTTCATTAAAGGTGAAAACAAGAATTATAACCCAAAAGATAACAAAATAATAAAAAATATTTGCAGAAATAAGCAAGAATTTTAAACCTAAAATTCACAAGCAATTGCAATTAATTTGGCACAAATTGAATTTCATTTGTGTCAAATTTAAACAAAATCAAAAGCATTAACAAGCCTATATTAAATTATATAGACTAAATGAGAAAAAAGAACAAACAAACCAAAATTTAAAAAAAAACTATCTCATGCAAGTACAAGGACATGGCTTCTCCTGAAATTCAATACAAAGTTGTACCACACTGGAATGAATCACACACCCAACTTCCACACATAAGATTGAAAACTTGAAGGGAATATTTTTATTCAATAGAAGATGTCAATTACATGCCTCAAAATATTATGCATGAACTCTTCATCCCATGGGCTAATGGATATTGTTGGATAATGATCAATACACTTCAAGTTTAAATAAACATAAAAATGAAATTAATTTCAATAATAACTAAAACTCCATAAATCCATATTCTCAAATAGCAAGCCACAACAAGCCCACAAGAGATATCATAAAAACATTCACCCACTCACTCCTCTAGCACCGTAGCTTCCACAAACAAATCAACACCAAAAGATAAATGAGATCAAGTTTCGGGTCAGAATAAAGCATCATCAATAACCAGCAAATGCAAAAAATGGGAGGAATAATGAAACTACCTCAGGAAGCCAAATTTAAAAAACAAAGGGAGATAAATAAAAAATATCGCTGCCTAAAGAACAAATGCCGCTGCACAAAGGAGGATTCCAACTATTGCATGCATCTAAAACTCCAAACACCAGCCCGCACACATCGAATAACAAATCATAACTAACAACAAACCATCCATAAACCGCAACCACTACTCAGTTTGGACATTATCCAAAATTGAAACCATGTCAAAGCATATGGATTAATGTAATTCTAAGAATAAAAATGCATCCCTCTAAGGGCCATCATCTCTGGCATGCTTTTAAATGTAAAAATAACAAATAAAATAAAATTAACCAAATAATGAAAAACAAATAAATTATGATTAAATCACTGCTTGATATGATGCTTTCACCAAGATCAAACATGGAGATTTTCATCAAATCTACCTGGCTTCAATAAATTTAGCTTTGAAAATTTCAACATTTGATATTTGTTGATGCAGGCAAAAATTAGGAAAAGCCCCTAATTTTTGCAAGCAAAAAATAAAAGACTTCTAAGGATATAGAAAATATGGAAAAATACTAAAAAACTAGACAAAATACAACTTTTATAATATAAAGACTCTTATAACTTTTGACACATACAAACACGAACAAAAACAACTCTTAAAATTGCATTCCATCCATCGAGAAGAAAGATACAGGTGGGGTGGACACTTGCGGGAAGAAGAAGGAGGTTAGAAGTCCGAGACGAAGGGAGGACAAGCTCGCAAGCTTTCCTAGAGGAGAAGAGAAGCACGGAACAAGCTCACAAGCTTTTCCAAAGAAGGAAGAAAAACCCTCAGGTTTTTGACTCCAAAAATTCCATCATAACTTCTATTTTAAATACCATAACATCACATATTTATAGGATAAAAGAGGGCAGCCAAACAGCCCCTAAAATCTCCATTTAAACCTATTTAAAATAAGGGAAATAAAAGGCCAAAAGTTAGTCCAGAAACAGCACCCAAATAGCATCAAAAAGCCACGATACAGCCAGCCAAATAGGGGAAACCGAAGAGGCCAGAACAGAGAACCGGGACAACAGCTGAAAGTCTCCCAAATTTCAGCCAAATACATCCACGTACAGCATACCAGGAGGCGGAACCAGCAGGAACCGAAGAGGCAGCACAAGGGAAAGCAGCCAAGGAAGGAACCGAAGAGGCAATACAGAGAACCTGGACAGCAGCCAGGGAAGAAACCAAAAAGCCAGCACAAGAAATCGGGAAGAAGCAGCCACGGGAAGAAACCGAAGGGCCAAGGGAAGGAGAAAGGGCATAGAAAATAAATTTTTTTTACCACCCCCACCCCCGGCCCGCGCACCTACATCATTTATCCAATAAATTAAGCCAAAAATTTTATGCACCCTACAAAGTAAATTATGATTCATCACGAATAATTTATTTCATCAATGAACAAGATATCTTTGGATCCTACTACTAGCAGTACACACAATCTTATATACATAAATAGCCTAAAAAATAAGTTGCATTAAGGTAAAGGGTAGAGAATTAAATGCGAGTTCACATGGAATAGGTGAAAAGAGTAAATAATCTAAAATATTGATAATAGGCTCATATGTTCAAATTAGATACATTCTTTTTTTTTTTTTTGAAAGATAAAATTAGATACATTCAAAACTGAATTTAGACTACATTTCATGAACTTTCAAATATCTAAGTGTTAGTTCAAATGCATGGCAAGATTTTAAATGACTACGCCTTTCTCACATTAAATTTTTTAAAAGTCACAGATGGAAGTCTTTGTGAATTTCAATGCACCAAAACTTTATCACTAGGTTCAAACTCCACAACACTCTTATTCATGCCAACAAAAAGCATGCAAGTGTTGAAATAAATATCCTTATGCACATGAAGCAAACCATGCGGATGACTGATATAATTTATAAACAATCATCTAATTTTTAATTAACTTTATCAATTTTTTCAATCTTATTGACTTCTTTAATGTGTAGGAGATCCTTTGTAAAATTTTTGTGTAGATGTTTAAATGTTATGTTGAATATAAGATAAACTGTAATTTAAATTGTATGATTTGATACTATAGGAGGCTATATTAAGATTGATGAGATTGTTCTTTAAAAGACCATGAGTTAGTTAAATCCTTATCTCTCCAAATGTGATGATATGCAGATAGTTATCATATATGCTTTAAGATGATTCTATGATGCTTAAAATGGCATAAAGTCAATTGATCAGGGCTTAACTAAAATAAGTTTGTATGTTGGCTAATAGATTATGCCTCATTCTTGTTAGTGTAAGTTAAATGGAGAACTAAGTGCACTTACCTATTAAAAAAAAATCTAAAGGTGATAATAATAATAATAATAATAATAATAATAATAATAATAATAATAATAATGTAGATTTCAAATTTCATAGACATCATGCAAATACAATAACACGATGCCCTTGCGATTGATGTATTAAATAATTATAATAAAGTACAAGTTATGAAAATGATAAATTATAATATGAAATGCTATAATTCATGTTCCCGCTATTAAAGTTAAGTTTAATGCTTACTAAATTAGATTAAATAGTTTGGGACTAAAATTATTAAGATATATGGATGAGGTGACAGCCAACTGAAAGTGGGCTACCAATAATAAACAAAGCAAGAGGCTACTGAAAAGGGAAAGAAAATGAAAATAGGTCTTTAAAATTATTGAGTTCTTTGAACAATTAATAAAAATGTGAAAACTTACTTTACTTCGACCCTTCTTTTTCAAATTTCCTTCCGCAAACTTAACCCAACTATTTTGGTCATTATGTTCTTCCCTTGAAGCCTTGGACGAAGCCATCATTTCCTGATTATGCAGTAAAAGACGAAATGAATATTTACAGAATGCAATTAATAAAAAACTAAGACGCAGCTACAAATCCAGAGAAATAAATCCAATTCACACATCAAAAAACATTCGTCTAAATGATTTATTCATAGAAAATAAACTTAGCCAAGAGAATAAGTTGTAATCCAGGCTGCCGTTAACAAAGTTCAGAAAGTCAAACAATGGAATAAAACCACATCTCTAATGCAGTGAATCGCAGCTAGAATCAACGGAGAACATCAAGTTCACACATCAATATATATCAACATTAGTACAAACGAGTTACTGAGAAAAAAATTAGCCCCAAGAAAAGATAGAGCTGCATGTTCTTAAAAAAAATTATGAAAGTAAATAATTAAAAATGTAAAACAATTCAGCATCCTATGCAAAATGAAATTTTAAGATTCCAGATTAAACAATATATGTAACATAAGACAACAAATCACTAGAATTTATTTTCGGTAAATTACTCAATATTATTGAGTAAAATAAGAAAACGTGTTATGAGCATTCATTCAAATAACTTAATTCATAATTTGGATTTGAAGCCCTCTGGTTAATTAATCATTAAAGCAATGCACCTAAACAACTTCTTTCAGATCAAAACTACAGCCAAGATTTTAGATTTCCACATATTACTAATATTTTTTCTCAAATTTGTCACCAAATTCTCATAAGATTAAATGCACATAAAAGACAATTCAAGAACTTAAGCTCCCTGCATTAATCTTAATCTACCAGGTACCTTCAGACACGGTTCTGCAGATAAATCCTTGTCAGTGACATCTAAGGACTTTGGCCTATTGGTATTGAGCTTTCCCTGGTTTTCGAAAGTATTTGCATCAGCAACCAAACTTTCAGTTTCCTTTTTTTCTTTCCTCAAAGACTTTCCATCACAGACCCCAGTTACAGCCAGTTCAGCTGAAGCATTGTCTGCCAGGGACTTCTTCGTAGAATCCTGTGATGGTTTCCCATCCGAAACACTGACAAGAAAATGAACCTTATGTATGGAAGAAATAGCCGATGGATCTTCCTTCTTAACTGTAGTGAGTCCAGACATTTTTTTCTGTCCTGCAGAGGGGACATGTTTATGTAATGTGCTTCTCTTTTCACTAAACTCTGAATTGGAGACTCGCTTCCTCATAGGAAGACCACTGCCAGGAGGCTTATAAGTAGTAGCAGCTGAATTAACACATGAATTATCACCATCCAAGCCCTCAAGTGGCTGAAGTTCTGCCTCCCTCTCACCCTCCAAAAACACTTCAGTTTCCGGCACCATATCAGACGCACCATCAGATTTCAAGCTTTTAATTTGCCTCTTCCATCCAGCTCTCTGACCAGCGGGAGCAGAAACTTCTTTATCATCATCTACCCAAGAACTATCACTAGCATCTGTCAACTGCACGGAGGACAGTTTTGCTTCTACATACTGAAAATTTAGCTCATTACCAGGTTTTTCAGTAATGGAGCCTAAACTATTATGCTCACCACTGGGGACTCCATCATTTCTACATTGCTCACTGGAAAAGGAATTCTCAGGCTTAAGTTTGGGAGAAATTGGATCTACTACAGCATTTCCATTACCAAATGGCACGACACCGTTGCTCAGCACCTTTGTAGTTTTATCAGCAAAGGCACCTACCTCTTCAAGATAACTTACAGGTTTATCCAGCTTCTCAGTTTCCTATGCAAGAGAAGCAAGCACACAAATAATTCTAGTTTACTCATCAAATATGTGAAAGAAATTAACAAATCCGAAAAAGTAAGCCACAACCACATGCCTGAGGCAATTCATCAGATACTGCCTTTTCAGATAATTTATTGCCATCCGCCTACAAAAGACAATTCAATCATCCATGAGAACCATTCATTGATCTCTCATAACTCAATCTGACTATTCCACTATATATCAAAAAGAAAATAACACTGCAATGAATAATAATAACAGTATTTCAAGACAAACATGTAACACAAAATAAAATGTATAGATGAAGGAATAAGCTTAATTACAATGCCAACAACAACAACAACAACATCAAGCCTTTATCCTACTACGTGGGGTCGGCTACATGAATCCTTTTTCTCCATTGTGTCATGTTAAAAGTCAAATTCTCGTTTAAATCTAATAAAGAAAGATCATTTTTAATATTTTCTAACCAAGTCTTTTTTAGGTCTAATTCTACCTTTCTTAACATAAGTCAAATCTAATACCTCTACTTTCCTAACTGGGTCATCGGGAGGCCGCCGTTTTATGTGACCAAACCATCTTAAGGCGACTCTCTCTAATCTTATCTTCCACTGGAGCTACTCCAACCTTTTCACGTATATGCTCATTTTATATCCTATCTCTAAGGGTAAAGCCACTCATCTACCTGAGCATCCTCATCTCTGCAACACTTAACTTAATATTATGCTTCTCTTTTAATGGCCAACATTCGGCACCATAAAACATTGCAGGTCTCACCACCATCTTATAGAATTTTTCCTTAAGTTTGAGGGGTACTTTCCTATCACACAACAAGCCCGATGCATTCCTCCACTTCAACCATCCAACTTGAATTCTGCTGATAATATCCCCATCTATTTCACCATCACTCTGAACAATAGATCTAAGATATCTAAAACGTGTACTCTTATTAATGACTTGATCGCCCAAAGTCAGAAGCCCCTCACTAGGTCTATTATTACTAAAATTACACTCCATATATTCCGTTTTAGATCTACTCAAGCGAAAACCTTTAGACTCTAAGGTTGACCACCACAATTCAAGTTTACCTTCAACTCCCTCTCTAGTCTTATCAACAAGAAGAATATCATCAGCAAAAGCATACACCAAGGTACATCCTCTTGCAAATGTCTAGTGAGAACATCCATGACTAAAGCAAAAAGATATGGGCTTAAGGCTGATCCTTGATGTAATCCAACCGAAATAGGGAAATACTTGGCCAAACCACCTTGTGTTTGAACACAAGTAATAGCTCTAGCATACATATCTTTAATGATTTGAATATAAGCGTTATTAACTCCTTTCTTTTCAAGAATTCTCCATAGCACTTCTCTTGGAACTTTATCATATGCTTTTTCTAAATCAATAACTATCATATGTAAATCCTCCTTATTCTCTCTATATTTCTCCATCAAACCTCTTAATAAATGTATGGCTTCCATAATAGACCTACCCGGCACGAATCCAAATTGATTTTGAGAAACATCAGTATCACGCCGCAACCTACGCTCCATAACTCGCTCCCATAGTTTTAAAGTATGACACATTAACTTAATTCCTCTATAATTCACACAATCTTGTGCATCACCTTTATTCTTAAAAATAGGGATTAACGCACTCATTCTCCACTCATCTGGCATCTTTTTATTCTTCAAAACAGTAATAAAAAGTTTAGTAAGCCAAGAAATTCCTTCATCTCCTAAGCATTTCCACACCTCGATTGGAATATCATCAGATCCAATAGCTTTTCCACCCTTCATTTTCTTTAAAGCCTCTCTAACTTCAGATTTACTAATACGCCGATAAAAACAGAAATCTTTTTCTCATTTAGGATGCTAAGGTCACTACAATCAATTGTATTTTCACATTCTTCATTAAAAAGTTTAGCAAAATATCTCATCCACCTTTATTGAATATCATCTTCTAAGAAAAATACTTTTTGATCTTCATCCTTAATACACTTCACTTGAACTAAATCCTTACTACTCCTATCTCTTTATTTGGCTAACTTATACATATTGTAAAACCCGAAAAAATTCAATCGAACGTGTTGCACGCATTTCGATGCGCCACAACAAAATTAGGCAAAATTTCAAAGTTGTCGGAAAATTTCGAAATGAATTTTATTAAATTCGACACGAAATTTTGAACGAAATGGTATAAAGAACCTATGTCTCATTTTGCCCGGTTCAAGAATTAAAAATCATTGAAAGAAATTTAAGTAACATTTATCTTGTTTTCCCATTTTACCCCTCATGAAATAATAAAAATCTCTTAGGATGAAGGGCACATGCGTAAATTGGCTTTAAAATTTCTCCCTTAAGCTCCCATCCGCCTAGGGACCGATCCATTCGGTCCCTTTGGTTTGTTTTTGTTCGGCCACGCGAGAGAGGAGAGGAAGAGGGCGACGGGAGCTTGGCGAATCCGGCGGCCGGCGGTTTTTCCGGCGGTGGTCTTAGGAGAAAATTTAAGGGAGAGTCTTGGGGAGTAAGAAAGTAAGTTCTAAATGAAGTTTCTCTTTGTTTTTCCTTAGTTTTCTTTGAAGAAAAATTTTAGGGTTTCTCCAAATGAAGTTAAATTGAAAGGAAATTGAAGGGAAAGTGTAAAAATATGATTTCTTAAAGGAAATTCTAAGTTTGCATGTCATTTTCTTTGAAGAAAAATTTTAGGGTTTTTCTCAAAAGTTTATTTCTTTAAAACTTTCTTTATAAGAATGATTATGTTGGCTATTAGGAACAATTTTATGAATTAAAATTCTAATTTCATGGGAAAATTTTTAAGTTTTGAAATTAGGGTTTACTCAAATGATGGGGTTTTTATAGGAGAATGTTAGGAAATGCATGTGAGCATGATTCTAACCATTAAGCATGACTTTTTAGCAAGAAAAACTTAGGTTCCAAAATTAGAGTTTTTGTTTTAAATAAGATTTGGTTTAAGAATGATGATAGGATAATTGTAGAAACAAAATTCCCTTGAAATTTAAAGTTTTTCTTAAGAACTTTTGGAGTTGTAAATTAGGGTTTTTCCTAATTGTTCATTTCTAAGCTTGTATGTTCATTAAACTTGTTCTTAGGAGGCTTGGGAGGTCTCTAATTAAGAGGGAATTGAATTTTTATTAAAATATATTTTTATTAATGCCTATATTATTTTAAATCAGAAAATTTAAAGTCTTGAAATTCTAATTAGGTAAGAGGGTTATTTTTTTATACAAATTTAATGATTTTATAAATAAAATAGGTTTCCAAAAAATTATGTTTTATGTAAAACCAAAATTGATATATTAAATTTAAAATTTGTGTAGGAATGATTGTATATAAATGTTATTTTTTATGTTATTGTTATTGTTGTATCTCTTACCTTGAAGATATGAGTAGTAAGAATAAAAGAAGTCTAAGGGGGAGTTTGTTTAAATATGGCATGTGTAGGATTAATAGTTTAAATGGTAGCTTAAGAAATTTATGTTGTAAAATTTTCCTTTAGGTTTGGAAAAGAAGAAGAAGTGATAGGTTGGGGGTGAAGAGGAAGCTTCAATTCAAAGTGCTTAAGGTAGGAATCTCTTTTCCTAGTTTTTCATATTTCTTTATTTTCTTAACCATTTCATGTATACTTGCTTCTTAAATGGAAAATGTTATTGTTACAAAAAGGAAAATGTTGGCAAATAAACTCTTTGATACACACTTTAGTTCATATATAAAGTAAGGTGGCAAGTGAAAACCTTCAATGACATTTAATCAAATGCATTGTTTATTCTGTGTTGGTTATGTCTAACATCCTAAGCATCTTTTCTTATTTCATTAGGGCTACATATCTCATAGATACCCCTATATGGAAATATATGCTTATGCAATTGCTTGTGTATGTTGAATACGGAGTATCAAATATGGTGCGAAAGTACAAACTCATGAGATATACGGGAGCAATATGGCCCTTTTTGGGGCAAAAGAGAAAAAGAAATAAGTGGCCAAAAGATGTTGTGTACCTGATCAGTACACCCCTGGTACTCCGGTACGATTGTATAGATACTTATGGCATTGAGACATTTACATTGATTGAGACATTTACATTGAAATATTTATGTGACATTGTGGCATTTACACATTTATGTGACATTGTGGCATTTACACATTTATATGACATCGTGGAAATTAAAACTTATGGCATTGAGGTACTTAGATAACAATGAGACATCTTATGTGGCATTGAAAAAACTATATGGTACTGAGACACTTATACGGTTTAAGGCATTTATGTATCTATGACATTGAGAAATATATGTGGCATTGAAACAACTATATGGTACTGAGACACTTATATGGTTTAAGGCATTTATGTATCTATGGTTTAAGGCATTTATGTATCACTGGCATTGAGAAATATAAGTGGCATTGAAACACCGATGTGGCATTGAGAAAATGTTGTGGCATTAAGAAACTTATGTGGCATTGAAAATCTTATGTATCATGAAACAATTATATGACATTGAGACACTTATATGGTTTAAGGCATTTATGTATCATTGGCATTGAGAAAAATATGTGGCATTAGCATGACATGTGAAGGAAAAATATTTAAGGCATTTCTCTTTTAGTTTTCGATGTAAAATTTTTTAAAGACATATGAAAATGTTAGGATTAGAGTTTTCCTATTGAGCTTTAGCTCACTCCCTTGTGTTGAAAAATTTTAGGAGAATCTGCTGCAAGAAATGACTGACAACCCAAGGTTCACCTACAGTCGTCGTACACCGGTTGACAGATTCTTCTGTTATTTTCTTAGTAGTAGTTTGTTATTTTTGGGGTGGTTTAGCATGCATTCGAGAGTTTGAAAACCACCTTTGTATATACGAATTCTCTTTTGATGATATGACATGTGTTGATATGATATGATATGAAAGCTATTGTATATATTTTGAAAAAAAAAATTTAGAGGCGTTTTTGTGTATTATGACATCTTTTAGATTATTAAATGCTTGTTTTAAGACTATTGAAATGTTTTACATGTCCGATTTCGTTCCCGCCTCGTATACACGAGCTAACCGGGCCGGGTCGTGACACATATATCTTTCTCCCTTCTTACTATCTAATTTATTATATAAATCACTAAAAGCTAAGCTCTTTGCATAGCATATTGCTTTCTTAAATTCCTTACGTGCCTCTTTATATATTTCCCAATTATCAGAATTTTTACATTAAACCAATTTTTATAACAAATCTTCTTATTTTTAATCTTTTCTTGCACATTTGGATTCCACCACCAACTATTTTTACTATTAGCAGTTTTTCCCTTTGAAACTCCAAGCACATCTTTTGCAATATTCTTAATATCACTAGCTACTTTTTCCCGCATAACATTAGCATCCTCATGCACAGACAAAATCTTAAGATCTAAAATCTTACTCTCAAAAATATTTTTATTAATATTCTTTAAATGCTCCCATCTAATCCTAGAATATCATTTTACTTTATTTTTTTTATTTTCTGCCCCTTTATCTTAAAGTCCAAAACTAATAAACGATATTGAGTACATAAACTCACTCGGAATAAATTTACAATCTTTATGATCTAAACGATCTAATTTTCTTATAAGAAAATAATCTATCTGAGTTGTACTATATACATTTTTATAAGTAATGAGATACTCATTATTTTTCTTAAATAAGTTATTAGCAATTAAAAAATCATAAGCTAAACAAAAATCTAATATGGACTTACCACCTTCATTTGTCGTTCCAAACCCTGGCCACCATGAATGCTTTTAAAATCATCTACCTCCCTACCAACATGTCCATTTAAATCTCCTCCAAAAAAAATTTTCTTCAAGAAGTATCTTTTGTATTAATTCTTCTAAGTCATTCCAAAATTTTAATTTTGAACCCATATCCAAACCCACTTGAGGAGCATAAGCACTTAATTACAATGCCAACAATGCAAATAAATAAGGACAAACACACATGTAAATAATAAAACCGATGGATTTTGATGCAACTCACAAGTGTTAATCCGGGCCATACATAACTGGTAAATGGCATGATATGCTCTCAACAACTTCTTTTGAAATATTTTTATAGATCAAACATAAAAAAAGAGAAAACAGCATTATAGCGAAAGAAAAAAAGAATAAACATTTAAGAGCCCCAGGTTAACATGGCTAAAAACATCAAACAAACCCCCACCATCAAAATTTTGGAATAGTTAATTGGGTCAATGAACCGGCAAAAAAAATGAAGAGAATAAATGCTCATATTCATGTAAGTATTATGTTAGGCCGGCCCAGGAGGGGCCGACTGGACCGGTCCTGTTTTATTCCAGGCAGCCCCACATGGGCGGAACCAAGGAAAGGGGGGGAGCCCTTGTGGGCCCAAGCTTGGATTAAATCAAGTGTTGGAGGGAAATTTTGAATAGAAGAGCTGTTTAGGGATTGTGTTTTTCCTTTGGAGTTAATTAGGGGCTAAGGGGAGAATTAGGGTTTCATCTTGAGATTTGCTAAAATTTTGAGATCAAGGGTTTGTTTTGGGCTCTAAGCTTTGCTAGAGATTGTGGTGAGTATTTCTTCCTCTCGAATTGAAGAAAATTGTATCTTGCTTTGTTTTTCTTGTTTGTTGTTTGAATCAAAGATTTTCACTTGTGTTTCTTCTCCAATCTACAAAGGTTCCTGCATTTCTCTTGCTGATTTTTCATTGAAATCAGCCCTTTTGCTCGCTGTTTTTGCCAATTCTTGTTAGGTTTGCTTGCGAACTCAAGTATTACCCTTGGGGTTACTTGCGAACTCAAGTACTTCCTATCATATTATTAAAGGCTAATCAAGTGCTCAATTAGGTACTCGATCCAGGAAAGGTCAACACACATCTCTAGCAAGAGCCAATACAAGCATGCTGCCTAGGCAAGAGCATTGCCTAAGGCATCAGGCAATGAGGTGAACACTTTGACTTGATTTAACTGATGGGTGCTTCTACTAATACTTCAAATGTTGAGGATGAGCTATTTTATTATGGTGATAACTTGGCATAGAATGATGTGAAAAGAGCATCATGAGTTTAAGAAATAAGTATGCTCACATGGAATTAAGATGATAAAATGTGAGCGAAAAAATTTAAGTTTTTATAAAGGAAACTTGCACAAACCTTATTCATTGAAATGAAAGAAGTTTACACTAACAAAAGCAATGAAAACAACGTGAAAATAGTTATAAAAAGAGTTCAAAACTAATTGAAGGATGAGAAGAGGTCATCGATATCCCAAAAAAGTGCATGTCCTTCAAAATACATTTGAAGGTATATATTGTTTTTCCCTTTTAGTGTTGTGAATCCAGAGATTGGCTAGGTTGATAATATTAAATCAAAGATTTTTTTTTTCCTTCTTCTTGTTGAAAAACAACCTAGCATCCCTTTCGTTCCAGATGATAAAGATGGAAGAAATAAAAAATAAAAAATAAAAAAAGATATCCCAAAGTTCTTTGAAGACTTCGACATGAGCATATCTCCACAAAGAACAAGCATATTCCGAATTCTATATAGGTTTACTTATGCCAAACAGAGAGTACAGCCTCCTCCAAATCTTTGAGATAGTATCGCAACCAAAGAAGATGTGGAAAGCATCATAAAAAATGTCTTTGCAAATGGCAAAAGTGGCATTGTTAATGATACATTTATTCTTTAAGATGTCTCACAAGAAATTATACTTATTAAATGAAACCAGATAAATGTTGCAACTTTAAAGGGAACAATAGTATTCTAAATCCAAGAGCTGACTTCAGAAAAAACACCACTATCCATTAGAAAAGAATAGAAAGAACTCACACAAAACAAACCATCATAAAAGAGAAGGCCAATGTGGGATGTCTCGATTAGGGTCTAATTTAAGTCAATTGATAATATATAAAATTCTTTCCTTCCTATCCCAAATACAAAAAAGAATGACCCATTTCCAGAACCCATGTCCACCATTGGTGAAAGAAAGAAGAAAAGCTACCCTCCTAACATTACTACATCAGAGCTGAGAAGAGATCATTAAATTGACAAGCAATAGAAGAATTGCTGATCCATTTGTCTCTTCTAGTCAATATTTTGACCATAGCTTTCAAGAAACATTAAAAATTTGATGAAGCTGCTTTAGTGAACTTTAATAAAGTTGGAGTATTGATTGAGATTATTTGACTAGATATCCAAAAGAACAAGGTTGCTAAAGTACTTCTAATTAATAATATATCAGTAACAGATCTGTTTTTTTCGAACAATCGACTTCCAAAGATGTTTACCAAAGAGGGCATGTTCATCATGAGGAAGGCTTAAATGCTAAGGTAACCACTACTTCGGGTTTACAATCTTTTTCCATTTGGCAAGATTAAGACGAACCCCTTCATCAGTATCTTTCCAGAAAAAAATTCTCTGAATACCATGAATTTTCTTGACGACCAAAGATGGAATCCAAAAACTATAAATCATAAAAAGGGATGAAAGAGAGCAAATAATTGTTAAGCATAAATCTAACCCAATTAGAGGGAAGTTTATCCAATGAAGAAACCTTTGATTGTATTTTGTTAAGGAGAGAAATCCAAAGATCCTTATGTAATATGTAGACTTTAAGGGCGGGTTCAAGATTAATAAATCTTGAAGATGAAAAGTATAAATATAGGAAAACATAGTGATAGAGACATACAAATTTAGTGCTAGAGAAGAAAACTTGGATCACAACATGGAATAAGTAGTTGTCAAGATTAAATTATCCCTATGTCTAAATGCTAAAATCTTAAGAAATTTAAGGGTACTTGCATGAAATAAGTTAGTAAGTACTTCAAATTTAGAATGAAATGGAGCTTGAAATTTCATTACTTTTCCCAACATAATTTAACGTGATGACTAGCATTTTATTTACATCAATAAATATTCTTAAGAATTACATAAATTTATTAGCTCAATATGGCATTTTCTTCATTCGAGCAAGACTTTGCTCAATTGACAGGCATATCTCCTTGAGTGCATCTAACATTTTTAATACACTATTTCAAGTCTATAATTATAGTGATAAAATGTTATAAAAGAAAAAAACAACGAATTGCTTTTCCCAATAAGCATATTTGCTGCACTTAGAGAATCTTAAAGATATAATTTATAATCGGTACTTTACATCAAGCCTAGACAGCAATGGCCATAAATAGCATCTTGGAAAATTAATATTACAGGGAAGGATTATTAGAGTTTTAGCATGTTAAAAAATACTACAAAACTGAAACTTAAAATGAAACTAGGGCTATAGAACTGATATAGAGACAAAAAACGATTTCTTAATTTAGTAATTAACATAAATGTAGTAGCTAATGCAGGAGACTGCAGCGGCAGAGGAGGATTGACACACCAGGCACTATAGGAAAGATTTACCTCATTCTTTTCAAGTGCAACAGAGCTGTCTTGGCATATAGAAGCAACTATGTCACTATAATCACTCAAGGAGGTACCTATTGATTGCACAGCAACTACAATGTAAGGTTTCAGCCTCATGTAACAATTGCTAATTACCTTCTCAGCTAGCCTGCGTACAACAGGCATAACGCCCTGTAGAAAAGGATGCTTCAAGTAAGTGAGGCACAGTCTACAGAAACAAAAGGTCTATATAAAACAAACACAGACTATATGGCATTATTCACCTTTTTTGACTTCTGAACATTAGATAACAAGCAACTGAGAAGTTCTTGTGAGATATCTTCACTCTCCTCCAAAATAAGAGTCATGATCGTCTCCATTGAAGAAAAGACATTGATAGGGTGGTCTGTCCTGAAAGATTTTAGAAGCTCTTTATCATATGATAACAGATGAATATATTTAATATGAATAAAAACATTCTAAACGGTAGATGTATCAACTAGATGGTTTCCCGTCCCAGAAAAAATACTAGTATTAGTATTGATCATAATTAATGATAATTTACATATTCAAGCAAAGAGAAAACCAGCATAAGCACCACCTTGCGCAAAAATTAAGCTTCTATATCACATTACCAGGTCAGATTCTGACAAGCTCACTTAGTTGCTTAGGCCAACTACTAGCCAGTCAATTAAAATTAGCCCTTTAAGGAAATATTCAGGCAATAGGAAATCAAAGAAGACAAGAAATAACACCAGAATTAACATAAGTAAATCGAGCATAAACTAAAATTAAAAAATAAGAGTCCCACAATTTTACACACCTGCTGGAATCCAATTTGAGAGAAAGTAGAAGATTAGAAAAGAAACAATCATAAGCAATAAATAAAATACTTAGAAGTCCGTATCTACATCTTAAACAGGGATACAAACAACTTTATAAACTTGTTAATGTGAGAGCCGCCAATAAATTCATTAAATGATATGGACATGCAATTCCCTATGTGACATTATCGTAGTGAAATTAAGCATATCAGATATTAAATTAAGATCTGGATCATCAAACTAATGATTATTACATCAAAGCCTAATAATATTGTGGTGTGATAAGAAAACAAAATCAAAACTAATCCAACTAAAAGATATTACAAGCAAATTGCTAGGGCCATGTGCCTTAGCAGGGCTGTCAACAATGTTGACTTAGTTAAGGTGACACATGCAACAATTGGACAGTGAAAAAGTGCATCGAATCAGAACACTAAGTATTCAAACTGCAAAAAGAAAATTATGGAATGGCTGGAACATTAAGCAATGAAGAAGAAAATTAAAAAATAGAAAAACAGACAAGTAAATAAAAGTAAACATTTGAAGAGGCAAAGTATTACAAGTTCAAAGGGTGCAAACACAAATTTAGTGAAGCTAATAAACCATGGACAAGTTCCTACGATGAAAACACCCATGCGGTATTAGCAAACTGGCATACACTAAAAGAACTCATGGTAAAACTCAGCAAAAGGTTTTCCACACGTATCAATAGAAACACGTACTGATTGTAAATGTCATTCAGGATCTGTTCATAAACAATAAAGGCTAAAAAACAGGGGGTTCAGTTCATTTAACAGTGAACAGCATTGCCTATAGCTGGCTTTATCGCTTGTAAAATCTATTTGATTAACTTAATCCAAAACAATAGGACAAAAATATAACCAACCCTGAATTACTTCAAAATTTCCATCATATTGTTTGCTTAAATAACTTAAAAGCATATATCATCTAATCATCACAGTCAAATTAAGAACAAATAAAGCTTGAACATTCGAGCAAAGCTGAATTGTTAATCCTTAAAAAGAATTTGATCCTTTACCACCAATAATAAATTGGAGAGAGATTTGTCCAAGCCATAAAATAGGCGAGCATGAAATGAGGTTGCTAGATATAGATTCTTAATTTTGGAGCAAGAAATACTCATCACTCTCTCACTCTCCCCTTCTCTCTCTAGTAGTTTTGTCGGGTCAACCTCCTCTGTCAAAGAGCACTCACTGTAACCACACTCTTTTGGTCCCTCCTCTTGTTCCTTGCTTTTCTCGCTCGCCTTGATGACACCCAAATTGTGCAAAACATGTAATGAGCATAAGAGACTGCATATGTCCTACATCACCACTGGGGCAAGCTTCACCAGAGCTTACCAACCACATAAACCAAGTTGGGTCACTATCCTATTATTCTCATCATCAAAGAACCCAAAAAACTTCCTTCAAATAGTGCTATAATCAAGGTAGTAAAACAAACCTATTGTGTTATCCACACCAATCTTGTTCTTTGTGTGGTCCCCTGATGGTAACTAAGGGGGACAACTGCGAGTGGGAGTCCTAAAGAGCATTGGGAGTCGCTTGCTCACAAGGCACTTGGAGTCGCTTGCTCAATTTCTCCAACTCTTGTGCACGAACCTAAAGCTCAAAGGCACATGGTGCACTGACCATGGCACACGATGCATGTTGAACATACATTTGACATGCATATGATTTGATATCAATTGGGTAAGGACAAAATAGATGCTCAAAAAATATCTTGATGATCTCAAAGTAATGCTCAAAGAGGCACAACTCACTGATCTTGTAGATGGTGTTTTGACTCCTGTCATTCCCTAGCAACCTATGCTATGACTCGATAGGGGCAGAAAACTTCATCAACCTCTTTAGTGTTGCCACTGTAGCCTAGCTCGTTGCAAAAGAAAATGATGCAAAATTGCTACTGAATTGGGAAACCATCTTTTAGATTGATCGCCCTTCGAAGACATCTTGTTTAGAGGTAGCGAAGGTTTAGGAAAAGAAGAAGAGCACAAGAAAATTGGAAGAGTGCTCAAAGAAAATTCAAAATCAAGCAAATGAGGTAAGAGGTGCAGCGCTAAATATAGCCCTGAAACTCCACAGACTCTTCTCTAAATGAGAAACTCCCTTTCGCTAGCTAAATATAGTCGTGAAACACCAAAGACTCCTCCAAGTGAGAAACTCCCTTTACTCACACAAAGATCACATCGCCTAATACGTCAGCAAACCAACATTAAATAATTGAATCCTGCGGCCTCCAAGCGAATCACCACCTCGCCTAGATAATGGATTAATATTACATATAAATGATTACCATGTGAAATGTCATTTCCTTGCATAATAGCAATTCTGACCCACATGTAAGGAATTTTTTATTTAATTCTCATTATATTTGTTTACTATAATTATTATTACATGAATTGCTTTAGAAATATTTACTCTGTCACTACCATTTTCAATTCTCTCAAGGCATTCCTCAAGAGCGATATTGTATGTCGAGTAGCTCATTATCCTTACTCTAGCTAGCAAAATATCTACCAGAGATATTTTAAAGTTTTTCTTCACAAGGATAGAAACAACTGCCCCTCTACAAGCAGTAAAATATATGATAAGAAATGATAAGCTGGGTAAACAATAAATATGCATGAGATTTTCTTTTTTCCTTTCATTAAAGTCAACTACAACATTCCGAGTAATTGTTCTTATACCACCACTAACTGATCACCGCATGTAAGGATGATTCTCTCTCTATGGTCACATCTCTCTCTGCAAGACTATGTTGCTCACTTAAAGCACACAATGCCCACTCCATTAAAAGGGCAAGCGATCAACCTGCCATCACCGCCCTAGAATCGCTAGTTCTCAACGATACAAGTTTATGCATCACCATGCTAGACTCCACCACAAATACCCCATCAATGGGATGTTTCAAGGGTTGAAGATCATGGACTTGCTTGCCTGCCAACTCCTAAGCTACATCCACTATAATGATTGCAACCCCCATCCATAGTTTTTTATATAAATCTCTTCTAGCACTTGGCTATAGCTTCTATATCAAAAAATCAAAGAAAGCAATTCTCAATTACTGGAGCAAAATTGCAACCATTATGTACAAAGTAATTGCTTTAAAGATATGCATAATTGAAGGAAAGAAAGGTTTCTTTGTTGTGATAAGCCAAAAAAGTAGCAAAATTCAAGGAAAAATTAACTATCTACAAGTAGGACAAAGTCACAAAACAGTGAAGGGAATCATTTACAATGCGAAATAACACTCAGAGATACAATTCATTGATTCGTAGATCAATAAGAAACCTCCAAAAAAATTTCATGAAACTTTTCCGAATAAGTTATAACCTCTTTTTGTGAGCTTACGCAAGAAAATTGAGAGGTTAACCACAATCTTTGAACTTAATTACAACCTAACTAATTGATTCCAAAGAAATTAAAGACCCTTAAATTTTTTCTCAACATGTGACATGTAAAGAAACATTAATAGAAACAACACAAATTACGTGAACCTTCCTTACCAATCATGATAAAGAAAGAGTAACTCTAATTAAACCATTAATTAAAATTGTGCAACATGAGGCCCGCCTCAGCCCAATTCCATTGAAAAATGCCTCGAGCCTTTTTTATGAGGCTTGCGCCATGAGGTGTGTCTCGCTTTGTAGGCGTGAGACTTACGCCTCACCCTATTTATATATTTTTTATATAAAACTCACCTAGATCCTAAACTAAAGCCCCAAATAAATCACACCTTCATGCACCCCCGAGCTTCAACAACTTCCTCTCAACAGCCTCGACCTCCACCCTTCGCCGTTGATGCAACCAACACCATCGTAGCCGCCGTCGGGGATCATTTGAAAGCCACACACCACCACCATCTCCTCATCTAAAAATTTTGGAGTATTAATTTTATCTTTATGTTGATGAATAATATTTATGAAAGTGGAAGATGACTGAAATGAATGAAAAAGAAGCAGATTGTGAGGCATTGGACTAGATAGAATGAGGCAGGGGGAGCCAATTTATTATGACGATGACTCAAATAAAGACCCCCTCAGCAATGACGTGAAGATGATTTCAGAGATGTTGCCAACTATTTCAACTTTGTTAGGAATTAAATGTGGATGAGTAGGGAACTCATAAAGAAGGAATTTGGTGTTGAATTTGATGTTATATGATACAATTCCTATATTTAGTATTATTTTACTCTTACAATATTTGGATTTCAATTATATTTTACGCAATTTATCATTTATCACTTTACGTCTTGTGTAGTTTTTTATTTCATATGTATGTTAATTTGTTATTTCATAGTTCAATAAAAAGTTAATATCTCATACTTTAATATATTATTTGGGTATTATATAAAAAATCACTTTTGACCCCTTTTTCACTTTACTCAATTTTTTGACTTTGAGAGTTACTTCTTAAAACGCCTTGAGGCTTACGCCTCGCCTCACGAACAAAAAATGCCGTAATACTCAATTGCGGAATTTTAAACCTTAAATTAAACCACATGAGACCATTGATTACCTAGCAAAGAAAATTCAAGGAGCCTCCTATAGCAATCAAGCCTCATACCATTTTGTTTTGAGCATAATCATCATTTCCTTTAATCCAACAATTACCCCAAGTAAATCCTCATAATTTGAAAGCTCGTATTGTAAATGTTAGGTGATCCAAATGCAACATTTTGAGGCAAATAAAATAAAAAAAACCTTTTACAACCACTCCAAATATTAAATACAGGCAAAGCATGAGACATCCTTTGAGGTTCTCTATTCTCTACACACCACAAGGACACAAAGAAGCATGTATACATTAGGTCATTTACGAGTAAACACATAAATAAGTGTATTAAATCTAATTTGATGCATACATTGGTTAATGATATGAAAAATTCAATAGTAAATACTTCCAAAACAAAAGCATCAACAGAAAGGTGGACAAATGCAAAATATAACAAAATAGACTCAAGGTTTCTCATTACAAACCATAAATTGAACAACATTTTTCATTAACCCAAAAGGTTCACATAAAAAATGGAAATGTTTACCTTATGCTTTTCAAGAAGTTTTCAAACATGCGTAGAATAAGATCATCACATTCAAGATCCAACATTACAACACAAGAGCGAACTTTTGCCATAATTTCAAGAATGGAAACCCTCTTAAAATACGAGCATCCTGACATATCATCCAATTTTTCGAAGGCATCAACAATCATTGCAAATATCTCCTGAATGCAAGCAAAACCACCAATGTTCACAATACTGTACATAATCAAATCTATTATTTGCATGAGATCAGAAGAATAAGAAAATATGATTTGACGATAAAGAATCTTTCACAAACCTTCATCAAATCATCATTATAGGGAGCATCGGGAGCAGTTACTCTAATGATTTCATTAATGCAAGCTGCCACAAAAACCTTAACATCTGCTTCTGGATGGTTTAAGAATTCTTTGGTGATCAATGAATTCATGGTAGGGCACAGTGCATCAGACATTGATGTCGATGGAGATTGTTCCACCCTTGACAAATAGATTTCAGTTTGCTGGAATTTCAAAATCATAAACGACATTGCAATAATTAAATTCTATTTATAAGGCAGTGAGCATTCAACTCTACTAAGCCTATATGACGTACACAATTTAGCAACCATTACTTAAAACAGCAATATTAGAAAGGCTTGGCACGTTCCACACTCAACATATGGAAAACCTATAGATCCACTTAAAACATGCTAGAATCTGAAATTGCATAGTAAGCCAATTATCATATAAATGGCATGAACATCTTGATTCAACTAAAAACTTGATTAATATTTCACATTTCAGATTCAAAACCCAGCACTACTTGCTATAACCAACAATAATAAAAAAAGGGCCCCTTCCATAATCCTAACTCCGAAATCTTAAAAAACCATGCATGATTCTTAATATTTTAACCCACTAAAAGATTAGGAAGGAAAAGAGATAAACCTAAGTTATTTTATACTTCGAAGAAAAAAAAGATACAAAACACTTCCCTTCAACTACCTAATCAGACAAATCTGACATTTTAATGCAACTTAATCCGCACCGAAGATATACGAAATAGGAACGCCACAATGCATGCCAATACGAAACCCCTCTTCTTAGCAATCCGCATTTCCTTACAGAAACGGGGAGAGCAGGAGATAGAGAAATTTGAAGATCAAACATAGGTCGAGAACTTACATCTAGAAGACATAGTAGTTCGTCGACATCGGAAGGAGGAGAAGCGAGCCTCATGCCCAATTCCCTCAGCCGATCCTCCAGCTCCTTCTCCGTCGGCTCCATTCCCGATGGCCGATTCCCAAGGCCTCCGACTCCGGACTACCCTCCCCAAATCCAAATAACCGTGCTCTTCTAGGGCATGAATCGAACTGCGGATATTTTTAAAAATTCATAAATACTGGAAGTAACAGGCTAGGGTTTTGCCGGACCTGCAGAAGGAAATGAAAGAACTGTGAAAGTGTGAGTTTTTACCGGTTTTCTTTTCCCGTTCTGCCTCGCAATGGTCCAGAGAGGGAAAGAGAAGGTTAGGGCGAGTGTGCGCGGATTCCGCCGGGTTTATGCAATCCGACTCACGATTGCATTTCGAGTCCGGGCCGGGATTCATCGCACGCGGGCAGACCGGCTGGATCCGACCGGGAACCAAGTTGGCATGGCGGATTCGCCTTGCCTAAAGGTTAGCGGTCCTTCCACGCTTTCAAGACAAAATTTAACCTGGCTTGTCCTAGCTCTGCCTTATTTTATTTTTATGCCTCGTGATGCATCTTTCAAAGCCCACAAACGGCCCTTTGTGATAATTAAGATTTCGTTTAGGATAATTTTTTTATTGTTTCTTAAAATAATTTTTTAATATAATAATTATTTTTTTTACTAAAAAAACCGTTTAAGAAACATAAAGAAAGCCGTCCCAAAAAATTTCGTTTGGAACGGCTTTTTTATTGCTTCTTAAAGAAGTTTTTTAATTAAAAAATTAAAAATTTTGTACTAAAAAGCAACTTTAAGATGCAATAAAAAAAATGTTCCAAACGAAATATAAGGCTTCGTTTAGGACTGCTTTCTTACTGCTTCTTAAAGCAGCTTTTTAGTAAAAAAATTTAAATTTTTATACTAAAAAGTTGCTTTCAAAAGTAGTAAAAAAGTCGTCCCAAACGAAGCCTAAGTTTTCGTTTAGACAGTTTTCTTACTACTTTTTAGATCAATTTTTGATAAAAAAATTTTAGTTCAATTTTTTTGAACTAAAAAATTGCTTTAAAAAGTAACAATAAAGCTATTTCAACCGAAGGCTAAGGTTTCTTTTGGGACGGCTTTCTTGCTGCTTCTTAAAGCAGCTTTCTAGTACAAACATTTTTATTTTTTACTACAAAGTTGTTTTAAGAAGTAGTAAAAAAACTGTCGCAAACAAAGATTTTGTTTAGGACGGCTTTCTTGCTGCTTCTTAAAACTGCTTTCTAGTACAAATATTTTAATTTTTGTACGGAAAAGCTGCTTTAAAAATCATCTAAAAAGCCATCCCAAACTGCCGCTAATAAAGTCTAAGACTTCGTTTGATTTTTTTTTAGCTTTTCCGTTCAAAAAACGTCGCTCCAAGAAATGGAAGTGTTAAATGGAGAGGCTAATATC
This sequence comes from Dendrobium chrysotoxum, assembly GCA_019925795.1. Lineage (NCBI taxonomy): Eukaryota > Viridiplantae > Streptophyta > Magnoliopsida > Asparagales > Orchidaceae > Dendrobium > Dendrobium chrysotoxum. The sequence continues at coordinate 86,053,401 of CM034312.1, forward strand.
ATAATGCTTCTTAAAACGGTAAAGAAATGGAGTTTCTGAAAAAGCATGCGTCACATTCAAACAGTGAAAAAGAAAAAATTATACCATTTTGAAACCAAAAAAGCACTAAAAACGGACAAACAAACCAGGCCTTAATCCTCCAACATTATCTCTTCATGAATCTCTACTATAGAAATGGTTTCTTTCATGGCAAATTCCTTCATCACAGGGTCAGAAAATTGTGTAGGAATAGATACAAAAGTTCCTACTATGGATACTTTTTTTATAAACACAATCTTTACCATTTTTTAGGCGACTTTTAGACTCCCACAATGCTTGGAGTGATGATTTATAGAACCTCATCAACCATGTGTTTGTTGTTGAGGTTCGTATGCAAGTCAATTTTCAACCCATTGAGACTACTCATAGCAAAAAAAGTAGAACACTTCATGGTGAAAATTGTTAGAAGACCAATAAACATTTGAGATATGCAATAACTAATGATGTTTATATAAATTAATCTCACCAATCGTCATGGTATTTTTATAGGAGTGATATATAATTATTGGAAGTTATCCAAATAGTCAATAATTATGGTGCATGTGATAAGCATGTTGTTGTGTATTGGTCCGATTTTATATTAGGTTGATCCGCATAGACATCACATCATGTGTAAATGCCTATAAATAGGCATTGTATGATGATATATAGGTAGCCCCTTATAATAAGCCCTTTAATGAAATAAAGCTCCTTGTTAACTCTCTCCCTTCTCTACTCTCTCTCTCTCTCTCTCTCTCACATCCAAGATCAAGAAGAGCCTTCTTCTTCCTCATGCAACCTCCCAAGAATTACATAACAAGTGATATTAGAGCTTGGTGGAGCTGATCGGGCAAAGGAGGAAGAAGACGGTTCTTGTAATCAAGAAATAGGCGGAGTCGCTGGAGCTAGTTGAGCAGGAGGGTCATCTGCAAGGCGATTGCACCAGAGGGGGGAGGGATTCATGAATCCATTTAGGGGTATCAATATTGGACCCGACCCGAACCCGACCCGAAAATTTTGGGTTTGGGTTGACCCGAACCTGAAGCGGTTCAGGTCTAGAAAACCGACCCATTTGCAAAATCGGGTCGGGTTCGGGTAGACCCGGAAACCCAGGAATGACCTAGAATGACCTGGAAATACTCGTCTACCCTCTCTACCTGCGTGCATCGATCAGTTGCCTCGTGTGACGCGCGTCGCATCACCTACCGCGCATGACGGCCAATCGGGTCTATCGCGCGTCGCCTCTGCCCGCTGCCGAACGCCGGCTACCGCGATGCCGATGAGGCGTCGTCGCATCGCCCGCGCTGTCGCTATTTCTACTGATGTCGAACTCGAAGCGGGTCGGATTCGGGTCCAGAAAACTGACCCGTATGCAAAATCAGGTCAGGTTTGGGTTAACAAGAATAGTGCCGGGTCAGCTCTGGATTCGACCCGAACCCGACCTGTAACCCGAAATTGACACCCCTAAATCCATTCGTATATGCGTTGGGGTCAGACACATGCACTAGAGGTGTCGTTCGATTGGATCAGAGGCAGGGTCACGAGCTTTGTGTATGCAAGGCAGGCGGACAAGCCTGGGTTCTAGTGGAAGGCAGGATCGGCAGGCATTGTGTGGTGCATGCGTAGACGGGGTGTGGGGCGTGAGGTTTGCGCGGGACTCGGTGCAGCAAGGGGACTCTCGAGTGGGGATAGCTGGCGTCCGGCTGCCCGGGGCTCAGGGCGGCAAGGGGAGTTGCGAGCGATTGTGGGGGTTTAGTACGCGCGGTCAGATTCCTTGTATCGAAACAGTGGATCAAGAACCTCAAAGCAAATCACGCATTAGTGTGCAAGAAGCAGGCACTAGACTCAGGATTGGACAGGTGGCTCATGCGAAGTCGCAAGTTGGACCACGCACGGGTGTTCGGGGAAGTTAGGTGAGGTGGAGGGTGCTTGGTGCTGGAGCATGAGTGTGCCGCGCAATAGCAAGTGCGTGAGCCAAAAGCAGACACGCGTGGAGTTAACAACGAGGGATTAGCGAGGGATGGGACACATATACACGGGGTTTAAAACACGCGAAAGCATGAGCTAGAGCTGTGTATTAGAACGCACTATGGAGGTCGAGCGCGAGCAGGATTGGGCTCAGCTCAATGGGTTTGCTCATGGAGTTAGTGTAGGAGCCGGTCAGATTGCAGCATGAGCATAGGTGATTCTTTAATTGTAAAATCAGACCAATGTGGAGATTGTTATGTATTGATCCAGTTTTAGATTAGGTTGATCATCATACACACTACATCATGTGTAAATGCCTATAAATAGGCATCGTAGGATGATGCATAGGTAGCCCCCTATAATAAGCCATTAAGGATTTTTCTGACCTCCTTGTCCTTTCTCTCTCTCTCTCTTGTAGTTCTTAACACATGTAACCATAATATTTGAATTCTTTATATTGATCAATTCAATAAGCACTTCAGGAATATCCTATCAAAGTGTTCTTTAAAAGGTCCTAAAAAATATCCTCTTATCCTCAAAAATGTTTGTAACCCAACTTCTATGCATTCCCAACCTTGCTCTCCAGCAATCATTGATGAGATACGAAAGATGACATAATTATAGATATGTGATAATAACAACATGTTGGAATAATACTTTAATCATAATGCCATGTTTAATGGCATCATACATGTACACAATCTAATGGAATGTAATCTCCCTCAATCAATTATCAAGTTCATTTCTAACTACATGATTTATTATAACTAATCTCTAACTCTGTAAATGTATTCATAATAAAATATAATATTAAAATACATTGACGTGTGTAGATATTGATTTGTTAAAAGCGACAAAAAAAAACTTCTATGGGTAAAAAAATTCTTTTTGGGACATATTCAAAAAAGGGCTTTTACACTCAAAACTTTTTAGTGAAAAAAAAATTAGAACCAATTTACAAAGTTTGAGGGCCTGTTTGGTTGACTGCAAATTGAATGCAATATAAAATAAATATAGAGTAAATTAAATGCAGTGTAAAGTAAATATTTTAGATTGTTTGGTTGTCTGTAAAGTAAATGCGGGGGAATCATTTTTTCTGTTTAGTTGGGTTTGTGCAAAGTAAATAAAATCAACTTAAGGGGCACTACTAGGGCATTCCCACAAATACTTGGCGTGGAAAAACTTGTAGCATTGTAGTCTTAGATGATTGAATTGGGAAATTCTACACACATGCTTGCTTCGGTTCAGATCAATTGTTCAAATACAAATCAAAGACAAACTTGTACACATCCCGTCGGAGCTTAAGCACTGAAGTCGGGAAGCTGGGGCTTCTGCTCCAGTTTTGTCCGCACACAGAGAGGTGCAGGAAAGCAGATCTGATAGGACAAAACATCGACGACGGAGCTACGAGTAGTTCAAAGTCTACCTCACGCGAAGCAGGCGAAGTCGAACTTCACCAAGAAAAATAGAAGCGACCGACCATGCCTTCCAATATGAGAGGAAGGGAACATAGTCGAAGCGAGCGACCACAATCCAAACAACAACGAAGTCGAAGCAAGCTCTTCCGTGCCTTCGCGTGGGCTTCTCCCTCACATGTGCCCGATGATTTCCTTTCTTTGCTCAAAACGAGCGATTTTACTTTACCCGAAAATTATACTGCCATAGAAAATTTGTAGTACATTGAGATTTTACTTAACATTTTGTCCAAATAAATATAAAAAAATAAAAAATCAACGCACTTCTTTTACATTCCATTCTTTTTTCCTCTATCTACACAGCCCCTGAAGTATAAAGTTTAATCAACCATAATGATTTTTATTAGTTTGAATTTAATTTTTTTTTTTTGGGAAAACTTAAATTTTTTTTGGGAAAAAGAATTTAATTTAATTTTTTTTATTTTTTATGATCAATAAGCATCCACCACGTAGGAGTAAACAAAGTTGAAGGCCAATCATGTTCTTCCACGTCATCCGTAATTCCACGTCTCGAATCACAATTCGTCCGCTACTGGCAATCAGACGTGTCCGCTTTCCACAAAGTCTCAGTCGTTTAATTTCGGAACCAGACTTTTAGTTCGAAAAGCGAAGCACCTCTTCTCTTCCCAATCGCCGACGATCCTCCCTCGTCCCCTACCATCTTGTCGCCGTGGCTTCCAACGGGCCACAGTCCCTCCACCGCCGGAAAATTCCAGCAACCAATCCGCCCCGAACCCAGCCCTCTGCCCGGACTCGTCCGGCCGACGATCTCGTCCTCCCCTTCTGGCAACAGAATTGGTTCCTTCTACTCCTCTTTCTGATGGCGCTTTCCTTATTCGGCCTCGCCATCTTTCTCTACTTCAGTTTACAGCTCGAAGAGGGAGCCCCTATTCCTACGTCTGCGGTCGCTTCCGAGGGCGTGGCGGTCTGTGATCGCCAATATCCGAGATCTCTGCTTGTTATTTGTATTGGTTTTCTGATCTTGTTTGCTTTCTGTATAGATATCGTATGGAACGGTTCTTAAGCTTATGCACGAGAGGACCAAATTTCGGCTGCACTCTCATGAGGTTCCATACGGGTCAGGGAGCGGACAACAGTCTGTCACCGGATTTCCCAACGTTGACGATTCTAACAGTTATTGGGTATGCGTTATAGTGCTTGTCGATTTTACTTTTTGAACTATGGATCAATCTTTGGATTCAGTCATGCATTACTAAACAGACTACTGAACAATCCTCATTAATAATTCGGATAATATAGTACTTGCATACTGCATAGGCCACTAGATATATAAGGATTTTACTGGCAATCTAGCTATGGTTTCATACCTAGACAACTGTTTTGCGTAGGAATTTGGTACTTGATTTAGAGTCTGTTCTGGTGAGCTTTAGGTTAGTACCACCAGTTTTTTGCCTAGAAGATTGTCTAATACAGTTAAAATATACCCAATGCATATAGTTGATAGATGCATGCTTTATCCTTGTTGAAAATCTTTATGAAATATATGAGGAGAAGCTTCGACCATGAATGTTGTCTTTGAAAGTTTGAAGAGCCACATGCATCAATTGAAACTATCTTAAGTAATGCTTCGTTTATACTTTAAGAGAAAGATCTATGAGCATTGTAGGAAGTTTCTAAAGAGATGCATTTGGCTTCCGGATTATCAAGACGAGTGGATCATGCATGTGTCTATTTACATGAGCTACCTGGGCTTCGTCTCCCTTTTCTGCTGCCCATTCCTTTGATGTGTCGGCTGTCTTTTATGTGATTTGTGAGGTCCTGTCCATCTAAGCTTGATGTGTTTTCCCGTTTATTCTTTTATCCAGCATCGTCTTTGCATTTTCTCCTTGTCTTCTAGCGTGGTGTTTTGTTTGACACGACAGGTTAGTAAAATGCGTACTTGTTTCAACGATGATGATTTGGATACTACAACAGAATGTATTTTATTAGAACACTGTAAATGTTAAGACATAGTATTCCTAAATTACAATTTGATGTCATTTTAAAATAAATATTATGAATATTCTAGAGCACATACATATATGATTTCATAGCGACCTTTAATGCCATACTTGTATGTGTTCTAAACCAAGAGGGAATACAATTTTAGAAATGCTGCAAAAATTGTCGAATAGCATTCTTATTTTCATTGTTTCAAACATATGGGGAGTATGGTTCACACGACCAACTCGTTTCTCTAAATGTCTAAATCCTAACCTAGGTCAACTTATTTAATCATGGTAAATTTATCAGTAGCATTGGGTATAAGCCTCTCTATCAAGGTATAGAAGGTGCGCTCATTCACCGAAACCTATGGGGTATATGGTTCACAAGACCTACTAGTCATCCTTTTTCTTAATACCATGAGACACCCTTGCCTCGCTCCACTTTGAAACTCGTCATTGGTAAGGCTAGGGGAACCTTCTAAGGCATTTATCTCAAAGCTCTTGGGTTTGAGTCACAAAAATTCGCTTATAATGTTGAGATATGCTGTATGCTTGGGTCGAGTCTTTAACTAAAAAAATGAAGATCGCTAAAATATTAGTTCAGATCAATACTACTACAACAACATCAAGCCTTTATCCCACTATGTGGGGTCTGCTACATGAATCCTTTTTCTCCATTATGTCCTGCTAAGATTAAATTCTCATTTAAATCTAATAAAGAAATGCCATTTCTAATATTTTCTAGCCAAGTCTTTTTAGGTCTACCTCTACCTTTCTTAAGATAAGTCAAATCTAAAACATCTACTTTACTAACCGGGTCATCGGAAGTCCGCCATTTTATGTGACCAAATCATCTAAGGCGACTTTTTCTAATCTTATCTTCTATTGGAGGTACTCCAACCTATTCACGTATATGCTCATTTCGTATCCTGTCTCTAAGAGTAAAGCCACTCATCGACTTGAGTATCCTCATCTCTACAACACTTAACTAAGTATTATGCTTCTCTTTTAATGGCCAACATTTTGCACTATAAAGCATTGTAGATCTAACCAAAATCAAAATATATGCTCAATAATACACTAGGCCCCATTCAAATTGAACTTGAATTGAGTTGTGCCTACATCAAATTAGATTAACTTGAGATCAAATCGAATTTATGCTTTAATATATTGTACATTTATATATACATATGTTTATATTTGTTGATTGAATTGAGAAAATTTATGAGAAAATAAAAAGTTGGTTTAATTAAGTCGACTTTTTGCTCAAATGGAGCTTGAATCAGAATAGACGCCCAACTTGAAGTCAATTGAGAACTGGTTGAGTGTATATTACCAAATTTGAATTTGCTTAAGACAGGATTGAATGTAGGGGTGTCAATATTGGACACGACCCGAAAACCCGACTCGAAAACGACACGGAAATTTCGGGTTCGGGTTGACCCGAACACGAATCGGGTCGGGTTAGAGTTTTTGACTCGTTTCAAAAATCGGGTCGGGTTCGGGTTGACCCGAAAACCCGAAAATGACCCGAATTGACCTGCTGATTGAGCTGCCCGCCGCTGCCCGAGGCCAATCATGCATTGCCCCGCTTGCCCGCGTCAGGCTGCCCGCCGCGTGACCAGACCTGCCCAGCTTGCCCGCGTCCAGGTCCCGAGGTCGGAGGTCCGAGTTCCACCGTCCAGCGGTCCAGGTCGAGTCGCGTCCAAGCCCGCGTGCCCAATGCCAGCGTGCCCAGGTCATGTCGCCGTGTGCCATCTGGCCAGCTTGCCGCGGACCCGCGGTTGCCCATTTGCCGCGTGCCCAGCGCCCACGTGCCCGAGTCCAGGTCCAGCCGTCCCGGCTCCCACGAATGTTCGGCCCCCGGCTTTCGGGTCGTGTCGGGTTGACCCGAACCCAAAGCGGGTAGGGTTCGGGTCCGGAAAACCGACCCGTTTGTAAAAACGGGTCGGGTTCGAGTTGACCCGATCAGTGCCGGGTCAATTCCGGATTCGACCCGAACCTGACCCGTGACCCGAAATTGACACCCCTAATTGAATGCTTAGAGCGGTCTTGAATTGGGGATTTTATAATTCAAGATTGAATCATTTCCATCCCCTTCCTAGATCCCACTTTGTTAGTAATCCTTATGCACATCCTTCATAATCCTGTTTCTCATTTAGATACTATGTTTTCAATGTTGGTTTGTTTCTTTTTGGGCCACTTATTGCAATTTTTTTTTCTTCATTTATAGTTTTTTGGTAAATATTTCCTTTATTATAACAATTACTTGTGTTCTCTCATCTCTGTAAACCATTCCATCTCAAACACCTGTTTAAAAACCCAGTTAAAAATTTGGTAGAGGCATAAACATGTACAAGTTGAAGAGTAAGATAATGATGTTCAGGAGCATAAATATGCTTTTGGAAGAATTAATTACCATTTTATATTGGTTCAACGTTGAATCACAACTTTTATGCATAATTATTGACTAAACAGTCGGGCCTTGTTGCAACTTATTCGAAACTTTTCGTAACATACTTCCTATAGGCTTCATATACAGCTCTTTGCAGCCGCCTTATGTTAAATGAGCATCAACATTTTCAGGTGCAGGAAAATTTATTTTTCTTAAACAATCAAATTGATAAAAAAAGCTGACTCGGGAATGCTTTAATCTTTCAAAAATTTTTCCATAATGTTTCTTTTACTTATTAAAGCATTTCTTTGATGAAAACCTACAGATTGTGAGGCCTATACCAGATTCGTCTTCCAAGCAAGGTGACGCAATACCTCATGGAACTATTATTCGTTTGCAACATATGAGGACTCAAAAGTGGTTGCACAGCCACTTGCATGCATCCCCTATTTCTGGAAATTTGGAGGTTAGGTTTCTGGGAATTTCAGTCGCTTTTAATTTTTTGAGAAATAAGAGCCACTTTCTCTCATGTTTTGTCATCCAGCCAAAATAAAAATACAGTTCTGTATGTTTTAAATGAATACGAATAAGCTTTCCTGAATACACAATGATTCATGTGTATTAGATTTACAAAGTCTTAAGTTTTTCAAGAAAGCTTCAACTTCATTATCATCCTCATAAAGTTCTTTTGCCTCAATGGGAATTTTAGAAATGAAATGAAAGGTTGAAAGGAAATAGAAGTCTATATAGTTTTTGCCTGAGAATGAGCATTCTAGAACTCTAGAGTAGGTTAAGTTATAATGGGTATGAAGCCGAAGGGTTTTGATAGGCTGGAGTTTGGTATCAAGTAATGTCACTCATAACTTCTCTTGAGCAAGTGCAAGATGTTAACATGTGAAAACATATCTGGAAATACAAACTTAATATGAAACTTCTAAGTTTCTTCTCCTTTGAGCATCTTAAATTAGCTCTTTGGGTTGCTGCTCGTTGAAACTGGGTAACAAGCCAAGCTTGCTTTCTAAATTGATGGACCAAACCTGATTTTTTTTTGGCTTAAATAAATATTAATTGTTATCTTTTTGTTAGCTACTTAGCTTTATAGGTCTTCACACTTATCCTTCATAGAGAATCTAAACTATAATCTCAATGTACTGCAGCCAGTATGGGAGGCTGAACTTCTGATTTTTGGATTATTTTTCATTCACGTCTTTTTAACTTCTGTTGTTTATATAGCTTTGAAATATCGTATTTAATTACACATCTAGTGATACAAGCAAGACATTGGAAAGAGAAAATAATGAAGAAGATAGATTATCATCTGGATTGCTGCAGCTAAGAAAGGGGTACAGCTTGTTGGAGAGAGGAAGAGGGGAGGATGGAGGGTTTTGTAGGGTGAGGACTGAGGAGGCAAATAATAACGATAAAAGATTGATGAACATGATCTGAATTACATGTAGTGATGCACTGCTTCCAACCGCATGGAGCTTAAATAAATATTATGATCTGAATTACAGTTTATAATTATAATTTATTGATGGTAAGTAAAATTAATAAGGACCTCATATTTAAAATATAAATATAATGAGTTAACTGCCTTAATATTGAATAACATTGCCAAATAGTATCACCGGATTTATAAGGATTTAACATACTTCTTGCCAAACAATTTTTAGGATTTAACACCTTCAAAATTTAGTAAATTTGAATTTAGAGGATATTTTACTTAAATTAAATCCTAGCCGCATCCAAACAGGCTCCAAAAGATTTAACAAATTGATATGTGCATAAACGATATTAAAATAGAACAACTAAATTAAGAAAAAAATTAAACTAAAAGGTATAATTCTTAAATCACTCAAATGCCTTTACCACCGAAAGAGCTTAGGCCATGTATTTGGTTAATCCAATTTAGCGAGCTTAATTTCACCAATGTAGTAATCTTGTTTGCTGCATCGTCTCAGAATATTCTGGAGATACATATTCAACACTTTTTTGTAAACATCTTCCAGTTTGATATCATGTACGGTTCTCATTGCACGTTCTGTGCATCATTATATGTATTAGTATGGATGCATGTTCCTTTCTACTCTCAAAGACAAGTGATATTAAGACTTTATTTGGGACGGTTTTCTTATTGTTTCTTAAAATAATTTTTTAGTATAAAAATTAAAATTTTTATACTAAAAAGCTTAAATGTTATCAGTTTCTGCTGTTTGCATATGACTCCTTAATACTAATGCCATATGTTTTTTCATATTGTTTTCCGTGTAGTACAATGATGATTAATGTTATAGCCATTACAAAATTCTGAATTGAGCTTTTCATTAATTTTTACATGAAGCTGATCCTCATTTAATACAGATACCCATCAAATGTGTTTCTTCAAAGAGTGCATGACTATTTAGCACACTTAAGTAAATGAGTTAGGCATAGCATCTCTTCAGAGCTAAGCCTTGACTGTCTTTGTTATTGACTTGAAATTAATTGCACCCACGAACAAATAAGCCAACTCTCACCTTTTTTTTTTGGGACATTTAGGCCAATTAAGACAAACTCACGCACACATCGCATACACAAAAACTCGAACCCAAGACCCCTTAGTTGATAGCCTAAGCTCTCAACCAACAGGCCAATGTGAGTTGTGCAACTCTCACCTTTTTTAGACCTCCTTTTTAATCAAGATAAATTTGACTAGGGAATGAAGATAAATCCTAATATTTCCCATTATCTGCCCCTCTCTCTCTCATATCTATTGTGCTATAATTTTGTATTCAGGAAAAATTAGGATGGATGAAATGTGATATTTTACTACTAGCATGGGGCAAAATCAGGAGTGAAAAATTAGTATCAGGATAACATTGATTTGCCCTGAGAACAAACAATTTTATAGAGAAATTTTTTTTTTTTTACATTTTTTTTACCTGGAAGTTCCTGTCTCAAGCTTCCAGTGAGTTGCAAATTTATTCTCATGACAACATATCAAATATTATAGGTAAGCTGTTTTGGGGGAGATGGTCAGTCAGATACCGGAGATTTCTGGCGGTGGGTATTAGCTGCAATCCTTTGTTTTTTTCTCCTCTTCCATGCTGAATTCTGATTTCATGTGGCTTGTTTCCTGTCATGGAATTGCACTGCAGGCTCGAGATTGAAGGGAATGGAAAGATCTGGAAACAAGATCAAAGAATAAGACTAAAACATGTTGATACTCTTGGCTACCTACATAGCCATGATAAGAAATATACTAGAATTGCTGGAGGGCAGCAAGAGGTACATAATTCATTATTAGTTTGTCTGTTCTTTCTTCTTTCATCTTTTTCTATACTTATTCTTCATTTAACATACTATTGTGCAAATCACATAAAAATATCACTAAAATGAACTTACCTAAGTGAATTATATCTTTTCATGAATATATTTTGATGTAATTTAAAAATTAAGATGTTATATAAATAAATATAAAAATGTATCTGGTAGATATGTAAATATATAAATACTACATATGTAAATCCCCTTTTTATTTATTCTCTAAACAATAATCTGTTTCTCTTCCAGGTTTGTGGCATTAGAGAGAAGAAACCTGACAACATTTGGTTGGCGGCAGAAGGAGTCTATCTTCCAGTTCATGAAAGTTGAATATCGGCCCATATTTTCAAAGCTCCGAGCTTTAGTTGAGAATTTTTATCATTTCATGACATAGTTGGTAGGTCTTGCTATTTTATTGTTCTCTTCTGCACTACCAAATTCTGCAATATATTTTGGGCAGCAGATTGACTATTTGTGCAACTGGCCATCCATTCTACCAACTATATATGCATTTGTTGTTATATGGCCTTCAAAAAAAAAACAAAAAAAAAATCAGGAGAAATCTTGATTTAGTTTGGATGAATTACATAACAATCAAATTTATTTTAAAATGAATTTAATATATAATTAATTAAATAAAGTAAATAGTATATGATTGTTCGATAAGTTTTACGCTAGTTGCTGATTACATAACACAACTCTCTACTTTTCTCATCCAAGTCCTGAGACCTAGCAACCCAGCAACGACTATACGTTGTAGGATAAATGCTTTGTGTTGTTATTGTTGTTGTTTTTGTAAAAAAAAAAATAGATAGTACTCTCATCTTAAAGTAAATTTAACAGCAAATTTGGATATAGAACTTCTAGATTCTTTTGAATCCCTAAAGCAAACAACTGTGGAATGCAATCAAAGGTTTCAGGTGGTGGTTGGATGAAATTGGTTAAACAGACATTGCAATTTTGAGGGTTATCCAAAAGATTGGTTTCTCTTGAGCCCATAATAATCCTCTCCTTCGATCATTTGCATGTAGTCAATGTAATATGGGTGTATCATATTTCGTCAATTTTCTCCATTGATTATGCAAAATTGATCTCAAATGATGCCATAGGCAGTAAATTGGATCAACTTTATATACTTAAGGGATTAAATTTGGTTTAATTTTATCTATCAAATTAGGGTGATTTGAGATTAGTTTTGTATAGTCAAAAAATTAAATTAAAGAAATATAATGTTTTGAGATTAAATTGATTATGATACGAATAATCATGAATTATGTTGAAATATTTAAGCTCAATATTTCTTTTTCATTAAGAGGCTGTTGGTTGGTTAAGAAAGGAATGCAGTTGAAATGAATGTAATGTAAAATGAATGCAGTGTAAAAAAAATATTTTGAAATTGTTTGGATGAATGTAAAATAAATGAAAGTGAATAATTTTTTTTGTTTGATTTGAAGTAATGAATGTCGTGTAAAGTTCAAAAATGATGACAATCGGCGGTGGTGGCCGGTGGTGGTGGTGGTTAATTGGAGGGGAGGGGGACGGGGGTGGTGGCGGGCCAGTGGTGGTCAGCGATTAAGTGAGCTTGTTTGTGGTGTAAACGAATCTCGCTCAAAATTGGGCGAGTTTAGTTGACTTAAAAAATAAACTAAAATGATTTATACTACATTTATTTTATTTTGCTACACTTTGTATTCCAATCAAACACCAAATTTTCAAAGCCCTTGCATTCAGAATATTTTACATCACTTTGTATTCAAACAAAACAACCCCAAGTATTTGAGTTGTTTGATCCATAAAAGGTAAGTGTTTGAATAACAAACATAAGCTCCTTCTAGTGCATATAAAACTAGACCTTCAATACTTATTATTTCTAAACTCACTCCTGAAAGGGAATTTTTACCATTGCAACTCTAGAAGCAAAAGATGATCTTAAAAAAAAAATATCATTTATGAGTAATTCACAAGTATGAGAAGGATAAGCCACACTTCAAGTGACTCTTATCTAAACAAAAATAAAGTTTGAGTGCACATTATGTTACCATACTTGATTTAAATTTATTCAGCTAGATCTCATAATGATGTGTTAGCTTTATATAAATTTGGCACATTGTATCAGATTCATGGATGTGAAAATTGTTTAAGTTGGGACCCAAATGAGCCCAAACTGACCCTACCAAGTCAAATCAATCAAACTAGGGCAGTTTAATATAATTAGAAGGCATGCTAAGCTTGGAGCAATGATGAGGAAGTTATCATGCAAGTGAATAATTATACTTGGCCTTAGCCACAATTTTTCAGGACTATTACAATATCATAGACCTTCCTTCATTGTCTCTATTTTCTCCTTTTTTTTTGCTAATCTCTTTTTTCCTGGCAATCTTCAATCCTCTGCCTCATACACACATTTCTAACTACTAGACAACTCTAAATTTCGTCCGACAACCCATCATGCGTTGCTCTCGTTGAGCACTTCTTTGCCACCATATCGTCTTCAACATGGTCAACAAAGCCTGTTCTATTATCCAATACGACAAACACCTCGAAAATATTGAAACGCAATTGGCCAACTTTGGCAAACTACTTTGGATTTATATGCTTCACTCACACTACTTGAGGTTTAAGAATGATCAACCCACACCATTTTTCAAAACCTTCAATAGTCACCACCTTTACATAATACAATGAAGAGGCTCATGGGAAGCTCACCCTTCAAATCCTTGAGCATCACCATTCCATATTATGCGGGTGGCAACCCAAAAACATGGATACCAAAAATCGAGCTAATATGATTTCAAAATCTCTCCGAATAAACTAACAATCACCTCATTCCACATGGATGGTCCATAAATTCAAAATTTTTTTGGCAACATTCTTGTTTTTAGTGTTTTAATTACAAAATATGTCCACAAACTGAACGATATTTCACTAACCACAAAACTATGCATGCCATTTGTGCACCTTTAAGTGTTGATTCAATCAAACTTAGATTGAATATCTTGGGCCATATGATCTTTGCAACAAGGGTCCATCCAATGGAAGACAACATCAATTTCATTTAAATCTAATAAAAAAAAAGATCATTTCTAATACTTTTTAATAAAGTCTTTTTAGGTCAACTTTCATTTAAATTTAATCAAATCACATTATTTTCATCTAAAATTTGAAGGTATTAGCATAAAAAAAACTAATTATGCATTGAATGTTCTTTCTCCATAATAGTACTGCGCTAACTATTGCGGAAGAATCTGTAGAAATACAACTAGATTAAGGGACTGGGTGGTAGCAAATATCGAGTCAAGCAAGATTACTACTACAATAAAACATATCTATCGTCTACAAAGAAATGAGCATTTACTCTTTAGAGATCATCATTTGTGACGATGTTGGTGATACCCAAAATCTTTGCTAGTTTTCCACTTTCATATGCTTCAACAGTATCTGCAAAAATTCAAAAAACAATTAGTCCAAGCATACATATTAAAATTTGGTCATGATGATTCAGTTATTAGATTAGATTTGAAATGAGCGCAATATATGACTAATCAATTAAAATCTATATTACATTCATTTCAAAATAAACTCGATAATTTTGAGAGTCATCCATATGACTTAAATTTTTCTCAAGAGGAGTTGGTGTGATTACCATCAGAGCCACCCAAATGCTTTCCATTAATGAAGACTTGAGGGACAGTTCGCCTTCCAACAATTGTAGACAATGCATCCTGGATTTCTCCACCATCATCTATTACAAATATTAAATGATATAAGTAAATGAAATAAAAATATATATATATCTGCTTTTGCTTGCAGATATTCTTTGGAAGTTTCAGTGTAAAACAAGCAGGTCCTTCAATTGACATTAGACATTAATGCTTTCAAGAGAAAGCAAATTAACTTTCTCATAAATTTAAAATAAAAACACAAATAGCCCGAACTCAAATGTAATTAGATTGAAATTTCCAATTGAGATCCTACGGGAATATTGAGTTCATTGAGTTTAACAATGACATGTCTTTCAAAAGAATATAGGTTCTGTTTAACGTTAACTGTTTGGGTCAATAATTTTTTCTTCTAAGCATTCGGATGTATTTGTAATGTAATTTCTTTGGTGGATTCGGCAGATTCTATTACGTGTATAGTCTGCTTGCATAAAACTTACTAGCACACAGACAATAAGAGAGAGGAGTGACTTGGGAAGAGAGATTTATCAGGCTTGGTAGGATCCTGTGAGGTTATACGAGAGGAGAGAGTAAGGTAAAAAAGTAACGTGGACAGAAAGAAGGGGAGTTTATTGAAAAAGCTAAAGAGAGATGTTAAGAGAGGGGAAGATTGGCCGTAGAGAGAGAAAAAGAGATCAAGGAGATAGAGATCTGATATTGAAATCAGTAAGGACTAAGGAGATATTATGACCGAATGAAAGAGAGATGAGGATGACAAGGTAGAGAAGCCGAGATGTGTTGAGGCAATGCAAAGAAGAATTGTTTGATGGCAATTTCATGTAGAAAAGGAATGTTCTTATGCCAATTTTATGATGGGCCCTTGATATAGATCTTCTTGATTTTCTTCTTCCCTCTTTGAATTGCTTAATTTCTCCCTTTAGTTGTGAGAGAATAGAATGAAGGAGTTAGAAGGAAAGGGTGTTGGGCATGCCACAACTCTGTAATTACCCGTTCAGAGGGAATGGAAATTGCCAGGAGAGTGAAAAATTCCATAAAAATCTGAGGAGCCTCTCGGTATATGCAAGAGAGAGAGCAAGACACTGGGGGAGGGGGAATTCCCTAAAAAATTCATTAATAATTGTATTAATTTAATTTAAAAAATTCAAATTAAATTAAGCATAAATCGGGATAAGTTCTAAAGTTCCCATCATCTGATTTCAAATAAAAATAATCACAACACTTAAAAGACATTAAAATTAAAATAAATCCTAAAAAATATCTAAAATATTAGAAAAAAAAATAGAAATTAACTAGAATAAACTTGATCTCCCTTGAGCAAGTGTGGGCTCCGAAAATTCGGCCCCGGCCTCCACCCGACTTGTTTACTTTCTTCGGGGGGAGTTTTAACGAACTAAGTTCCGGGGTAAATTTTGGAAGGCAGATGGGTTTGTAGATAAGACACTACCCAGAGATTTCGCCCTCATTTTGTGAGGACTTTATGATCTGAGTTCTGGTTTCCTATAGGCGCAAGCCCCTATAGTTAATTACCCCTCCCACTAACGAGAGAGAACTTTCGATTAAGGCTAGTCGTCGATCAGATACGTATAGATACGTGCATCTGGCATATAGTAGCAGTAATGGGTTTAGGGTATTGGAAAATTGAGGGATTTGATATTTAAAATAGAAATTTTCACCATCCTGCACTTAAAGCGGATGGTGGGGGAATGGATGATAGACCCGATCAAGATCCCATGGTTCCGTCATCCCGGGCCATCGTGGTCCCTGGTCTACTTAGTCAGAGGAGGTAGTCGACCCAACCTGACAGAAGGATCCTTGTCGGCAGCCATGGGTTGCTTCGTCCAAGGGTACCTTGTAGACCTGGGGTGAGTGTTTGTCTAAGGGGACAAATTTGAATCCACCTTAGCTAACAGAGGGCTTTGTGCCCTATCAATCATATCCTATTGATTCATGTCTCAAGGATTTGATGCCATTGGGG
This sequence comes from Dendrobium chrysotoxum, assembly GCA_019925795.1. NCBI lineage: Eukaryota > Viridiplantae > Streptophyta > Magnoliopsida > Asparagales > Orchidaceae > Dendrobium > Dendrobium chrysotoxum. The sequence continues at coordinate 86,070,161 of CM034312.1, forward strand.
AACATACGGGCTCTGGCCATAACCATAATATAATGGTGCCATTTGGCGGCAACCACCTGGTTCAGAGGGCCCCGAGTCATAATCGTTTATCCTGCAGTGCCATTTGGCGGCGAAACTGCCGGTTAGAGGACTCGTACCACGTCCTTGCTGGCAGGAGATTGTTTGAGAATGGATCCTAGTGATATTTTCGACCAGGCATTAGCTCTTTGCGAGCTGAAGTAAATTTTAACTTGTCCACCTCGGCAAACTGTTGCGGAGGATGGATGGATTTTTCTTTAAGCGGTTTGATAGTTGGATTTCAATTTTTAAATATCTGGAGTTGGAAAGATTTTTGGATTTTGGGATTTTTCAGAAGATTGGATTTTGTAGGGAATTTGGGATTTTGGGAGTTTTGTGGAGTTTTGGATTTTGTGGGAGTTTGGGTGTTACTTTGAGATATTTGAAATGGACCCCTCCGGTTGATATTTTCATTCAACACGGCCATCATCGGGGTGTATGGGGTCATTTATATTTTATTGATTGGACCATGTCGACTCTATCTACTGGTCGATAGAGGATCGGGTTTTGTAGGCTTTGGACCTTTGTTAGTGAATTCTCTTGATTATAGACCTTGAAGGCCTAATATGAATGTATAAAATAAATATCTTGGTCGATCTCACGACTGCATATTTATTTAATGGTTCGAGCCGTGTCGACTCCTATCTACCCGTATAGGAGGATCGGGCTCGAACTTGAATTCACTTATTAACCCGCGCAGCATCCCTAGACGTCACGTGTGTACCAATAACACGCTCGTCGGGGCCCATGCAGGTGTTTGGGGGCATTTTATAATTATTTATTGAACCTTGTCTACTCCTATCTGCTTGCATAGGAGGATCGGGTTCAAATCTATTGACCCGCGCAGCATCCCTCGACGTCACGTGTATACCAATAACACGCTCGCCGGGGCCCATGCAGGTTATGATTATATTTTCCCTTTTTAGTGTACCTATGTGTATACAAATTAGAGTGCACATGTGCGGGGGTATTCTTGGAATATTTGTACACGCCTTCTGTCTGCTTGTACGAAGGTTGCAGATCCGGTGGCGTTATGCAGCAGCTTGTGAACTGAGCTGTTTGCTGCTTTGTACAGGCAGACTGTCGTGCACTACTTGCATGATTTACGCAGGTAGATCGTAGTACACCAACGAATATCCTGCTTTTGCCTGTGAATATATTGTTGTATGAATGAGAACTCTTCTACATTTCATTGTGGACAAAATATTAGTCGTACGACGTAACAAGCTTTTGTGGTAGTTCGTGGGAGCTTGCATATGTAACCTATTCTCCACCTTTGCTTGTAGGAGGGGCTAGGGTTCTTGTTGCATATTTGTCCTTTTCGTTTGTGGACAGTATGATGCATCCACATAAAGGAATCATCATAACCATTGCATATCAGTCTTCATTGTTCACAACGAACTGTTGCATTATTCCACGGGTGGTTGATATTGATTGTAAGGAACTTCCACATCCTCTTGCATGACTCTTGTAAATTCCACACACATTAAGATTGGTTGCATGAGAATTATATTTGCTTTGACCTTTCGAATACACCTTTCATCAACAATTTATCATATGTTGAATCCCTCTGCTGCTTGTGAATGTTAGCTAGCGAGGTATCATAATGCTCGTTACATATCAACTTCCTTCACCTGCGAGGGACTTGTGCATTTACTGAATACTTGTTGGCTAGGATGTCTTTGCAGTCACTGTATGCCTGTTGTGTTCATTTGCCAGGGCTTGGTGCACTTGTATGTAGTTGAGAGGCGTCCTCTATCTGTGGACTACTATATTTGCTACACATCTTTCACATTGCATATGTAAGTATATCGCTAGGTATTTCCCTGTTACAACTCACATGTAGCTCGTTATGTGTATCACAGGTCTTTTGTCTTCACATATGATATTTGTAGTACGCATAATGAATCTGCTGCTCTTCCTTGTTAGTACTTGTATCTCAAACAACATGAAGACTTTCAGTATTTGCGGGAAAGTTCATGTTATTGCTCGTCGTTACTTAAAAGAGTCAAGAGCATTTGTTTACACCTAAGCAATGTTAGTTGTCTACGAGCCTCTGTATTCTATTCATGAACACAATATGACATTATTGTGATCAAGTTGTTTCCCCCCGATGTCTGCAAGCGAAGTTGTATACTCATCACAAGTCTTCCTTTTCATACAAGTGCATTGTAGTACTTATGCAAACATTGTATTCTTGCTCATAATCACATGTAGGCAGTTGTAGTTCGTGTGCACATATTATTCTTTGCATAAAATAAGTTCCTTATTTGTTCACATGGTTCTAGTCACATGATGACGTTTAGTTCGTATTCAAGTCAAGTTCAATATGCAAGTTCGAGCTCAAGTCCCACTTAGCTCAAATTTTGAACCCTTGTCATTGTTCACTTGATTCTTGCTTGTAGGTACGTTGCAAGTTATGTTGAAGTTTACAAGTCCTTCACTTGATTGTTAATGTTCACTAGATCTTTAATCATCATTCGCATGCTCGAGTTTTGCTAAGTTAAAGTCCCCTTTCATGTGGTCCAAATCGAGTTCAAGTTCTCTTGCAGTTGAGTCCCCTTGTTACTTGATTCGGGTTTGGTTCAAGCTTAGTCCATTTAGTTTCAAGCTCTGTTTTGAGTTTGAGTCCAAGCTTAGTTCAAGAGCCCACAAATTCAAATTCAATTCCTTTGTTCTGTCATTCGAATTCAAGTCCTCTGTTGTCTTGTAGAAGCTCAAAGTTTCCTTGTAGTTCAAGAGTTGTTATTTAATTCCAATTCAAGTTATAGTTCATTTGAGCTTTGTTCAGATTCATATTCACAAGTCATCTGTTTTTTGTTTGAGTATAAATTCTTGTCCAAGTTCTCACGTATTCTTCTTGAATTCAAACAAGTCCAAGTACGGTCTCAGATTCACCCGAAATTTCGGCAGCATTCCGGCATCTCCCCCGTTTAGGGGAAATAACGGAAAACTGGGCCTTTCCCACCACGCTTAAGAAAGCGTGTATGGTAGATGCCCTCTTTCGAGGACACCGCGGCCGTGTAAAGTCTTCAATCCCCCACCACGCTTAAGAAAGCGTGTATGGGTCTTCGACGTACCTGAAAAAGCAAAGCATTTGTTTCCCCGCAGGTACAGAGCCGCGTACGGGTACTTAAAATTGTCCCCACCACGCTAAGAAAAGCGTGTATAGGGCCTACCCGCCTCGCCGTAGGTGTCGCACCGGGTTCCCTTCCCACCACGCTTAAGAAAGCGTGTATAGGCGGTTTGCCGGCTCGACACGAACGCCGAGGATAGGATTTTTGAGGTGATTACCCGCCTCGTTGTAGGCGCCGCACCGGGGTCCCATCCCACCACGCTTATGAAAGCGTGTATGGGCGGTTTTCCGGTCCGCCGCAGACAACGAAGTAGACTCTCGGAGTTTCAGGGTTTAGAGGGTTATACCTTAGCGTGCGTCGGCGATGATGTAGGCACGCGGATCGAGGCAAGGTAGAGAGAAGAGCACTTCTCTCTTTTGCATTTACAATTATTATTTAATTACAATCATAATTAAATAATTATTAATAATTAATAATTAATTAATTATAATTAAAGAATTAATGATTAATTATAATTAATTGGAATTAATTATAATTAATCAAATAATTATAATTAATAATTAATTACTAATTAATAATTATTATAATTAGATAATTAGTTATAATTATGATTAAATAATAATTAAGTATATTTAGCAATAAACATAGCTACAAAGAACTCTCCCTTTCCTCTTAGGTTTGACGGATTTACAGGATTTGAGCAAGATTTATGCTACTTAGCGGGATTTAGGGACTGTCGAATCCCACAGCAAGTTAAATCCTCAATTTTTTTTTTTGATTTATGGGATTTGGCCGAGGAAGCTCGAGCAAGGGAGAAAGTTACCTTGACAGCAAGTGAGTCCACGTTATTGCTCACGATCAAAATGTCGTAACTTCCAGTCCCACAGGAAGGGAGCGTCGGCCTCAAGCTCGACCAGGTAGGGCGACGGGAGTCTTGCAGCTAGCTGGGTTCGTGGGTCTCGGTCGACGGGAGGAAGAGAGGTAGTGGCGTTGGGGAGTTCGGCTATGGGAGGAGGCGTCGGAGCTGGGTTCGGCTTCAGGTAAGGGTTTCGATCCAGCTTTGATCGGAGACGGGATGAGTAGGGGGATCGGAGGTCTTGCGAGAGCTTGCGTGGAAGGAGGAAGCTTCGGCTTGGGGCGTCGGGATGGCCTGCGGGAAGTTGACGGGAGCTTGCTTGGGGTCTGGGTTGGATCGCGAGAGGAGGGAGGAGAGCAGGAAGAGCTTTTGCGTATGTGTCTGTAGAGAACGAGAGCTTCCCTCCCCTTTTTATCAACGCAAAAGGGCAGCGACCGAGGCAGGGTCGTGCACGCGAGGCATGGGCGAGTTGCATTCGGCGCCGATTTACAGACTGCGGACACTGTAGTGACGGCGGGATGGGACACTGTAGCATGCACAGGTATTTTATATTCTTGTATTCTTTCTCCCTTATCCCCAATAAAGGTCAACAAATGCCCCCCAACAAATGTGGTTCGCGTCTAGAGCGAATCACATTTGTTGTATGTTGATTGCCCTTATGGATCTCTAGATATTTGCTCTAGATATCACATAAAGGATTTCGTTTAGTGGATCTCCAAGAGTTTGTTTGGATGTCACACTAAGATTATCATTCTATATATCTTCAAGAGTTTATCTGTGTCTTTATAGATCTTTAGATGCACTTGTAATCAGTGAGAGGATTGGCATGCTGGCTTTAGTCAGATAGAGATCCAAAAGATACTGATATAGTACTTTAGACCCAGCTCCTTAGAGTGTCACTTCGTAGATTGATGATAGTATATAGTAATGCCACTTTCTGTTCTTCTTTTGACACTACTGCTTTCTTAGTTTTCAGTTTTGATTTTATAACTGTACTGACAATTCTTTGTTTCTTGTGCAGGTCACTACAGAGATAGGATCCAGTCAGTCAGCTACCACTGGAGATTTGGCTCTGGTACGTTTTTTAGTTTGTTTGTTCTGTTTCTCTTCTTTCTTTGGCTGCTTACTGACCCTTGTTGCCTTGTGCAGGTTCCAGGAGGAGCGAGACACCAGTTCGTGAGCTACTACAGGAGACCTTGGCTTCAGGTATACTTTTCTTTTTAGTAGCATTTTCATGCACTTGCGTAGTCTTTGATTTTTGCTGATACTTCTGTTGCTTCGTGCAGGCTCCAGAAGTGCAGAGTGCCTGGTCTTTGGAAGAAGCAGAGCAAAGCTGTTGACTTCCTCTTCAGGCATAGCTTAGGAGACAAATTTGTAGTCCTCTGCGAAGGACATTGTACCTTTCTCCTTTTCTGTTGATGTAAACTTGTAAAAGAGAACTGAAAATTTGTATATGGATTCTGAATTAATAAAATAAAGCATTTTTGTGAATTCTACTGTTGACGAGCTCTCTTTTTATTGCTCCTGTGATTTCGGTGGTTGTACTTCAAGTTGTGTTGATGATGAAGTAAATAATTTTAAATATTTATTTGGGGATCTTGGCACGCAGCGCGATGTCGACCCAAATAAATATTTAAAAATGCCCCCAGCCTTTAGGGACACTTGTAGATGTCGTTCGGGATACCTCTTTCTTGTAGCTTTAGTTTCCCTAGGATTTTGGTTCCTTCTGTCCTGTGCTTTGTGCTGCAGACATTGACGGAGAATTACCTGATTTTGTCTTCACTGACTTGTCAGGTGGTTTGTACCTTCGGCCCTATGCTTCTAGCTTTGGCGGGCTTGATGAAGGAGTAGATGCCGGTGACCTAGACGTATTAGGTCGTTGGCGAGAAGTCATCGGTCCAGAGCTTTGTGCATAACGGACTTGTTGATGACAGAATCCTCTTAGTTCAGCGTCAGGCTTTTCATAAACTTTGGGATATTTTCTTCGGTCCTTTGCTTTGTGCTTTGGTGGACTTGTTGAAGAAAAATTCCTTCGATCCTAGCTTTGTGCTCTATGGATTTGTTGAAGGATTTACAGGTTTTGGATTTAGTTGATAGTACCAAACATGAGTAGTATCTTAATCCTTAACCACTTGAGGAGACTTTAATCTGAGTCACTTGAATTCATCAGATTGGGCGAGCTGGGATTTGACAGCTCTTCGTCCTCTGGTTGCTGAGATGGGGGTTCCTCTACTACGGCCTTTCTTATGACGTGTTGAGTAGATGGAGCTGCCAGCGATCCGGCCATATTTGGGCGTGTTGGATCCGACCTCTTACACCCATTCAGGCTTCAGACTTGAGCTAGGGGAAATGTGCTTCCCAATGCTGATTTTGCTGAAGTTGGTAGATTTTGAGTCTTCCTTTGTGGTTGGAAATTTAGAGCCTACACGAATTTGGTAGTTGCTCGAGATTTCTCCTTCCCAATGGAACCTTGATTCTCCGGTCGTTTGGGAGGATTTGATAGACTACGATCATTTGAACTTGTCGAGTCAAATTTGCCTTCGTGCTTCCTACAGTCCTTACTGACGGGTTGACGAAGTGGGGGTTCCGCTACTACGGCCTTTCTTGTGGCGTGTTGAGTAGACGGAGCTGCCAGCGATCCGGCCATATTTGGGCGTGTTGGATCCGACCTCTTACACCCACTCGAACCTTAAGCTTCAGGCTGCTGAAAGGCTTCAGGTTGTTCTGGCTCAATTTGTTAGAGTGTGTAGTTGCAAAAGTCTCTTTCTGACCTTTGAGATCTCGGTACATTGGAGAAGGTGGTGTCTCGATCTTTTGAAGCTCACCTGCACATACTTTAAAAAGAATTTGTTGTATTCTTCAGTATAAAAGAATATTTGTGTTGGTGATTTTAAATATTTATTCGGGGATCTCGGCATGCAGCGCGATGTCGACCCGAATAAATATTTAAAATGCCCCCTGTCTCGCAGGGACATTTCATAATGGAGTAAATTTGAAATTTTGTGATTTTAAATATTTATTTGGGGATCTCGGCGCGTAGCACGATGTCGACCCAAATAAATATTTAAAATCCCCCCTGTCCTGCAGGGAGATTTTGAAATGCATTCTTGGAACACAAGAGAATTTCAAAATGTAAAAATGTAAAGTGTATATAGATATGCATGAAATACATAATAATATAACACTTCTTCGGGCAATCTTATGCATGGTACTTCTTCAGATGTCGACCGTTGATCGGCGGCATAGGCCTCTGACCGTGCAGATCGATGAGCTGGTAAGCTCCTCCTTGATACACCTTCTCAATGACGAAGGGACCCTCCCAATTGGATACGAATTTGCCACCAATTTTTCGGTGAGGGATGATTGGCCTTCTCAGCACCAGGACCAATTCTCCTTCTTGAAAGAATCGAGGGCGCACCATCCGATCAAATGATTTTGCCATCCTTCCACGGTAGATCTCTAAGTTTTGTTGGGCTTGCAATCTAACTTCGTCGAGTGCATCGAGCTCCTCTATTCTTAGGTGAGCATTCTGCTCTTGAGTAAGCTCATTCTGGATAGCGACCCGAAGGGACGGTAGTTCAACTTCTAGTGGCAAGACGGCTTCAGCCCCGAACACTAGTGAATAGGGAGTAGCTTTGGTCGGTGTTTTGTAGGTCGTACGATACGCCCACAATACTTCTGCCATCTTTGTATGCCATTCTCTTTTATTCTTGGTGAGGATCTTCTTCAACAACTTCACCAGTGTCTTGTTGAAGGCCTCTGCCAAACCATTGGCTCTTGGGTTGTATATAGACGAGTACCGCCAGTCGATCTTGTGACGATCTACAAACTTGTAGATTTTTGTACTCTTGAATGCTGTGCCATTGTCTGAGATCATGCGGCGTGGTACACCGAATCTGTGGACGACATTATGGGTGAAGAAATTGATCACGTGCTCGGACGTGACTTCCCTGAATGGTGCCGCTTCTGCCCACTTAGAAAAATAGTCTGTTGCTGCCAGTATAAAGCGGTGTCCCGCCGAAGACGGCGGATCTATTGGTCCAATTATATCTGTGCCCCAACATTCAAATGGCCAGGACGCTATCGTTGGGTGTAGAGGATTTGGTGGTTGATGAATAACATCACCATGAATCTGACATTCGTGGCACTTCTTAGCGTGGTTGATACAATCTCTCACCATCGTAGGCCAGTAATAACCCATTCTTTTAATTTTAGCGGCCATCTTGGGACCTGACTGGTGTGCTCCACAGAGTCCTTCGTGAACTTCTGTCACCACTTTATCAGCTTCCTTAGTCCCTAGGCACCTTAGCCACATTTGATCAAAAGCCCGCCGATATAGCGTATTATTGACAAACGCGTATCGCAATGCTCTTTTTCTAATTTGTGCAGCCAGAGATTTATCTGTTGGAAGTTTGCTTTCTTTGAAGTAGTCGACGAATGGTTGCCTCCAATCGTCTTCGACTTCAACATCTAAGCAATCCAACCACGACTCTGAGAATCTACCAGTTCTTCGTCTTTTTACTGCTGGACGCTCCCCTGGTTGATTTTTAATAGTGATTTGTTGGGGAGGTTGAGGATCAACCGGGGCTGCATCCTGTTGGCTCGAACCTGGTATTCCCTCTGCCTGCGGGATTTGTAGGGTTGCTGGCTCTAAGACCCGGCGATTTTCAACTGCAATGAATATAGGTGGCCTCTTATCTTCATATGCAAGCTCCTTGGCCAGTTTAGCTAGACAATCTGCTTTTGCATTCTGTCCTCGAGGAACTTGAGTTATCTTGACATTCGGTATTTGTTTTAGAAGCTCGAGAGCTCGTCGGTGATAGTGGGCCAATTCAAGCTTGCAAATCTTGTAAATGCCCAGGACTTGATTTATCACAAGTTGAGAATCACCAAAAATCTGAAGATCTGTGATTTGGATATCAATTGCAATCTCCAGTCCTGCTATTAGAGCTTCGTATTCGGCTTCATTATTGGTCCGAGGTTCAGTTAGACTGAACGAGAATCTCATTATGCCTCCCTCGGGTTCTATAAAGACTAGACCGATGCCAGCTTGGGCCTTTGCAAGATTTGGAGGTTTGGGAGACTTGATAGACGATGCCCCATCAAAGTACATCTCCCAAAACGGTACCTTTTCTTCTTCATCAACTTGCATGATTTGTTCATCTGGCAAATCATCATTGAGCGGGGAGTCAGCTGGGATTGGATGTGCGGCGAGGAAATCTGCCAAAGCTTGCCCCTTTACTGCTTTCTGTGGCATGTACACTATATCAAATTGCAGTAATAGCACTGCCCACCTTGCCAAACGACCTGTCAACGCTGGTCTTGTCATCAAGAACTTCAGCGGATCGATCCTTGATATCAAGGTGATTTTATGAGATAACATGTAGTGGCGAAGTTTCTGAACTGCAAAGATCAATGCCAGACAATGTTTCTCAATTGGAGAATATCGTATCTCTGCTCCGATTAATCTCCGACTGATGTAATAGAGTGCATTCTCTTTTCCTTCCTCATTGTGCTGAGCCAGTAACGCTCCGAGGGACTCTTCTAGTGCCGCTGTATATAGTATAAGAGGCTTCCCCGGAATTGGCGCTGCGAGGATGGGCGGATTTAACAGGTATCTTTTGATGCTATCAAAAGCTTCTTGACATTCTTCATCCCACTTGAATCGAATGTCTTTCTTCATCAATTTTGAAAATGGCTGGCACCTACCCGATAGATTTGATATGAATCGCCGAATGAAAGCCAACTGCCCTTGCAAGGAGCGGAGTTGACGGAGGCTTCTTGGTGGTGGCATCTCTGTGATTGCCTTGATCTTGTTGGGGTCGATTTCAATACCTCGGTGACGAACGACATACCCCAAAAATTTGCCGGAGGAGACCCCGAAAGCACATTTGAGAGGATTCATTTTCAGATCAAACTTTCTGATTCTCTCAAATACAATTCTTAAGTCATTTAGATGCTCTTTTCGGTCTACGCTCTTAACGACAAGGTCATCTACATAGCACTCGACCTTCTGATGTATTAATTCATCAAAAATACGGGTCATCGCCCGTTGGTAGGTGGCGCCAGCGTTCTTCAAGCCAAAGGGCATGACCGTGTAGCAGAAAATGCCAATGGGTGTTCTGAATGATGTATGCCTTTCATCCTCAGGAGCCATCTTGATCTGGTTGTAACCTGACGATCCATCCATAAACGAGAACATGTCATAATTTGACGCGTTGTCTACTAGGAGTTCGGATACAGGAAGTGGAAAGTCATCTTTTGGGCACGCCTTGTTGAGGTCCCTGAAATCAATACAGATACGAATCTGTCCATTCTTCTTCTTGACAGGGACAATATTGGCGATCCAGTCAGCGTATTTCTCTTTACGGATGAAGCCCGCTTCTATGAGCTTTTTGGTTTCAGCAACCACCTGTTCTTCAATCTCCAATCTCATTCTCCTTGGAGCTTGTTTGACGGGTGCGACCTCCGATTTGATTGCCAACCTGTGAACTGCTACGTCAGGGGATAAGCCGGGCATCTCAGCATATGTCCAGGCAAAGCAATCCCTGAATTCACAGAGGAGTTCTTTTATCTCTTCCACTTGATCTTCTGGCAGAAGGGAACTAATGAAGGTTGGGCGAGGGTCATCCTCGGTTCCCAAGTTGACTTCCTTTAGCTCGTCCATAGTGGCTGTCTGTCCACCATCTTCAAGCTCTTCTGGTGCAGGCTTGGCCTCTAGAGGCTGATCATCATAATCATCAACTTCATAGACCTCTTTATCAGGCTCGTCATTGGGTTCAACTTCCCTGCAAGTGATGGCTCGGCAAGTCTCCTTCCGGATGCATTTTCGCCTGACGAATCCAATACCTTTATATGCATTCATCTCCTTCCGTCGCATTGGACGTGGATTCCTTCCATACCAGAGACTTAGGCACATACGAAGTTGTCGCTTGGGGGTGGGAACATTGATCCACTTTCGCAACATTCTTTGAATACCTTTGGTATTAAACCTAGGTATCCTCGTAGGTAGTAATTCTTCAGAATCGATGAAGACATGGTCCCAATCACGATTCACTTCTTCATCCTTTCCTACGGAGTAGAATATATTCCCTGACTCGATCCCCTTTCTGATTGGAGGCAGATAAAGGGTTACAAGTTCTTCAACTTTATGCACATCTCGTTGAATTATTTCTTTAAAATACTGTAGGGGAACGCGAGTGACTACAAGCACGCTGTCTGAGATTGACAGGCTACCTATTCTTCTAGAGACTACATCTTGCACAGTGTTCATATATATAGAATCGTAGTCATAGTCATCATTTGAATATGCGATCTCCCTACTCCATTCGTCCATCGAATGGCATACCTTCTGGGATTTTGTAGAGGTGACATCCTCTTCATCTGTGTCGCTCCCAAGGTGAGGTACACGTTTCCTTTCTTTAGAAGTGGAAGTGGTAGCTTCTTTGGGAAGAGTCGGCGTTGCCTTCTTTCTCCCCATTTGCTTTTTCTCACCTTTATGTTCAGGTTGCTTTGCACTCTTTGGGTTAGATGCTTGAGCCTTTAGAGAGCTTGATAACTTTTGCTTCTTTGGCATGAAGTACTGCGCATCTTCATAGACTGTCGCTTCATGGACTGCAAAGGGCTGAATATCACCAGAGATCCTGAATTCTTCCCCATCCCTAAGGTATTTCATGCACTGGTGTAGTGTTGATGGGACGATGCCATACTCATGCAACCAGGGGCGACCCAGGAGCGCCTTGAATGAAGTGTCCGCATCAATCACATGAAATTTAGCTTCTGTATGGAATTCTCCAAATACAAGAGGGAGCATAAACGATCCAAGGGTTTTCTGCCCTTTTTCGTTAAAGCCATGTACCATAAGCTTATCTGGCCCGAGGTGCTCTACGTTGAGGCACAATGAACTTAGTGCTTTTAAGCTCATGAGGTTGATGGAGGATCCAGGGTCGATCAGAATTCGACTGATTACCAAATCGTCACTCTCTGCAGTAAGCCAGTAACATACAGAGGTCGATTGTGGTCTGCCGTCCCAAGCATCATGTCGTCCTCAGTAAAAGTGATGAACGGTTCATTTCGAGCTTGCAGGACCTCAGTCAGGTTGCGCTCAGCGAAGTACGCCTCATATCTTTCGGGTTCTTTGAGAGCCTGAATCAAAGTCTCCCGAAGATCCTTAGACATCACCAGAGCGTCGTATATGCTGAGCTGGGCAGGGATCTTCCTCAGATGGGATAAGATATTATAATCTATTCCCTTAACTGGAGTATGTTTCTTCTTGGGATCCTCGGAGATAATGTCTTCGTTGACAACTATCTCTTTTCCCTTATCCTTATTGGATATCCCTTTCTTTGGCGGAGGTGGTAGTATCTTGCCACTTCTCAACTGCACTTGAGCGATCTCTTCTGGATCAGACTCATTTGACGGTGCATTTTCTTCAGAGTCTGCCATCGTCGCGTCTAGGGATTCATTCGTTGACTCAGAATCATCTCCCAGATTTACATGTCCTATCTGCGACGCTATATCGGGATCAGATTCATCTGTCTTTGGAAAATGCAGATCCTCCTCTGAGCTGTAGTCCATTGACGATGTTGCCAGACAGGTTTCAATGATCATCTCTCTGACATATTTTTCTTTTGTCGGAGTTATTGGCGTTACTGAAATGACTCGACAAACTTCTGTGGGAAGAGGGTCCTCGTCAGCTTCCTCCGCTTCGTCAATCTTGAGCTCTGACATAAAGTCAACAAGCTTAATAGGACGCCTCGCGGTCTGGTAGTATTCATCCAGACTATCTATAACCCTTTGGGTTGCTGTTTTCTTCTCCTTGGGCTTCTTCAGTTTTGTCTTCTTCTTGGAGGACTTTTTCTTTCCAGACTTTGAAGGGCCAGCTTGATTGGAAAATTGTTTAGAAGTAGGAGCTTGTGCCACAGGTAATGCCTTCAGATTTAACACTGGTTCCGTAGGAGATTTCCATTTTATACCCGGAACTCCTTCAAGCTGTTTCAGCATTTTCACAGTTTTCTTAGAGACCGCAGTCTCCCACTGTTCCTCCTGAGCTGGCTTCTTTTTATTTTTTCTTTCTTCAACCGGGGGTACGGAGGAAGTCGTTACTACCCGAGTTGATTCTTTTCTGGGATGAGTCAGCACATTGTCGGACAATGTGAGCTCTCCCCTTCGGTATTTTCTTTCAAGCCAATCCTTGAAGACATAGCAATCTTCAATTGGATGACTCATCACCCGATGATATGGGCAATAGTTTGGGTCGCCGCTATGTTTTGACTCCTCGGGTCTCTTGCACTCTGGCAGTTCTAAACCCGCTTTCAATGCCTGTCGAAACAGCTTGGCGACACTTTCCCTCTTGAATGAATATTCCTTATTCATTTTGTCTTTGAGGGAGGGGAACGTTCGATCACCAGTTCCCGTTGTTTGTCGCGGGCGTTCTCCACCGCCCTGATAGGTTCGTGGTTTATCATTCCCCCCAAGTATCAGCTTCGGCTGGGGGTTAGGGTTGTAGACTTGCTTAGGCCTTTCTTGATATTGCATCGGCTGCTTGCCTTTGTCTACGTTGTAAATCACTTGTTTCTCCTTATCAGCTCTGGAGAAAAATATAGAGTCAGCCTCACCTCTTCTAGCACCTGAGGCTTTAGCTTTCTTGGGCTTATCAGAATAATTTTCTGATTTTGACAAGTTCAATTTCTCAAACTTGGCCACTCTGTCCAGCAGGTCCTGAAATGTGGTGATAGTAGCCATGCACAGGAAGGGTTGCATTTTATCATCAATGTTTCCCATTAACAACTGTACGGCATGTTCTTCTTCAAGTTGTTGCTCACATTTCATGCTTAGATTGCGCCAGCGAGTGATGTATTTAGTCACTGATTCTTCCTTCTTTCTCTTATTCAGAGCAAGGTCAGCGATCGTTATCTTCTCGGTCGCACTGGCAAATCTCTTCACGAACATATTCTCTAACTCTGCAAATGTCTTTACGGAGTCATTTGGTAGTTCGGCGTACCATTCGAAAGCAGCTGCTGTCAAACTGCTAACGAATTGTCGGAAGAGTAGAGCATCATTCCCTCCAGTATTCCCGCAGGTGGCTTTGAACTGCGCCAGGTGCTGTCTGGGATTTTTGTTGCCGTCAAAAGTATTGAATTTTGGCACAGAATATCCCTTCGGGTATGGCACATGATCATACTCTGCCGGGTACGGGCGACCTTTACCCACTAATTTTTCTGCCTGATCAATGGCTATAATAGCCCTGATCCTCTCTGTAATGATCCCTTCAAGCTGTGCAGCAGTTACAGGCTCCGAGGTACTTGCGATATTCTGCGGAGTAGGCTGACGAGTGATATTCTGAGCCTCGTGGCCACCTTCAGGAGTGTCCCGTACTCCTGAGACTTGCGGCACTTGGAAGTTTGGAGGATCAGGGGGAGGATTGGGCATAGAACCAACTGCAGCATTTCTCTGCATGATCTGCATCATTGCCGTCATTTGGGTCATCATCTCTGTCATTTTCTCATGCAACTGAGAGATTTCCCTATCCTTGGCCCTCATTTGACGTTTCATTTGTCTCTGCATTTCTGCGAGCGTGACGTTCTCGTCAGCAAAGGGATTATCCTCAGCCTCTTCTCGCTCTTCTTGGGAATGGACACCTCTGCCAGTGGTGGACCCGGCTTCATGGCGGCGCCGATATACTTGTCTAGGCGGTGGTTGCCAACGATCGTCATCTTCATCATCGTCGTAGTAGGCCTCCTCTTCGACATTGATGTGTCTCACCATGTAGACCACTTCCATGTCCAAGGTGTTATTTACCTCTTCCAAGTCTTCTTCTATGTATTCCATATTTTCTTCTAGATTTTCTTCCATGTATTCTTCAATATTTTCTTCTCCCGTATCTTCTTCTCCTTCTTCTAGTACTCGGATCTCCGAGCGGCGGCGCCACTGGATCTCCGGTTCTTGGTTAGGCAGGAAGATCTCTTCGACCCGTGGGCTACGGTCGAAGTTAGACTCTTCCTTGGGAGGAGTCGGTGAGCGACGGGATCCCCTGGAGGATTCTCCAAGGTGTCTACCGTCGGGAGGAGCATCATCGTGGGCCTTCTTTTGGACCCACTTTTGATGTTGTTTGTAACTGGGGGCGGATCTCCGGGAAGCAGTACCGGATGTCACACCCAGATCAGTCTTTCTTTCGTTCTTTTCTTCTCTGCGAGGCCTTGGCCTCCAGATTTCCTTTCCTTTCCGCCGGGACCTTTCGGCGGCGGATCCCCGAATTCGAGGTTCAGGTGTCACGCCCCGATGTTCACCGTGCGGGGTGTATTTTCTTTCCTTTCTCTCTACAGTAAGAGACAGACGCTCTCTTGGTGGAGTTCTTCTTGTTTCGACCATCAGTGGCCGCTGGTACCTTCTCTTTTTCAGTCCTCTCTCCTTCACGGTCTTCAGGACTCTGTAGACTCGAGCTGAGAGAGTTTCAGGCTCCTTCTTCTTTTGAGGAGGTGGGACTTCAGGCTGTCGGTCCCAGAATGACTTCTTCAGCTCCCCAGTTGAGCTATTCCTCTTAACCCACTTCAAATTTGTGAACCCATTCCGGGTAGGAATGTTCGCTTCTAGCTCTTGGGCCGACAGATTTGAGGGATGAGTTGAGAATTGTTGCTGAGCCCGGAGCTCAGCATTCAGTTTCCTCCTCTGTCTCCTGGTCAGTTTTCCTCCAGATGAGGAAACCTCAGAAGTGTTCTTCACGGGTGCAGGTAACCCAGTTGGCAGATGTGTGGTGTTCGTCGTCACCACGGAGATCCTTCCTCCGGCTACAACCCTTTTGGTGGTCGGGATTTCTGGCTGCGACAGCCGTTCAAACACAGAGATCCTTCCACGAGGATTTTCAGCAGCAGCAAGTCGTTGTGCCGGCAGGTGCACACGACGAGTGGTAGTTCCAGCAGAGTGTGGCCTCCTAGCAGGCCCTTCAGTATTTCTGCCATTCGTTGGAATGGCGGTGGCCCTTTCAACAACAGCAGGGAAGTCAATGCTACCAAACTGGATGGTAGCTCCAGCATTCCCTGTCTCAATGATAGCATTCGCCAGTTGGATCCTGGCTCCTTGTCCCAGCTGGACAGTCATTGGTGTGTTCTGTAGATCCATCTGCATAAATGAAAGGTAAGGGTTAGTGATCAAAATTTGATATCACCCCACACTTTCAAAAATACAGAGACTTGCACAGAATAGAAAACAAAAACAGATAACATTAGCGAGCAAATTCAAATAATACAAATTTAAAATACTGCTAAATACGTTATCTTGATAAATTTGTTTGACTGATCATTCTTAGAATATTCAAAAATTTTGATTCTTTAAATGATCTTTGAAAGATTCAGAATTTTGAATCTAGGTTGAGAATAGCTGCTACTATAGCACTGAGGTGACTAGCCAAAGATGAAAAGAGAAACCAATCCCCAGCGGAGTCGCCAGAAATCTGTGGGCTCCGAAAATTCGGCCCCGGCCTCCACCCGACTTGTTTACTTTCTTCGGGGGGAGTTTTAACGAACTAAGTTCCGGGGTAAATTTTGGAAGGCAGATGAGTTTGTAGATAAGACACTACCCAGAGATTTCGCCCTCATTTTGTGAGGACTTTATGATCTGAGTTCTGGTTTCCTATAGGCGCAAGCCCCTATAGTTAATTACCCCTCCCACTAACGAGAGAGAACTTTCGATTAAGGCTAGTCGTCGATCAGATACGTATAGATACGTGCATCTGGCATATAGTAGCAGTAATGGGTTTAGGGTATTGGAAAATTGAGGGATTTGATATTTAAAATAGAAATTTTCACCATCCTGCACTTAAAGCGGATGGTGGGGGAATGGATGATAGACCCGATCAAGATCCCATGGTTCCGTCATCCCGGGCCATCGTGGTCCCTGGTCTACTTAGTCAGAGGAGGTAGTCGACCCAACCTGACAGAAGGATCCTTGTCGGCAGCCATGGGTTGCTTCGTCCAAGGGTACCTTGTAGACCTGGGGTGAGTGTTTGTCTAAGGGGACAAATTTGAATCCACCTTAGCTAACAGAGGGCTTTGTGCCCTATCAATCATATCCTATTGATTCATGTCTCAAGGATTTGATGCCATTGGGGAACATACGGGCTCTGGCCATAACCATAATATAATGGTGCCATTTGGCGGCAACCACCTGGTTCAGAGGGCCCCGAGTCATAATCGTTTATCCTGCAGTGCCATTTGGCGGTGAAACTGCCGGTTAGAGGACTCGTACCACGTCCTTGCTGGCAGGAGATTGTTTGAGAATGGATCCTAGTGATATTTTCGACCAGGCATTAGCTCTTTGCGAGCTGAAGTAAATTTTAACTTGTCCACCTCGGCAAACTGTTGCGGAGGATGGATGGATTTTTCTTTAAGCGGTTTGATAGTTGGATTTCAATTTTTAAATATCTGGAGTTGGAAAGATTTTTGGATTTTGGGATTTTTCAGAAGATTGGATTTTGTAGGGAATTTGGGATTTTGGGAGTTTTGTGGAGTTTTGGATTTTGTGGGAGTTTGGGTGGTACTTTGAGATATTTGAAATGGACCCCTCCGGTTGATATTTTCATTCAACACGGCCATCATCGGGGTGTATGGGGTCATTTATATTTTATTGATTGGACCATGTCGACTCTATCTACTGGTCGATAGAGGATCGGGTTTTGTAGGCTTTGGACCTTTGTTAGTGAATTCTCTTGATTATAGACCTTGAAGGCCTAATATGAATGTATAAAATAAATATCTCGGTCGATCTCACGACTGCATATTTATTTAATGGTTCGAGCCGTGTCGACTCCTATCTACCCGTATAGGAGGATCGGGCTCGAACTTGAATTCACTTATTAACCCGCGCAGCATCCCTAGACATCACGTGTGTACCAATAACACGCTCGCCGGGGCCCATGCAGGTGTTTGGGGGCATTTTATAATTATTTATTGAACCTTGTCTACTCCTATCTGCTTGCATAGGAGGATC